>CM074727.1:31270650-31953150 GCA_037306005.1 Rhinophrynus dorsalis
CCAGCATTTATGTTGCCTCTCACCACTTTATCTCACTCAGGGGTAAGACTACAGCTCCCACCATCCTCTGCTCTAATTCCTAATGCCCTGCTTGTTTCCTACTGCCTATGTGTCCTGATGTCACTTTCCCCTCCTCCTTCACTCCAGCTATTTCCTCTCTCTCTCTCTCCTTCACTCCATCTTTTTCTGTCCTCTCTCTCTCTCCTTCACTCTATCTTTTTCTGTCCTCTCTCTCTCTCCTTCACTCTATCTTTTTCTGTCCTCTCTCTCCTATCTCTCCTTCACTCCATCTTTTTCTGTCCTCTCTCTCTATCTCTCCTTCACTCCATCTTTTTCTGTCCTCTCTCTCTATCTCTCCTTCACTCTATCTTTTTCTGTCCTCTCTCTCTATCTCTCCTTCACTCCATCTTTTTCTGTCCTCTCTCTCTGTGCTCTCTCTCTCTCTCTCTCTCTCTCTCTTCCTGTCCTCTCTCTCTCTCCTCTCTTTCTGTCCTTCACTCCATCTTATTCTGTCCTCTCTCTGGTATCTACTTCCTGATAATTATTCTTCCCTGTGTCTCTCCCTCCCCCTCTCCTGTCCTCCTCTCTCCTACCTCTATCCACCTCTTTCATTTCACTCCTTTTCTATTTCACTCTGTCTCTCTTCCCTCCCCCTCCTCTTTTCATAACCCGCTAATTTACTCTCTCTGGTGTCTATTTCTCTGGCTGTCTGTCTTGCCTCTGTTCTCTCTCTGCCTTTTTCTCCTGTTGTTCTCTCTTCCTGTCTCATTTATTTGCTGTCTCTGCATTTGCCTCTGTCTCTCTCCACTGCCTGTATTGCTTTTGTGTAATTTCTCCTCTTTTTTTCCACCCTACTCTCCTTGTCTCTCTCCATACATCCTCTGAAGATCTTACTGCTGTCACTTTTTCCTCCTCCTCTCCTCTTGTCTCGCCTTCTTGCGCTCCCTCTGTCTCTTTCAGCCTCTCTAGATGTCGCATCCCTCCCTCTGTACCTCTCTTTCTGTGTCTGCCTTTCTCTTCCTTCATTTCCTCTGTCTATCTAGTTCTTTTCACCTCTCTTTCTGTACTCCCTCAGTCCCTGCATGCATCTGTGACAGTCTCTTCTTACCCTGTGTCTCTCTGCCTGTCTCTTCTCTGCCTTCCTTCTACTCTGTTGATCTTCTATAGTTTTGTGCCTCATTTCATCTCCCTCCCACCCCCAGCCTCTGTGGCTCTCCTTCCCTTCTCTCCCCGCCCAGCCTCTGTGGCCCTCCTTCCCTTCTCCCCCCCCCCAGCCTCTGTGGCTCTCCTTCCCTTCTTACCCCCCCCAGCCTCTGTGGCTCTCCTTCCCTTCTTACCCCCCCCAGCCTCTGTGACTCTCCTTCCCTTCTTACCCCCCCCCACCAGCATCTGTGGCTCTCCTTCCCTTCTTACCCCCCCAGCCTCTGTGGCTCTCCTTCCTTCTCCCCCCCTTCTCCCCCCCAGCCTCTGTGGCTCTCCTTCCCTTCTCCCCCCCCGCCTCTGTGGGCTCTCCTTCCTTCTCTCCCCAGCCTCTGTGGCTCTCCTTCCCTTCTCTCCCCAGCCTCTGTGGCCCTCCTTCCCTTCTCCCCCCCCCCCCAGCCTCTGTGGCTTCCTCCTCCCCCCCCCCTTCCCCCTCCCCATCCCTCTGTGGCTTCCTTCCCTCCCCCCCCCCCAGCCTCTGTGGCTCTCCTTCCCTTCCCCCCCCCCCCAGCCTCTGTGGCTCTCCTTCCCTTCTCCCCCCCCAGCCTCTGTGGCTCTCCTTCCCTTCTCCCCCCCCCAGCCTCTGTGGCTCTCCTTCCCTTCTCCCCCCCAGCCTCTGTGGCTCTCCTTCCCTCCCCCCCCAGCCTCTGTGGCTCTCCTTCCCTTCCCCCCCCAGCCTCTGTGGCTCTCCTTCCCTTCCCCCCCCAGCCTCTGTGGCTCTCCTTCCCTTCCCCCCCCAGCTCTGTGGCTCTCCTTCCCTTCTCCCCCCCCCTGCCTCTGTGGCTCTCCTTCCCTTCTCCCCCCCCCCGCCTCTGTGGCTCTCCTTCCCTTCTCCCCCCCCGCCTCTGTGGCTCTCCTTCCCTTCTCCCCCCCCCGCCTCTGTGGCTCTCCTTCCCTTCTCCCCCCCCCGCCTCTGTGGCTCTCCTTACCTTCTCTGCCCCCCCCCAGCCTCTGTGGCTCTCCTTCCCTTCTCCCCCCCAACCTCTGTGGCTCTACTTCCCTTCTCCCCCCCCCCCAGCCTCTGTGGCTCTCCTTCCCTTCTCTCCCAGCCTCTGTGGCTCTCCTTCCCTTCTCTGCCCCCCCAGCCTCTGTGGCTCTCCTTCCCTCCCCCCCCCGCCTCTGTGGCTCTCCTTCCCTTCTCCCCCACCCCCCAACCTCTGTGGCTCTCCTTCCCTTCCCCCCCCCGCCTCTGTGGCTCTCCTTCCCTTCTCCCCCCCCCCAGCCTCTGTGGCTCTCCTTCCCTTCCCCCCCCCCCCAGCCTTTGTGGCTCTCCTTCCCTTCTCCCCCCCCCCAGCCTCTGTGGCTCTCCTTCCCTTCTCCCCCCCCAGCCTCTGTGGCCCTCCTCCCTTCTCCCCCCCCCCCAGCCTCTGTGGCTCTCCTTCCCTTCTTACCCCCCCCCACCAGCCTCTGTGGCTCTCCTTCCCTTCTTACCCCCCCCCCCACCAGCCTCTGTGGCTCTCCTTCCCTTCTCCCCCCCCCCCAGCCTCTGTGGCTCTCCTTCCGTTCTCTCCCCAGCCTCTGTGGCCCTCCTTTCCTTCTCTCCCCCCCAGCCTCTGTGGCTCTCCTTCCCTTCTCCCCCTCAAGCCTCTGTGGCTCTCCTTCCCTTCTCCCCCCCAGCCTCTGTGGCTCTCCTTCCCTTCTCTCCCCAGCCTCTGTGGCCCTCCTTCCCTTCCCTCCCCAGCCTCTGTGGCCCTCCTTCCCTTCTTCCCCCCCCCCCAGCCTCTGTGGATCTCCTTCCCTTCTCCCCCCCTCCAGCCTCTGTGGCTCTCCTTCCCTTCCCCCCCCCCAGCCTCTGTGGCTCTCCTTCCCTTCTCCCCCCCCCCCCCAGCCTCTGTGGCTCTCCTTCCCTTCTCTCCCCCCCCCCCCAGCCTCTGTGGCTCTCCTTCCCTTCTCCCCCCCCCCCCAGCCTCTGTGGCTCTCCTTCCCTTCTCCCCCCCCCCCCCGCCTCTGTGGCTCTCCTTCCCTTCTCCCCCCCCCAGCCTCTGTGGCTCTCCTTCCCTTCTCCCCCCCCAGCCTCTGTGGCTCTCCTTCCCTTCTCCCCCCCCCCCCCCCAGCCTCTGTGGCTCTCCTTCCCTTCTCTCCCCAGCCTCTGTGGCCCTCCTTCCCTTCCCTTCTCTCCCCAGCCTCTGTGGCCCTCCTTCCTTCTTTCCCCCCCCCCCCCAGCCTCTGTGGATCTCCTTCCCTTCTCCCCCCCCTCCAGCCTCTGTGGCTCTCCTTCCCTTTCCCCCCCCCAGCCTCTGTGGCTCTCCTTCCCTTCTCTCCCCCCCCCCCCAGCCTCTGTGGCTCTCCTTCCCTTCTCTCCCCCCCCAGCCTCTGTGGCTCTCCTCCCCTTCTCTTCCCCCCCCCCAGCCTCTGTGGCTCTCCTTCCCTTCTCTTCTTGCCTCTGTGTCTTGCTTTGCTATCCCTCCCCATACTGCTGTCCCACTGTGTCTTTCTGTTCTGTCACTCTCTATTTGTTTCTTTTTCCTTCTCTACCAGCCTCTATGGCTGTCTGTCCTTCTCTTCCTGCTGTCTATGGCTGTCCTGTCCTTCTCTTCCTGCTGTCTCTCTCTGTCTCTTTCCACCTCTCCTGTCTCCTCCCCCTCTCACAGAGGGAACTGCCTCTCATCCTTGTATAACCTGCTCTCCATCTTTAATATCTGCTGCATTTTGCTCCTTTCATGAATCCTGTTGTATTATTTGTCTCCATTAAAAAAAACACAAATGAATTGGTTTTGCTGGACACTCTAGCAGTAAAAGGGTTAAGAAGCCCTGGTTTATGACTGTGGGTTGACCTAGCATTGAAACAGCTGTTCCCTACCCTCCCTGCATTATCACAAATATCCCAGCTGTGCCCCCCGTATAATCTGCAAATACACAATCCATGGGTGGTACACAGTCTGAAGCTTAAAGCAATGGTGGGTAACCTGTGGCTCCCCAGCTGCTGTTGGGCTGCAACTTCTATTATTCTCAACTGGCCAATGGCCAGCTGAGATTGATGGGAATTGTAGCCCATCAACTGGTGAGCCACATATTGACAATCCTTTCTGTGCCAGGAATGTCATTCTGATGAAAATTCTGCCTACTATTTCAATCCATCTATGGAAATCTGCATTATTACCAGGTGGGCATTGCCAGGTGGAGCAATGCCCAGTCCCAACCCTTCACAGAGCCTGTAAAATACAGATATCCTTACAATCCATATTAACCTTTGCTGCCAGTGGTACCTAAGTCATCCTGCAAGTAAATAATTTAATCCTGCTGCCCCAATTGGCATTCAGCCACCTTCCCTTAGACTGACAGTTTAAAAGAAAATGACACCTCCACTTGCCTTAATCAGGGCTGGACATCTTAATTACCACCATGAATCTGTTCTGTGTGGAATGGCATTCTAAAATTAATCTATAAATTACTACTGGATGTCCATTAAGGCAGACATGATTCTTTGTTGACCGATGACAAGCCCCCAGAAAAACGTCCCAAGGAAGATAGAGGTTGGTGGTATGCGTTTGGAGGCCATCAACAAGGAATGACGTCTGTCTCAGTGGACATTATATCCAGTAACAATTTATAGATTATTTTTTATTTTTCGGAGGAGCAGTCCATGTAGAATTGATTCATAGCGGTCATTAGGATTTTCTTTCCAGTTATTAGGAGGTATTGGTGTTCCTGTAAAAGGTTGGGTAACCTTTGGCTCTCTAGTCATCTAATCATCATCATCATCATCTACAATCAGCCAATGGCTGGTTGGTGATGATAGGAGGTGTAGTTTCCAACAGCTGCAGAGACAAAAATTGCCTACCTTGACTTTAATTGACACGCTTAGCTGTCTTCTGCAGCCTGTTCAGCCGTGCCTTATTTGTCCTTCACTGGAGATTAACATATAACTCCTTCCCCTGCTCTCTATAATCATATCTCCCAACATTTCAGATGGCCAAAGTGGGAAACTTTTGTTTTAGTTGGTGTTTTTGGTAGAGCAACAGGTGGACAAGGCATTAACAAGATTTCGTGTTACTTTATGACTTTGCAACAGCTGTTTTTGTAATTTAATTCATGACTTAGAGAGAATAATATCAAAGTATTTTATTTACACACACTCATTTATAAACACTGAAACTGAAGTGTAAACAAACATTAATGTGAGTTGTATTTCTGTGGAGCAGTGTGTGATACATTACACATTGTGATCTCCTGGAAGGAGGGACATAGGGGTTTGGGTCCCATAGAGAGACTGTCCCTCCGAAAGAGAGACACTTGGGAGGTACAGTACTCATGACTATTTCTTTGAGTGTTCTCCTGTACATATATTCTCATTATTTATATTTAAAAAAAATTATCAGACCAGGAAGTTTTATTGATTTATGCACATACTAGTTTTAAAGCCCATGTACACGGGCCAACACTGGCGGCACTGCAGTCATGTGCAGTACTGACTGGCCGAACGAGCTGCGGCTGATGCGGAACGCTCCGAATTCAGACCGTGGCCCTCACAGCACAGGTGCGTAGAGAAGACTCCGGTCTGAATCCAGAGCGCCACGTTCTGTATCAGCCATGGCGTAAGCAGTCTCTAGAGAGCATGACGGCTTCTGACAAACATCCTAGCGAATTATAATATAGGATAAGCAGAGGGTTATATTGAGACAGAGGCCAAGAAATTCTCTTTTTGGTTACAGATAAACAACTCACTCTCCCACCCCGATTTTCTACTTTTAAGGTTATACTAAATTTTACGGCTTCTTACATATTTTCCTGGTGACATGTTGGGAAGAAATTAATTTAAATGACGCAGTGGGAGGAGTTATAGGGAGGGGTTATGTGATGCAATAGGAGGAGTTATGGGGGGGTTATATGGCACAATAGGAGGAGTTATAGGGAGGGGTTATATGGCACAATAGGAGGAGTTATAGGGAGGGGTTATATGGAGTAATAGAAGGCGCTATACGGACGGGTTTTATGGAGTTATAGGAGGGGTTATATAGAGCAATAGGAGGAGTTATAGGGAGGGGTTATGTGATGCAATAGGAGGAGTTATGGGGGGGTTATATGGCACAATAGGAGGAGTTATAGGGAGGGGTTATATGTAGTAATAGAAGGCGCTATACGGAGGGGTTTTATGGAGTTATAGGAGGGGTTATATAGAGCAATAGGAGGAGTTATAGGGAGGGGTTATGTGATGCAATAGGAGGAGTTATGGGGGGTTATATGGCACAATAGGAGGAGTTATAGGGAGGGGTTATATGTAGTAATAGAAGGCGCTATACGGAGGGGTTTTATGGAGTTATAGGAGGGGTTATATAGAGCAATAGGAGGAGTTATAGGGAGGGGTTATATAGAGCAATAGGATACATAGTTTGGATTTATATGAAGAAATACAAGAAGTAGTTGTTTGTGTTATTAGTATAGGTTATAAGGAGCAATAGAGGAGTTACATATCATTTTTACTTCTTCCTCTTTTGTATAACGCTGAAGATCGTAGTTACTTATGAATAAATGCAGAAAAAAACGAAGGGATCCGCCCTCCTACCTGTCACATGGGAGGACCTGGTGACGTACATGCAATTTGCATATGACATTGCGACGTCACGCCATCCCCGTCTGTCCTCCGATGAACCGCCAGGATGTGCTGAGAATAACCCTGATGTTTGTGATCTGCTCGTTGTGTTTCTAAATAAAGAACTTTGTCGCTTAACCCTGCCTCTGCCGGAGCAGCAGGCTGGCTTGAGTGGGGTTAAAACATAATTTTGCTCAACCCTTTAAGGACCAGAGGGCTGTCAATGCATTTTAAGCATGTGATTAAGCATACGTTTTAACTGTTTGGGACATGGAACACATTTATTGTGTAATGATGGGTGTGTTCTCTCACTGTGTGTGTGTGTGTGTGTGTGTATGTGTGTATATGTAATATATAAAGATGTGTCTAAGCTCTGTCAACAAACACATGCAATCGCTCTAGGAAGTAATGGCCTTAACCCGTTGTGTACTTGATAAGTTTCAAATACAGTCAGGGTTTAATACAAAGGTAGTCAATCTGTGGACGTCTGGCTGTGGGGAATCCCATCATCCCCGATCTATTAACGTTCTTCAAAGATTGACTACCTGGTAGGGGATGATGGGAGTTGTAGTCTCCAACATCTGATGTCCCAAAGATTGACCTCACCTGGTTTTATGTATTAATGTCAAGTTGTGATCCATATATTTTATATTAGTGTGTATTTGTCTATATGTCAAAGATGGGCACCCCCATCTTCCTCACTGAGCATTGGCAGGCTATGGATGATGACATTTATAGTCCATTAACAGCTGGAGAACTAATCTGTGGTCACCCTTGAGAGAGATCATTTTGCATGTATGTTTGTGGTGCAAATGGGTTAATCTGGCCATCTATATCTTTATTAACAAGTCTGTTTGGGTTCGGTAGCTATGTGTTTTGTAATGTTTGGTGTATATTGAAGAGGGACGTGTAGTGGTTAGGGCTTCAACCTTAAGCCAACATACCTGCAGATTCAGTTCCAGCCTTTGGTTGCTCTGCAACTGTAACTTTTATCCGTCCACAAACAAGTCTTGTTTTACTTCACTGAGAACCAGGAATGTGATGTTTCCATTCATTGTATAGCTGCATATTCTGTCAAAAAAATGTTTACAGTACAATAGATTTGCAAAGTGGTATAGTTGCGAGATGTACATGTATTGTTTTGTCTGTGTTCATGTATATAAAAGGTGTTTGTGTCTCATGTTAAGAGTGTTATTGTATGTAGATATACATGTGACTCATATATACTTATTTGAGACTAACATATGAAGAATGGATAGATTTGTATGGACAGGGCCTGTCAATCAAGTGCAAGGTAATACACAAATATTGTCCGTAAATAAAAGATAACAGGGATGTCTAGGTTTGGTTATTGTCAGTTTCTCCTGCAAGTACAATCTCCTGGTGGCCAAGGACCTGCTTTCTAGAATTTCTCTTGCTCTTTGTGAGTTATTGTGAAAGGGAGGCAACTAACTTCAGAGTGGGTGCAATGATGCTTGTCCATGAAACTATGGGTGTACTAGGTTGAAGAAGGGAGTTCTGAGTGTGTTCTCTGAAAAGAATTTGGTGGTCACAAACATGTGTCAAGGCTGGCAGCAGATACTGTTGTTTGGGTCAAAGGTTCAGGCAGATAGTGAATAGAATGTTAGGGGTCACAGGCAAGTGGCAGTTGATAACAAGGTTGAGACCTACAGCAGGCAGAGTAGAGAAGCCCGGTACTCTTGGCCAAGTGAAATGCAGGAAACTACATGAACAGCATTAACGAGCACCCAGGGTCAGTAAACACCAGGTATATAATCCAGTGTGGAGGGGGTTTTAAAGGGGGGCCAGGAGGAGTAATTTTTTTGTCTTGTTCCATTTTCCTCATATTCATCCACTTCTGCCCATGCTCTGCAACCTTTGTAATCCTGCTGTTTTTTTATACATTGCCTCTACAGCAACTTGGTGCATGTCCTGCGTTTTTTGGGTGTTAATGGCAGTGCATGTTTATGGGGCCTGGCCAAGCAGAGGGGAAGCACTTCCCCAGTCAGATGCAGAGGCCCCAAAAATGTCTGTTGGGACACTAAGCTAAACATTCTAAGCACACAAACAAATGAACATAACTTAGCTTAAATTAGCAAAACCAAAAAGATAAGGAAATTCTAAATACCGGGCTGAAGGGGAGGTTATCCTTGATGATCCACACCATGGTGGCAAGAGTCCAAAATGGCTGCAGATCCAGATAAATACATAGACCCTAGCTTCCGCCTCCACTACTTAACTTCCCCTCTTCGACTACTTAGCCTCTTGCCCTGTCAGTCATGATGGCCCTGGCTTATTCCTGAGCCATCAATTTTGAGCACCTTACCTACTCTTAGGTGAGAGGTCATCAGCCAGATTTGGAGGGGAGTCTTGGAGGATGCAGACAGTGGGCCCTGTGGTGCTTTAATTGCAGGCCTGTTTTGATGAGCGAAGGACCCATTTGGATGTCAGGATCCCTTATCATGCCATACCTGTGACTTTTTATAAAATCAGTGGGTGAACAAAAATATTGAAAAACGTAGGCGTCAAATATAATTTTTAGGAGCCAGCTAGGAATTTTTGGAACCACTACAGAGGTGCATATTTTATAGATGTATATTGCACCCTAAAATGTAACCCTTTGCATTGGGCACCCCACTAGCACTCAAAGGGTTAAGAGCCAGAAGTCTAAATTTAGAAGCCCAGGTTCCTGGTATTTCTTTTTTCCCCCTGTATAAGGTAGATTGGACGGGGACATTTTTATAGTGTCCCCTTTGTGTTAATGACAAACGCAGAGATGTTATTTAACCTCTTAGCTTCAGCAAAGATACATGACCTTGTCAAGTAAGAAGCTGAATATATATCCGAGAAGCAGTAGAGTTAATATCACCCACTCGTTAGAGCTGTCAGGGGCTGCAGGTTCATTTTAAGTGCAGGAGTGCATAGGCCTCAGCTGACTGTCACCTTGGTACAGAATGTTCTGCACCTAATCACGTTATACCCATGGGATTCTTTGCCTACTTCCATAATGTGATTAATGGACTGGAGGATGGTTTGGGGGCATTCAATACTACTCGTTATTTTGGGAGTGCAAAGACATTGAACTGCAGAGATTTTAAAAATTCCTCAAAATACTTTGTTCTATCTAGACCAGAGGAGAGCAAACTGTTGCTCTTCAGCTGCCATCGGACTATAACAGTGATTCTCAACAAGGGTGCCGTGGCACTGTGGTGTGCCACGGACATCAACTTAGGGTGCCCCTTGTTTTCTATGAAGACTGATAAAAATGGACTTTTAAATAAAGATTTATAGAAATTGTTATGCACAATATGTTTAGTTTTATTATTATGATTATAAAACCTAATAATAACTGTATATTTATGTATTGTACCCTTCTTATGCCCTTGATAAAGTACATTAAATATGTTAGGGGTGCCCCGAATGTTGTAGATTATGTGTTAGGGGTGCCCCGAGCAAAAAAAGATTGAGAAACACTGGACTATAACTTCCATCTTCCTCAGCCAACCAACTAGCTGAGGTTGATGGGAATGGTAGTTCAACAGCAACTGGAGAGCTCCGGGCTGGCCTTTACTTCTTTTCTATATAAATATTAGACGTGCATACTTGAATATTCATAAGTCAATGTGAAAGAGTGAGAGGACTTTTCTATCTACGTGTAGGATTATCTGGCCAGCAGAGATTAAAAATGTAATATCTGAGTGTCTGACATTGCATGACCTAATGTGAGCATCTGAAGGTCACAGGGACTAGGGAAAGGAATCAGGGTTGTATTTCCAATTAGACAGAGTAGGCATCCATCTAAAGGGGAGGACCTCAGCTGTGCTGGTCACACCCACATTCTGGGTTGTGGGTGTGGCCAGAATAATCTGTCAGGAACTGTAGATTAATGTGGATGATTTATTAACCAGTTTTTCTACTCTTTGTTTTGGTTTCTGAACCAGAAAACAGTGGGTGGGTCTGGGCTTGTGTGGGTGTGGCTAAGGGTGGCCATCGAGTTGTAAATCTGGTACGGATTGGCATGCTCAGTGGGGGTAAGGGGGATGGGTGACTATTTAATTTCAAGTAGACATTAGAAGTGGTTTGGGTGTTTACTTTTTTTTTTTTTTTTTTGTTCCTTTTCCTATGGGGCAATAAAAAGTTTCAACAATATTTATTTATAATTAAGGGAAGGGTAAAACCGTTACCATTTACCCCCCCCCCCCCTTCTGTAAAAGGGTATTGAATACCCCCCCTCCCTGTATATGACTTTCAGCTGTTTCTACAATCCAGCCATGTCTGGGTGTATGTATATGTCTATTCCCTGCGTGTGGGGATTAATGTTTATTATTGGTGTAATGTGATATTAACCAGTCTGTACGTTAGATCATATGTATGTGATATTACATTACAAAAACATAAACAGACCGTCTCTTTGACCCTCTGTGCAGACAGCATTCCAGTTTTCTGTGTACAAGTGGCGTGTCTGTCTATAGCCGTGTTTCTCAACATTGGTACTTGGTTCAAATCAATAGGTCAGGTTCTAGGCTGTCCCTGCTTGATCTTAGCTAGGTAATCGATGGATCGGTCATTGTGATTTGATTTTAGGTGTTATCGGAGTTGAGAATCATGTGTGTGTACACCAAGGGCAGGCAACCTGAGGTCCTGCAGCTGTGGAGGACTACAACTCCCATCATCCCCATCCTGACTGGAGATGATGGGAGTTGTAGACCTCCACAGCTGGAGGGCCTCAGGTTGCCTGTACCTGGTGTATATATTTTATGAAGCCAACATATCTCTGTACAGTTGACGAGCAGCGATTACAAACCACATAGACACAGGCTGACACAAATTGGGAGTAGGCTGTGCCCCTAAGGATTTATAATCTTTGTATCCATATGTACAACACTGGTTTATGTGTGATGAGATAGAGTAGATTACTTCTCCAGTGTGTTAAACTCTCTAGTTCCTGGGATGTTTAGTGGAGCCAATGCACTAAGAACTCTCTAGCCGGAGTGATGTTAGTGGAGAGGTTGCATGGAATTATGGGAGTCCATGCAATCTGTTCAGAGTTTCACCCTGTGTATGTATGTCTGCTCTTTGTGCATGAATACCTATGCATACAATTGTCTGTCTATGGCATACCTCCCAACATTTCAAATGGCCAAAGAGGGACACTTGTGTTTTAGGTGGTGTTTATGGGGGTGTGGCTGGTGGGCAGGGAATTTAAGTTACTTTGTGACCTATTGACACCTCTTTGTGTAACTGAATAAAGGATTTAGAACAAGACCAAAGTGTTTTATTTACACAGATTCATTTATAAACACATATACTGAAGATTATCTAAACATTTATGTGAATTTCATTGCTGTGGAGCAATGTGATAGACTAATATACACACCACTCACTCTAATGTCCTGAAGAGGGACAACAGGGTAGAAAAGAGGGACAGGGGAAATTGGGTCTCAAAGAGGGACTGTCCCTCCTAGAGAGGGACACTTGGGAGGTATGCTATGGGCCTGTGTTTGTGCTTACCTTTGTGTAAAGTAGCTATGTCTGTCCATATACCTGCTATGTGTACATTTGCATTGTCAGTGCAAGAGTTAGGTCTGTGTGCATACACTTAATTTCAGTAATAGGCAACAGAGAAAAGAAAAATAGAAGCTGCTAATTGAGCCTTGAAGTTGTCACTAAACTCAGCAATAGTAGTTAAAAAAAAAAAAAAATAAATAAATAAATAAATAAATATATATATATATATATATATTCACTCAGTAAGATGGTTGAAAGAGGACGGTATTTGATCCTGATAAAGCAACTTATGTTGTGAAACACATTGATCAGCCTACAACTGTTTTTTTTTATTCTATGTTTAATAATATCATTTTATCAGAAAAATACGATATTGTTTTGACCTACGGTGGAGTTGCAGAACACCTTTTGTCCAGGAGAACATCTGAGCAGAGGCTGGTTTAACATCCCTGCACGCCAGTATCAGCTGACAGACTGCATATGCCACTCTCAGCCATCATACCAAGAGAGTGCATGTTGGTTATAGCTTCTTTCAGTGATACGGCACTATTGGCACTCTACCTTTTTTTTTTTTAAACTTTGTTTTTCCTGTCGCCTCTTAGTGCATGTACTCTCGTCCTTTTGGATGTGGTGATAGAAGCAGCCAACTAACAAGACCTTGAGCTGCAGGATAGTATATACTGTAGTTCAAAATCCCACCAGTGTTAACCCTTTGAGTGCTAGAGAGGTATCCATGGTCGTCGATCATGAGTAAGCACAGGAAGCGTGAAACGCGTTGATCAGTTCCTTTGGCTTACACACTTCTGCGTGGTGCCTGAATCTACAAGTCTCTCCATTGGCTCAATGGTTGTCAATACACAAGAAATTTCAACTATACAAGGTATCTCTGTTGTCTGAGTTATAATAAAGTTTTTTTTTGATGACTTTAAACAGTGGATTGTGTATTGGGTTGAACCATTTTGGTGCATGCTGCTGGCTGATTTCAATTCTACGGGTCAATTACTGGGTTATACATATTTGTTAGAAACAGGCATCATGTCTGTGAGTGGAAACACGTGAGTTGGTGTTGGTGAAGGTAATATGGTCCTTTTTTTTTAACTGACTGCATTAGGAGCACATCCCTTTTTCCTTAAAGGGATAGTAATACTTCATTTTTTCATTATTTTATTTTGTAGGCATTAAAAACACATGAAGAACGATATGTCTCTCAAACCTTTATGGTTTGAGGGATATTCACAAGCAAAGTTTCCCCTCCTGTCCCTTTTACCTAGTGTAAGCCATCTCTTCTCAGATGTGGAATCCAGTCCATAGACCAGACAGATAACAGAAGGGGACAATCTTCTTCCTATGAGAACAATGAAAGCCCTGCCCACTTGACAAGTTTTTCAGGTTTTTCCCTTATCTTAATTGAAGATTATCCCTCTTTGCAATCTACCTGGGCACCTCCCTTCTGATCTGGCTGAGCAGTGTTACATCAGTAAAAGGGGCGGGAGGGGGATACTTTGTCATTGAATTACTCTTGAACTACAACTCTGACAGAATTTATATAACACTCTCCAAAGTCCAGATACTATGATGATTAATTAGAGCTGCTTTTATTATGAAACATTACTATCCCTTTAAACACATACATTGTCTGTCTACTTGTATTCTGTCTGGGTTTGTCTGTCTGTACACATTCACTGTGTTTGCTGTACATACTGCCCCTGTATGTGGCTCTGTACACACACTTACCATGCCAGTGTTTGTATGTATGTGTGCACTCCTGTGTCTGTGTGTACACTCCATGTGTTTGTGTGCCGCAGTTCCATGAGTAAAGGCACGCTATCGGTGTGTATCTGTACATACAACAGATCTGTTTGTGCAAGCAAAGCTCAACTGTGCACTTCAGGGTAGGCAGGACCGGATTTCACAATAGGCAGAGTAGGCGACTGCTGCCTGGAGCTTCAAGTTTTGCAGGGAGCCCAAGCTGTGTTGGCCACACCCACATTCTGACTTGTTAATGTGGCCAGAGCAATATACCCCTTTATAGGATATAATTTAACCCCTTGGATGCTACAAAGATCTCCTCAATCCTTTGGAGATGTCTCTTGGAACCACGGGGTTAAAGGTTTGTTTTTTGTTTTTTTTTGGGGGGTGGTTTCTTTGCTTGTTATAGGCCGTACATTTTCTGTGTCAGGAAATAGTGGATGGGATTAAGGATGTGGCCATGGGTGGCGTTAAGGGCGCCTAGGATGTAAATCAGGCCCCGAGGGTAAGCAGCTTTTGGCATTCCAGCTGTCGGGTGCTACAATTCCCATCTTCTAAACCAACCAACAGCTAGCTGAGGATGATGGGAGTTGTAGTCTCAAACAGCTGAAGTGCCAAAGGTTGCCTAACCCTGGTGTACAAATTTTTTGGAAGGGTCTAAACCTACTCTGTCTCGTGTGTGTGTGTGTGCAGTCCCCTCCCCCCAGATCAGCTGGAAGTGGCATGTCTGTGTGTTTGTGTCACCTCTCGTCTGTGTAAGGCGAGATCCCTCAGTGGATTGTACAAACTGTCCGAGCTTTCAGGGTCATCTGAATGCTTTGCATGCAGTCTGTTAACCCCTTGCTGAGTGATGCACAGCAAGCCTAGCTTGTTTATCTGTAGAGCAGAACAGCAGCCATTTTAGTAGAGGTCCTTGTTAAGCATTCCCAGAATGGAGGAGGATAAGAGCCTTTTATATCTTCCCGAGTGTAGCAGCCGGTGCCTGTCGTTTGGGTCTGTTCCTGTGACACAAGAGGCGAAACTGTAAGGAGATTACCGAGGCTTGTTCATTGTCCTACATAAAGACACAATGCACAGAGACAATAGTGGTGCAATTCTGTTCCAAGCCAAATGTACCAGTTCGGAATAACTAAAAATTAACTTCCGTTTCAATGGCTCCTTTAACCCTTGGAGTGCCAGAGAGGTACATAACACATTGCTTTGCAATGTGTTGCTTACCTCTCTGGCACTCAGAGGGTTAAAGGGATAGAAATGATTCACAAAAACAGCAGCTCCAATTACTCTCCATAGTATTTGGGCTATGGAGAGTGTTTTTTCAATGCTGTCAGTGTTGTAGTTCAAGAGTAATTGAATGATAAAGTATCCCCCTCCCGTCCCTTTTACCTAGTGTAAGACACCTCGCCTCAGATGTGGAATCTGGTCCACAGACTTGACAGCTCACAGTAAGGGACAATCTTCTTACTGTGAGAACAATGAAAATCCTGCCCCCATTGACAGGTTTTTCTCTTGTTAATTGAAGATTGTCCCTCTCTGCAATCCACCTGGACACCACCCTGCTGCTCTGAGGTGAGCAGTGTTACATCAGTAAAAGGGGCGGGAGGGGGATACTTTGTCATTCAATTGTTCTTGAACTACAACTCAGACAGAATCGAAATAACACTCTCCAAGGCCCAAATACTATGAAGGTTAATTGGAGCTGCTTTTATTGTGAAACATTACTATCCCTTTAAAGGGATAGTAATATTTCATAATAAAAGCAGCTCTAATTAATCATCATAGTATTTGCACTTTGGAGAGTGTTATTTCAGTTCTGTCAGAGTTGTAGTTCAAGAGTAATTCAATGACAAAGTATCCCCCTCCCGCCCCTTTTACTGATGTAACACTGCTCAGCCAGAGCACAAAGGAGGTGCCCAGGTAGATTTCAGAGAGGGACCATCTTCAATTAAGATAAGGGAAAAACCTGAAAAACTTGTCAAGGGGGGCAGGGCTTTCATTGTTCTCATAGGAAGAAGATTGTCCCCTGCTGTTATCTGTTTGGTCTATGGACTGCATTCCACATCTGAGAAGAGATGGCTTACACTAGGTAAAAGGGGCGGGAGGGGAAACTCTGCTTGTGAATATCTCTCAAACCTTAAAGGTTTGAGAGATAAGACGTATATCGTTCTTCATGTTTTTTTAATGCCGATAAAATAAAGATAAAAAGAAGTAATACTATCCCTTTAAGTGCCAGAGGAGTATCCAACCCATACCCCTCTGGCCCTCAAGGGTTCCAATCGGAGAAGAAAAAAAAAAACTGACTACTTCAGTACGTTAACCCTTTACGTGTTGGCCACATTTAAAATGTATTGCAATGCGTTTAATTCCCCTCTGGCACGCAAAGGGTTAAACAGAGCTTATAATTCTTTTGTTGAAGTATGGGCAACACATGACTCTCATCTGCTGTTGGACTACAGCTCTCATCCTGCTCGACTATTCAAGGATGATAGGAGTTGTACTTCATTAACACCTGGAGAGCCGCAGCGTACTCACCCCCCACTTCAGATTCTTACGAGACATTTTTACCAGAAGGATTGGGCAGCCCGTGGTACTCCAGTTACTGTTGAACTACAACGCCTATCATCCTTATTCATCCTTTTGGCCAGCTGAGGCTAATGGGAATTATTATCATTTGTTTATTGAGCACCAGCATATTCCACAGCATTGTACAATGGGGTGACAAAGACAGCAACTATGGAAAAATAATTGTGACAGACAAAAGCCAGACCCTGTGATGTCCCTGCCCAGTCTAACATAAGAGCTGCTGGAGAGCCACATGTTGGTGACTTGTTTTAGAAGCCTAAAGGGGAGACAGGATGTGCAAGCTAAAGCTGAGATATCTATATACCCACAGCTATGTCTGTCTCTATCTGGTGACCAAAAGGTTTATCCTGGGTAGAAGCATTTGAGTATAATCTCCTTGATGGGGTCAGTGTGGTATTAAATCCTTGGTGGTGGTGTGATAGTGACCTCCTGATGGGAGAAAAATAATCCAACAAGGAGGAGGAGTGAGATTAACCCATTTGTGTTCTGCTCTTCCACCTCCTATAATGTGGTTAATACCTCGCTGGCCTTTAGACATGAAAGAAAATAGGAGCTGTTTTAGAGCAAACCAACTGCATCATAAGGGACATATAACATTTTCCCAAAAATTCCAGTTCATTTAAATGAACCTTTTAACCCCTTAAATGCTAGAGAACTATTGCAAAGATCTGCAAAGTAAATCAGAGCAGCTCTTAAATAAAGGAGCAGACCATTTTCCTTCTTGTCACGGAACCTGAGATGAAGTTCTGTTTCATGCACTGTGTTTTGGCAGGCAGGGGAAACAAATTTCCATCACACACATTACTTCCTGATCAGGAGGCTGAACTGTGCTACACTACAGGAAAGGAAGAGTGCAAAGGAAACAGTTTCCCCAATGTGCTGAAAAGACGCTCTCCCTCTTCCCCCATCTCTCTCTCCCTCTTCCCCCATCTCTCTCTCCCTCTTCCCCCATCTCCCTCTCCCCATCATCTCCCTCTCCCCATCATCTCCCTCTCCCCATCATCTCCCTCTCCCCATCATCTCCCTCTCCCTCATCTCCCTCTCCCTCATCTCTCTCTCCTCTCTCCCTCTCCCTCATCTCTCTTTCTATTCCCCATCTCTCTCTCTCCCCCCCCAACCATCACTCTCTCTCCCCATAAGCCCTTTGAGTGCCAGAGGGGTACGCAACACATTTCTTTGCAATGCGTTGCATACCCTTCAGAAGATGCTTCCTTCAAAAATTTAACATTTTGATTACATGAAACTAAGTTTCATCTGTTATAAAGTTTGAATTTAGCATCTCCTAGAAGTAGGTTCATCTTGTTTTAATTATTAGGAAAAAAAATTCCTACAGTTTATATATTTGCAAATGAAACTTTTCACTGTACCTTCAACCTTGGATGCTAGAGACATTTCTAAGGCATTGGAAAACAATGTATTGAAGAAGTCTCTGGCATCCAAGGGGTTAAATATTCAAGATGCAAATGCACAAACCGTTAAAGGTATAGAACACTTTTATTTTTAGTTGTTGGTTACCCGGTCATGTAATTATGTAAGCAAAAATTGAAGGCTTAACCCTTTGAGCGCAATACCTCTTTGGCACTCAAAGGGTTAAGGCGGGGGTAGTCAATTGTCAGATCTCCAGTTGTTGGGGACTATAACTCCCAGTATCCTCAACCGGCTTTTGGGAGTGATTGGAGTTGCAGTCCCCAAAAGCATAATGTCTTACAGTCAACTAGCCCTGACTTTTAAAGGGATAGTAATGTTTCACAATAAAAGCAACTCCTATTAATCTTCATGGTATTTGGGCCGTGGAGAGTGTTATTTCAATACTGTCAGAGTTGTAGTTCAAGAGCAATTGAATGCTAAAATATCACCTTGCAGTCCCTTTTACTGATCTAACACTGCTCACCTCAGAGCAGCAAGACTGTCCAGATGGATTGCAGAGAGGGACAATCTTCAGTAAGCATAAGGTAAAACCTGTCAAGGGGGGGGGCAGGATTTTCCTTATGATCACAGTAAGAAGATTGTCCCTTGCTGTGAGCTGTCTGGTGAAGAGACCAGATTCCACATCTGAGGAGAGGCGGCTTACACTAGGTAAAAGGGGCGGGAGGGGGATACTTTATCATTCAATTACTTTTGAACTACAGCTTGGCCAGTACTAAAATAACACTCTCCGTGGCCCAAATACTATGAAGTTTAATCAGAGCTGCTTTTTTTGTGAAACATTACTATCACTTTAAGGAATTGGGCTGGAGTGAGATGCTGTTTTGAGGAGTCTTTTACATGGGATACTAAACCAATCAGACTAAGCTAGGCAAGAGGGAGGTATCAATTGTCACTGTCTGCAATTTTACCCTCAGGGCTATTGAAACCAAGCAATATAGAAGCCTGATGTTTACATATCCTTTTGCCGGACTCTGCTGACCCCTTCCGACCACACCGCCCTCTTTTTTACAACCCTCCGACTTCTGCTTCCTCAAGTTCCATCAGTCCCCAAGGAACTCTCCCAACAATGTTCCAACGTTTCACCCGGCTCTTCTTCAGTGACGAGACTGCTGGCAGCCATGAGGAACCAAAACCATTTGTGTCTGAGGAAGAGGATGATGGCTGGCTCATTATCGATATCCCAGGTAAGCAAAGGGACTTGCCTATTTGGTTCTAGAATCCATAGTTCCTGTTAGTGTTCAACACTCAGCCCTTTAACATTCCTTGGCTAACATGCCAGCACAGAGTTCTGTATTAAATTTAGCCCAGGACCTTGTTTGTATCTGTTCTGAGTCACTTGATATCATGCTGTGGAAAAAAGGTTATAAGTTATTTGGCCCTGTTTCCAGGCAGACTTGATTTTAAAAAGAACGGCTGTAACTGAGCCGATCCACTGACTATGCACTTACCTGTTCCTTGCTCAGCTGAACAGTCTGTGTAAAGCTGGACTTGGAAGGGGAGTTCAACGTAAAATAGAGGAAAAGCTAAAAGTATCACGCACTTACGAGGTTTCTGTCAAAAGGTTTAACCCCTTGGACATTAAAGTGTTAGTAATGTCCAAAAAAGTTTTTTTTTTTTACGTTCAGAAGAGCTTAAAAAGCTGAGCTAAATGCAAAAAACTGTATATCTCAAATCGCTATGGTTTGAGAGATACAGGCATTTAAAGTTCGATGTCTCCTTTACAGCTGTCAGCAGGAGATCCGTGTCGGTGGACACGGAGGCTCTGCAGCAGAGCCGCAGTCTCGTTTGTTACAACAAATCCCTTCATTGGAATAGTCTAAAACGTGTGCCTGGTTTGCAAGCACATTTTTTAGACCATTCCAATGAAGGGATTCGTTGTAACTAATGAGATTGTGGCTCTGCTGCAGAGCCTCCGTGTCCACCGACATGGATCTGCTGCTGACAGCTGTAAAGGAGACATTGAACTTTAAATGCCTGTATCTCTCAAACCATAGCGGATTGAGAAATACAATTTTTTTGCATTTAGCTCAGCTTTTTAAGCTCTTCTGAATACATAGTAACATAGTAACACAGATTGAAAAAAGACACAAGTCCATCAGGTTCAACCTTTGCCTCATACCCCAGTAACTGAGAATTTTATAGCTTTCCTGCTACCAATTCAATTAGTCTTTTTATCAGAAAAGACCAAATACAAAAAACTTTTTTTTTGGACATTACTAACCCTTTAAAGGGATAGTAATTCTAGCAATAAACTAGATTGCCAAGTCTTCTTTATAACAAATGTAACACAGTACGCTATTTTAACCTTACTTTTCTGTAGTTCATAAGATATTAAATGTAGAAGGATCCCCCTCCTGCCTCTGTCTGGCCGGACGGATGCATCCAGTGCCGGATTTACATCTCAGGAGCCTGTAGGCACAGAAATCTGAAGCCCCCCTCCCCCCCGGCCATCTCCACTGGACACTTCCACAATGCTCCTAATCTCCACATTGCCCCCATCATCTCCATATTGCCCTCCAGTTGCCCCCATCAGCTCCAACTTGCCCCCCATCAGCTCCACATTGCCCTCACATTGCCTCCACCATCTCCAACTTGCCCCCCATCAGCTCCAACTTGCCCCCACCATCTCCATGTTGCCCTCACATTGTCCCCCTTCGGCTCCAACTTGCCCCCACTATCTCCATGTTGCCCTCACATTACCTCCCCCCATTGTCCATTTCCTACCTCCCCCCCGTTGTCCGTTTCCTACCTCCCTGGCAGGAGAGATCTGTCGTCTGTGCCTCCTTCGGCACAGTCCTGTAAGTGCTGGAGCTCCCACGCGGTCTCCTATTCAGGAATGCAGAGCGCTGGGAGATTATGTCATCTCCCAGCGCTCTGCATTCCTAAAGAGCCGACGAGGGAGCTCAGCACTTACACGACTGTGCCAAGGGAGGCACAGACCTGTCCTGCCAGGGAGGTAGGAAATAGACAACGGGGGGGACAATGTTTTTTTTTTTTTTTTTAAAAAGAATAAAAGAAAAAAAAAAGAATCCCAATGGCAGGCGCCCCTCGGTGGCGTTCGCCTGTAGGCAGGTGCCTACTTTGCCTTATGGCAAATCCGGCCCTGGATGCATCGAGGGACAATCTTCAGTAAGCCAAGGAAGATCCTGCCATCCTTCGTCAAAGGGGGCAGGGTTTTCCTTATACTTCCTGAAGTTTGTCCCTGCATCTGTCCAGTCCTGGGACTAGACTGCAGATTCAGTGGGAGGCGGGCAGGAGGGGGATCCTTCTACATTTAATATCTTATGAATTACAGAAAAGTAATTTGGCTAAAATAGTTCATTGTGTTACATCCTTCCTATCCTAAATAATAAAAGGCCAGAAAGTTTGTCACGATGAAGTCGTGCACAGTAGAGACTGCTTGCGTTCGGCCAGTCTCTACTGTGCATGATTGCATCTCGTGAGTGAGGAGGCACAATCGCGTGGAGCAATGAGATAACGGCAGTACGCAGAGCGGGTCTGGGTAATGTTAAACCTTTGAGTGCCAGAGGGGTACGCAGCGCTTTTCAATGTGTTGCGTACCCCTCTGGCACTCAAAGGGTTAAGAAACCGGTCCTTCTCTGCGTACTGCCATTACCTCACTGCTCCATGGTCTGTGCACACAGACTTTTACACTAGTTTATTATAAAGAAGACTTGGCGATCTAGTTTATTTCAAACATTACTATCCCTTTAAAGAAGTCTTCAATGCACCGAAGATTTCTCTAGAAGTGGTTAAGCCTTTGAGCGCCTGATAGCTGTGCAACACATTGCAGAGCAATGCTTTGCACAACCATGTGACACTAAAATGGTTAAAGGAGCAGTAATGTATTTATTTATTTTAAAGATAATTATAGGGGTTTCCCTGCTGAGTATTCTGTCTGCTGGGATATTTTTCATTGAACATTTATTATAGATCCTTTTTTGTTTTGTTTTGTTTTTATTAACTCTTGTAAGGATCATAGGGCTTTACAATGTATTAGGAAGCAATGCATTGTACACCCCACCGGTCTTAAAGGGACAGTAATGTCCCATAAAAAAATGTTTAGAGTTTTGTAGAGATTAAAAAAATAAACTAAATGCCACATATCCTATCTCTCAAACCGCAATAGTTTGAGAGATATCCTACACTAAAGTTGCTCTTCTCCTGATGTCAGCTGTAAAGCTGACAGAAGGAGATCTGTGTCGGTCGACACGAGGAGGCTCTTCAGCAGAGCCGCAATAACAAGATTTTAAAAAGAATACTTCTTTGGAACGGTCTAAAAAGTGTGCTTGCAAACCAGGCACACTTTGTAGACCATTCCAAAGAAGTAATTCTTTTTAAATCGTGCTATTGCGGCTTTGCTGAAGAGCCACCTGTCGGTCCCCGGACCAGGAACTCCTGCTGCCAGCTTACAGCTGACGTCAGGAGAAGAGGAGGGAGAGGGGAACTTTAACGGAGGGTATCTCTCAAACCATAGAGGTTTGAGAGAGAGAGGATTTGTGTCATTTAGCTTATTTTTTTAATCTCTACAGAACTCTAAACATTTTTTATGGTACATTACTGTCCCTTTAAAGGGTTAAGTACCAGCACCAACTTGGGGGAGATTCATTAAAAGTGTGATTGAAAAAAGGTGGTAAACGGACAATCCCCTCTTTACTGAGATCACTTTTGTAATTCCTATGTTATTCTATGGGACCTATGAACTAAAAGATCTCCCACTTGGGGGATCTTGGTCCATAGAATAACACTGGAATTGGCTTAGTAATCTCACTGGAGAAGTTATCTCCTATTTATATCACCCCTTTGTAACACCCCTCCCAGGTGTCCAAATACATTTTTTATATAAAGATATAGGCCCATATTTATAAAAGTAAACTGGCAGTATTCTGTTGTAAACCAACTGCACCATAGGGGACAAATAAACTTTCCTATATTCCCTTGTACTTGAATAGAGCATTTTAACCCCTCGAATGCTAGATATGTCACAAATGCATTGGTTCAGAATTCATTAGAGACATCTCTCTAGCATTTAAGGGGTTCAGAGTGCGATTTAATTTAACCCTTTGAGTGCCAGAGGGGTATGCACCGTATTGCAAAGCAATGCGTTGCATAGCCCTCCGGCACTCAAAGGGTTAGCAGGAATTTTTATTCTGCAGTTGGTTTAATCCAGAAGAAATTCAGTTTGCTTTTATAAATACGGGCCCTTGTGCCTAAAGAGATCAGCTGCACCTCGCATAGGAAGCACAAGAAGGCCGAAACGTACATCCGGGGTTACCTGCTTCCCTCATTCAGAGAGGAACTGCCTGTCATTTCATGGCTGGACTGTCATAATGGCAGGATCACTATGATATGTTTCAGGATATTTCTTTTCTGTGTGTATGTTATAGGGTGACCACATGTCCCTGATTGGCCAGGACAGTGCTGGATGTTAAACGTGTGTCCCATGTCCCAGGCAGCCCCCTTTTGGGACAATACAAAGTCCCTGAATGAATACTCAAGAGCACAGAGATCTATACACTAGAACTGCGCATTGTCTATTGTGACAGAAAGTGATGCCTCTGCTGGGCTACAAGAAAATGGCTTCCAGATAGAGCTCTAAACACTAGAGAGGGAACTGAACCTTGATACTGACGTCTAACAGGAGCTGCAGTGTAATATTAGACTAAGGCTTTGGGTGTGATGTACATTTTCTTGCAGCCCAATACAAGCATCGCTTTGTCATAGCAGTCAATGGGCAGTACTCCCTCTAGTGTTTAGCGGGAGCACCACAGATTTCTAAAGTTGCTCTCTGATTGTCCAGTGATGTATAGCAACACCCCTCCACATAGCTGCCTTAGAGCCGAGGGCACGTACTCCTGCTCCTCTCTTCTCCGCAGTGTCAGAATGGACATGTGTACAGCACGTGTGAGGGTACTCCCTCGGTACGATACCAGTCATGCCTAGCTGAGCATCACTACTTTGCAGATGTTTTTTTTTTTTTTTTAAATAGCAGATTAACCCCTTGAGTGCCAGAGGGGCGTGTAACACATTGCTTTGTGTACTAATCTGCCATTCAAAGGGTTAAGTGGGAGATGCTTTGTCCCAAGGATGTTGAAGCTGGAACTTTTATTTGTTTAAAACAAACAAACAAGCAAAACCCAGCAACAGTGCCATCCGGTGTCCAAACTGTGCTATTCTATACGAGAGACGAGCCTTGAGATACTGTTCTCCGTAGAATGCGATAGAAACAGCGCTACCATTTCATGACAGTTTAACCCTTTGAGTGCCAGAGTGGAACAGAATGCACTGCAAAGCAATGCATTCCGTACTCCTCTGGCACTCAAAGGTTTAAAGGGTTAGTAATGTCTTTATATAACAAAATGTAATATTACATTACAGCTGAAAGAGATAGTGATGTCTTTACATAACTTAAAGGAGCAGTAAACTTTTTTTATGAAAACATGTATTTTATAGATCTTTTCCTGCTGAATAAAATAAGAGCACTCCCACTGCTGTCAGATTTTTTTATTCAAAATTTATAGCAGTTCAAATAATCAGGAAGTGAATTTACTGGGCTTACTTCCTGATAGTTCTAACTGACAGGAAGTGACTCAGCAGTTTCTATCACATTCTATGGAGAACTGTATGTCTGACTTTTCTGACTTTCCTCTCCATTAGAATCTAACAGGAAATCTAATTAGAATGTGACCACTAGAGGGCACTGGTAATGTAAAAAAACATGGGTTTAAACTGTAATAACTCTGGAAATATAAATCTCTCGACAGTGAGAGTACCCTTATTTTCCTCAATAGGAAAATCCCTACGATATATATTTTTTCATAAAAAAAGTTTACTGCTCCTTTAATGTAATATTGTACCTATTACAAAAACAAACTACATGATCCCAGTCCCATCTCTCCAACCTGTATGGTTTGAGAGATATAACGTTTTAAAGTTTCTCCCCTCCCACCCCTTTCCCTGACGTCAGCTGTAAAGCTGACAAAAGGAGATCCTGGTCCCGGGACCGACAGGCGAAATTTAAAAAGAAATACTTAATTGGAATGGTCTACAAAGTGCGTTTGCAAACCAGGCATACTTTATAGACCGTTCCAATGAAGTATTCCTTTTTAAAGTGCGGTATTTCGGTTCTGCTGAAGAGCCTCCTCGAGTCGGCCGTCACATATCTCCTGCTGTCAGCTTTACAGCTGACATCAGGGAAAGGGGAGGGAGCGGGGAACTTTATCATCGTATATCTCTCAAACCATAACAGTGTGAGAGATGGGACTTGAATCATTTAGTCTATTTTTGTAATAGCTACAATATTGCATTACGTTATATAAAGACATCACTATCTCAGCTGTAATTTTTCAATGAATCCTCTCTCGGCAGTGCGAGTACCCTGGCTTTTTTCACTCAATAGGAAAACCCCTACAATAAGGATCCTTTAACCATTTGAGTGCCAGAGAATTAGCCAATACATTTCGTTGCACACCTCTCTGGAACTCAAACGGTTAATATCCTACTAAAAGAAGACAGATCCTGCCCACTGTGCTGTGCTTGCATGTTCTTACATTGATCCATCCTTTGGCAGAAATGATCCCTTTTGTGCCATAGGGGATGCAAAAGTATATTGTGGCAGTGCATTGGTTAAATAAGCGGTAAATCTTTATTACGATGAAATCTGGTATATTGGTTTCCCTGCTGAGTAAAATAAATGCACTTCAGTTGCTGAGAGATGTTTCATTTTAACATTATTATAGGTCGGGCATGTTTTTTTTTTTTTTTTTTTTTTAATCCTACTGTTAACAACAGCTCCATCTAGTGTCGAAAGAGCACTTTTTGTTCTGGCTTGACTCTTAACCCTTTGAATGCCAGAGAGGTACCGTTGGATACCTCCATAGCACTTAAAGGGTTAAGGCCTTATGGTGAAATTCTGGAGCAAATCAATTCAATCATAGGGGACAAATACAAATTCCTAAAATCAACAATTATTTAAATGGGACATTAAACCCCATTGAATGCTGCTAGAGAGGTGTCTAGAGCATTGCTATATGGGGTTAAAAGTCCCATTTTAAATCTGTGGAATACTTTTTCTCTCTTATAGTTTGTTTGGTTTGTTCCTGCATCGCTCCAGTTTGCACCGATTCAAAAAGGCCTTAGACTATGGAACGGGATAGCAACAAAGCCCTCTGGTGACCACAGTAGAATATTACAGCACAAACAAATAATCTGATCTGTGATAATCTTTCAGTGAAGCATTTCCTAGCAGTGATCATTCCATTGTTGTACGCAGAGGGAAAAGCCTGATAATAAACAATTCATTCTATATATATTTTTCCGTTCTGAAACATTACTGCTCCTTTAGAAAACCCATGTACTTTAATACTAATAACTCCTTCCCCATCCTTTTTCCTCCCCCTTCCCCTTAACACTGTATGCGTGTGGTCCCCCCCATCTTTCTTTCTTCCATGGCATGGCTTCCCCCCCATTCCTAATTTGACTTTCCTGCCACTTCAGATAGCTATGCTTTGTCCTCAAGCGAGGATGATGTCGCTCAAGGGCAGGGGGACAACATTGACCCTAGCCCCCTGCCCCATTCACTAGCTGAGCGAATTGGCTGGTCCATCTCTCCTCACCCACCCCACTCTATGGAAGAGAGCTGGTTTGTTACCCCTCCCCCATGTTTCACTGCAGAGGGTTCCTGCCACAGTGAAGTGGGGAGCAGTCCATTGGAAGACCTGCTTATAGAGCATCCCAGCATGTCGGTGTATATTACCAGTGGAAGCATTGTGGTGGAACGGGACACAGCTGAAATAAGCAGAGACAGGTAAGGAGAATCGGGCAGTGAGTGTAACTGGGGTGCACTGGAAAAAGGGAAAAGGCTTTGAAGATAAAAATGCAGTAAAATGCTGTCATGTAAAATCGGGAATATAGTCATTAGAGAGGACGGCAAGGTGGGAGTGTAAGGATGCATTACAGAGATGGAAAGGATGTTTAGTTGTATAGGGGTGGGGTATAATAAAGTATTGGGGTTCTTGGGGTATAATACAGTATGCAGGGGGAGTAGGGTGTCGGGTTGTATAGCAGTGGGCATTGGTATCTTGGCGTATAGAGACATCCTGATGATAATACAGTATGTAGACAAGAAGGCTTTTGCATAATACAGTATTTAGGGGAGCAAGGTGTTGGGGTTATAAGGTGTTGATACAATTCAGGATCTGGGGGTGTACAGTCAGGGTACACAATGCAAAATGTAGGGAGTAGGATGTTGAAGTGTATATGGAATGTGCTATAAGACGGTACGTAGGGGAGTAGGATGTTGGAGTACACAGGGATGGGGTATAGTACAGTATGAGGAGGAGTACACAGGGACGGGGTATAGTACAGTATGAAGGGGAGGAGGAGTACACAGGGATGGGGTATAGTACAGTATGAAGGGGAGGAGGAGTACACAGGGATGGGGTATAGTACAGTATGAAGGGGAGGAGGAGTACACGGGGACGGGGTATAGTACAGTATGAAGGGGAGGAGGAGTGCATGGGGATGGGGTATAGTACAGTATGAAGGGGAGGAGGAGTACACAGGGATGGGGTATAGTACAGTATGAAGGGGAGGAGGAGTACACAGGGATGGGGTATAGTACAGTATGAAGGGGAGGAGGAGTACACGGGGACGGGGTATAGTACAGTATGAAGGGGAGGAGGAGTACACAGGGATGGGGTATAGTACAGTATGAAGGGGAGGAGGAGTACACAGGGATGGGGTATAGTACTGTATGAAGGGGAGGAGGAGTACACGGGGACGGGGTATAGTACAGTATGAAGGGGAGGAGGAGTGCATGGGGATGGGGTATAGTACAGTATGAAGGGGAGGAGGAGTACACAGGGATGGGGTATAGTACAGTATGAAGGGGAGGAGGAGTACACAGGGATGGGGTATTGTACAGTATGAAGGGGAGGAGGAGTACACGGGGACGGGGTATAGTACGGTATGAAGGGGAGGAGGAGTACACAGGGATGGGGTATAGTACAGTATGACGGGGAGGAGGAGTACACAGGGATGGGGTATAGTACAGTATGAAGGGGAGGAGGAGTACACAGGGATGGAGTATAGTACAGTATGAAGGGGAGGAGGAGTACACGGGGACGGGGTATAGTACGGTATGAAGGGGAGGAGGAGTACACAGGGATGGGGTATAGTACAGTATGACGGGGAGGAGGAGTACACAGGGATGGGGTATAGTACAGTATGAAGGGGAGGAGGAGTACACAGGGATGGAGTATAGTACAGTATGAAGGGGAGGAGGAGTACACGGGGACGGGGTATAGTACGGTATGAAGGGGAGGAGGAGTACACAGGGATGGGGTATAGTACAGTATGAAGGGGAGGAGGAGTACACAGGGATGGGGTATAGTACAGTATGAAGGGGAGGAGGAGTGCACGGGGATGGGGTATAGTACAGTATGAAGGGGAGGACACGGGGACGGGGTATAGTACGGTATGAAGGGGAGGAGGAGGATACGGGGATGGGGTGTAGTACAGTATAAAGGGGAGGAGCAGTACACAGGGATGGGGTAAAGTACAGTATGAAGAGGAGGAGGCGTGCACGGGGATGGGGTATAGTACTGTATGAAGGGGAGGAGGAGGAGTACACGGGGATGGGGTATAGTACAGTATGAAGGGGAGTAGGAGTGCACAGGGATGGGGTATAGTACAGTATGAAGGGGAGGAGGAGTACACAGGGATGGGGTATAGTACGGTATGAAGGGGAGGAGGAGAACACGGGGATGGGGTATAGTACAGTATGAAGGGGAGGAGGAGTACACGGGGATGGGGTGTAGTACAGTATGAAGGGGAGGAGGAGGACACGGGGACGGGGTATAGTACATTATGAAGGGGAGGAGGAGAACACGGGGACGGGGTATAGTACGGTATGAAGGGGAGGAGGAGAACACGGGGACGGGGTATAGTACGGTATGAAGGGGAGGAGGAGAACACGGGGACGGGGTATAGTACGGTACGAAGGGGAGGAGGAGAACACGGGGATGGGGTATAGTATGGTATGAAGGGGAGGAGGAGGGGACGGGGTATAGTACGGTATGAAGGGGAGGAGGAGAACACGGGGACGGGGTATAGTATGGTATGAAGGGGAGGAGGAGGGGACGGGGTATAGTACGGTATGAAGGGGAGGAGGAGGACACGGGGACGGGGTATAGTACGGTATGAAGGGGAGGAGGAGAACACGGGGACGGGGTATAGTACGGTATGAAGGGGAGGAGGAGTACACAGGGATGGGGTATAGTACAGTATGAAGGGGAGGAGGAGGACACGGGGACGGGGTATAGTACAGTATGAAGGGGAGGAGGAGAACACGGGGATGGGGTATAGTACAGTATGAAGAGGAGGAGGAGTGCACAGGGATGGGGTATAGTACAGTATGAAGGGGAGGAGGAGGACACGGGGACGGGTTATAGTACAGTATGAAGGGGAGGAGGAGGACATGGGGATGGGGTATAGTACAGTATGAAGAGGAGGAGGAGTGCACAGGGATGGGGTATAGTACAGTATGAAGAGGAGGAGGAGTGCACAGGGATGGGGTATAATACTGTATGTAGGGGAGTAGGGTGTTGTAGTAGACAGGGATGTTATATAGTACAGTATGAAGGGGAGGAGGAGTGCACAGGGATGGGGTATAGTACAGTATGAAGGGGAGGAGGAGTACACAGGGATGGGGTATAGTACAGTATGACGGGGAGGAGGAGTACACAGGGATGGGGTATAGTACAGTATGAAGGGGAGGAGGAGTACACAGGGATGGAGTATAGTACAGTATGAAGGGGAGGAGGAGTACACGGGGACGGGGTATAGTACGGTATGAAGGGGAGGAGGAGTACACAGGGATGGGGTATAGTACAGTATGAAGGGGAGGAGGAGTACACAGGGATGGGGTATAGTACAGTATGAAGGGGAGGAGGAGTACACGGGGACGGGGTATAGTACAGTATGAAGGGGAGGAGGAGTACACAGGGATGGGGTATAGTACAGTATGAAGGGGAGGAGGAGTACACAGGGATGGGGTATAGTACTGTATGAAGGGGAGGAGGAGTACACGGGGACGGGGTATAGTACAGTATGAAGGGGAGGAGGAGTGCATGGGGATGGGGTATAGTACAGTATGAAGGGGAGGAGGAGTACACAGGGATGGGGTATAGTACAGTATGAAGGGGAGGAGGAGTACACAGGGATGGGGTATTGTACAGTATGAAGGGGAGGAGGAGTACACAGGGATGGGGTATAGTACAGTATGACGGGGAGGAGGAGTACACAGGGATGGGGTATAGTACAGTATGAAGGGGAGGAGGAGTACACAGGGATGGAGTATAGTACAGTATGAAGGGGAGGAGGAGTACACGGGGACGGGGTATAGTACGGTATGAAGGGGAGGAGGAGTACACAGGGATGGGGTATAGTACAGTATGAAGGGGAGGAGGAGTACACAGGGATGGGGTATAGTACAGTATGAAGGGGAGGAGGAGTGCACGGGGATGGGGTATAGTACAGTATGAAGGGGAGGACACGGGGACGGGGTATAGTACGGTATGAAGGGGAGGAGGAGGATACGGGGATGGGGTGTAGTACAGTATAAAGGGGAGGAGCAGTACACAGGGATGGGGTAAAGTACAGTATGAAGAGGAGGAGGCGTGCACGGGGATGGGGTATAGTACTGTATGAAGGGGAGGAGGAGTACACGGGGATGGGGTATAGTACAGTATGAAGGGGAGTAGGAGTGCACAGGGATGGGGTATAGTACAGTATGAAGGGGAGGAGGAGTACACAGGGATGGGGTATAGTACGGTATGAAGGGGAGGAGGAGAACACGGGGATGGGGTATAGTACAGTATGAAGGGGAGGAGGAGTACACGGGGATGGGGTGTAGTACAGTATGAAGGGGAGGAGGAGGACACGGGGACGGGGTATAGTACATTATGAAGGGGAGGAGGAGAACACGGGGACGGGGTATAGTACGGTATGAAGGGGAGGAGGAGAACACGGGGACGGGGTATAGTACGGTACGAAGGGGAGGAGGAGAACACGGGGATGGGGTATAGTATGGTATGAAGGGGAGGAGGAGGGGACGGGGACGGGGTATAGTACGGTATGAAGGGGAGGAGGAGAACACGGGGACGGGGTATAGTATGGTATGAAGGGGAGGAGGAGGGGACGGGGTATAGTACGGTATGAAGGGGAGGAGGAGGACACGGGGACGGGGTATAGTACGGTATGAAGGGGAGGAGGAGAACACGGGGACGGGGTATAGTACGGTATGAAGGGGAGGAGGAGTACACAGGGATGGGGTATAGTACAGTATGAAGGGGAGGAGGAGGACACGGGGACGGGGTATAGTACAGTATGAAGGGGAGGAGGAGAACACGGGGATGGGGTATAGTACAGTATGAAGAGGAGGAGGAGTGCACAGGGATGGGGTATAGTACAGTATGAAGGGGAGGAGGAGGACACGGGGACGGGTTATAGTACAGTATGAAGGGGAGGAGGAGGACATGGGGATGGGGTATAGTACAGTATGAAGAGGAGGAGGAGTGCACAGGGATGGGGTATAGTACAGTATGAAGAGGAGGAGGAGTGCACAGGGATGGGGTATAATACTGTATGTAGGGGAGTAGGGTGTTGTAGTAGACAGGGATGTTATATAGTACAGTATGAAGGGGAGGAGGAGTGCACAGGGATGGGGTATAGTACAGTATGAAGGGGAGGAGGAGTACACAGGGATGGGGTATAGTACAGTATGAAGGGGAGGAGGAGTACACGGGGATGGGGTGTAGTACAGTATGAAGGGGAGGAGGAGGACACGGGGACGGGGTATAGTACATTATGAAGGGGAGGAGGAGAACACGGGGACGGGGTATAGTACGGTATGAAGGGGAGGAGGAGAACACGGGGACGGGGTATAGTACGGTACGAAGGGGAGGAGGAGAACACGGGGATGGGGTATAGTATGGTATGAAGGGGAGGAGGAGGGGACGGGGACGGGGTATAGTACGGTATGAAGGGGAGGAGGAGAACACGGGGACGGGGTATAGTATGGTATGAAGGGGAGGAGGAGGGGACGGGGTATAGTACGGTATGAAGGGGAGGAGGAGGACACGGGGACGGGGTATAGTACGGTATGAAGGGGAGGAGGAGAACACGGGGACGGGGTATAGTACGGTATGAAGGGGAGGAGGAGTACACAGGGATGGGGTATAGTACAGTATGAAGGGGAGGAGGAGGACACGGGGACGGGGTATAGTACAGTATGAAGGGGAGGAGGAGAACACGGGGATGGGGTATAGTACAGTATGAAGAGGAGGAGGAGTGCACAGGGATGGGGTATAGTACAGTATGAAGGGGAGGAGGAGGACACGGGGACGGGTTATAGTACAGTATGAAGGGGAGGAGGAGGACATGGGGATGGGGTATAGTACAGTATGAAGAGGAGGAGGAGTGCACAGGGATGGGGTATAGTACAGTATGAAGAGGAGGAGGAGTGCACAGGGATGGGGTATAATACTGTATGTAGGGGAGTAGGGTGTTGTAGTAGACAGGGATGTTATATAGTACAGTATGAAGGGGAGGAGGAGTGCACAGGGATGGGGTATAGTACAGTATGTAGGGGAGTAGGGTGTTGAATTGTATAGGGCGGTGGAGGAATACATAATAATTATACAACCTGGGGGCAGGATTTTGGAATGTGTAGCAGGCGGGAAAGGAACTTACACTTCACATCCTCTACACAGGTCCCCGTCTGTAACCAGAGTGGAGCGCCGCACACCTCACCATGCCACTTCAGTCTCTGCCACAGCCGCTATATTGGGTAAAGTGGGCCAGGTTTCCCGTCTCCAACGTGCCAAGGCTCTTGTGGACAGAAGGAAATTGGGACGTAAAAACCTCCAGCGACAGAACCTGGCACGAGAGTTTCATGGACGCACTACAGCTCGTCACCGCACCTACCTGTGCCAACCGAGGCAGCGCCAGTGCAACCACTGAGATCCCTTCTCATCTGGTGTTTACATGAACATGGGCATTATCTTTCCCTTAAACCTTCCTCTCGTGTCTCATGGGTTGGCATTAACCCTCTCTGGCCTCTTCTTCCCTGTATTCCGATTCCAAGGCCATCAGCTTCCCCTACCCCCTTCAGTCACAGACAAACCAGCTGTCCCAGGTATACGGAAAGTGGCCAAACTCTCAAGTGGTCTGGACAGGTCCTAAAAAGCCCTGGCAGAGACAGGGTAACCCATTCATCCCCTGTCTAACTTTCTATGGCTTTCGGACTGCCTCTGAAGGGTTAACATCCTCCCCAACCCAGTTCCTGTCCCAGTGAGGCTGATTTTAATAACTGGAACTGAAGCAATTTAGGAGCGAAGCAACTTCACCATAGGCAACAAATAAAAATCACCAAATTCCCATTGATTTAAAACGTGGATTTTAACCATTTCTGTGTATTGTAGATATTTCTAGCATTGAAGTGGTAAACTCATCCCTATTTAAATCAATGGAAAGTTGTATTTGGCCCAGAACTGCACCAGTTCTTACTATTAAATCCGCTTCTATGTCTTCCCTCCCCCCTTTTCGTTTGCAGTTAATCCTTCCACTGCTGGGGCTTAACCCATTAACGTCCGCTGTAGTGAAAGCGTTAATGTAGTCCATCCCAAGAAGGATTGCAAGTTTTTGCTTAACCCCTTTTGGTGCTAGAGAGGTTTCTAATTTGGATACTTTTCTAGCATCCAAGGGGTTAAATTGTTTGTTTTTTTCAAAAAATGTTTTATTTTATGAAAAAAAAAAAAAGGATTCGATCCTTTTGTTTTCAACCTGTGGTTCTCAAATCTGTCCTCAAGTAGCACTAAACAGGCCCTGCTAAAGCACAGGTGAGTGAAACGGAGGTTCGGCCATTTTCATTTCCCTGTGCTCAAGCAGTGGAATCTTGGCCTGTTAGTTGTCCCTGAGGCCTCTGTTTTGTGTTTAACCATCAATGCAAGGAGATTTAACCCTTGGAGTGCCAGAGGGGTGTCCAGCGCAATGCTTTGGACACCTCTATGGCACTCTAATAGTTTAAAAAAAAAAAAAAAAAAAAAAGGGTGCTATAAACAGCTTAACCCTTGGAGTGCCAGAGGGGTATGCAGCACATTGCTCTGAAATGTGTTGCGTACCCCTCTGGCACGCAAAGGGTTAATGCCTTGAGGAACAGAGGAGTGTACAGAGCATTGCGAAGCGGTGAATTGCACACACTCTCTTCATCAGGGGGTTAATGGCTTTCTACTGAATATGGTGGCAGTTCTATTTAGAGTGGTCTGCCAAGAAAAAAAAAAATAATTGTAATGCTTTTTTTAAGTCTTTGAACCTCAAAGGGCCAACAAGTTGGGTTTCATTTTAACACGTCAAGCCCTGTAGTCATTAGAAAGGCTTGCAATGCTTCAAGTCTGTAGACGGAGGGGATACAAGTTGAATAGGGCGAGCGGATGTTGGAGAAAGAGTAGGAGAGGTGTGGAACTCTTAAGGGAAAGATGGGAAACTGGCAGAGCAGGGGATTTAAATAGCAGGTGGAGCTAAGAATTGGTATAATGGTTAAAGAGCAGGGTTGCTGTACGTTGACCATCATTCATTCATTCAGGCTTAACACTTTCAGTGCCAGAGAGAGGCGTGTTGGATACCTCTCTGGCACTCAAAGGTTTGAGGGAGCGGTAAAATATTTCATTTAAAAAATATATATGTATTATAAGGCTTTTTCTGCAGTTAGGGGATTTTTTTTTATTCAAAAGTAGAAATTGCCCTTTGGACCCCAGTCGTCATGATTGCTGACTGATTAAAAAAAAAAGTTTGGGTTGTAATAACTTCTGAATGAAAAATCTCCCAGGCCTACAACAATACGTATGGCGTACGGTTTCCCTTTAATCTTTCAGATGCTAAAGAAATCTGCAACCCATTGAGAACTCTAGAATCAAAACGGTTAAATTATGCCACAATCCTCCAGACCAGTGATTCCCATTCCTATCCTCAGGGGCTCTTAACAGGCCATGTCTTTAGTGCAATTAACTCACCTGTACTCAAGCAGGGAAATCCTAAAGACATAACCTGTTAGGTACCCTCAAGGAGAGGGATGGTAACCATTGGTCTAGAATATTGTATGCTTTGTCTGTTTCTTTTCCCTTTTCTAACATCTGATTCATTACTACATTCTATCTCAAGGAGACATTTTAGGCCATTTCAAAATGGCTGCCATTTTATTTCAGTAACTTCTCACTCTAACTAGAATTTATATATAGAATTATTTTTCTCAGAACATCCACCCTCAAAATATAAACGTATATGCTAGAGGGGCAGTATATGCTTGCTATGAAAAAATATATTTAGTAAGGCTTTTTCTGCAGACTAAAACATGAGTACTCCTAACTGCTGGGATGTACTTCTTAAAAGTTATTATAACACAAACTTTCCTTTTTTTTTATTATTATTATATATGTCCCCTGAGCGTTCGAGTTAGATTTTTTGAAGCTGGGGATGCTGTTGCTCTTGCTGTCTATGGCGAACTGAGCACAAGTTCTCCCTTAACCCTTTCAGTGACAGATGGGTCAATGAAAGGGTTAATAACAACCCCAACACTGCCACTTGGCTGCAAAAAAGTCTTTTAATAAAAAGAATGAAAGTTTTCTCTGCTAACTTTTATTTTACTTAGCATGAAAATCCTCATATATACTGTCCATTTTTATTTTTATTTTTTTTACCTATGTGAATATGGGCAATATTTATCTATTTTACAATGAAATGAAATAGATATAGGCTGTTACAGCAGCCCTGCTCATGTAATGGATTGTGGGTGATTTGTGCTGGAGCATTGCAAGTCTCTAACTAGTAATCTGTTAGAACCTGCCACTCCTATAGTGCTGGGTATCTGTGTAATGTGAGTGACCTCTTAACTGCAGAGTATCAGGACTGGCTCAGGCAGGTCTTATTTTCTAAAGAAAGATGTCACTTACGTGAAAAAAAAAGGCGATTTATACATAACTCTTTAATTTTTTTAACAACATTATCTTTTTAAATAGGCTAAAAAAATCTCTTGTTTTAACCCCATGGGTAGTCGATCGATGGTCCTCCCAGTTATTGGGAGCTACATCCATGTTGATGATGGGATTTGTAGTTTCCAGCATCTGGAGGTTAGACACCTAACCCTTTGAGTGCCGGAGGGGTACCCCTCCAGCACTCAATGGGTTAATTACCCGTTTTAACCCATATGGCTGCCCGTAGGCACTGGAAATGCTAAATCAAAGAGGATATTTACCCTTTGCAAACGTTTAACCTCAAATCCTAGAAATGTCTCCAACACGTTGTGAAGTCATAGGTTGAGGCATCTCTAGCATTCAAGGGGTTAAAGAAGCACCCCACTTTATTCCGTAAACAGTTCTTTTCAACAATTGACACCATCATTTTGGCAGGGGTTAATTTTTTGTCCCCAACCCTCCCCCAATGTCCCATTAACCCCTTCAAGTGCTAACTGAGGTAGGGAACTAGATTGCAACCACCTCTGGCACCCAAAGGGTTCAAAAAATCTTACTTTACCCCCTTTTAAGGAGCAGAGGGGTGTACAACATATTGTTTCGCAATGCACTGCACACCCTTCTGTTCTGTAACCTTTACAGTGCTAGAGAGGTATCTAACGCAATGCATTGGACACTACTCTGGCACTCAAGGGGTTAAGAAACTTCTATGAACTCGACAAACCTGTAGTGTATAAATATTAAAAAAAAAAGGAGAAAAAAAAAATAAGGTGCTTATAACTGTAACTTTCTTTTTACAGCGTGTAAATATTTTAAAAACCACTATAAAAAAAAAAAAAAAAGCATGTTTGAGTATTTGGCGATAGTGTGTTCACCACTAAGAATGTTTTGGTTTTTGTTTTTTTGCACGACAAGTGTGATACCATTTGATGCAGAGCTGCAGATTGAGTGGATTTTTTTTTTTCATTTGAAAAATCTTTATTAAAAAGGATTGTGTGCATGAGTGGATTAAACGCCCAGTGTGGACTCAGGGACAATAACTGCTAGTGAAAAAAGGCTTTTGCTTTTAAATTTTTTTGTTTTGTTCAGGGAATATGCATGTTTTTTTATGGGCATCATAATTGTAGATATTTATGATCATTTTTTTGGTGACTTTTTTCAGAGACAGATGCATTGCCACCTCTATCTGCTACTGAAAAGGTCAAGTAAGCTCTAGACAAGTTTTATGTTAAAGGGATAGTAATACTTTGTTTTATCTTTATTTTGTAGGCATTAAAAAAACATGAAAAACGATACAAGTTTCATCTCTCAAACCTTTATGGTTTGAGAGATCTTCAAAAGCAAAGTTTCCCTTCACTGACCAAAACAGTCAAGTCTGCGATGTAGCTGTCAGATTTGGAATCCGGTCCACAGATCAACTGCTGGCTCTTCAGCAGAGCCGAGATCGCAAGATATAAAAATAACTATTTCATTGGAAGGGTCTAAAAAGTGTGCTTGCAAACCAGGCACACTTTGTAGACTCTTCGAATTAAGTAGTTCTTCTTATATCTCGTGATCTTGGCTCTGCTGTAGATCCACGGCCGGTCCGCGGACCGGATTTCAAATCTGACAGCTAGATGGCAGACTAGACCATTTTGGTCAGTGAGGGGAAACTTTGCTTGTGAATATCTCTCAAATCATAAAGGTTTGAGAAATAAGACTTATATCGTCCTTCATGTTTTTTTTAATGCCTACAAAATAAAATAAAGATAAAATGAAGTATTGCTATCCCTTTAAAGGGATAGTAAGACTTAATATATAGTCAAATTTATATTGTAAAGTTTATTGTCCTGAGTACAAGGGTACTCTCCCATTGCTGAGAGGTGTTTTATTCAAAAGTTATTGCAGATCAAACTGGAATTTTTTTAGGTGCAGTATCACAGTGGCCTGAAATTGTATGGTGCCGCTGTTGCTACACCATCCTATGGCGATTTATGGTCAGTTGACCAGAACTTCACAAAGGACGATAGCAACAGCTCCACTGTAGAATTTCAAGCCACTGTGATACTGCACCTAAAAAATTCAAGTATAATCTGCAATAACTTCTTAATAAAACACCTTTCAGCAGTGGGTGTACCCTTGTTTTACTCAAGAGGATAAACCTTACAATATAAATGTTACTGTACATGAAGTGTTATCCTTTTAAAGGCACAGTTTAATAGATTATTTTTCATTTGTCCAATATGGTGCAGTTAGTTGATGCCAGACGAACTCTAGTTTGTTTCTTAAATATGGTCCATGGTTCCTTTACCTATTTCTTGTTGAGTGACAGAGCAAGGAATTGCTGGCTTCTGGTTCTGAAGGGGTTGTACATTTTACATATTATTTTTTTGCAGTAGGTAACTTTAACCATCCAACTCTTAGTAACTACAATTTTCCCAACCAGCACGTGATTGGATTTGTAGTTTCCAGCTGCTGGGAAGTCCATGTTTACCTACCCCAGATCTAGGGGGAGGGTTTGACAACTTGTGGCTCTCCAAATATTGTTGAAACACAACTGCCATTAGTCTTCATGAGAGTTGTAGTCTGTCAGCAGCAGGAGAGCCACAAGTTACCCATCTCTGCAGCAGCATACCTCCAATACTGTGGTTTTTATTACTAAATGTCATCTAACCCCAAATTACCAATAGCTCCAATTATATATATAAGTATATATATATATTATGTGACCCAATCGTCATTTTAATAAGGGACACTTGTTACATTTCCATTGTGTAGGACTGTACAGGAACCAAACCTTGAAGTGTGTGTTTTTCATTAGAATGTCAGATTATTAATGTGACCAGATTACTATTTTATTTCAACGTGGAAATTTGGCAGCCCTTTTTTCAGACCTATCATAGGGGTTATAATGTAGTGACAATTTGTGGCTATTACTGCCTGGTTAACCCTTTGAGTGCCAGTGAATGCATTGGATACCTCTCTGGCACTCAAAGGGTTAAAGTACAACTTGTCATCTATTTTGAAATCAGATTAATACTTACTTTTAAATGACATGCAGCAAGAAGCAGATGAATACTCCTACTGAAGGCTTTTTGACCTAGTTAACAATAAAAAGTTCAAATGACTACAAAAAAAAACCACACTCATTCATGTACCTGATGACTTTGAAATCATTCTCAAGGTCAGTCAAGGTTATGATGGCTTCTGCCTCTGTTAGACAACTATTGTGCTTGCCCACCTCCTTTCTTGCTCTCTTTCTACAAAGAAAAAAGCCTGTATGTTTCATTTTTGATATCAGGCTACTTCTAATCCTTTCAGTGCTGGCAGGGGAGTGCAACACAATTAATTGTCTCTCTCTGGCTTTTAACCCTTTGAGTGCCAGAGGTGTTAAATACCCCCTGGCATGTAAAAGGTTAATGAATTTAACAGACAATAACTATGACTTTTTTTGAGGTGGGTGTAATTATAAGTTCTTCTTAGAACATCAACCTCACTGTATGCTGACGATGTACCTTTGTATTATTGCATTTATATCAAAGGTAGCCAACCCTGGTCTTGTAATCTATCAACAAAACATGTTTTCAGGATATTCCAGCTACGGCTCTTTAATTGGCATGCCTGTGCTCATTCGGGGATATCCTGCATTTTAAAGTTTATAAAATACCAGTGGTTTTGTTTGGGCTTTAAAAAGAATTTTAAATTTAAAAGGGGAGGGGGGGGGAATGAGAGGGGTATGTGTATGGTGCGGTGAGAGTAAAAGAAGACGAGAATTACGCCTCTATATAGTGCCGCTGTGCGGAGTAAAGTCCATCTGGGGGGGTGAGAAGTAGTATTTCACGAGAAGACATTGAGTAACCCTTTCCTCTAGTCTTAATGGATGACCTCTAGAGTTCTCAGCTCTCTGAGTAAGTAAATAAATCATTGGAGAGTTCTGAACTCAAGAATAGTGACTTTTTTCAGAGGGTATGCATTGAGAGGCTCAGAGGACCAGAAGGAACGATGAAAAAGGTCAGAAAAGTGACCCTGATGCTCTCCCGCTGATCTGCAAAACTTCACTTCCCTCTTCAGTCGTGGGGCTGCTGCCACAGTCCCCAGAGAGTGCCAGCAACAAGCTTTCTAACTTAGAAGTCTGTGGCTACTCACAAAACTGTTGCTGGTTGTGTCCTGGCCCCTGTCAACCATGGCGATGTCCCCAACATCCCCAAATAGGGTGACCACACATCCCGGAATGCCTGGGACTGTCCCTTATTGGGGGTCTGCATCCTGGGTCACCCCCCACCGGGACAACAAAGAGTCCCAGCATTGAGTGACACGCTCCAGTCCAGCCAAGGAAATGTATTTGCTGTATCGTCCTCATTGGCTGGCTGAGCCAGCCAATGAAGACCATATAGCAAATACATTTCATTGGCTGGCTGGACTGGTACGTGCGAGACAGCTGGGGTGGAGCAGGTAGGCTGGCGCTGCAAGTGAGACCCGCAGCTGAGTCTCCTGCCGGCGCTGACCATCTTTCTGAGGCTTCCCACGGGGAACTCTTACTATGTCAGCTTAAGAAAGATGGTCAGCGTCGGCGGGAGCCTCAGCCGCAGGACTAGGGTGACCACATGTCCCGGAATGGCAGAATGGAAATGTGGTCACCCTATCCCCAAATAGTGCAGGTCCTGGTTTTTTACCAAGTCTGCTTCCATAGAAGAAGACTTAATAAAACATGATTGTTCTTTAAAATGAATAAAAGAAAAGGTTAACCTGTTAAGGACCACATGGGGCATTGCTTTGGACACCCATCTGGTCCTTCACCGGTTAACCCTTTGAGTACCAGAGGGGAAGTTTCATACCCCTATGGCACTCAATGGGTTAATTAAAATTACCCTTATAGTCATCAAATTGCTGGTAAAGTGTATACTCAGAAAAATAGTGGTCACATTATCTTTAGAATTACATAGATATATTAGATATAATTAATTGAAGAAGAGATCTGTAGTTTAGCTGAAAAGGAAATGTCAGTGATCCGTTTTCTTGTTTCAATAACTGCATATATTATAGATACACACCTACATCAGAAGATTGCAACGTCACACATCATAAAATATGGTGCACGAGAGACAACAAACCCTTATTATGCAGTCATATCCTGCTGACTAAAAAATGTTACTCCTCCCCCCACTGCAAAGGATACACTTCATTCAAACATCTTTACAGAGTAAACTTGCATTTTCTGTATTTTATTGCCAGGCCACCAGGTGGTGCTATTAGACTGCGTCCAGAGCTTTCCGTAAACACAAATGTCAACAGCTGACACGCTGACCTGGTCACAAACGTGAATGGGTAACTACTGCTGGGTTAAGTCTGCAGCCCTGGGTTTTTTTAATGTTTCCACAGGAGATCTGGTAAAACGTCATTGTTTTTAAACTCTGTATTAACAGAAAAATAGTTTGCGCATTATCAGATCAGAAAAATGCAGTTGTGCTCTGATGTTTGGATGAAGCATATTTTAGCTGTGGAATTGTTGTTTTGACATACCTTCAATAGACATACCTTCAATAGATATTTTCATAATAAGGATTTATTTTCCCTTTTTAAGTTTAATTAATTCTAAAATTTTAGGGGTATATTTCACCTTTTAAGATCGTGTTGCACAAAAACATTTAAGCCAAGTTTGTTCAGGATGGTAATCCCGCTAGGATAACTCTGGGGGGTCATGTGCTAAAGTGTGATAACGCGGAGTTCACTCCTGTAGTGTTCTAAACTCTCCAAGTCCTATGTTATACTATGGAGCCAATGCATTAAGATTTCCCCAACTTTACAGATCTTAAAGAGATAGTAATGGATACCAATAAATGCAGCTCTGATTAATGCTTATATGTTATGGTTCATGTATCACTGTAGTTCAAAAGTAATTTATTGTTCTAAAATTTCTCCCTCCTGTCCCTTTTACCTATGTAATGCATTCCCTCAGCCAATCCAGACAGCGAGAGACAACATTCAGTGAGCATAATGAAAATCCTACCCTCTTTCATCAAGGGGGGGGGGGGGGTAGGGTTTTCATTATGCTCACGGTAAGAAGATTGTCCGGTCAGGCTACCAGATTCCACATCTGCGGGGAGGTACGTCCAAGAGGTTGAAAACTACGGGAGGAGGGATACTTTAAAACTGAATTACTTTTGAACTACAAGTCGGAAACAACTGATACGCAGTGCTACATGAACCATAACATATGAGCATTTAACCTTTGAATGCCAGAGGGGTATGCTTCGTAGTGCATTGCTTACCCATCTGGCACTCAAAGTGTTAATCTGAGCTGCAGTATATTGTGTAAAATGCATGTGCCTTTTAATATCTATTTTTTTTTTATTTTGTCACAACTTTATTAAGCGCTCACTTGAGCTAGGACAGTTACTCACTGCACAAGCAGAAGGTTCACCATGTCCTATTTTTTAATACGAACAAAAGCTTAGATTTTGGGAAAACATTTGAGGACAACGTTTAGAAAACCAGCAACAAAGAGGATAAAGGAAAAAAAAAAATAGTCTAACAACTTGAATGTTGGATGCTTCAAGGCTTAACCCTTTCAGTGCCAGAGGTGTGCATTGTCTTGCACTGGCACTGAACGAGTTAAAATATTGCTATCAGAGTAGTTAGATGAGAGTTAACACTTGCCCAGTAGAAAAAAAAGTAAACAGCCAAGTCCAGTTCTGGACTTTTGTCAAGAATCTATGTTTTTGTTTGTATTTTTCTCTTCCTCACTATAGAAGACCATTGGATGGTGGAGTCACTGACACGGGGCTTTTATAGACTTTACTAGAGAGGAGAGGAATCTCCCATGAGCGCCTCACTCAGTACCGATGTCACCCAACCAATCAGATCACAGTGGTCTGCAAGACAACTGAAGCAGTTTGGTCTTGTATGCCTCTTCTAATCTGAGTAGAGAATCCTAATGGCTACTATGAATCTGTTCTGCAGGCTTTGTTTTCCCAAAATTAATCTTTTATTAATAGACTAATTGAAGAGCCTGTGTACACGGGCAACAGTGCCGGCCGGGGAGGGGACCACTTTCTGAATTCGGAGTGCCCTGCTCTGTCTCAGTCGCGTCACAGGCAGTCTCTGCTGCGCATGACTGCATCGTTACAAACTTTTAGCGAATTATTATATAGGAGGATATCATGCCCATGGAGACAGACTTGATCCTTTTTGCAGGACCTCAACTCCTCCCACTGGAGTCTTAAGAAGCAGTTAGTGGAAATAATTTGGAGTCCTGCAACAAAGTCTCATGTCTGCTTCCACCCACATAATACTCAGTGAAAGTTAACCCTCATTTGGCACTCGGGTTAATTTGTAGGAATCAGTCCACTCAGAAATGATTCGCAGCAGCATTAGGATTCCTTGTCTAGATTAACTCCTTAAAGACTAGCAAGGTATGTAATCCATTTCACCCCTTCCTGGTCTTTAACCCCTTAACGACCACCCGATCCGGCACATGGGTGGCTGCTAAGGACCACGGCGCATTATTTTAATTTTTTTTGCAGCAAGGTATTCTGGGAGGGCAGAGCAGCACTCTGCCATCTCAGAATTCCATGACATGCCAGGAACGTTGTCGGTCCCGTGTGATGGTCCTGACACGGCATGGGGCGTTGAGATGTACGTGTTCCTTTAATGACACAGTCGGGCTTTGTAAATCCTCTTTCTACTATTTTGAACAACACCACCATGGTAGATCTTACAGTATGTTTTATATAGACTTTATGCCAAACGTATATTGCAAGTAATATTTAGAATGTTGCCCTAGGTTGGTATGTGTTTTGTTTTTTTTCTGAATTGTATCTTCTGCCTTCTAAGGTTTAATTGCAAATGGATGTAGATGAACAATTTTTTATTTTTAAACCTGTTGTTCTAATGCGGCTAATGCAAGAGGCAAAATCTGTATACTATATATTTATTTCCTCCTGTGTAATGCTCTGTCCTCTTATTTATGTGAGTGTAGAACACATTCTGTTAAATGTATAATGCAATTGAAAAGCATTTCACCCTGTAAGGGTGAAGCCTTTAACCCATCGTATGCCTTATAACATAAAACAAACCATTTGAATGCCAAAGGGCTGTCCACCTCTGGCACTCTAAGGGTTAAAAGGTAGTATAAGTAGAGTATATTAACCCACCCCACTGGTTATAAACATTTGCCCCTTAGTCTACTGGGTCCTGCGATGTATTGTTAAAGGGCAGTGGTGAGAAAGCTTCAGCTTTTGAGCTGGTGAGGAAGATGGGAGTTATAGTCTCTCAACAGCTGAAGAGCCAAGGTTACCCACCCCTGGTAATATTGCATTTCCGTCTGGACAGAGACACCCCCCCGCACTGAAGGATTTATCATTTCGGTCCTTTTTTCCAGAATGTGTGCTTTATTTTAACCCTTTAAGTGCCAGAGTGGTACGGAATGCACTGCAGAGCAATGCATTCTGTACCACTCTGGCACTCAAAGGGTTAACCTTTTTACCACCACCACCACCTGGTACAGAAGCGGTTATTGGTGACTGTGCGCCTCTCCAAAAAGGGCATGGACTTTAATTCTAAATATAGATCCTTGCGTATAAAAATTAACAGGAATAATTCTGGGGTTAACCATCTAAACCACAGGGGAGAAATAAAGATTCCCATTGATTTTAAATGAGGCTTTTAACCCTTCAGTAGTAGTGGTCTCCAACGCAATGCACTGGCGACCTTTCACAGCCAAGGAGTTAAAGGGATAGTAATACTTAATGTAAAAGGTGTTTTATTCAAAAGTTATTAAAGCTCAAATTTGAATTTCTTAGGTGCAATATCACAGTGGCCTGAAATTGTACAGTGGTGCTGTTGCTACACCATCCTATGGATAGCTCTGGTCCCAGGACCATAAATCTCCATAGGATGGTGTAGCAACAGCGCCACTGTACAATTTCAGACCACTGTGATATCGCACCTAAAAAATTCAACTTTGAGCTGTAATACCTTTTGAATAAAACACCTTTCAGCAGTGAGAGTACCCTTGTTTTACTCAGGGGGATAAACCCTACACCATATTTTTTTTTGTTACATTTTAAGTATTACTATCCTTTTAAAAGCCCCATTTAAATCAATGTTTAACCCTTTGAGTACCAGAGGGGTATGCAATGCATTGCGTACCCCTCTGGCACTCAAAGGGTTTCATTTTTAGGAAAATCAATTTGTCCCTTATAATTGCTCCTGTTTCCCTTTATACATAAGGCCTGTAAGATGCAATTCATCAAGCTAAAGAGGTGCAGTTCTGGAGCAAGCAAACTCCGCTATGGGGGGGGGGGGGGGGGGGGGGTTTAATGTGTGTGAAAATTCATGGCAATTTAAACATTTTTTAAAACCTTTGCATGCTAGAGAGGTCTCCAGTGCATTGCAAACCTCTCTAGCATTCAAGGGGTTTAAAAGTCGCATTTTAAATTTGTATGAATTTTTACACCCCCCACCCCCCTTATAGTGCAGTTGGTTTGTTCCAGAACTGCACCTCTTTAGCCATACTGTGTTAACTCTTAGTGTGCGTGTAGGAAGATGTATAATCTCTTGTGGGTATCAAACAGTTGTGTAAGTGTTTCAGATCGAGTAACCTAAATTATTTTGGTGTGGCTGTGTGAGTTTTAATTTTTGAGGGGTCTGTTTAAAATTTGTAAATGTTTTGGTCTTTGACCGAAAGACAAAAAAAAAAAAAAATATATAACATAGCAAAGAATTAAAATTTATTTAAAGCATTGAGTTGTCTGTTTATTGTGCTGGGAGTGCATTGATGCCATTTTATGGGGGAACACGGCACAGAGAAAATTCGAAGATGCCTAGGATATATATATAGAATTGAAAAATCCACCGCACTCCATAAAATCACTTCTTTATTGTAGAAAATACACAACACACTGACAAGCAATAGTCTTATGCGTTTCACACTCTCGGTGCTTACTCAGAGTAAGCACAGAGTGTGTGAAACGCATAAGACTGTCGCTTGTCAGTGTGTTGTGTATTTTCTACAATAAAGAATTGATTTTATGGAGTGCGGTGGATTTTTCAATTATTCATTATACATCAGATGATTCGACTCATCATTTCCTCCTGCACTGTATCTTTTTCAAGCTGGGGAGTGATGTTACTTTGATTCCAGCTATTATCAGTGCTGCTGTTTCCATGTCATGATAGGATGGATGGATATAATATGTAAGGGACAAAGAAAAAGTTACTCATTGACTTATCGGAGCTAATTATATATAAACTAGTTGAACAGCCCGTTACACGGGCCAGGAGTGTCGCAGCCACCCGGTCGCGGGGCACTCATGTGCAGTAGAGACTGCCCGGGCCACGGCTAATACAGAGCTGTATCAGGCGCGGGCAAGTCTCTACTGCGCATGACTGCAGCACGCGCAGCAGTGTCTACTGCTCATGTCGCGGCGTTACACACAATTTAGCAAATTATTATATAGGATATTTCTGCTACGTACAACAAGGTTACTCACAGTACCAGGAGATTTTTATTTAAAAAAATGTATTACTGCCAAAGCTTGCTTTTATATTTAAAAAAAAAACACAATCTTTTGGACACTAGTTGCCACTGTTGCTATCAGTTTCATGGGGGGGGGGGGGGGGGAGTTTCAGGTGTAATATCTTTGAATGGAAGTTCTCCTAGCAGCAGTAACCATGTTTTTCTCAACAGGAAGCCATTGTATATTATTTAAATAAAAAAATGTAATACTTCAAATGGACTTTCCACCCCAAAAATGCAAGAGAGGTCTCAAATGGAGACCTCTTTTGCATTCAGGAGGCTGAACGTCCCATTAAAATCAATGAGGGTTTTGGGAATTTTGATTTGTCCCTTTATAGTGTAGTTAGTATACTTCAGAATTGCTGTAAATATTAGTACAGCGGCCTCAAAGGGTAAGTGAAATTCAGACATACTGTAGGTGGAGAAAAAGACCGAGTGGAAGACTGGACATGCAGCAAGAGAAGTCAGAAAGAAATGCAGAGGGACATACACATACATGCACAGACTAGCTGGGACAAAAGGGGTTTGACTCTTATGTGCACAGAGAAAACTGGGTTATGTTATGCTAAATCAGAAGCTGGGATCGCTTTTACGTTCTTACACCTGCTTAATGCCAATTTACTAAGCTATATACTCCATAACGCCCCCCTTAACACTGCTCGCGCTAAGGGGAGAGCAACGCAGCAGTTTTCTTTTTGTCAGCACCACATTTACGCCTTTTCTTAACAAGGTGTAGAGATCACTTGGTCACCGTCACTTTCCCTGAATATGTAATGGAGCTGGCTGAGTGTGCCCACGGATATACTGCTTTCCCATTCTACAACCGATTAAAAATAAACTCTGTCAAATAGGAAAAAAAACCAAAAACATTTATTTAAAACATCCATATATTTGTTACAAACATTGTGTCCACTGGTCCAATTCTACAACAAATTAACCATACGATTGTTAAAATTATTTACAACATTGAAGTCGTCTAAACGGCTGCCCTTTTCAATTCTTCGCTATATAAATACAGTACTTTAACAACACGACATATTTGGAGTTTGTACATCCAGTAAATCTCTCCTGAAACCAAAAGGAATAGATGACGATATCCCAACATTAGCAAATTGGTGACATTTTTCTCTCGTTTAACCCATTAGACCAGAGTAGGGCAATCTGAGGCCCTCCAGCTGTTAAAGGGATAGCAATACTTTGTTTTAAACATTTCTAATGTAGATAGTAACAGCAGAAGTAGAATAACCTACCTTCCATCTCTCAAGCCTTTATAGTTTGAGAGATTGTAGCATTTAAATTCCCTGCCCCTTTCAGAGACGTCAGCGCTCACTGGGACAGAAGCGGATCCTGGTTATTTGACCAGCTGGCGGCTCTTCAACAGAACTGAGATTGCACTATTTAGAATGAAATGCTTAATTGGAGCAGCCTACAAAGTGTGCCTGGTTTGCAAGCACACTTTGTAGACCTTTCCAATTAAGTATTTCATTCTAAATAGCCCTCTCGGCTCTGCTGAAGAGCCACCGTCCTGTCAAATTACCAGCAGAGCCGGATTACAGGCAAGGCATACAAGGCGCCTGCCTAGGGCCCGGTCCAATGAGGGGGCCCGGAGAAAGCCTCATTCCTGCACTCAAGTCCTCCAGGAACGGGTGGGAACTCCGTTCCTGCTAGCAGGACTCCTCCGCCAGGCACCGCAACACAGTCAGGTCTGTGTAGCTACAGTGCTCCCTCATCGCCTCTTTAGTAATGCAGAGCGCGCTGGGGGTCAACATCTCCCAGCGCGCTCTGCATTACTGAAGAGAAGACCACGCGGGAGCTCCAGCAGCTACAGGTTTGTAATGGGGGGCAAGTTGGAGCTGATGGGACAAAGTGAAGCTGGTGGGGGCATCTCTTACAGGAATCTCCATACCAGGGGCAGACTGGCCCAGGGGGCAGAGAGAGGACAAAAATTTAGTAATGTATCATGGGTTTCCTCCCTAACCCTGACTACCTACACAGTATTTAGTTAACACTACAGTTTTGTGGGCACAGGCACTCAAAGGGTTATCTAGTCATTGGATAACCCTTTGAGTGATAGTGCCCACAAAACTGTAGTATATCCCTTTGAGTGCCTGTGCCCACAAAATTGTAGTGTAAACTAAACAATGTGTAGGTAGCCAAAGTTAGAGATGTATGGGGGGGGGGGCAAATTGATACCTTGCCTAGGGCCCCGTGGAGTGTTAATCCGGCTCTGATTACCAGGATCCGCTTCTGTCCCATAGAGTGCTGACATCCCTGAAAGGGGCAGGAGGTGGACTTTAATTAAATACTACAGTCTCTCAAACTATAAAGGTTTGAGCGATGGGAGGTAGGTTACTCTACTTCTATTGTTAATATCTACAATATTAGATTTTTTTTTTTTTAAAACAAAGTATTACTATCCCTTTAAACTACAATTTCCATGATGCCTGGCCAGCCAGAGAGCCTCTGATTAATCACCCACCCCTGCTTTAGATGTTACAGTGATCTCTACTGCATTGCTTTCCAATACAGTTTAGACATTTTTATCTTCCAAGAGGTTAGTGAGTTTAGTGCAAGTAAATCACTTAGGGTTGTATTCAGGAAGTGTAACAATGTAACAATTTCTAAAGCAAACCAGCTGCACGTCAGGGGGCTAAATTACATTTTCCATTGATTTAAAAGAGCAGTAAACAAGGATTTGTTCAAAACTTATTACAGTTTTCTTAGTGGCGCCGTTCCTTTCACTTACTATAGTGCGCCGTAGTCCATGATCAAGATCTTACACAAAATACATTATGTAAAATAAAAAAAAATGTGCCTTTTGGACACCTGTTGGCGCTGTTGCTAAAAGTCTGATTAACCCCTTATGGACCAGAGGGGTGTGCAACAAACTGCATACCCCACTGGCCCTTAACCCTATTGAGTGCCAATGTGTTGGATACCTCACTGGCATTCAGTGGCTTAAAAAAGATATTCTATATGTTTTAACCATAATAATGTTTCAGTGAGAAAAAAAATCTTTCAACATTGGGCTTTTAACTAATTGCGTGCCAGAGGTGTATGCAACGCATTGCAAGTCTCAAATGCAATGTGTTTGAGTACTTCTATCATCCAGGGGGTTAAAGGACTAGTAATAGAGATTAACAATAAAGTAGAATAACCTACCTCCCATCTTTCAAAACATTATAGTTTGCGAGTTCGTAGCATTTCAAGTCCCCCACCTCCCGCCCCTTTCAGAGACGTCAGCGCTCTATGGGACAGAAGCGGGTCCTGGTCATTTGACCGGCCGGCGGCTCTTCAGCAGAGATAGCGCTATTTAGAATGAAATACTTACTTGGAACGGTCTACAAAGTGTGCCTAACGGATCCTAGTCATTTGACCGGCAGGCAGCTCTTTAGCAGAGCCGAGAGAGCGCTTATTTAGAATGACATGCTTCACTGGAACGGTCTACAAAGTGTGCCTGGTTTGCAAGCACACTTTGTAGACTGTTCCAATGAAGTATCTCATTCTAAATAGCACTATCTCGGCTCTGCTGAAGATCTGCCGGCCGGTCAAATGACCAGGATCCGCTTCTGCCCCATACAGCTCTGACGTCTCTGAAAGGGGCGAGACTTTAAATTCTTGCAAACTATAAAGTTCTGAGAGATGTGAGGTAGACTATTCTACTTCTGTTGTTAATCTCTACAATATTAGACATTTTTAAACATAAGTATTACTATCCTTTTAAAAGCCTCATTTAATTCAATGGGAATTTGGGGTACTTTTAATTGTCCGCTACACTGCAGTTGGTTTACTCCAGAAATGCACCACTTTACCTTCTTAAATATGGTCTTTACTTTCTAATTTTTACGCTGTCCTATCTGCAGTAGACAAACATAATTAAATCGAATTGGAAAGAAAATAAAAATCATATTTTTATTATGCCGTCATTGTTTGGCATTAAAGATAATAACCCCATAACTGTGAGGAACAGACAGAAGATTACAGAACGTTAGTCCATATTTATAAATGCAACATGGAACAAACCAACTGCAACATAGGGATCAGAAAAAAAATTCCCATTTTAATTATGCTTTTAACTCTTTCAGTGCCAGAGGGGAACGAGATGAGTTGAGTACCCCTCTGGTACGGAAAAGGTTAACTCTGAATGCTAGAGAGGTCGCCAATGCAGTGCAATAGGTTGGGGATTTCTCCTTTATTCAAGGGTTTCAAAGTCCCTTTAAATCAATGGGTATTTTGCTTCACTTTCCCCATACAAACTAATGTGTTGTAGGCCTCTCAAGGGATGGTAATACTTCAAAATTACTAATCCCTATTTTGTAGCCCTTAAAAAAAGAAAAATGCGCCCAGCGGCATGAGAGATAACCGCTTACAAAGTTCGCCCCATGCCTGACGTCAGCGTTATAGCTAACAGCAGGGAATCCGGTCCCTGGACCGCTGGAGGCTCTGCAGCAAAGCAGAGGTTGTGTTAATGAAAAATAAATCCTACACTTAAAAGGTCTTCTGTGTGTGCTTGCAAACCAAGCACACGTAGAAGACCTTTTAAGTGAAGTATTTCCTTTTCATTAACTGAATCTTGGCTCTGCTGCAGAGCCACTGGTTGGTCCCAGGAGCGGATTCCCCTGCTGTCACAGCTAGAGCACCGACGTCAGGCATGGGGGAATAAGCAGTTATCTCTCAAACCATAAGGGTTTGAGAGATGCCACTGGGCACATTTTTCTTCTTTTTTTTTTTTTTAAGGGCTACAAAATAGGGATTAGTAATTTTGAAGTATTACTATCCCTTTCAGGCAAGGAGAGGGTTAAACCTTCATGAGGGTGGAGGCAAGATTTAAAAGATTTTATTGCAAAAATGCTTTAAACAACAAAATCAATGAAAGAAGGAAATTACTTTCTCCTTCTAAAGACCGGAAAAAAAAAAAAAATTAAAACTGTACAACCATTTTAATCTGCTGTGGATAAAAAAATAGAGATCTATCATAGTGTGCGCACACATATACAGATGTCAGCGGATGTGTAAAAAAAAAAAACACAAAACAAAACACAAAATGCTACGGCTACTTGGATTTCCTCCTTTTGGGCTGAGGGGGGCTGGCTCCAGATTCTACAAGGGGAAGAGAGGAAAAAAAAGTGATTATTAACCCCTCCACTGTCAGAACAATGCAATATCATTCTATCTGTCAGCAAATAAAGCAGCAGCAATGTTTCTTTATGGGAACATAGTAAAGGGATAGTAATACTTTGTTTTAACTTTATTTTATTTTGTAGGCATTAAAAAAACATGAAGAATGATATAAGTCTTATCTCTCAAACCTTTATGGTTTAAGAGATATTCACAAGCAAAGTTTCCCCTCCCCGCCCCTTTTTCCTAGTGTAAGCCATCTCTTCTCAGATGTGAATCTAGTTGTATGACCAGACAGATAACAGAAGGGGACAATCTTCTTTGTATGAAAAGAATGAAAGCCCTTCCCCCCTTGACAAGTTTTTCAGCTTTTTCCCTTATCTTAATTGAAGATTGTCCCTCTCTGCAGTCTACCTGGGCATCTCCGTTGTGATCTGGCTGAACATGGGGGGGGGGGATACTTTGCTTGTGAATATCTCTTAAACCATAAAGGTTTGAGAGATAAGACTTATATCATTCTTCGTGTTTTTTTAATGCCTACAAAATAAAATAAAGATAAAACGAAGTATTACTATCCCTTTAATATATATAGAGAGCATTATAATATAATCTTGTTTTAGCAAAAAAAGTGCCCTACAGAGAAAAATGATCTAGAAGCACATCTCGCTGATCTTAGGCCGGAAACTATGGTCCAGCCACGGCTCATATTAGGAGGGTAATAAAAAGTTAATCCCTTGAATGCCCTTCTGGCACTCAAAGGGTTAATAGAGAGGAAACGCTATGTGACATGCGTGTGCGTTTATATTATACAGACACATAATATTTATTTGCAACAATAGAAAATTGAAGTGTAATTTAACCCTTTGAAAGCCAGAGGGTGAGTGAAACACACATGTTGCTAAATTATATTTATATACATTATGTAGAATATATATATATATATTATATATACACACTATTGTTCAAAAGTTTGGGGTCACTTAAGAAATTCCCTTGTTTTCCATGAAAACCTATATCAAATAATTTGCAAGATGAATAGGAAATACAGTCAAGATGTTGACATGGTTAGAAATAATTATTTTTAATTTAAATAATAATTGTGTCCTTCATCCTTTGCTTTAGTTGAAGAATCCTCCATTTGCAGCAAATGTAGATATTCCATTAAAAATCAGTTGGTTCCAGCTACAATAGTCATTTACAACATTAAAAAGATCCTAATGGATCATATTTAACCCCTTAACGACATGTGACGTACTATGACCGTCACGGTCCTTGAAATACTCAAGGACCGATGACGGTCATAGCACGTCACGTACTTTTTACTTACAGCGCTCTACCGGGAGCGCTGTAAGCAAAAATAGGGCCTGAAATTGACCGCTCCAAGATCGGAGCGATCTCTATCAGGCCCCATAGTGACGCGCCGATACACACGACAGGTCACGTGTACCCGCGCGTCCACGTGGTTCTATGCGGTCCTTATGGGACGGAAACGTCCCAGGACCGCCGGTCGTTAAGGGGTTAAAAAAAGAAATTAAACGAGGCCAGTTTCCCCCTCCCTCGCCTTTCCCTGACGTCAGAGCTCTAGCTGACTGCAGGGGAGTCCAGTCCTGGGACCGGCGGAGGCTCTTCCTTCACTGGAACGGTGTACAGTGTGCGCTTGGTTTGCAAACACACTTTATAGACCATTCCAGTGAAGGATTTATTTTTCAATAACGCGATCTCTGCTCTGCTGAAGAGCCTCTGCTTGTCCAGGGACCGGATTCCCCTGCTGTCAAGTAGAGCGCTGACGTCAGGGAAAGGGGAGGGAGGGGGGAAATTTAATTAAGATTATCTCTCAAACCATAAAGGTTTGAGAGATGGCACTGGCCTCGTTTAATAACTTTTTTAAAGAGCTACAAGATGCACATTTTTACATATGATCCATTACTATCCCTTTAACAATGTCTACACTGTATTTCTGATGCATTTGATGCTATTTTAATGGACTAGATTTGCTTTTCTTTCAAAAAACAAGGAGACAAAAAGAGTTGCGAGGAGCACACATCAAGCACGAACAAGATTAAGTGTCTTGTTCTAAGGCATGGTAGCCTCTCAATGGTGCTACAACTCACGTTTTTCACTCCCACGTGCCATTGCAGAGAGGAAATCTCCATGTCCATATCAGACTGGACCCCAAACTTTTGAACGGTAGTGTGTGTTTCATATATATATATATATATATATATATATATATATATATATATATATATATATATATATATATATATATATATATATATAAATAAATAAAACTCCTGGGTAGAGTGATGCATACAAATGCATTCTGGGATTTGTAGTTCTGACGGTGTGACTTTTCTGACAGCTTAGAAAACAGAAAACCAGCAAAACAGAGAGAATTTCTGATATTTGTTACAATATTAATTTCCATTGTGTTTGATCTTTCAGCTTGGCAGAGCTTACAGACTGTATAACACCTGCTGTTATAATGAGCACAGATGGGAACCTGTGGCTCCCCAGCTGTTAGACTTCCATTCCTTCTCTCTTCCTCTTCAGATTGAGACAGAGATGGGCATAGACAGAGTGAAAGATAGAGAGAGAGAGAGCGACAAAGACAACCATAGTGAAACAGTGAGAGAGACAGGCACACAGAGTCGGAGAGGCAGAGAGATACAGACACGCACTCTTTAAATAAAACTGTACTGCTCTCCTTCAACATTAACAGAAGCATGTGGGAAACCATTTTCGTACCCAACAACATAAGCACTTCAGACATTCTCCTCTCTATACATGAATTTTCTATCCATGCACAAAATCTCTATATACTGACCAATCTGTCTCACTCACCTTTTGCTGTGCCGGATGCAGAGCCTGGACGAGCTGACCGCTTCCGCTGTCCACTCTCTAGCACCTCTTGAGGAGCAAGTGACTCCTCCACTTTGGAGTTCCTCCGACTTGGAGGTCTGGACCTCTCTGCCGGTTCGCTGCGGGAAGAATACACACATATCCTTTCATGGGGTTCGCTAAAGGGATCTACAAAGATTGTTGGGCTACAACTCCGCAAGATGATGGGCATTGTAGTCTAACAGCAGATACATGTAATGGTAAACAGGCCAAACAAACAGCTGAACAGAGACAGATGAAGTTGGACAATTATTCAAGTGCAACTCTGGAATAAATTAACTGCATCACAGACAACAAATTAATATTCCTATTAATTTAAATGGGAATTGTAACCCTTAGAATGCTAGAATCAATAGACATTTTCATCTGTCCCCTGTGGTACAGCTGGGTTGTTTCAGAACTGCACCTATAATTGATTAATGAGCGGATAGCAGGAACTGCAGAGGGCAGTGTTAGTGTTGTTGTTGTTGTTGTGTGTGTGTGTGTGTGTGTGTGTGTGTGTGTGTGTGTGTGTGTGTGTGTGTGTGTGTGTGTGTGTGTGTGTGTGTGTGTGTGTGTGTATCTAGGTAGTTCTCAATTTACAGATTCATAAAGATAACTTGGTACACAGACATCCCCATTCACAAAACTCCCATTGCAGGACAACACAATCTAAACAGACTTACCTTTCCATATTGTCCAGGGGGTCTGCCTCTGCAATATGGAGAAAGAAACCAATTTATTAACCTCTAGCGCTTGTTTGGCAAGAGTTCATCATCCATGAGATGGGCCTGCAATGTGTTTCAAGCCCCTCTAAAAGCCAGAGTTAGAGTAGAACTATGTTTTTATTATGAAAAAATACATACTGTAGGGCTTATGTTGTATAAAATAAAGTGTACTCAGAACAAAATGTTTTCCCTCGATTAGTAATATCGTAATTTAGGTTGAAAAAAAAGACTTGCGTCCATCTAGCTCAACCCTTTTCCTATTCCTGTTTACCATCGTTGATCCAAAAGAAGGCAAACCCCCCCCCCCAATATAGCAAATTAAATTGTTATTTTCTATTTTAGTCAGAATGTGACATTGTTCAAGACTCCAGCTCCTGACAGAGTGCACACTTTTTTCTTTTTTGTTTTTCTTTCCTGGAATAACATTTGACTTAAAGGAGCAGTAAACTTTTTTTATGAAAAAATATATATTGTAGGGATTTTCCTATTGAGTAAAATAAGGAAACTCCAACTGCCGAGAGATTTATATTTCCAGAGTTATTATAGTTTAAACCCATGTTTTGTTACATTAGCAGTGCCCTCTCTAGTGGTCAAATTCTAAATATATTTCCTGTTAGATTCTAATGGAGAGGAAAGTCAGAAAAGTCAGAGACATACAGTTCTCTATAGAATGTGATAGAAACTGCCAGTCACTTCCTGTCAGTTAGAACCATCAGGAAGTAAACACAGTAAATTAACTTCCTGGTTATTTAAACTGCTATAAATTCTGAATAAAACATCTGACAGCGATGGGAGTTACCTTGTTTTATTCAGCAAGAAATGCTCTATAAAATATGTGTTTTCATAAAAAAAAGTTTACTGCTCCTTTAATCATCTCACAGCATTATAGTTGTTTTACTCAGCAACATAAGCACTATACATACACACGTCCCAATGCAGGTTTTGGCAAGTGCACCCAAAAAATAAATAAAAAACACAGCAGGTGGAGTGTAACAAGTACATTTATACATACACACAGTAGCAGAAATGTCCCGGCATCGCCCAAGAAGAAATTTTTTCAAAGTTTTCAAACAGGCCCAATTGCTCAAATTCACCAATTGGGACAGCCCGATCTGATATAGCAGGCCCGAACACGTGACTATAACTAGCTAATCTGGTCGGTTTCGATCAGATTGGACAGGTTTAACCCCTTAATGGTCATAGTACGTCACGGGTCGATCTGACTTTACGACCCATGACGTACTATGACCGTCGTGGAATTCCGGCCTCCCCCCGCAGCTGCACGCCGTTCGGGGAGTCCGGAACCAGAAGGAGGAAAAAAAAAATAATAAAAAAAATGCTCCGTGGTCCTTAACTGACCGCCCCAATCGTTAAGGGGTTAAATAAGGAAATCACCCTACCAGATCAACAGGTGAATCTGGATGGCCTGATCCATTTTAGCTGGCCATACACAGGCCGATAACTTGCCAATCTAGACATTTACAGCAACAAAATCATCCTGTGTATGAGAACCTTTCATTTTCAGTCTACATCTTTATTTCAGTCTGTATCTGTAGCTTAGACTGCCTGCTGTCTCACACTGACACAAAGCCTGTCTGGCTCACTTGCTCTCAGTCCTGCTCTACGGCTCATGCTCACACTCAAGAGCCTCTCTCTCTGTCTGTCTCCCACACTCACTCTGTCTTTCCCTCTTTGTTTATGTCCATCTCTTTCTCTATCTGAGAATGATGGGAGTGGAAGTCCAACAGCTGGAGATCCACAGGTTCCCACCCTCCCTGCTTTAGTCTGTGCTCATTATAGCAGCAAGTGTTATAAGTCATGGGAACGCTGCCAAGCTGAACGATAAGGCACAACAATGGAAATAAATATGGTTACAATGACAGAAATTCTCTTTCAATTTTGCTGGTTTTTAGTTTTCTGAACTCAAAAGCTGCCCTGAAACAGAGAAATAATGATACAGAACCAGGCCTACAAATCACAAAATGCATTTGCATGCATCACTACGCCCAATGCCAGCTCAGGATCAAAAACATTAGCGTGTGACTTCCATAATTAATATATATATATATATTATAGACAAGCTAGCTAATTCTGCATCCCCACAATCACACCTAGGGAAGACACAGGGAGGAGTTATGTAAATTCCTCCCTACTGCCACCTCCTCACCAATCCTATCTGAGTAAAGAGATGGCTGGGGGTCCAAAATTACTACAGGAACTTGCCCACTCCCCCATACCTTCCCACGCTCTGTCTTCTCCGCTCCCTTCCCTCACACTTTGTTTTCTGTGACTGCCAGTAGAGGGTATCCTACTGAAATATCACCATCTATTTGGCAACCATCAAACCCCCGACATTATAACGTTGTGTTCAACAGCAGGGCGACATCAGAATGTCACACCCATCAAAAGGGCGACATTCTGATGTTGCACACTTAACCCTTTGAGTGCCAGAGTGGTACGCAACGCATTGCAAAGCAATGCGTTGCGTACCACTCTGGCACTCAAAGGGTTAAGCGTTGCTCCGAGTACCCTCCATCTGTGCTTTAACTCCGATCCTGTCGCCACTGTCTCTGCTCTACGCTGTTCCGAGTACCCTCCATCTGTGGCTTAAACTATTGAGTGCCAGAGAGATCCGCAACCTCTGGTACTCAAAGGGTTAAGGCACAGATGGAGGGTACTTGGAGGAGAGCAGAGACAGTGGCAGCAGGATTTAGGTTTTTATATGTCTTTAGGTTCATGGATAACCAATAACATATGATCTCGGCGTTTTGATGGTCGCCAAATACAGGGCAACATTTCCATAGTAAACCCCAGTATAGTCTCTGTCTGTTCTCTCTGCCTCTTCTCACAGTAATATTTATAACATACACACACTGTTTTTCTCTCCATAATAAAACTTTAATGCTTCTTTAAGCAGAAAGGAAAACTAATGTATTTTGAAAACAGTTCTCACCTCCTTTTTCTGCGATGCTCTCCTTGTCGCTTATCAAACCTTCCTCTTGCCTTGTGCTTTGAGAAGAGACTTTTAAAGAGGAAAAAATAGGGAGGAAAAAAAAAATAAAATCAAATAAAAAATTCTAAGGTGTGGACAATACAATTTGAATGATAAAACTCCACGCTGGATTATACCTCAGACACCCCATGTTCCCTTAGCTCCAACCAGCCCATACCTCCCTCCTCACATGACCCTGCCCCACCCACTGGCATTTGGCACAGTAAATACCATGATAAAGAAGCCTACACAATCAACACATCTTTACTCCTTGGCGAATATGAAGAAAACTAGCATTCAAGAGTTTAACCCCTTAGCATCACATGATGTGCCAGGACAGTCACCCCGTTCCAGACGTTAAGGACGAGTGACAGTCCTGGCACATCATGGAATTCTTGGATGGCATTGCGGCATCCCAGATTTCATTGGGGAAAAAAAAGTGCCGCAGTCGATAAGAGTTAAATAATGGACAGTAAAGACTTGTGTGTACTGGTAAATAAACTGGTCACCATAAACAAGGAGGGGTGTCTGGCATCGCTACTGTTCTGTCCACACCTACAACTGAGAATATGGGAGCAGCCAGCACAGCTGGGATGCCCTTCACTATCCAACCCTCTAGGCAGCTGTTTACCCTGCCTAATGGGAAATCCTGCCCTGATTACCATGGAACTGTCACTTGTCAAATTTCTCACTTAGTGGGAGAATCCATTTTATAGGAACAGTAATGTCCCATACAAATGCTTACAGCTTTGTAGAGGTTAAAAAAATAAACTATATGACACATATCGCTATGGTTTAAGAGATATCCTCCGCTAAAGTTCACCTTCTCCTGATGTCGGCTGTAAAGCTGACAGAAGGAGATCCGTGTCGGCCGACACAAGGAGGCTCTTCAGAAGAGCCACAATAGTGAGATTTAAAAAGAAATACTTCTTTGGAATTGTCTAAAAAGTGTGCTTGCAAACCAGGAACACTTTGTATACTGTTCCAAAGAAGTATTTCTTTTTAAATTGCGCTGTTGCAGCTCTGCTGAAGAGCCGCTTGTCGGTCCCTGAACCAGGAACTCCTGCTGTTAGCTTACAGCTGACGTCAGGAGAAGTGGAGGGAGAGGAACTTTAATGGAGGATCTCTCTCAAACCATAGCAGTTTGAGAGATAGGAAGTGTGTCATATTGTTTATTTTTTTTAACCTCTACAAAACTCTAAGCATTTTTTATGGGACATTACTGTCCCTTTAACAAGACTGGCAAGTTTTTCAGTTTCTGTTTGTGAAAAAATGCGTTAACACTGGCACTGTCCTGCAGGGAGCTGGTAGGAATAACAGAATGGAATGTTAGCTTCTGGAGTGGCAGGTGGGAGGAAGCACAGTGCGGAATGTTAGTATGTGGTTGGGATGCCAGTCAGCACTGTCTAGTCTGCATAAGCAGAGATACAAGTAAGGCGAAACATCTCAACCAATCTTCTTACACAACAAATAGCTAACATAACATACAGGTGTTTTTGAAAGTTCTTTCAAGATCGCCTAAGCTGTTATACGGTGTTAGTTCCATTTTAAAACCCCACCCATAAACTGACTTAAAAGGAAATATATATAAAATGGTGTAAAGAAAATAAGGAAAACTGCATATACTATGCAGAACATAAACATATCTTAGCTGTGGTATGATGAGCTCCTCTTTATGTATGTGTTTCTGTTAAAGCTGCCAAATTAATTATTAGTTTAGCGGTAAGCATTGAAATCCTGTTATCTTTATTAATAGGCTGACCATATTTCCTTGAGACAAAACAGGACGGGGTGTGGGACAGACAAAGTGGGACTCCATCACTCCGAGTCTGATTGTATTAAGCCTGCCCCTGAAGTAAGTCGGAACTTCCTCTCTTCATCACTCACACTAGTGGTTTTACTGTGTTTACTGTATGCATTGATTACCATAGAGTCTTATGACTTGTCGTCATATCACTGTCTAAGAACTCTATGGTAATTTACCACAGACTTGAGAGTCTTAGACAGTTATGAGTCACTCGAGTCATAAGACTCTATGCCCCCAGTGCCATCTCTCAAACCTTTATGGTTTGAGAGATAATCGTATTTAAAGTCCCCCACTTCCTGTCTTCAGCGCTCTAGCTGACTGCAGGGGAGTCCGGTCCTGGGACCAGCCGGCGGCTCTGCAGCAGACCCGAGATTGAGATATTGAAAAGTAAATCCTTCACTGGAATGATCTTCTACGTTTGCTTGCAAACAAAACAATCTTACTGTATAGGTTTCATAATAATGTTCATTGCTCTTTAACCCTTTAAGGACCAGAGGGGTGTGCTCTCTGGTGCTTAATGGGTTAAAACAGATTAAAAGCCACTTATTCCTATAGGTATATATCCCCTTTAAAGGAGAAGTAACTCCTCCTAATAACCAAAATCACAAGATTGCTACAATTGCCAATCAAAGAATGTAGCATTAGCTTCAGATTGGACTCACCAAGGCCCAAAGCCAATGCACATCTGGAACAACCCCCAAGAGCTCTGACAAACGAGACGACAATGGACAGGGGTGCTGCAACGGATCTACTCATCTCAGACAGCCAAGAACACCCAGGGTAGTTGTAATAAAAGTTAATTTATTTCACATAATAAAAAGCATGTAGTCGAATGACACGTAGAGACCAAAGGGAAATCCAAAGAATATCAGGCACACGAACCGCCTAACGCGTTTTGTGAAAGTATCACGGTCATAGGATTATAGGATTTCCCTTGTGTCAATTAGTGTCAGTCAAATACATGGACATGTTTTTAATTATGTGAAATAAATTAACTTATATACAACTACTCCTGGGCGTTTTTGGCTGTCTGAGATGAGTGGATCCATTGCAGCACTCCCTTCCAGTGTGTCCTCCTAATAACCATCCTCGTTACCCGACTATGGCCAGAAAATTCTAATGGTCCCTAAGAATATCTACCTTGCTCACTGGTCCAAGAGATAATATATTCCAGTCTGTTCTGAATGTCACATCTACGGAGGCAGACATGACAGGTGATAGTAAGACCACAGGACCTCGAACTCTGTGTACTGGAATCTTAAGAATGCTAATGCACGCTGTCTGCTTCCCTTTGAAAAAAAGGCCAGCTACTGTCATGTCTGCCTCTACACACATGATATTCAGGACTGATTTAACAAAGGCAAAATACATAGAGACCATTAGGATTTTCAGCCCATAGTAAAGTACTACATGTCTTACTTCTCATTTAAGTTTCCATGGTAATGCCATGCATACCTGTTTCTAGAGTCTGTTGTGCTGGACTCTCTTGCAGAGGTGTGTCAGTCTTCTCTGCCATGCAGCCTTGGTTGTTGCTGTCCTCTGGTATTGTAGGCAGAACAGGAGAAGGCAGGATATCTGCAGGAGTACTACCTACAGGACATACCGGATCTGATGACATGGTGGCAATGTTGTTAGAATCTGCAGTAGTCTGGCTGGGTAGAGGGGGAGTCCTACTCGCTTCTGTTCCTGTGGCATCTGAATCTTCTCTATTCATAGGGAGCTGTTCATCTCCATCAGTAACCTTCTTGCAGGCTTTGGTGAGAAGTAGCTGCCCAATCTTGTCAACCTTGCTCTGTGCCTTGGAGGCTGCAGCTGAGCTTCTCTTGCTATTGGAAGATGGACTATTGGAAGATGGACTTGGGATATTGTCACACAATGGGGAAGCTGTGGGCTGTGAGGGTGCAGGAGCACACTCATCAGGTTCTGTGCCAAGCTGAGAGTTCACATCTAAGCTGCTGTCCCTGAACTGTGGTGGGGCTGTGGATGGTGGCGGAACAGGGGAAGGAGCAGGAGATTGTGCATGTTGAGTAGTCGTCTGCACTGGGTTAACAAGGACTGGTCGAGTCGTAGGCATGCTGGAGACATTACTGGAAGAAGTGGTTGAAACTGGTGGTCCAGGAGAGAACTGAATATTTTGGGAAATGTGCAAGGGCCCCACAACTGCAACAGACTGAGGCATCAAGTTAGTGTTGGGAGCCATTGTGGATGCAGGCATGTTGCCCTGCTGAGATCCCTTCATGACTTGGATGATGGAGGAAGAGTTAAAGAACACAGGAGTGATAAACTGAGGACGTGTACTTGATTGGACAGCCTGCTGTCCTTCAGATACAATAACTTTGTTGCCTACATTAGGCATGTTCATCACAGTAGACATCAATGTTGGCTGTAGGTGAGAGGTCATTGGTGTGGGTGCACTGGCAGAACTGGTGATGGGGTTTGAAGTGACAAATACGGTTATCTGGTTTGGGGGTAGGGAATTGGAGATGGAAGTGGGGCCAGCGGGTCTCTTCAAAGTGGAGGCTGGAAGGTTTAATGAGACGTTAGAGTTGGGTTCCACAGTATCTGTCCGTGCCTGACCTGTGCCTGTCTCTGTATCTGGGAGTGGGTTGGGTGCACTGGAGACTTCCTTATTAAGTTCTTCCACTGGTTGTGTGGGGACATCTGATATTTTTGGATCTTCTGAAAGCAGCTGCATTGGGGGTGACTCCATTATGGGACCAGATGACTTAATGGTAAGATTAGGAGCACTGGAATGGTCCAGTAGCTGACTCAATGATGTTGGAGCATCTCGCATGGCAGGCGATATCACAGTTTTATTTTCTTCAGCAGTGGGAGGCTTGCCGATATCCATTAACTGAGACTCTTTCCTGGCTGACTCTTCAAGAGATGTGATCTTCAGCTCTTGGTGGACAACAGGCTTATGGTCCACTACAGTCTGTTCCTTTGGGACAACATGCACTGTCTGGCTGTCACTCTCTTGCATAACTACTGGGATATCTTTAATTTCTTCAGCTGTTCCACATGTACCTGGTAGAGACATAGAGGGGTACGGCCCACTTCCAGGTCCAGGAACGAGAGTCTGCATTGGAATTTGACCTGTAAACAAGTTCCTCTGCATTTCCATGTTCTGTAGAATCCCAGGGGCTTGCTGTGGTCCAAGCACCAACTTGTTGGCCTTGGAGTTTTGCCTGCCAGGACTAGGGGTGGTTTTGCGACTGGAAGCAGGGCTTGAACGCCTGCTGTTGCTTGGGCTTGCCCGCTTGTTCCCACCAGTATTAGTCTGCTTTCCAGCCCCACTGTCCATTTTGTTCATGTGTGATGGAACAAAACCAGTTTGGTTATTCATGGTCAGCCCAGGAGGAACCTGTCCAATGGCCTTCAAAGTAGTTGGGTTCAATCCCTGCTGATCAAAGCCTCTGTTTAATGTGGGCCTAGGGGGCAAAGGAATATTAATCTGAGGAGGGAAGAGACCAGCAATGGAGGCATTGAGCCGTTCAGGAGACAGGCTAATCTCTGAAGGCTCTGTGCTTGGTGGTCGGTTATTAGGAGTTTGTGGGTAGTATGGTCTGGGGCTGGCTCTATTTGGAGTCTTAGGTCGAGATGTCTGTGAGGGAGTCTGTACACTTTGGAAATGGTGCCCATGAGGACCAGGCATGGTGTTAGAATGCTGCTGCTGAGGGCTGGCACCCTGTGCTAGCGATAGTGACAAAGGTGCTCCTGACTTGGTCCCGGCCATCATCAGCTGGTTTTGGGAAAGCAGCAAATGAGGTGCCATGCTGCTTTGTGGCCCAGAAGCTGCGGCAAGATCGGAGGCATCTGGGAGGGAAGTTGCTGAGGACCCATCGCCAAGTGGTGACCCAGACTGATTTTGAGCAGAGTCCGGGAATCCCATCTTCCTCCCGTTGCTTCCCAAAGAGGCATTAGCAGCAGTGGACATCCTTTGTTTGTCTGGAGAAGGTGTTATGGAGCCAGAGCCCTGCAAGCTCACCATAACAGGCAGATTACTACCTTGCTGCATGGGCATCCTCTGAGGATCAGAATTGAGAGCTGCTCTGGGGTGGAAGATACCCTGCGGTAAAGGAAGTCTCACTGCCTTCTGGTCCTGCTGCTGCTGTTGTTGTTGCTGCTGCATCATCAACATCATCATCATTTGTGGTGGAGGGGTCTGCTGCTGTGTCTGGCCACCTTGGCCCTGCTGCTGTCCCAACTGCATGAGCTGAGAAGGAATCTGCTGTAGCTGTCTTTGCTCCACTTGTTGAGATGGATATCCTGAAACCAGAATGAAAAGATCTTGTTACAAACTCTGCTTCACACCAGGGGGTTACAAACACATCTTCTTGAGGCCACGTTTTTAAGGAAATACACACTTATGCCAGTTAATACATTAACAGGATAGTAATACATCATTTAAAAAAATCTTCATCTTGTAGCTATTAAAAACTTAAACTAAATGCCCCTTTATGGTTTGAGAGATGTTCACTGTCAAAGTTCCCTCCCCTTTCACTGACGTCAGTGCTCTAGCTAAGCGCAGGAGAATCCGGTCCAGGGACCAGCCGGCGGCTCTGCAGCAGAGCCGAGATTTTGTTATTGAAAAAGAAATCCTTTACTGGAACGGTCTACAAAGTGTGCTTGCAAACCAAGCACACTTTGTAGACTGTTCCAGTGAAGGATTTATTTTTCAATAACGCGATCTTGGCTCTGCTGAAGAGCCTCCGCCGGTCCTGGACTCCCCTGTGGTCAGCTAGAGCGCTGACGTCAGGGAAAGGGGAGGGGGGAAATTTGACAGCAAATCTCTCTCAAACTATAAAGGTTTGAGAGATGGGACTTTGGGCATTTAGTTTAAGTTTTTAATAACTACAAAATGAAGATTTTTTTAAAATGATGTATTACTATCCCGTGAATCTCTTAAAAGAACCAGATATGCAATGCAAAGTGTAAGAAACTATTGCGGCACTCAAATGGTTAATAACTTGAGAACAAGAGGAACGCACAACACACTGTGAAGAAATGAGTTGCTCAACAATCTGGTACTCAAGGGGTTAAAGTGATAGTAATACATATTAAAGAAAAAAGAAAAAAAGATTGCCAAAATAGGGGGGTGTCCAAACGTTCTCAAGGGCCATATACCAGCTAATATTTAAAGTGACAGTAAACGTTCTTTAGAGACTTTCCATATTGTACAAGTGCATAATATGTAAACTTACATTTCCTATACGTTTTCCCTGACAGAGAGCTCCCTGAATTTGTTTCCAGAGAGCTTTCTGTCAGGGACTCTGAAAGCAGGAATAGTGATAAAATGTAACACTATCCATGCAGCAGACACAGAGACAGACAGACAGATAGATAGAGGGATGGTTGAGAGATAGAGGGATGGTTGAATAGATAGACAAATAAGTAGATAGAGATAGACATACAGACAATAGGATCGAAAGCCTGGCTATTAATGGAAAACTAACATCTCCTACTCACCTAATAACAACCCCCACTTACCTTACTATGGCCAGGAAATCCTTATGGCTCCTATTTATTTTGCCCTTGTGCAACAACATCTTCATACAATCATGGATGTCATGTACATGTAAGTGGATATGATAGCTGCTGGCAACCCCTCCCACCACCACCACACACATATATAAACTGTGGTCCTGCTAGCAAATGTCACGCCCGCCTCCATGGACAAGACATTTAGGTCTGATTGAAGATGTTATCTCTTGAACCAAGGCATAAAGACATCATTCATAAGGCCATTAGGATTTTCTGGTGATAGTAAGGCAAGTAGGGGTTATTAGGAATTGTTGGCTGTTCTTTAATGAAAGCCCTAAGCTCTTGCCTGTCCATGACCCTTGGGAGAGTAACACTTAAAATGTAAAAAAAAAAACAAAACAATACATACTTTGTTGGGTTTATCCTTCTGAGTAAAACAAGGGCACCCCCACTGCTAAGAGGTGTTTTATTCAAAAGTTATTTCAGCTCAAACTTGATTTTTTTTTTTTTGGGTGCAGTATCTCAATGGCCTGAAACTGTACAGTGGCACTAGTGCTACACCATCCTATGGACAGCTCTGGTCAATTGACCATAAACCTCTATAGGATGGTGTAGTAACGGCGCCACTGTACAATTTTAGGCCACTGTGATACCGCACCTGAACAATTCAAATCTGAGTTGCAATAGCTTCTTAATAAAACACCTCTCAGAAGAGGAAGTTCCTTTGATTTACTCAGGATAAATCCTACAATCCTATATAATAATTCAATAGGATGTTTGTCACAATGCAGTCATGCACAGTAGAGACTGCCCGCGTTTGAGCAGTCTCTTGTGCATGACTGCATCGCGTGAACAGTGAGCTAGTGGCCTCTTAACCCTTTGAGTGCCAGAGTGGTACTCAAAGGGTTAACATTACCCGGACCTTGGCCTGTGTACATGGGCTTTTACACACACACACACACACACACACACACACACACACACACACACACACACTTAAATATTAAGTATTACTATCTCTTTAACCTTAAGTCCTATAGCAGTAATGCTCAGCGTTAGTGTCCTCACAGGTGGGTAATCAGTGGTGCAGTCATTTTGACTGATTTACCTGCGCTTAAAGGGATAGTAATGTTTCAAAATAAAAGCAGCTCCAATTAATCTTCATAGTATTTGGGCCTTGGAGAGTGTTATTTCAATACTGTCAGAGTTGTAGTTCAAGAGTAATTGAATGATAAAGTATCCCCCTCCCACCCTTTTTACCTACTGTAAGCCGCCTCCCCTCAGATGTGGAATCTGGTCCCTTGACCGGACAGATCACAGCATGGGACAGTCTTCTTACTGTGAGCATAAGAAAAACCCTGCTCCCCTTGTCAGGTTTTTCCCTTATGCTCACTGAAGATTGTCCCGCTCTGCGACCCATCTGAACAGTCTTGCTGCTCTGAGGTGGGCAGTGTTACATCGGTAAATGGGGTGGGAGGATACTTTATCGTTCAATTACTCTTGTACTACAACTCTGACAGTATTGAAATAACCCTCTACATGGCCCAAATACTATGAAGATTAATTGGAGCTGCTTTTATTGTGAAACATTATTATCCCTTTAACTAGAGATATCTCTAACACTTTGAATGCCAGTGGGGTATGCAACGCATTGCTAAGCAATGCATTGTGCATCACTCTGGCACTCAAAGGATTAAAATCCAAACTGCTGGTGCACACACTCACACTCAGCATTATATAACAAATTTCCCTTAAAGCTGAGATTTTCTCTTAGGTGTATAACACAACAGCCAAGGGCTGGGCGAGATTTTTTCCAGACTTGCCGCAAAAGAACAGGGCTTACACACAAAGAAACACAGGCTCCATTGTTCATAGAGAGTTTAAACAATCCCAGTCTGTTCAGCTTTGTTTGGTCACAGACAGAAAGTTGAGAAGACAGATCTGCATCTGCTATACAAATAAGGTTTAATCCTATTTCTTTAACCCTTCTTTACCCTTCCAAATAATAATTCAGATCGGCTATCAGCAGTAGACAACTTCCTGAGCCTCGATGTGTGATGCATAAAGTTCTAACCGCTACATCAGTGTTCTCAATGTTAGTTCTCAGGGTACAACAACAGTGCAGGTTTTCTGGATAGTCTTGCTTGCCAACCCCTTAAAGGGATAGTAATACTTCATTATTACTATGCCCCATGTTGCAGCCCTTAAAATTCTGAATTCAACGATACCAGCAGCATCTCTCAAACCTTTATCCGCTTTCAAAGTTCCCTCTCCTTCTCTCTCCTCTGATGTCGGCGTTCTAGCCGAGAGCCGGGGAATCCGTTCAGTGAGCAAGCGGCGGCTCTGCAGGAGTCCTGAGATCGCGTTATAGAAGCAGAAATCCTTCACTGAAATGGTCTTATACGTGTGCTTGGTTGCAAGCACACGTAGAAGACCATTTTAGTGAAGGATTTCTGTTTCTATAATGAGATCTCAACACTGCTGCAGAGTCGCCGCTGGTCCTGGGACCGGATTCCCCTGCTGTCAGACAGAATGATGACGTCAGGGGATAGAGAAGGAGAGGGAAAGTTGAAAGTGGATATCTCTCAAACCATAAAGGTTTGAGAGATGCTGCTGGTATCGTTAAATTCATAATTTTAAGGGCTACAACATGGGGGATAGAAATAATGAAGTATTACTATCCCTTTAATGACGACAAGGTTGAGGGGTGGGGTGCACTGGGGTGGTGTACGCACATACTTATTTATTTTTTTATCAATGTGCCCAGTGATCACAGAATTCCATGATGAGCCAGGACTGTCACCAGGCCTTAACTCTTTGAGTGCCAGAGGGTGTACGCAACGCATTTCAAAGCAATGCGTTACGTACCCCCTGGCTCTCAAAGGGTTAACTCCTGGACCGTCCTGATGGTCCTGGCACACCATCTGTCGTTAAGGGGTTAACAGGTAAGATAATCAGTAGCTCCGTCTTTTTGATCACTCCACCTGTGCTTAATTAGGGTCAAACCTGATGATGACACAGCCTGAGGACCAGAGCTGAGAATCCCTGCAATAAATGGAGAACTGGCCATTGACGTCTGTGACAAAAATTTACACCAATGCTTGACTGGGAGAAAATGGCCGCTAAGCCCCAGGAAATACATCATATACATGTATAAGTACAGACAGATTATATGTCTGTTTGTACATATAAATTAAATCCACACTACAGTGACAATTAATGAGCATGCAACAGCTTTACACTAAAAGTAAACGGCAACGCATGTCCAGTTTTTGGCGCCAGGAAGTAGGAATCAGTTTACCCTTGGTGTTCTGCAGAATGTATGAACACCCCTTGTGATATCATCGGTGGCTCCACTTTTGGAAGAGTCCACTTGGTGACAGCAGAGGTGGGTGTGTGTTTGAGTAATGAGCGAGTTTTATATGAACGTCTCATGAGAGACTTAGGGGTTCTACGCGCAATAAAAAGTGGAGTAATATTAGTGCAAACCAGCTACGCCAAAGGGGAGAATTACAAGTCGTGTACTGATTTAAACAGAACTTTCACCTTTAAAGGGATAGTAATACTTAAAATGTAAAAACATATATGTTGTAGGGTTTATCCCCCTGAGTAAAACAAGGGTACTGCCACTGCTGAAACATATTTTATTACAAAATTATAACAGCTCAAACTTGAATTTTTTAGATGCAATATCACAGTGGCCTGAAAATTTACAGTGGCACTGTTGCTACACCATCCTATGGAGATTTATGGTCTACAGACCAGAGCAGTCTATAGGATGGTGTAGCAACAGCGCCACTGTACATTTTCAGGTCATTGTGATACTGCAGCTAAAAAATTCAAGTTTGAGCTGTTATAATTTTTTAATAAAATATCTCTCAACAGTGGGAGTACCCTTGTTTTACTCAGTGGGATAAACCCTATAACATGTATTTTTTTACATTTTAAGTATTACTGTCCCTTTAATAAACCCTGTCTCCTATTATTAGTGTAGTGTAATGTTTTCTCGATTGCAGGGTTGTTGTTTTTTTTTTTCCTTTTAGTCCATAGTTTAAGAGAAATTCTTGCTCAAAATTACATTCATGTACCCACATTCGCATTCTGTGGCACAGGGTAATGGCGACACATCGGCCCAGGACTTCCCAGTCCTGAAATTTGCCTCCCACCTCCCTCAGGGAGCGCGTTCACTCTTCCCTTCGTACTGGTGTGCATCATGTCTTTCATTACAGCAAACTCCATTTATAATTATACTGAGCTTGCAGTATCAAAGGGTTAACATAGGCCATAGGACAACATGAAGGTCCTGTGACATCACTTTGATACCTGCAACTCCTGTTCATTACATAATATATCTTATAAACATTATTACTATGATAGATAATTCCAAATAACTGAACATTTTAAAGAATAATATTAAAGGGAAACATTCACCTCTTAAAAAGTTTTTAGCATAGGTTTAATTATTCAAGTAGTTTTAGGAAAAGTGTGTTTTTTTCCTCTCACTTACATACTTTTAAAAATATTTAATCTTATAAGCTATGCACTTCTGTGCAATGGGCACTCAATCTTTGGCACAGCTCTTCTTGCCTTCCGAATTCTCCTCCCAGCTGCCCCAGGGAGCGCGTTCATGCTTCCCTCCGGTGTGGTGTGAATGGCTTCTATCGTTACATTAAGCTCCGATTAGCATAATACTGAGGTTGCAACCTCAGTATAATGCTAACTGGAGCTTGATATAATGATAGAAGACATTCACACCACACCGAAGGGAAGCGTGAACGCACACCCTGGGGCAGCTGGGAGTAGAATTCGGAAGTCAAGAAGAGCTGTGCCGGTGATTCAGCGTGCTGCATAATGCTGACCGGCACAGCTTGAAGATTAAATATATTTAAAAGTATGCGAGGTAAAAAAAAAAAAAATGCGAAATGTACTCACCGATATTTGTTTTTCCTCTGTGTCCTTCCACAGCATAGACAATGGGTTTTGGCTTCGCCATCCAGCTGGTAGGACCAATTCAAAATCTTTAAGTACTGCTTAATTCCTCCCCCCGTTAGCTATACAGTTGTCCATAAGAGGTTAGATATGGGCAATAACAGTGATGCACAATACAGGCAACATGTTGATATGACATGAAACGATACACTACCAGTAACCATTTAGGGAGGGTTGCCGTTGAAGGACACAGAGGAAAAAACAAATATCGGTGAGTACATTTCACCTTTTCCTCTGTGTCCAATCCACGGCATAGACAGTTGGACTTACCAAAGCAATACCCAGTGGATAGGGAAGGTCTGATTCAGGCTTATAATGGGATGGCTGCTTCCAGCACCTTCCGCCCAAACCTGGCATCCTCAGAGGCCTGGACATCCAGTCTATAATGCTTAATAAAAGCAGAGACTGAGGTCCAAGTTGCAGCACGGCAAATTTCAGCTGGGGTTGCGGCAGCTTGATATGCCCATCAAGTAGCCATGGCTTGGGTGGAATGGGCATTTATACAGTCTGGAGGTGGAATGTTAGCAGAATCATATGCCAGATGTATACAGTCCCAAATCCATCTGGAAATGGATGGTTTGGAAGCTGAGGTGCCTTTAAACTTGCCGCAAAAATGAACAAATAAGTTATCTGTTTTTATGAACAGTTGAGTTCTGTCAAGCTCATGGGAAGGATTTTGGCAGAAAGATGGTAGAACAATTTCTTGGTTCAAATGAAATTATGAGACTACTTTTGTCAGGTGCCGTGTTTTTTTTTTTTTTTTTTTTTCACCAGACCAATTCCTGTCTCATGGCTCTGAATACTGGAATCCTGAAGTTGGGATGGTTAGGATTTTGTTTGTAATACATTAGAAAGTTCTGTTGAGTTAGTCTGGCATGGACCTTTGCCCAAGGGAAAATTTGAAATGATGAGGATAGATGACCCAGAAGTCTCTGGAAGTTCCTTAGAGACTGGACTTCTCATTGTAGGGCGCTTGACACAGCTTGAACGATGCAACATTGCCTGTCCTTTGAGAGTAGCAACTGCTTTGGAAGTATTGAAGTCTATCCCCAAAAAGGTCAGGGACTGGAAGGGATGAAGAAGATTTTCTCCAGATTTATCACCCAACCCAGATTGGATAGAAATGTTCTGCATGTCAGGGTGCTGTATGCTGATTGTTCCTGGACAAGCCGATGATGAGAATGTTGTCCATGAAGGGGATTGTCCGAACTTGATGCCGCTGTCTTAATTCTGCCACGGCCACTGCCAACACCTTGGTGAAGACCCTTGGAGCCGTTGCCAGGGCAAATGGGAGGACTCTGTATTGGTAATGGGTTCCCAAAAAATGGAAACGGAGGTATTTGCGGTGACTTTTTCTGACAAGGATGTGAGGGCATGCATCCTGTAGATCCAGTCTGGTAACGTATGCATTTGGAGGAATCAACTTCAATGTTGAGGAGACAGTTTCCATCTTGAAACGCCTGTTTGTCAAGAAGGTGTTTAATTTTTTGAGGTCCAGAATAAGATGTAGTTCTCCTGAAGGTTTCAAAACAGGAAAGATTGTGGAGTAGAAGGCTGTGAACCTCTAGTGTAAAGGGACTTCCTCTATCACATTGTTGGTTAGTAACTGATGTATGGCATGTCTCATCTGCTGAAGTTGTGATCTCTTCCTGATGATTCATTTGATGGAGCGATAATTCAATGGGACATTTTGAAATTCTAGTGCATATGCCCTTCGGATGACATCCAGTACCCAGGTATCTTGGTGTAGCTGATCCCAGGCTTGCTGAAACTCCCCCAGTCTGCCCCCTACTGGAGGAGGGGAAGGGGTAGCACTTTCTTCATTGCTGGAACTCTCTTTCGCTGGAAATCTTTCCGATCTCCAGTCCTCTGACCTTGGCCTGCACCTCGCGTCTTTTTTAATCCATAAAGCATGTTGTGATGTAATAGACAAGGCAGATGCTTTTGCTAACAGTCTGATGTTGCCAAGTGATGAATCACATGAATAATTCACCGCATCTTTAAGGATGCCAAAATCTTTCAGAATTCTGTTTCTTGAGACTGAAGAGTTAATCTTTTCTTCTATCTCAGCTAGCCAAATTCGCATAGTGAGAAATACTGAGGCTATGGCAGTTGCCGTCTTCAAATTCTGGCCAAGCATGTAGAACTGCTTCCTCAGTGCCCCATCTGCTCCTATATCCATGGGGTCACGTAAAGTTGATCCATCTTCCAGTATGATCGTCATTCTTCTGGAGGTTTGGGCTATAGCCGCATCTACCTTAGGAGGGGTATGCCAGTTCAGGGCATCTTCATCTGCGAAAGGGTACATGCGAAGAAACCTGTGAGATAGTGAATTACGTTTGTCACGCTGCTTCCACTCTCCTGAGATACTATCCTGAATAGAAGAATGTACAGGTATCTGCGGGCAGGTTTTTTTATATCCTACAAATGCTGAGTCAATTATATTCAGATTCTTTTGTACTTCAGAGAGGCCAGTGATTTTTGCATGGATTTAACAAGATTTTCCATCCTATGCTAGGGAAAACTACCAGTATCATCGGTGATTTCAACCTCCTCGGCTGATGACGTCCCTGATTGTAAGTCAATTAAACTTTCATCTTCGTCTTCATGAACCCTGGAGGGTCCTTCATCAGGGTCAAATTGACGTGGGCGCTTCCTGGCTGACTCTTGCATGGATGAGAAGGTCTCTTGAATACAGCTTCTCATCCATGTAATAAAATCCTGAAACTGGGCTGGACCATCACTGGTTGCAGCTCTATTAAGGCAGTCTGTGCATAATTTTGAGGGATCATCTGTTGATCACATCCAAAACATGTTTTTATGTTTGGGGGTAAGCTTATCTTTAGTGGTATCAGTAGTTTTTGCTTTGTCAGGTTTTTGTTCTTTTGACAGTCAGGCAGTAATACTGAGCTAGGTTAACAAAATATATATATAAAGCATACAGCAATTACAAAGATAATGTAAATGTGTACTCACGAGAAATGATTCCTCTGAGCGTCTGCTCCGTTTTATGGTGATGTATCAGTTCCTGGACGCTTCCTGTGTGCCTACGATGGAGCGCATGACGTAGTTCTGGTTACCACTTCCGGTTTCACAAATGCAAAGCATGCGCTTCAGGAAGCGTGGGGCCTATGGAGCAGAGGCTATGCTGGGCATTGCGCTTCAAGCGAATGGCCAGGATGACAGAGAGGAAGGGTGGCAGACTCGAAGTGATCCGGGAGGCTGCACAACGGGATTCAGTTACCCAATGTGACTGCGGTAAGGCCAGCCACATTAACATTAAAGAAAATAATAAAAGATGTGGGGGAGAGAAATTTCTCTTCGTCCTCCAGCTTGGTAGGACCAGAATAATTGGGGGAGGAAGTAAGCAGTACTTAAAGATTTTGAATGTGTCCTACTAGCTGGAGGGCGGAGCCAAAACCCACTGTCTATGCCGTGGATTGGACACAGAGGGAAAAAAAAAAAAAAACCTTTCCTAAAACTACTTGAATAACTAAACCTATGCTAAAAACTTTTTAAGAGGTGATACTTCCCCTTTAAAACAGAAGAAATCGAAAAGGGAAAAAAAAATCCAGATTCTCACCCGGTGGTCTGTTGGTGAAGTCAGAGAGTTTCTGGCCAACGTCTAATGTTCCCACTTGCTCTCCCGCCATCCCCATCTGATCTGGATCCTCCATACGAGGCTCAGTGGAGCTGGAACAACATGAAAGGAATATTTAATTTGTAATAGAATCAAGTGGAAACAGGTGTTATGAGAGCACTTTACATGAACTTTTCCTTATTTTTATTAAAAAAATAAGTTATAAGACCTCTTCTGCTAAGTAAAACCAGGGTAGTCCTGCTGCCGGGAAATGTTTCCTTCAAAAGTTATCTCAGCTCAAAATGTTTCCTTTTTTTTTCTCCCCACACTGCTGCAGTAAGTCCAACTGGTCATTGGCCATTTTAATAATGCCATGTATGGAACAGCTTCAGTCAGCAGCCACAGCAATTTGAAGTAATGTCAGTGAAAAAAATGTTTTTGGGATGAAAAAATAAATCCCCAAGCAGTCCAAGTACCCTTGTTTTACGCAGCAGAAAAAAAAAATAACAGAACATTGTTAAATGTTCTAAGGTGCCCTAAAACTTGCATGTATATTGCCACAATGCGTGCCATGCCCAGATAGACTGGGTAACAACAACCAGGCATACTGCAAGAAGTGTCCATGTTGCGCCACTGTATTGCATCACTGATGGATTTGTGAACATGCGCTGGTCACAATTCTCCTCTTGATCCCCTTCAAAAAAAAAAAAAAAATTTAGGTGCATCTCACCCCAACGGTTCATCACCCTGCTGGTTCTTCTTCTTCCTTGGCGGCTTCTTCTTTTTGGGTTTGGCAGCATTACTGTTGCCCTGCTTGTTGTTCACCCCAAAGTGCCCAGCTGAGATGTCACTCTGTAGCAAGTTCACCAGTAAGGGGCTGGTCAGAGTGACATCCTTGTTGATAGGAAAGGCAGAGTTCTGTCCGCAGGTCAGCTGACTCCCATTGCCACCTTGGCCAAATGGAGAGTTGAAGGGTAAGCCATGCCCTGCAAAATGCTGCCCAGGCCCACTATTCCCTTGCAAGTTCTGTATGTGTTGAGACGCCATACTGGCAGCTTGCTGCATGGAAATATCAGGAAGTATGGAGCCCAAATCACTAGCAGATTGCGCGGCAGCCTCCACGTGTGTCTGCTGTAGGTGTTGCACAGGACCTGATGGTCTAAGAACTTGGCCTTGCATATTGCCCCCTTGTTGGGTGTTCCCGTTCACTGCCCCCTGCTGAGAAACAGTCTGCCCAGAGAACTGCATCATGTTATTTGGCAGACTTGGGGTTGGTCCCCTTATGATCTGGCTTTGCCCAGCCAAGACACTGGCTGGATTCTGTCCGCTGAAGACTTGTTTCCCTCCCTGCATAATCTGCTCTATCGATGGGTTCTGCTGCATCATGGCTTGACCTTGGGATACCATCATCTGGTTATGAGAAGGAATCATCTGTTTGGGAGGGGTCATCCTCTGAGCAGCTGAACCCAAGTTTTGGCTCGGCGATGCCCCTAATATCTGTCCCTGGGGCAAGAGCTGGGTCCGGGAGAGAACCAACTGTTGTCCCTGTGTGTTCAAAGGGGCCTGCCCCTGAAGATTAACCATTTGAGATTGAGAAGAAAGAATTTGTTGGTGCATGCCCAAGAGCTGAGACTGCTGTCCTTGCTGGGTCTGTCCAGGCAGACTGTTCATGTTAATCTGGCCCACTCCACTGCCACCAGCCTGCTGGTTATTCATACTGCTGTGAAGTCCCATCAGATTGGTCTGCATAAGATTTGCACCCCCATGTGATCCCTGTATCTGACTGTGGGATGATCCATTCGCCTGACCACCTATTGGGCAAACAAACACACAATCAATGTTAGTTATAGCTTTGATCCCATCTGCAATGTTGTCAAAAACCTGTAAGTGGAAAATGCACCCCTAAGGGCCTACAACAGGCCACAATATCAGGACAACAATATCCTAAGACCATGGGCACCCAAAATGTGGCCCACCTGCGACTTTTAACAAAAACAATTTTGTATACCGAATTAGCTAGCACACCTGAACTAGTATGCCAGTAAGACCTAACCCACCTGCCTGCCTTGTACAGACAGGCAAGTGGTTAGGTCTTACTGGCCTAATAGTTCAGGTTTGCTAGCTGGCAGGTGGTTAGTTCTTACTGGCATACTAGTTCATGTGTGCTAGCTAATTAGACATACAAAATTGTTTTTGCTAAAAATCTATTGAACAGACAACAATTCTTGAATTGTATGGGATAGTAATGTTTCACTAAAACAGCAGCTCCAATTAATCTTCATAGTATTTGAGCCATAGAGAGCGTTACTTCAATACTGTCAGAGTTTTAGTTTAAGAGTAATTGAATGATAAAGTATCCCCCTCCCGCCCCTTTTAATTAGTGTAAGCCACCTCCCCTCAGATGTGGAATCTGGTCACTTGACAGGACAGCTCACAACAAGGGACAATCTTCTTACGGGGAGAACAGTGAAAACCCTGCCCCCCTTGACAGGTTTTTCCTTATGCTCACTGAAGAATGTCTCTCTCTGTGATCCATCCAGACAGTCTTGCTGCTCTGAAGTGAGCAGTGTTACACTAGATAAAAGGTGCGGGAGGGGGATACTTTATCATTCAATTACTCTTGAACTACATCTCTGACAGTAATGAAATAACACTCTCCACGGCCCAAATACTATGAAGATTACTTGGAGCTGCGTTTATTGTGAAACATTTCTATCCCTTTAAATAGTGTGAATAAATATAAAATAGTTGCATCAATGTACTACATACAAATCCTTATTTATGACCAGCTTACAGGCTCTACTTCACCACAGCTATCAATAAAAATAAAACATGTCAATGCAGCCCTCACACGTATGGATTTCTGATTATGTGGCCCACGAATGATAAAACGTGGATGCCCCTGTCCTAGACAGTGGTGGAGAAACACAGGGCTATATGTATCAAAGCAAACTGTATCAGTTCTGGGCCAAACCAACTGCACCACAGGGGAGAATGCAGGTGGCTAAACTTGGAACTGATTTAAATTGAACCCTTTGAGAGGTCTCCAACGCATTGGACACACTAGCATTTATTTAAATTAATGGGGATTTTAGGAATTTTTATATGTTCCCTAAAGTGCAGTTGGTTTGAGACAGAATTGTTTTTCTTTAGCTTAAAGAGATAGTAATGTTTCACAAAAAAAGCAGCTTTGATTAATCTTCAAAGTATTTGGGCCGCGGAGAGTGTTATTTCAGCACTGTCAGAGTTGTAGTTCAAGAGTAATTGAAGGATAAAATATCCCCCTCCTGCCCCTTTTACTGAAGTAACACTGCTCACCTCAGAGCAGCAAGACTGTCCGGATGGATCGCAGAGAGGGACAATCTTCAGTAAGCATAAGGAAAAACCACAAAAGACTGTGCCTTGCTATGAGCTATCCGGGCAAGAGACCAGATTCCACATCTGAGGGGAGGAGGTTTACACTAGGTAAAAGGGGCGGGAGGGGGATACTTTATCATTCAATTACTCTTGAACTACAACTCTGACAGTATTGAAATAACACTCTCCATGGCCCAAATACTATGAAGATTAATTGGAGCTGTTTTTTTGTGAAACATTACTAACCCTTTAATTAATATGGTCCAGAAAAAAAGTGAAACAAACCAGGTGCATCATCGGGAAGAAATTAAAATCCCAAATAATTTAATTGCAGCTTTTAACCAATTAAACACTAGGAGGTCTCCAGCTCACTATGAAACAATGCATTAGATACCTCACTAGAATTCAAGGGTTTCAAATACCCATTTAAGGAATCTTTATTTGTCCCTTATGCTGCAGTTGGCTTGCTCCAGAATTTCTCCATATGTACAAAAGGAAATCGGGGCAATTCTGAAGCAAACCAACAGTAACATATGTGAACATTTTCATTTATTAAATGGGACTTTTAACCCTGTTAGTGCTAGGGATGTTTCCAGCACATTGTGATGTTATGAGCTTGAGACCTCTCCAGCATTTCAGGGGTTAAAAAACACCATTTAAATAAATGGGAATTTTTACTTGTCCCCTATGGCACAGTTGGTTTGCTCCAGAATTGCTTCATTTGCATATATAGGTCTCATACAATATGAACAACAGATAAGAAAATGGGCAGAATTGATGGTTCTTATCTCCTTAACCCTTCAGATGCAAAAGATGTGCCTGAAATGTCCTCAATCCATTGGAGAGGTTTTCAAGGAATGGAGGGGTTAACCCTTTGAATGCTTCGCAATGAGTGGCGTACCCCCGGCACTCAAAGGGTTAATATCTGAGCTGAGAATTCCTAGTGTCATGGATGCTAGATAGAGAGAGGTTTCTGGCACCTGAGTAAGGGGAAGCCAACCCTGGTTCTTCTGAGCTACCAAGAGCACGTGCTTCAAGAATATCTCTGCTTCAGCACAGGTGGATCAATTAAAAGCAATGGACATTTATCTCCAAAAGAAACGGGCTGGTTACACACACCTGATGACCTATGTGATTTGAAGGTTCAGGTGCAATACTCTCCAGTACTTTAACCCCTGAAGGACCACGGAGCTTTTTTTTTTTTTTTTTTTTGTGTCCGTTCAGGGCTCCCAGAACTGCATGCAGCCACGCAGGGAGTCCTGAATTCCATGTCGTGCCAGGACTGTCATGGGTCCCTTAAGGGGTTAATAAACCTGCTTCTGTAACCGGCATATATTAGAGTTTAGGGCATATAATCATCTGCCCCAGCAATCCAGCAGGTTCCCAGTGCTCGGACTCCAATATTTCTTCAAACAATAAACCACAAAGGAAAGGAAGAAAAAGAGTTGGCACTCACTGGATTAAAATTCACCTTTTATTAGGCTTCATACTTACACAGCAGAGCGTTGACAAGGGTGGTTGGCATTACCAATAGCAAGCTGATAGCCATTTTGTGTCTTACCAGCACATAGCTCTGAGTACACAGGGACAGGTGGCATTGCCATTAGCAAGCTGACAGCTGTTTTGTGCCTTACCAGCACAAAACAGCTCTCGGCTTGCTACTGGGAACACCACTTACCCCTGTGAATGCAGTGCTCTGTAAGCATGACACCTAATAAAAAGGTGAATTTTAACCCAGTGAGTGCCAACTCTTTCTTTCCTTTCTACTGTAGTTTAAAGGGTTAGTAATGCCCGCTTAGAAGTTGTTGTTATATTGTAGATTTTAAAAAAATAAAGTTATCATGAGCAAGTCCTATCTCTCAAACCTTTAGGGTTTGAGAGATATAACGTTTTAAAACTCCCCCCTCCTTAACCGTGCAGTGATGTCAGAAAGAAGGAGATTCATGTCAGCCGACTCGAGGCGGCTCTTCAGCAGAGACAAAATAGCGAGATTTAAAAATAAATACACAGTCTACAAAGTGTGCCTGGTTTGCAAGCACTCTTTGTAGACCGTTCCAACGAAGTAGTTCTTTTTAAATATCGCTATTTCGGCTCTGCTGAAGAGCCACCTCGAGTCGACTGACACGGATCTCCTCCTGTCAGCTTTACAGCTGACATCAGGGAAAGGGGAGGGAGGGGGGAACTTTAAAACGTTATATCTCTCAAACCATAAAGTTTTGAGAGATGGGACTTACTCAAGATAATTTATTTTTTTTAAATATACAATATAGCATCAACTTCTAAGCGGGCATTACTATCCCTTTAAAGTAAACAAACCACTGATTTATTAATCTGTACTCAAACAGGGATATCCAAAAACATGGTCTGTTGTAGAGCTCGAGGACCAGAATTGGCTACCACTGATATAAGGAGTTAAATCCGCTTCTATATTAGAACATCTGAGAGACAATTTCATCTGTCTACAATTGAAAGTGAAATGTGTAAAGGGTTAATCTGATGAAAGGCTCCAATGGTAGTATGCAATAAGCAGATGATGTGCTGGATAATTGTGACCAAGCTAGAACTATGCACGGATGGAAGATAAACCTTTTGTAGTGTCCCAAATCAATGCGTTGAAAACCCCTCTGGCATGCAAAGATTTAAATCACAAGTAATGCAACCTGGAGACACAACCAGAAAATCCCACAGCTGGGTTCAGTACCTGCTCCTTGTCCACTAGGAGTTCCTTGTTGCTGCAATGTTCCACCATTGGCTGGCGATCCTGATGCACTGGGAGGAGTTTGGCCTTGAAGAAAATTTGCATTGGCCTGTCCTGCCTGAAAACCTGGGGGGAGACGTTTGGTGACCCCTACGGGGAAAAAAAATACCGTTATGACACAAAAAAATCTGACTGCACATAGCCGTTCCACTTACATTGATTAAGGTAAAGATTTCCAAATTAGATGCAGTTTGCTATTCTTAAAGGGATAGTAATGAATTCAAATACATGTAGTTCCAATGAATGCTCCTACATAAGTAGTGTGTGACTTGTAGTTAAAACAAACAAACAAAACAAAAAGTATCCCCCTCCCGCCCCTTTTTCCTCTTGGCTGCACCCCCCCAGCTGGTCCAGCCAGCATGTAGCAAGGGACAATCTTCAGTGAGCGTAATGAAAATCCAGGGCTTTCATTAAGCTGACAGTAAGAAGATTGTCCCTCGCTGTGAGCTGTCCAGTCAAGTGACCAGATTCCACATCTGTGGGGAGACACATTGAAGCGGTAAATGGGGTGGGAGGGGGAATACTTTAAACTTGATTTACTTTTGAACTATAAGTCACACACACTACTTATGTACAGCCCCACATGACCCATAATATAGGAGCATTAACTGGAGCTGTATGTATTTCCATTGTTTTGCAATGCGTCCGTATCGCTCTGGCACTCAAAGGTTTAAAGGGTTTATCTGCAGGCACTCATGCCCAAGTATCAGACTGCCTATGTGACCTTACCAAAAAATTTAAAACAGTCCCATGGAAAACAAACACTTAAAGGGATAGTAACACCATGAAACAAATGCAGCTCCAACTGATCCTCCTCTAAAAGCATCATGTAACGCTTTATTTCAATATATTCCTTGTTGTAGTTCAAAAGAAATTCACTGCTAAAGGATCCCCCTCCTGCCCCTTTTACAGCCTACAAGCCGCCTCTCCTTAGATGTGGAATCTGGTCCTGGGACCGGACAGTGTGCAGTGAGGGACGATAGCCATACACAGAGTATAAGGGAAACCCTGTCCCCTTGATGAAGGAGGGCAGGATTTTCCTTATTCTTAGTGAAGATGGTCCCTTACTGTGCTCCATCCAGCTGTCTGAAAGAAGCAGAGTGACGCGGGTAAAAGGGGAGGGAGGAGGAATCCTTCAGCATTTCATTTCTTTTCAACTACAACATGGAGCATATTGAAATAAAGCATTACATGATCCACTGTACAGGAGGATCAATGGGAGCTGCATTTGTTTCAAGGTATTACTATTCCTTTAAAAGGGATAGTAATACTTGCAAATTACTAATTCCCATATTGTAGCTTTGTTAAAAAAAAACTTATAGCCCCCAGTGCTCAAAGTTCCCCCCTCCCTCCCCTGACTGAACGCTGACTGCAGGGAAGGCTGTCGTACGACAGTCTTATGTGCATCAGGCGGCTCTACAGCTGAGCCGAGATCACGTTTATAAAAAAGAATTCTTTCACTGAAACGGTTTTCAAGCACACGTAGAAGACCGTTTTAGTGAAAGATTTATTTTTTATAAACGTGATCTCGGCAATGCTGCAGAGCCGCCTGATGCAAGTAATACCGGATATCCCTGCAGTCAGCGTTCAGTCAGGGAAGGGGGAAAGAGGGGGGACTTTGAGAGCTACCATCTCTCAAACCATAAGGGTTTGAGAGATGACACTGGGGGCAATAAGTTTCTTTTTAACACAGCTACAATATGGAGATTAGTAAAAAGGGGCAATTCTGGAGAAAACCAACTGCACCAAATGAAAAAAATGGAGTGCTATGAGTGAAAACAATTGAGTTATGTCTGGCTGGCTTATCTCAGACTGAGTTGGTGCAATCACTGTTGCACAAACAAAGAATCAATTCTGGCTCCCTCTGCTCTGGATGAATGATACACTGGATCAGTGTTCTGCTTAATGTTAAAATGTATCACTCAGAAAGCCAGATGTAATATTTTTCTGTTTAGCAGTACTGCTGTGTGTTTAAAGCCAGACGTGACTGAGAGCTACAGAAAGTTATCTGGCTATTTTGACTACTTCTGGGTCAAACCACTCAAAATCACTGGGAATTTTTATTTCACCCCTGTGGTGCAGCTGGTCTGATCCAGAACTTCTCTTTAATCTCCTGAATACGGCTGATAGTATCTTTCCTGCACCGGTTGCTGGCTCCATTTGAAGTCACACATACCTGCATGAATAACTTGTGGACCCTGACTCTGCTGCTGTGCCTGCTGCATCATGAAGCTGCCTGCGGCATTACCCTGGGTTATCATTCCGCCACGGCTGGGGGAACTGACTGACTGCTGTTGGAAACCCTGTGGCATAGAGGTCCCCTGCCCAGTGCGCTGGCCCATGGCTTGCTGCTGAGCTTGGTTCACACTGGGTGAAGAGGCAGGAGAGCTCTGCTGAAAGGAAGAAGATGGAGAGGAGGCTGGAGACTTGCTGCTGAGATGGGACTGCTGCAGAGGAGTTGGGACTCTCGATGGCCCCCCCTGCAGGGTCTTCATAGGAGGTGCGCTGAACTGGTTTTGGTTGGCCACAGAGGGAAAGTTGGAGTGAGCTTGTGAAGCTTGCTGGCTTCCGAATGGGTAAGGAGGAGGGGGATGGGATGGTGTTTGCACTGTGGCTAACGAAGGCCTCTGTGGAAACTGCTGCTGTTGCATCTGACCTGCACCCATTGGGGACTTCTTCCATACTTGGTTCGATGTCCCCATTCCTCCCTGAGCAGGAGGAGGCTGCAGTGCCCCTGAAGCAAGCTGATTCCAGCCAGGAGGCACAGGGACTTGGGAGGGGGCTGCAAAGTTTTGGCGCAGCCCTTGGGAGACCTGCTGATGCTGAGGCAGGCGGGCTTGCTGTTGGAACTGCTGGAAGTTGACCTGGTTTATGGGTCGGTTGGCAGTCACTGTTTGCATGGGATGGATCTGAGGAGTCAAGGAACCGGATGGATGACTCTGCTGTTGGACAGTCAAGCTGGACACCATAGGCTCCGCTGTATCTGGTGAAGACAGAGATGGACATATATAAATACAAGGCGGAGCAATTCTGGGGCAAACCGACTGTACCACAGGGGAGAAAATGAAAATTAATTTAAAGGTATAGTTACACTTAATATGTAAAAAGATACGTATTGTAGGGTTTATCTTCCTGAGTAAAACAAGGGAACACCCAATGCTGTGAAGTGTTGTTATCAACATTTATTGAATTTTTTTGTTGCAGTATTTAAATAGCCTGACATTTTACAGTGGCGCTGTTGCCACACCATCCTATTGACAGCTCTGGTCAGTTGAACATAAACCTCCTTAGGATGGTGTAGCAACAGCGCCACTGTAAAATGTCAGGACATTGAGATATTGCGGGGGGGGGGGGGGAAGGTCTGAGCTGCAATAACTTTGGGATAAAAGTGCGAGAACCCTTGTTTTACTCTGGAGGATAAACTCCACAATGTATATTTTTTACATATTAAGTGTTACTATCCTTTAAATGTAGCTTTTAACCTTTGAAAGCTTTTAGACCTCGCTAGATTCAAAGGGTTAAAAGCCCTATTTCGGTTAAATGACACTATGTTCCCTGCAGTGCAGTTGGATTATATCACTTGAACACAGAGCCCTTTTAGACAACATCTACCTTCTATACAGTGGATGAATGAATGTTGTAAAGACACATTGGGAAGCATTACCCTTTTTCTACCACCACTACTGTTGTGTTTTGAAGACATGCTATTGCAGTGAATGGGTTAACACAATCTCCTTAATTTGTGGGACTCTGCCTTAACAAATAATAGGTTAACCCTATAATGAAAGCAATGTGCTCCACTCCCCTTTGGTCCTTAATGGGATAGTAATACTTGTATTAAAGGGATAGTAATGTTGCACAATAAAAGCAGCTCTAATTAATCTTCATAGTATTTAGGCCATGGAGAGCGTTATTTCAATACTGTCAGATTTGTATTTCAAGAGTAATTGAATGATAAAGTATCCCCCTTCCACCCCTTTTACTGATGTAACACTGCTCACCTCAGAGCAGCAAGACTGTCCAGATGGATGGCAGAGAGGGACAATCTTTATTTAACATAAGTGAAAAACCTGTAAGGGGGGGGGGGGCAGGGTTTTCCTTATGTTCACAGTAAGAAGATTGTCCTTTGCTGCGAGCTGTCCGGTCAAGTGACCAGATTCCACATCTGAGGGGAGGCGGCTTACACTAGGTAAAAAGGGCGGGAATGGGAAACTTTATCATTCAATTACTCTTGAAGTACAACTTTGACAACATTGAAATAACACTCTCTATGGACGAAATACTATGAAGATTAATTGGAGCTGCTTTTTTTTGTGAAACATTACTATCCCTTTAACCCCATAACGACCTTGCCAGGACCATCATGGGTGGATTTGCCTTAAGGACCCATGACGGTCCTGGCACGTCATGGATTAAATGATAGCAGCACTCCTCCGTGCACGCTGCTATCATTAATTCCCGGCTGAGACTGAGATCTCCGGTACCAAATCGTTCTGTCTCAGCCACTTTCACAAGTGCCGAGTCATGTGATCGCTGCAGCAGCGATCCCATGTACCGGCATTGTGAATGAATGAATCAGGCAGAGTTATATACTGTCTCCCCTATGCATGTCTGTCCCTTACGATTAAAGTAAGGGGCAGAGAAGCAGAGAGGAGACACCTAGTGGACAAATAAAATGCAGCAGCTGGGGGTATTAACCCCTTCACTGCTGTGCTGGAGGCTGGCTAAATGCAGGTCCATTTTTCACCCGCTAAAATCAACTTTTTGGCTTTAAAAAAAAAAAAAAAATTTCAATAACCAAAATAGGAAGTGTGATTGTTGTGGAGCCATGTAATACATTTATACACACCGCCAAATGTCATCAATAAAAAAGTGGGAAAATAGGGTGGAGAAAAAGGGACATGGGGATTTTCACAGAGGGGGACAGTGCCCACTTAAAACTGCACATTTTGAATGTATGACTGACCGGTCATAACTTTCATGCAGTGTCCATAAAAATTGTGCCCAATGATCCCAACAGAAAGAAAGAAAGAAAGAAAAAAAAAAAAAAAAAACATTTTTTTTTTTTTTTTTTTTTTAACCGTTTTCTTTAATTTTACTACAATAAATGGTGGGCTATCCATATAAGTGTGGTATCAAAAGAAAGCCCTATTTGTGTGTAAAAAACGGTATATAATTTTCATGGATAAAATAAAGTACTTAGAGGGAAAACATTGTTGAACAAAAACATAGTCAAAAATGTCAGAATTGTTCCGGTTCTTAAGTGAAATCGACCTCAGATTTTCCCTGTCCTTAAGGGGTTAAAGTTGAGGTCTGTGTCTTCTTTATTATTATTTATTTTTAACATGTAGTGCTATATTTCTTTCCGTTCATATTTGTAGTTTAAACGCTATTCAAGCTGAAAGGATCCCCCTCACGCGCCTTCTGGCCACTTCCCCTTAGATCTGCAATCCAGTCACAGTAAGTATAAGGAAAACCCTGCTCCCCTGACGAAGGAGGGCAGGATTTTTCTTTTGCTTACTGAAGATTGTCCCTCGCCGCACTCCATCTGGACCAGACTGAGAGGCAGAGTGACACAGGGAAAGGGGATCCTTTCAGCTTGAATAGCTCTTGAACTGTAAAACTATAAGTATTCAAATATAGCAGTACGTGGTTAAAAAAAAAATAAAGAAGATTCGGACCAAGTCTACTGCTATGGAAGCAGAGAGTACAATGCCAGGCTCCAAGGCCCCCCCCCCCCCCCCCACCCAAAAAAAAAAAAAAAAAAAAAATTTGTAAGAGCCATTCAGTGGATCCATGGTGCACAATAATCCTATATTATAATTCACTAAGTATGTTTGTCAGAAGCCGTTATGTGCAGTAGAGACGGCTGCGCGCGCTGCAGTAATGCGCAGTACTGACTGCCCGAACGTGCCAAGTCTGATACAGAGCGAGGCGCTCCCAATTCAGACCGGAGTCCTCTCTGCGCACTCCGGTGCGCAGATAGGACTACAGTCGGAACTTGGAGCACCCTGCTCTGTATCAGCCGCAGCGTGTTCGGGCAGTCAGTACTGCGCATGACTGCAGCACCACCAGTGTTTTGACCCGTGTATACGAGCTTTAAAACTAGTCATAGATAATCTGTTTTGGGTGTTCAAACCCGATACAAAGGATATATGGGGACATGAATTGTGTAGGGCAGTAAACTGAGCTGAGAGATGTCAGTTTTACAGTTCAGTCACTTCCCGTGTCATCAATGAGGGAACCCCAGGGGTCTCATTTCAGACAAAACACTGCGCACTGTGCTAGTCTGCCAGGACCCACAATGCACTACCCCACAGCTTAACTGACAGGTCTGCTTCAAGGCAAGGTCTGCTCTATACATGTAAGAGTTGTCTTTTAAAATATTTCAAAATTACATAGTAGTGCTTCCTACAATCACCAAAACCCTACCTCTTAACCCGTTGTGCGCCAGAGAGCAACGCATTGCACACCTCTTTGGCACGCAAAAGGTTAGGAAATTGCTTAGTGACTTACTTGGAGTAAATCTCATAATTTTGGAGTGAATATCTTTAATCCTTTGGGTGCTAGAGACGTCGCCAGCTCATACCATGGCAATAAATTGGAGACGTCTCTAGTATCCAAGGACTTAAAGGAATAGTATTACTTCAAAATTACTATCCCTCATATTGTAGCCCTTAATAAACTGAGTTAAATGACACCAGCGGCATCTCTCAAACCTTTACGGTTTAAGAGATAGCCGCTTTCAAAGTTTCCTCTCCCCTGACGTCAGCGTTCTGCTGCCAGCAGGAGAATCCGGTCTCTGAATCAAGAGGCGGCTCTTCAGCAGAGCCGATATCTCGTTAAGGAAGGAAAAATGATTAATTGAAACCAAGCACACGTAGAAGACTGTTTCAATGAATCATTTTTCCTTCCATAACGAGATATCGGCTCTATTTAAGAGCCTCCTCCTGTCCCGGGACCGGATACCCCTGCTGGCAGCAGAACGCTGACGTCAGGGGAGAGGAAACTTTGAAAGCGGCTATCTCTTAAACCATAAAGGTTTGAGAGATGTCGCTGGTGTCATTTAACTCAGTTTATTAAGGGCTACAATATGAGGGATAGTAATTTTGAAGTAATACTACCCCTTTAATACAGTTAAACCCATTCGAAGATGTACCTTGCTGGGAAGGAGGCCTCGGGGTCCTTGGTTGCAATTCGGAGCTACCACTGGCTGTCATCATAGCAGAAGAGACGTGAGGACCCTGGGACATCATGGCTGTTGCTGGACTGTTCATCCTGATCACACCTGGAGAGCAAAAGAATAAGGTGATTGTCCCAGGAATGCAAATGATTGGAGACGTCTTTAGCATTGAAAGAATTAAAAGCTCTGTTTAAATCAAATGGAATATTTATCTTTATATGGCCTGGGTGTCCAACAAGCGGTCCGCCTGAACCCAAGGTGCGGCTCGCCTGAAATTTTTAACAAAAAACTATTTTAAAGTGATACTAATGTTTCAAAATAAAAGCAGATTCATTTGGATCAAACCAAAACACACTATAGGGGATAAAAGTATTGGAGATCTCTCTAGCATTAAAGGGATAGTAATGGTTAATTTTAAGTTGATTTAATACTGTAGACATTAAAAAAAATTAACATTGATGTAAGTCTTATCTCTTAAACCTTTATGGTTTGAGAGATAAAACTTGCTAAAGTTACCTTTTCCTGGCTGTTTCACTCAAGTCTGCCATCTAGCTGCAGATTCCAGTCATTTGACCAGACAGAGGCTCTTCAGCAGAGCTGAAATCACGCTATTTAGAAATAAATACTTAATTGGAACTGTCTACAAAGTGTCCTTGCAAGCCAGGCACACTTTGTAGACCATTCCAAATTAAATATTTATCTTTAGAGATCGTTATATCGGCGTTGCTGAAGAGCCACATCTGGTCAAGCGACCAGAATCTGCTTCTGACAGTTTTACAGCTCGTCAAGCAGAAAGGGGAGGGACCAGAGAACTTTATTTTCCTATATCTCTCAAACCATAACTGTTTGAGAGATATGAGTAAGTGCAAGTACTCTCTTTTATTTGTATCTACCATATAGTTAATACTTTTTTTCTGACATTACTGTCCCTTTAAAGAAGGGGTTAAAAGCTCCATTCACATCAACTGAAGGCAGGGGAATTTTTATTTTTCCCCAGTGATGAAGTTGGTTTGCTCCAGAATTCCTCTGCTTTTCTTTTAAACATAGAGCTTTAAGGGGGATTCCCCTTTCCTTACCTCCCCCACCCTGTGCTGCGAAGCCGGCATCGACTCTTATGGAGTTGTTTGCTCCTACCGGCCCATTCATTCGCACCTCCGGTCCTCGGTTTTGGGGTAATGCCAAGTTGATAGCTCCTTCTCCTACCAATAAAAAAAAAATCAGAGCAGTTAAATGCTAATTATAAAAAAAATAATGCTGTGTTTCTCAGTGGAGCTGGAATAGCAAGAAATAGTGGCGATTCTGGGATAAGACAACTGCTCCTTAGATAACAAATAACAATTCCCAATGATTTAAATGGAAATTTTCACTGCACAAATTCTAGAAAGACTGCAACGTATTGTATTATGATGCGTTGGAGCCCTCTCTTGCATTTATGAGGATAACAGCTCCATTTAACCCCTTGCGTGCCAGAGAGGAATCTAACGCATTACATTGCAATGCGTTGGATACCTCCCTGGCATGCAAAGAGTTAAATCGAAGGGATGTGTGGGGGGGGGGGCGATTTTAGTTGTTCCCTATGGAGCACTCTGACTCAGAACTGCAAAGTTATTTAACCCCTTAAAGGGATAGTAACACTTAGTATAAGGTAAAATTTATATTGTAAGGTTTATCCTCCTGAGTACAGGTACAAAGGTACTCGCACTGCTGAGAGGTGTTTTATTAAAAAAGTTATAGCAGCTAAAAGTTGATTTTTTTTAGATGCAGTATCACAGTGGCCTGAAATTGTACAGTGGCACTGTTGCTACACCATCCTATAGAAGTTTCTGGTAAACAGCTCCACTTCTCTGTCAAAGTTTGACCTGTATTAACTTTTGAATAAAACAACATTCAGCAGTGGGAGTACCCTTGTTTTACTGCACACGGTAAACCCTACAATATATATATTTTTTTCTTTCACTTCCATGCTCGTCTACTAAAAGGGACAATCCTTTTAACTTTTCACCATAGTTAATAGTTCTAAAAAAGACTGATCCCTTATACATGTCACTATCATTAGTATATTTTGGTTTCAGGAAGGACTGAGCCCTTATGCAAGTCTCAGTCATTAGTACATGTTGGTGCTAGGAAGGATTGTGTCCTTATACAGGTCACTGTTATTAATTTGTTTTGGTCCCAGGAGGGAATAATTCCTTAACCACATCATTATCCTTCATACCCCTAGGTATTAGTAGAGAGTGGCCCCAAGGTCCTTAGTGCATTTTGTTCCTAGACACAGCAATAAAATATAATAATTCAGAAAAAAAAAAAAGTACATTTCTCGCACCTTCGATTTGTACAGACAGAATTCCTAGGTCCCGTAGCTGCTGGTTGTTGCCCTGAGCAAGGAGACGTAGGCGTTCGGCTGCTTCTCTTGGGATGTTGAACGTGACCCTGACGCTGTTCCATGGCTCCACCTTCTGAACCTTCAGTTGGTTGGACTCTATGGCAGGAGAACATTGGTTTGAACCAGATGACATGTTTGCTAGTTGCAATCCAGAGTCCTGTAGCACATAATGCAGGAGAGGGCAACCTTTGACTTTCCTAACACTGCTAGACTAAAATACCTCATGGCTGGCTGAAAATCATTGGGAGTTGTAGTGTAACTACACTGGGAAGGATGAAAATCTCTTACCACTAAGCCTGAAACTAGCTTCCTTGGACTTTTGCAAGGTATTCAGAGAAGAGGCTCATTATCTTGAGGAAATAGAGGGGCAAGTGGGAATGACCAAAAAAAAAAAAAAAAAAGGGAGCTGGGGAAGGAAGTATGAAGACAAGGGGCTGGATTCAAATGCAGGTGCTAATTTTATCTCTGCTTTTATCTCCAGGTTTCCCCATCGATTTCAATAGGAACATTTTTGATAAAGCGGGAAGTAACATTTACCTCCTCCATTTGAATCCAGCTCAAGGTGAGGTAGCAACAGCACCTCCCATACCAACGACCAGGAAGCTCCCCAACACATTGCAACGCAATGCACTGGATATCTAGCTTGAACTCAAAGGGTTAAGTAGTGGAATGGAATAAAGGGTCTTATCAAGTTAAAGTGTTAGTAATGTCCACAAAAAAGTTTTTTTTTGCATTTAGAAGAGCTTAAAAAGCTGAGCTAAATGCAAAAACCGTATCTCTCAAACCGCTATGGTTTAAGAGATACAGGCGTTTAAAGTTTGATCTCTCCTGACAGATGTAAAGCTTTTTAGACCATTCCAATGAAGGGATTTGTGGTAAATAACAAGATCGCGGCTCTGCTCAAGCGCCTCCATGTCGGCCAACATGGATCTCCTGCTGACAGCTTTACAGTTGTCAGGAGAGATCAAACTTTAAACGCCTGTATCTCTTAAACCATAGCGGTTTGAGAGATATGGTTTTTTGCATTTAGCTCAGCTTTTTAAGCTCTTCTAAATGCAAAAAACTTTTTTGTGGACATTACTAACACTTTACATAGGTGCAATTCTGGAGCAAACCAACTGCAACATAGTGGATAAATAAAAATTCTCATTGCTTCATAATGTTCTATAGATCTTTCTATCTGTAAGGCGTTTAAAGCCTCTATTTCAAAATCTTAATAAAAAACCTATTTTAAAATGGGAATTTGGGCTAACTTTAATAGATCCCTATGGTGCAGATGGCTTGATCCAGAAAGGCACCTCTTTAGCATGATGAATAAAACCCAAAGTGTTGCCCAGTGAAATGTGTCAGGAACTGAAGAATGCTGAAGTAAGAGGTAGGAAACTCGTTTGCACTATGCCCCTGAATGCGTTGATTTCATACCCATGCTGATTAGCCTAGGTACGTTCTGTAAAATTGTCTCCAACTTCTTCTGGAAGTCGCTGTCTCCAACGTCCCCTTTGAAAGCTAAGAAAATAGTAGAGTCTGCTCCTTCAAATTTGAGTTCATCTTCTATCCCGGAGTCACCGTCTCCTTCCTGGTCTGTCAAGGGGTAAAACGGAGGGCTGGCTCGAGTCTTTCCTGGGTCAGGTAGGTGATGGGAGACCATGGCTGGCCTCCTTGTCTTCAACACTCTAAGGAGCAGTAACAAAGCAGAACATTGTCACATTATACCTTTATCTCGGAGATACAGAGAGGCATCCAATGCATTGTTTTGTGTTGTATCTCTCTCTGGTACGTAAAGAGTTAATAAGGACCAGAAGGGGTGGACTGCACTGCACTCCCCTCTGGTCCTTAAAGGGATAGTAATGTTTCACAATAAAATCAGCTCCAATTAATCTTCATAGTATTTCGGGCCATGGAGAGTGTTATTTCAGTACTCTCAGAGTTGTAGTTCAAGAGTAATTGAATGATAAATGATCCCCCCTCCCACCCCTTTTACATAGTGTAACACTGCTCACCTCAGATGTGGAATCTGGTCTCTTGACCGGACGGGTCACAGCAAGGGACAGTCTTCTTACTGTGAGCATAAGGAAAACCTCGCCCCCTTGACAGGTTTTTCCTTATGCTCACTGAAGACTGTCCCTTGCTGCTATCCTTTCGGACAGTCTTGCTGCTCTGAGGTGAGCAGTGTTACATCAGTAAAAAGGATGGGAGGGGGATACTTTATCATTCAATTACTCTTGAACTACAACTCTGACAGTATTGAAATAACACTCTCCATGGCCTAAACACTATAAAGATTAAACGGAGTTGTTTTTTTTTGTGAAACATTACTATTCCCTTTAAGGCAGTGGTTCTCAGCCTGTGGGTCGGGACCCCTTAGGGGGTCGAATGACGATTTGCCAGGGGTCGCCCAAAACCATCAGATATTTATATTTCGATTCATAACAGTAGCAAAATTACAGCGATGAAAGAGCAACGAAAATAATTTTACTGTTAGGGGTCGCCACAACTTTTTTTTATCAAAGGGTCGTGGCACTAGAAAGGTTGAGAACCGCTGCTTTAAGGTATGCTGATACAATGTAGAAAGAAATAGTGTACACGGACCTCAGCAATACATGATTACTATTATATTGTATAGCTCTCCTGCTTTGATGATCACTGACTAGAAATATCTATGGAAACAGATGCAAGGAGCTGTTGGGGGAAAAATAGGTGAAAATGAAAAAAAATAAATGAAAAAGTAAAGGAAATCTGACTTGTGACCTTGCAGAATAAGTAAAGACAAAATAAACGGTTACTATCCGTTTAACAAAGTGGTGTGTAACTCTGTGTTAACAGCTGTAATCCCCTCATATTTGTATCAATGTAAACGGTTTTGCAGACATCGACAAAACCGACAAGACCCAAACTCTTCCTCTTACTATGTTTCTACGCCGTTAGCCTTATTCAGTTGAAAAGAAGCTACAGGCATTTTTAGAATGATTCTCCAACCAGGAGCTCCAAGATTCTGCCCTAAAAAGATAATAGGAAAAAAAAGGCATGTAACAATCATTATAACATGGGTGAAGTAGACAAACAGAAGGAGAGCAATTAACAGCAAATGTTGAATCAGTACATTCAAAATTTGAAACAAAAGGCCTTATTTAAAAAGACAAAGAGGCATTACTCTGAAGTAACCCTACTGTACCACAGGGAAAGAACAGCAATTGGCATAATTCTCATTGATCAAAATGGGACTTAACCCCTTGAATGCCAGAGTGGTCTCCAACGCATGGCAAAGCCATGCGTTGGAGACCTCTCTAGCATTCAAGTGGTTAAAAACTCTATTTAAATTCATGGGAATTTTCAAGTCTGTAGTGTCATCGGCTAACTGGAATTTCACAGAATTCTAAATTAAGAACAGTACATTGGCAAAAACTCTGGACCAAGAGAAAATGGTCACCATGTATATATAGAGATGTATATAATCTATCTGTACATATAACTAAAATCTACAATTTAGTGACCATTACATTACTGTGACTGTTAATGAGCACACGGCAGTCTTCCACTAGAAGATAATAGCAATGCAGCTCCAGTTCTCCCTATAGCATAATTTACAGTTCCTGAGCTCATAGGATTCTGGGTAAAGTGATAAAGGAGTTTGATTGGCTTACAGCTTGTTGACATCTCTGGCTTTCACTCAAGGCATTCTGGGAATGTAATTTGTGACATTACTGGGTAACTATTAGCTGTCATTTAACCTTACACACACTGAAATTTCACTCGCCTAGAAAAGTCTGCTCACACAATGCAAATGTTGCTTCTTCAGGAATTGCCTGCTGCCTAGTGTAATACCTGTAAGCCTCTGTTGGAAGTCAACTGCTGAATCCTCCAAAGGCAGAAATTCTTTACAGTAAGGGAGGTAAAGCTATGGAATTCTTTACTTCGGGATGTTGTACTTGCAGATAATGCAACTGCTTTCAAAAAAGCAATGGATGCCTATCTAGGACAGAACAATAATGGCTTCAATGCAGATAGGATGTTGATCCAGGGAACTATCTGACTGCCGTTTTGAGTCAGGAAGGAATTTTTTTACCCACGCTAATTTGGAAATAGCTTCAGAGGGATTTTTTTTTCCTCATCATCAACAAGGGTGTTTTTGGCATGGACTGGACTTGATGGACGCATGTCTTTTTTCAGCCTCATCAACTATGTTACTGTGTTTTTAGAACAAGCAGCAGCCAATGCCATCCCAAGACTACTCAAGTTCTGCCTGCATTGTGCACGTGTTACACAATAGATTTTGCAACAGTCATCGCACAAGCTCTGTTTAGCTTGATATTTCACTGTCCCACTACGATAAAGATATACACACACCTGCAAGTGGTGCCCAAGCCTAAACAGTCCTCAACACTTGCTTTGGCTTAATGATCAGCGTTTTTAATACCCAAATTCAAAAAAGCTAAATCTGTTCTCTAGACAGCTGAGGTACCAATGGGGCATGCAACAAAGTCAAAATAAATAATTTGGATCCACCATCATATGTGCACAGAGCACCAACCTGCTTTTATTTAACTCCCAAAGCAATCCACTGGGGGCACTATGCAGAGACAAAACAGGAAGTGGAGTAATTAAAAATAATTAATGACCAAGCAGGCCTGCAAAACACCTGTTTCCAGGTGATACTTCCCCTTTACCTAAAGAGGAACTGTAGTCAGGTATCGAGGGTCATATATATTTTGCAATGTCGTCTGCTTTTTGCAGAGCTCAAATTTTAAATCTGTATTTATCTAACACCCTCAAAAACAAAAGAAAAACAGACCAACAGTCTGATTAAGATTATCCATAGAAAGTGAATCAAACCCATAATTCTAAGATCCATATAAACAAGGTAGTAAAATGTCCCTCCTCAGTGGCAGACGACAACAGAGTTCAAATGTACAGAACAGTAACTAGATAGATGTGACTTTTTTATGAAGGACACCTATGGAAGTCCTTTTGCAAAAATTAAATTAAGAGACCCTTAATTGTTACATTTTTCCTGTAACACTAAAAAGACAACAGTTTTTGCTGTACCAGTCATCTGAATTGTATAAGCAAAATGACTAATATAAGATATTATGAGGGCACTGGGAACATCAAAGACATTTTTACCTACCTCTACTTTGTTTACTTAGGCTAATTACTATATTGTTTATCAATCATTAGGCTAACACAACATCAAAATCATGTAGGGTGCAGATTCCTTATATTCTATGATAATTGGTTTGCCAAAGAATTGCTTTTCTTTATGCACAACCCAGTGCCGTATTACTTGATAAGGGGCCTGGCATGCATAGGAATTATGCAAAAGAAAAAGTGATACATTCAAACAGTTAATATTTTGACTACTGAAGTGCATCTCAATTATGCATATTTGGGGGAAATCCTTAACACATAGTATGGATATACGGGGGATCCTTAACACGCAGTTTGGATATTTGGGGGGGGGATCCTTAACACGCTATGTGGATGTTTCAGTGGAGCACCTAACAAGCATTATGGAAACTTTTGGGCACCCCTAACAATTCGTATCTCACTAGTCAAGGAGTAATGGAGGGTACAAACATTCTGTTGTTCAATCAGAATAAAAAAAAAAAATTCTAACACGTGCACAACAATTTCCATAAATATACAACAAAATCAGCATTCACATTTTTATCGAAAAGAAGGGGCACCCCAAGTGGATATATGTGCACACCAAAGTGCCACTGCTTCCTGGTTGTGAACCACTGGACCATTGTCTTCATAAATGTACAGAAGATAGCCAAAACGGTGATCATATCCCCCTGTGCCCTTAAAGGGATGGTAAAGTTTGGTTACACAAGCAGCTCAGATTGGTCGTAATAGTGAATAGTACTAATGTCTGATGATCGCACTGTTTATAACGGTCTGGTTTTCTGTAATTATATTATGAAGTTTACCCCTCCCGTCCCGTTTCCCAATGTCATTGTTCTCTGGCTTAGATCTGACAGTGGATCACAATGAAGGACAATATTCAGTCAGTATGAGGAAAACATGCCCCCCTTCATGAAGGAGGGTAGGCTTTTCCTTATACTAACAGAGGGAAGATTGTCCCTCATTGCGATCCGTCCGGTCTGATGACCAGTTTTCAGATCTTGGGGAGGTGGCTTAGGATTGGGAAAAGGTGCGGGAGAGGTAAACTTCATCATATAATTACAGCGTAACTAGACAGTTATGAATAGTGCGAACATCAGACATCCGTACTATTCACTATGACAAACAATCTAAACTGCTTGTGTAACAAAACATTACTAATCCTTCAAGTGCCAGGGGGGGTATGCAACGCATTGCAATGTGCACCCTTCTGACACTCAAAGGGTTAAAGCGGTAATTAGGCTAATACCCTCTTCCTGAATCAGTTTGAAAAAGCCACCAGCAACTGTCATATCAGCCCCCACATGACATCTAGGACTGACTGAAAATCTTGAACAAAGACCAAAGGACAGGTCAGTTTTAAGAACCCATGAGGCCCCCATATATAGGGTAACATTTAGGATCATCTTACATTTAGTGGGAGCTTTCCATTTTTTCCTCCAAACGTGTGGAAAAAAATCTGACACATTTATATGTTTTGCACCCAGAATAGCCTCACTCCTCCCTATCACACCACAGGATTAAACTGGAGCCTGGCCCCTGTATACATACAAAGGCCAAATATACATATATATCAGGCGTGGAAAAATAAGAGGAGCCTGGAACTCAGCACTCCTAAATTCAGCAGCATCTTATAAACAACCTGTGTGGACTACACCTTCACTGGCGCCTGCAAAATGTTGTCTATCTCCAAAGTTATTTATACGTTAACACACCACATTTATTGTACAGATGGATAATATATACAAGTCAGATCTAATATATATATATCAACATATACTCATACATTGATTGTGCATGAGGACAGTATATACACACATTCAATCAGATGTTTTTTTTACTGATATCCACACACCATATTTATTGTGCATATTGATAATATACACACAGGTCATGTGTATAAATGGATTATATATATATATATATATATATATATATATATATATATATAAATAAAAACACGTGTATATTAATATACACACTATATATTATGTATTCTAATAGTATATATTCCCACATGTTCATTGGGTGTATATATATATATATATAATCTACACACATACATATACACAGATATACCTATGTATCTTGTGTGCATATATAATTAAACACACGTCTGCTCATATAGCTCTATCCAATGTAACCACCATGCATTTAATGTACAATAGTATATAGAGGTTATTGTCCGCCCCTTAGCTCTCACCGGACTCTCAGCTCCTTCCGCTCCCGGGAACAACGAACGGCAGCGAGGCCCAGTCCATACCACTAGCAGCCATCAGCAGGGTGTATTGGACTTACAGTGAGCACAAGGAGGGGATTCCGGACGCACGGACACCCCTGCCAGAATGGTAGAATCCTCCGACGACTGGGCAACGAGAGGCGTGACGTCGATGCCGCTAAGCGCTGTAGAGGAGAGCGCTGCGCTCTACTAAGCCAGGATTTGCCAGGGACTAGGCGGAACTTACCAGGGAGTGGGTGGGACTATTGGGAGGAAAGCGAGAAGACTTCCCCTCTAGAGTATTGAGAGGTGACAACCGGTGACCTCAGCAACCCACATGTAACTATAGTGTGTAAACATGGTGCAATTCAATAAAATGAAGAGGTACAATTCTAGAGCAAACCAATTTACGGGAGGGGGGGGGAATGTGAAAATTCTCAATAATACTATTCTCTAGCGTACTAGAGAGGTTCTAGCATCCACGAGGTTGAAAGTCCCATTTAAATGAATAGAATTTGGGAGAATTCTATTTGTCCCCTATGGGGAAGTTAGTTTGCTTCTGAATTGCCCCTCTTTAATTTTGTTTGTAATGCAAGATAAGAGCTAAAGTGTGTGTGTGTGTATATATGTATATATATATATATATATATATATCTCCATATTAATATTGATTTTTAAGTTTAAAAGACCCTAGTGTGCGCCTGTTGCTCGATGTTTTTCATCTGCAATCCGTATATATATATATATATATATATATATATATATATACACACACACACACACACACACACACACACACACACACACACACACACACACACACACGGGAGGGCTGGCAACATACGGCCCAGGGGGCAAATACAATTAAGTGGCCCATATCTACTATCATCCAAGCCCATTGTCCCAGCCCACCCCTGTTTCTTAAATTTTAAAATTGTCCTTAATGCTGTAAATTCAAGCAAGTGATACCACAGAGCTTACTGTTGAAATGGGGATACAGTAGTGATACTACAGTGCTTACAATTTAACCCTGTGAGTGCCAGAGGGGTACACAACACATTGCTTTTTCAATGTGTTGTGTACCCCTCTGGCACTCAAATGGTTAAGTAAAGATAGAATAGTGATGCCATAGAGTTTACAAAGGAAATGGATTATGCTACTAGTGCAGCTCTGTTTGTATTGTAGCTCTGCGGTATCTAGGGTTGCCACCTTTTCTTCAAAAAAATACCAGCCATGGCATTCCCTCCATAGACTTAACATTGGACAGAAGCCGATTGTTTACCGGCCTGCCGGTAAAATACCAGCTGGGTGGTAACCATAGCGGTATCACTTGCGTATAGATTCATTTCATCAGTTCTGTGGTATCACTAGTGTAGCTCCATTTACAGCAGCAAGTGGGAGACTGAGTGAGGCACTGGCCCGCCAGCCCAGACACATGGCCAGCCCAGGGGGCAATTGCCCCCCTGCCCCCCAGGCCAGCCCTCCCCTGTATATATATATATATATATATATATATATATGTATATAGTAGTACCCCAGCTTTTGCATGAAAAAAGGCTGGCACCATATATTAGGCCATTTATACTCAATGCAGGACCATCAGAAAATGATACCACCATAGAGCAGATGTTAGAATTGATTTTAAAGCTCAGAAATCCAATATAGAATATTTTTTTTTACAGAGGATGGTATGAAGTACAGGGTATTTAAGTGTATATAACCCCACATCATTTTAGGTTGTTTTTTTTAATTACTATTACTCTCACCCATACTTACCAAGTGTCCTTCTTTAGGAGGGACAGTCCCTCTTTGAGACCCAAATCCCTCTGTCCCTCTTTTCTACCCTTTTGTCCCTCTTTTTAGGACATCAGAATGAGTGGTGTATACTACATTGCTCCACTGCAATAAAACTCACATAAATGTGTTGTTAATCTTCAATACATGTGCTTATAAATGAATCTGTGTAATTAAAATACTTTGGTTTTGCTCTAAATCATTAATCAGTTACACAAAGAGGTGCAGATAGGTCAAGAAGTAACCTAAAAATTCTTGGAAATGCCCCGCCTATCAGCCACGCTCCCAGAAACGCCACCTAAGTCAGAAGTGTCCCTCTTTGGGCATTTGAAATGTTGGGATGTATGCTCACCTCTGGCAGCAGAAATATTAAAATGCTCATACCTGGGTACTTTTTGTTGAGGTAGTCCTGTTGTGCTCCAGGGGGAGAAAAATGATGCTTTTTGTGACAAAAATGGGTGGGGGTTAGTTGTGAGTAGGGGCAGAGCTTATAAAGTGAAGAAAAAGTATCACTAATAGGCTGAGAAAGGAGAAGAAGTGGGCAGAGTTTCATCAGAAACTCCCCACATCCAGGGCCGGTGCAAGGATTTTTGTATACACAGGCAAAGGTGCATTTTGATGCCCCCCCCCCCCCCGACCCGGACACAATCCCCTGCCCCCGCCCACATATTTACCTACACAATGCCCCCTTCCACATTGCCCCTTCATCTCCACAATGCCCCCTTCATCTCCACAATGCCCCCTTCCACATTGCCCCTTCATCTCCACAATGCCCCCTTCCACATTGCCCCTTCATCTCCACAATGCCCCTTCATCTCCACATTGCCCCTTCAACAATGCCCCCTTCATCTCCACAATGCCCCCTTTTTCCACAATGCCCCCTTATCTCCACAATTCCCCTTCCACAATGCCCCCTTCATCACCACATTGACCCTTCCATAATGCCCCTTCATCCCCCTACCTTGAGTCCCTGGTGGTCTTGCGGCGTGCCACAGCTTAGAGCTCTGTGCCTCCTTCGGCACAGAGCTGAGGCTCCCGCGCGCTGCTCTCAGTAATGCAGAGCGCTGGGAGATGATGTCATCTCTCAGCGCTCTGTATTACTACAGAGCCTGGGTCTCTCTGCGGTGTGTAACATAGACGCTGCGAGGGAGCGCTGATTTACTCTACCAAGCGCTCTCTCGCGGCTTCTTTGTAACACACCGCAGAGAGACCCAGGCAGATATATATATTATGGAAAAAAAAAAAAACTTCCCTCTTTTTGGCGCCCCTCCATTGCGGCGCCCTAAGGCAGCTGCCTGTTCTGCCTTAATGGCAGCGCCGGCCCTGCCCACATCCAGAGAACCAGCCTCTGCCCTGGAGACCTGGTAACGCAGCATCAAAATCAGAGTCATCCGGAGCAAATCCGGAGAGTTCCCAGTTATGAAAATGCTTTGTTTATGAGCAACTTTCTTGCAACAGCAAGCTCCATAGAATATGTATCCTTGTGTTCTTTGGGGTAGTTCACTTATGTATGACTTTTACAACTACAATCATCAATTCAACTTTGTGTTGCTGCTACATCTTGCAACAAAGTCATCCATGTGAACTTTGGTATTCTATTCAAATCTCATCCTACGTGTATCCTACTCAAATGACTCATTCTATATGGCAAACGTCATTATGTCACGCTGACGTTGCAGGTCTCAAAATGGCACCCGCAGCATGTTGCTGGTCAGAATGTCTTCAGGGAGTATCGTTAGATTAGGTTAGTATCTTTAGGGTCAGTTAGGTTAATATCTGTTAGGTTACAGTCAGTTTTAGGATCAATGTCTACTATCTGTTAGGTTACAGTCAGTTTTAGGATCAGTGTCTACTATCTGTTAGGTTAGGATGAGTGTCTGTTAGAGCCTGTCTCTGTTAGGTTAGGGGAGTGGTTTAGGTTAGTTGTTAGGTTACGGTACATTACTGCAGTTTAAAGGTGATATCTTCAATGCTCCCTTTTCAAGCCGGCAACATTATTAAGTCACCATTTTGATGCAAGTTATTGCAAGCATGACATTTCAATAGTAAGTTGTGAACTCTGCCTAATTTTACAGCCCTCTGTAAATTTCTTTCCAAAGCTTCATGTCCCATCTGGGGTCAGACATTGCTAGTGGCAGCCTCATCCCTACTGGCTGGGCAGGTGGGTGAGACATCACAGCGGCCAATAGGAATCATCAGCTAGCTCTAAAGAATGCAAATCTCTAGTTCTGTAGAGGAGAAGTTATAGGGGAGGACTGTACCCTGAAGGTTGAAAATTTATTATACTGTTACTGCCAGAAGAATTAATGGCACTGATAACTGGTAAAAGAATGAGCTTAAACACAGAGATTCTATATGGGGACTGCACCTCACAATATAATTCCCTCTTGTGTTCCAGAAGAGTTCAGTTTTATGAACTCCCTCCCCCCACAGATAGCTGATAGGGGCAGTTTTTGGGGCTGCAAAGGGCCGGATATTCCATAAGGCAGAGTAGGCATCTGCCTACAGGCGCACCCTACAGAGGGGAGCCTGCCATTGCAATGGATATATATATATATAGAGAGAGAGAGAGAGAGAGATGCCATGCCATGCCAAGCCGCCCACCGCATTGTAAGCTGTGCCTCACAGACCTGTAGCTGCTGAGCTCCCTCGTCGGCTCTTTAGTAATGCAGAGCGCTGGGAGACGACATCATCTCCCAGCGCTCTGCATTCCTAAAGAGAATACCGCGCTGGAGCTCCAGCAGCTGCAGATCTCACCTGCCGCTGGACCACCAGGGAGGTAGGAAATGGATGTGGGGGAGAGAATGTGAGGCTTAATTTGGAGATAATGGGGTCAATGTGAGATCAATATGGGGATGATGGGGGGCAAGCAATGTGGAGCTGATGAGGGCAATGTAGAGCTGATGGGGGGCAATGTGAGGGCAAGATGGAGTTGAATGGGACAATGTTGAGATGATGGGGCAATATGAGGGCAATGTGGAGCTGAGCAATATGGAGTTGATGGGGGCAATGTTGAGATGATGGGGCAATATGAGGGCAATGTGGAGCTGATGGGGGCAATATGGAGTTGATGGGGGCAATATTGAGATGATGGGGCAATATGAGGGCAATGTGGAGCTGATGGGGTCAATGTGGAGCTGATGGGGGCAATGTGGAGGTGATGGGGCAACATGGAGATGATGTGGGCAATGTGAGGGCAATATGGAGATTTGGAGTACTGTGGAGATGGCCAGTGGCGGGGGGGGGGGGCGTTTCAGATATCTGTGCCTACAGGCTCCTGAGATGCATAATCCGACCTGGGGCTGCACAGTACAGCAGGCTTTATACTAAGGGTTAATGTCAGACATAGCCTACAGGGATGCACTATATTCTTCTGCACCATAAATCCATCTTTGCAATCTCAACACCGTATAATTCATTTTGCTGTTTTGTCGTCCAGTGTAACTACAGGGCCCATCATTGAGATATGTTTAAATAACTAAATTGGCTAACACTCTTAAAGGGATAGTAACACTTTGTTTTATCTTTATTTTGTAGGCATTAAAAAAACATGAAGAACGATATGTCTTATCTCTCAAAACTTTATGGTTTGAGAGATATTCACAAGCAAAGTTTCCCCTCCCGCCCCTTTTACCTAGTGTAAGCCATCTCTTCTCAGATGTGAAATCCAGTCCATAGACCAGACAGATAACAGAAGGGGACAATCTTCTTCCTATGAGAACAATGAAAACCCTGCCCCCCTTGACAAGTTTTTCAGGTTTTTCTCTTATCTTAATTGAAGATTGTCCCTCTCTGCAGTCTACCTGGGCACCTCCCTTCTGATCTGGCTGAACAGTGTTACATCAGTAAACAGGGTGGGAGGGGATACTTTATCATTGAATTACTCTTGAACTACAACTCTGACAGAATTGATATAACACTCTCCAAAGTCCAAATACTATGATGATTAATTAGATCTGCTTTTATTATGAAACATTACTATCCCTTTAACCAGATGTACCCATCACCTTTCTTTCCTAGTTTATTACCATTTCTCTGGAAAGCTACTAGACTACCTGAGCAGCAGTATGTTCACTCCATGTCTTCATACTAACTATAACCCCCGCTTCAATGCCAAAAACTCATTGACTGTTCCACATTACCTGAGCAGTATGTTCATTGCAGCTCTCCATACTAATTATACCCTCCTCTCCACTGCTAACAACTCATTGATTCCACATGACCTGAGCAGTATGCTCCCTCCATCTCTCCACACATCCTGTAACCTCCGCTCCACTGCCAGCAAGTCACTGCGTATACAACAATACAAGAAAGAAGCAGGAAGATCTGCCTTCTCCTTCAGAGCTCCAAAGGCCTGGAACAATCCACCTGAAATAATCAAATCTGCTCCCAGTCTAAAATCCTTAAAGGGATAGTAATGTTTTATAATAAAAGCAGCTCTAATTAATCATCATAGTATTTGAACATTGGAGAGTGTTATTTCAATTCTGTCAGAGTTGTAGTACAAGAGTAATTTAATGACAAATTATCCCCCTCTCTGCCCCTTTTACTGATGTCACAGTGTTCAGCCAGATCAGAAGGGAGGTGCCCAGGTAGACTGCAGAGAGGGACAATCTTCAATTAAGATAAGGGAAAAACCTGAAAAACTTGTCAAGGTGGCAGGGCTTTCATTGTTCTCATAAGAAGATGATTATCCCCTTCTGTTATCTGTCTGGTCTATGGACTGGATTCCACATCTGAGAAGAGATGGCTTACACTAGGTAAAAGGGGCGGGAGGGGAACTTTGCTTGTGAATATCTCATAAACCATAAAGTTTTGAGAGATGAGACTTATATCGTTCTTCATGTTTTTTTAATGCCTACAAAATAAAATAAAGTTAAAACGAAGTATTACTATCCCTTTAAAAGTAAAGGCTTCTTTGTATCTAAAAACAGAGTGTAACTGTATATAATTTTAATATTCCATATGTATGTATATTCATATGTGTGTATATATGTATATATAATAACATGTAATATATAATGTTTCTCAATTTGTGTAAATATGTAACCCTTTACTGAAAACTATCCAGGACATACTTGAAAACTAGAGAAATCTCAATGTATTCTTCCTGGTAAAACATTTTCTAAATAAAATAATAAATAATACTAACTATAACCACTGCTCCAACTAGGGGTGCACCAATACCATTTTTTTAAGACTGAGTACGAGTACCGATGCTTCCCCAAGTAGTCACCGATACCAATTACCGATACTTTTTTTGCAATGCCATTTGACAGTTTTCCAAGGGGTGGTGAGAGGGTGCAGTGCAACTGAGTGGGAGATGGGGGGGCTGAGGGGAAGCAGGGGAACTGAATGGGAGAAGTGGGGGGCTGAGGGGAACTGAATTGATGAAGTGGGGGGGCTGGGGAGAACTGAGTGAGAGAAGTAGGGGGGCTGAGTGGGAGAAGTGGGGAGGCTGAGTGGGAAATGGGGGGCTCTCAATGGGGCTGAAGCCATGGCAATGAGGCTGAAGCCATGGCAATGGGGCTGAAGAACAGTGAGATTGTGCCAGGGTCTCCCTGGAAAGCTGCAAAGAAGTTTACAGCTTGCCCAGTCTGTGCCAAGCTGCAGCTTCTGCCTGCCTTACCCTCCAGCTACCCGCTGTAATTTCCTCCTCTGCCAGGTGCTCGCTGTTCTCTCGCGAGCCCCGGCAGAGGTCAGTGTCAGAGCGTTGCCATGGTAACCCGCGGCAACGCGGTGACGCTACAGGAGGGAGAGGCGCCTTGGAAGCATTGTGAGCAGCTCCCCGGGCTCCCTCTCTGCAGTACCAGCCCTGACACAGGGTATCGGTGCTGGCATCGGCCACATTTGCACGAGTACTCACACAAATGCTGGTATCGATACTGATACCAGTATCGGTGTCGGTGCAACCCTATCTCCAACACCAGCAACTCACTGACTATGCCACACTACCTGAGCAGTATGTTCACTCCAGCTCTCCATATTAATTATAACCACTGCTCCCATCTCACTGACTATTCCACACTACCTGAGCAGTATGTCCACTCACTCCAGCTCTCCATATTTCCTATAAACTCTACTCCACTGCTAGTAATTCACTGACTATCCCACACTACCTGAGCAGTATGGTCACTCCAGCTCTCCATACTCCCTATAACCTCAGCACTATATCATTCAATTACTCTTGAACTACAGCTCTGACAGTATTGAAATAACACTCCATGGCCCAAATACTATGAAGATTAATCAGAGCTGCTTTTTTTTTTTTTTTTGCGAAACATTACTATCCCTTTAACATGTATTGGGTAGTTATGAAAGTGATAACGCCATTTTAAGATAGCACAACACCATGTAGGTCGTTTTATGAAAAGTGGAGTTAGGAATTATGTAAAAATTGGCGCAGCAAATTTATAAAGAAATTATGCTATTTGCAACAGTTTAACAACACAATTTTCACCAAAATTTTAATGACATGTCTGACCTGTTATTTATTCTGGTGTTTCCACCACATTTTTAAAAGTTCCTAAACATTGTTATAAATACCAATGCTCCCAATAAGGCATAAGGACATTTTTAGAATGCTTTCGCAACAACGAACAAGAACCCTTATATAAATCTCTCCCAGAGTTCCCAGTTATGCTAATGATGCATTAGCTTGGCCAAAGCCCTGTGGTGTCTTGGGAACCTAGGACCAAATGTATAAAGATAATATAGAGAACTCCTGGAGCTAACCAACTTTGAACGCTACCGAGGTCTACAATACGTTGAAGACCTCGCTAGCATTCAAGGGTAAAAGACCCATTTAAATCAAAATAAATTAGGGAATTGTTATTTTTCATAATAACATAGTTGATAAGGCTGAAAAAAGACATGCTTCCATCAAGTTCAGCCCATGCCATATCACCCTTGTTGAACCAAAGGAAGGCAAAAAAAAAAAAAAACTGAAGCAATTTCCAATTAAGTCTCAAGTGGGTAAAAAATATTCCTTCCTGGCTCCAAATGGCTGTCCGAATTTCACTTCATCAACATCCTATCTGCTGTGAAATCAAGTGTTATAATTATCAATATTGTTCTGAGCTAGAAATGTATTCATTACTTTCATTACATTACTGGAAGCAACTACTGTATCTGCAATCACAAAATCCCAAAGAAAAGAATACCATAACTTTACTGCCTTTACTGTAAAAAAAATCTCTGCCTTTGTTTTATTTGAAATAGCCTTTCCTCGAGTCTAAATGAATGACCTCTTGTTCTTTGCTCATCTCTTTGAGTAACTAGTTCATAGTTTTTCCTCTACAGTGTATTTGGTTTACCCCAGAATTGTACCATTATGTCTTTATACATAATGTCCCTGGTAACTCCCCTAGTTTCTGTGCAGTTGGAACCTTCCTTCAGCTTACTCCTGACATGGCATCTCCAAGGCACCAAGTCTCTAGCACCCAAAATGTTAAGACACAAACACACAAAAAAGTTTCTTTTGGGACAAAATTACAAAGATCTCCAATCACAGAATTGATTTTATTATTGAATACATTTAGTGAAGCACAGATTCCCTGGACACAGAGGGCAGAATACTAGTCACAAGGAAACCCTTTGGCTATTTCTGCCCATAACAGGCAGTGCATGGGTTTAGTAAATCAGCTCGTTAACACAGCAGAATTAAGACAAAGTGGGCTTTATTCAGGAAGAGAACAAGGTGCAATTCTGGTGCATACTAACAGCACCAATGCAATATGTTGGAGACCTCTCTATCATTCTAGGGGTTAAAAGCCCAATTTGCTCCAGTATTGCATCTTTTTTTTGCATCATGAATATGGTGCAGCATGATCACATTTGACTCGTCCGAAGATTACTTTTGGCACTAAATATTCTACAAAATGCAGATACCCTCCCCAAGCAAAGTGACAGTGACACTCACAGAAAGGACCTACAGAGCAAGGGGTCTGTTACTCCTACTGCAGGGTACAAGGTGGCATGGAGTCTGTCCCTCCCACTGCAGGGTGATACAGATAGGAGGGACCTATGGGGCATAGAGTCTGTCCCTCCCACTGCAGGGTGATACAGATAGGAGGGAGCTATGGGACATGGAGTCTGTCCCTCCCACTGCAGGGTCACAGACAGAAGGGAGCTATAGGACACGGAGTCTGTCCCTCCCACTGCAGGGTGACATAAGAGAGATGGGTGACATATTCTATTCATTCCCTGTAGGGTGACTTATCTGATGTGGCGCTCATAACTCCTGTAGCAGGATGACAAAAAGGTGAACATTATGGGACATGGAGCCTGTCTCTCCCACTGCAGGGTGACAGACAGAAGGAAGCTATAAGACATGGATTCTGTCCCTCCCACTGCAGGGTGATACAGATAGGAGGGAGCTATAAGACATGGATTCTGTCCCTCCCACTGCAGGGTCACAGACAAAAGAGAGCTATAGGATATGGAGTCTGTACTTCCCACTACAGGGTCAGAAACAGACGGGAGCTATGGGACATGGAGTCTGTCCTTCTTACTGCAGGGTGACTCAGACAGAAGGGAGCTATGGGACATGGAGTGTGTACCTCCCAATGCAGGGTGACACAGACAGAAGGGAGCTATAGGACATGGAGTCTGTCCCTCCCACTACAGGGTCACAAACAGACGGGAGCTATGGGACATGGAGTCTGTCCTTCTTACTGCAGGGTGACTCAGACAGAAGGGAGCTATGGGACATGAAGGGTGACTCAGACAGAAGGGAGCTATAGGACATGGAGTCTGTCCCTCCCAGTGCAGGGTGACACAGGCAGAAGGGAGCTATGGGACATGGAGTCTGTACCTCCTACTGAAGGGTGACACAGACAGAAGGGAGCTATAGGACATGGAGTCTGTCCCTCCCACTGCAGGGTGACACAGACAGGAGGGAGCTATAGGACATGGAGTCTGTCCCTCCCACTGCAGGGTGACAGACAGGAGAAAGCTATAGGACATTAGTATCAAGCTACAATTCTGGAGCAAACTAACTACACTACAGGGGACAAAAAATTCCCCAAATTCCCATTTAAATCAATGGGGATTTTATTTCTTCCTATGGTAGAGTTGGTTTCCTACAGAATTGCACCTGTTTAGCTTGATGAATAAGTCTAATTCTCCACCAACCCTGGCAGTAGAGTTTATCATTTTGGCACTGATGAATGATACAGATAAAGGCAACATTCTGAGAAGTTCTCATTCCAGACATCATTGGTAGCACTAGTAACTGCATCCTCTCATGAGTAGTACTGTGTGTGTGAACAGCAAATTTTGGGACCCTATAAAAGTTCTCACATAAGAGATAAGCCTACTATAGTTATATTTCAACACATTTAATTGATATGTGCATGTTTATATGTGTGAGCTATCAACCCAAAGAAAAATACAACAATCCTATTCTCATGTCACTCATCTCCCAGAATCCCATGCTCACTCCTATCTCACTGCTAGCTCTGGTCAAGTAACATCAACCTGGCATCAAAGGTAATAAACTATTTAACTCTTTGAGTGCCAGAGAGGATACCTCTCTGTCACTCAAAGGGTTAATACTGTGTTCAATCCCAATGTTTAAGTGAAATTTCCAAAGTGAAGTTAGATAAGGAAAGAGGAGAAGAATATTATTATAATACATGCATTGTACAAGCGTTTGGTTTTCCGAGAATTAATAAAAAAAATGCACTTTTCAAGCCCGCTCAACTCAGCAATGGTTTAAAATCAACCTTAGAGTGCCAAAGGGGTGTCAAATGCATCACAACGAATTGGACATGTCTCTGGCACTCAAAAGGTTAAAATTAAAAGCTTTATAAGAAATTAGCTAATTTGGAAAGAGATTTTAAATTCACATATAGTCTATGATAGCAATTTTTTTATTTAAAAACCCTAGTTTCTGAGATATTTAGTTTTATTTGCCAGGTTATGCAAATTACACCGTTCTGACGGGTATGCCAGGTTAGATACTAACATTCCGCACGGCTATTCCTCTTACCTGCCACTCTCTGCCAGTCAGATATTATCATTCCACAATACTGATCCTCCCACTGCCTGCTAGCCAGATATTAACCCATTTAAGTGCCAATGAGTGGAGCAATGCATTGCTTTGCAATTCGTTGTATACTTCACTGGTCCATAAAGGGTTAACATACCACACTGCTCTCCTTCTCACCTGCCAGCCAGATACTATCATTCCTCACTGCTCTCCTTCTCACTTGCCAACCAGATACTAACATTCCTCACTGCTCTCCTTCTCACCTGCCAGCCAGATACTAACATTCCTCACTGCTCTCCATCTCACCTGCCAGCCATATACTAACATTCCACGCTGCTCTCCTTCTCACCTGCCAGCCAGATACTAACATTCCTCACTGCTCTCCTTCTCACCTGCCAGTCAGATACTAACATTCCTCACTGCTCTCCATCTCACCTGCCATCCAGATACTAGCATTCCTCACTGCTCTCCTTCTCACCTGCCAGTCAGATACTAACATTCCTCACTGCTCTCCATCTCACCTGCCATCCAGATACTAACATTCCTCACTGCTCTCCTTCTTACCTGCCAGCCAGATACTATCATTCCTCACTGCTCTCCTTCTCACCTGACAGTCAGATACTAACATTCCTCACTGCTCTCCATCTCACCTGCCATCCAGATACTAACATTCCTCACTGTTCTCCTTCTTACTGCCAGCCATATACTAACATTCCTCACTGCTCTCCTTCTTACCTGCCAGCCAGATACTATCATTCCTCACTGCTGTCCTTCTCACCTGCCATCCAGATACTAACATTCCTCACTGTTCTCCTTCTCACCTGCCAGCCAGATACTATCATTCCTCACTGCTCTCCTTCTCACCTGCCAGCCATATACTAACATTCCACACTGCTCTCCTTCTCACCTGCCAGCCAGATACTATAATCCCTCACTGCTCTCCTTCTCAACTGCCAGCCAGATACTAACATTCTACACTGCTCTCCCTCTCATCTGTCACTCCCTGCAGCCAGGTATTAACATTCCACACTGCTTTTCCTTTCATCTGCCACTTCCAGCCAGCCAGATACTAAAATTCCTTACTGTTCTCCTTAACATTCCACACTGCTCTCCCTCTCACCTGCCAGCCAGTACAAGCTCAGTTGAAACAAAAAACAAAACACAAATGTATATATATATATATATATATATATATATATAGCTAAATATCTCATAAACTATTGTTTTAAATAAAAAAAATAGTAACTTAACATAGAGGTGATTTTGAGAGCAGTTTCAAAATAACTGAAGTTCTTAAATGGATGGTAATGTTTAGATACTAAGGTAAGATCGATTCTTCAACATACTTTTTTATAACGAATGTACCTTTGTAAAGTCCATAACATTGTTGGTTTTTAGTTTTATTTTATATTAAAGTGTTCCGCTCCCACCCTTATCCCCTAATGCCTCCCCTCAGATTTGGAATCCGGTCAGAGGACCGGACAGATCGCAATGAGGGACAATCTTCTATCAGTATAAAGAAAACCTGTCCCCCTTGATGAAGGAAGGCAGGTTTTTCCTAATGCTGACAGAAGATTGTCCCTCGTTGTGATCCATCCAGACCAGCTTGCTGCTCTGAAGGGAGTCATCGTGATGTATGGAAAAGGGTTGGGATGGGCCGCGTTAATCCTTTGAGTGCCAGAGGGGTACACAATGCATTGCTCTGCAATGCATTGCGTACCACTCTGGCACTCAAAGGGTTAAGAGAAAAGGACAATGTTATGTACTATTACAAAGGTACATTTCATTATAAACAAGTATGTTGAAGAATCGCTCTTAAAGGGACATTAATGTCCCATAAAAAAATGCTTAAGAGTTTTGTAGATGTTAAACAAATAAACGATATGCCACAAATCCTATCTCTCAAACCGCTATGGTTTGAGAGATATTCTCCGTTAAAGTTCCCTTCTCCCGTCCCTTCTCCTGATGTCAGCTGTAAGCTGACAGCAGGAGTTCCTGGTGTTCAGCAGAGCCGAAATAGCACGATTTAAAAAGAAATACTTCTTTGGAACGGTCTACAAAGTATACTTGGTTTGCAAGCACACTTTTTAGACCATTCCAAAGAAGTATTTCTTTTTAAATTGCGCTATTGTCTGCTGACACAGATCTCCTTCTGTCAGTTTACAGCTTACATCAGGAGAAGAGGAAGTTTAGAGGACAATATCTCTCAAACCATAGCGGTTTGAGAGATAGGATTTGTGGCATATCATTTATTTGTTTAACCTCTACAAAACTCTAAGCATTTTTATGGGACATTACTGTCCCTTTAACTTAATGTCTAATCATTACTATCCTTTTAAAAGTGTATGAGTTCTACTTTAAGAGCTTTTTTCCACCATTAGCCAATACTACACTAATCAGCGCCCAAAGAAGGGTTTTCTGACAGTTCAAACACTTCACAAACACAGTCACTTCATACATGGAGCGGACAAAGATATCAACACCTTCCACCACCCCCAAATCAGCTCACTGTGTCTACAACCTAACTTTAACCCTTTGAGTGCCAGAGGGATACATAACGCATTGCAAAGCAATATGTTGCGTACCCCTCTGGCACTTAAAGGGTTAATTAATGATTTATAAGTATCAAATTTACATATAAAGGCATTAGTTACCCTAATGTTATCCCTGTATTGGAAAGTATACCTCAAAACAAAGTAAGATTAACACAGTAAAAGGCATAGACCCTATAATGACCACTGATTTTGTTCTACATTACTGCTATTTCAAGGAAATTGTGCAGGATAACTCTTTTGAAGGCAGCCATTTTCTTTTGTAGCTTATATCACTGATGCAAAAAGGGCAGTGCGAGCCCAATGTACTTATACCAATTGATAAAGTTTTTTAAAGCTTATCTCTCTGTGACATTGTGTTTGTTGAATAAGTGGTGTGCCCAGTCAAGCTGAGAAGGAAATGGATTCTTTCAAATCTATCTAAATTCATTACTTTAGTGAATATGCTTGTCAGAATTAGAATAAAGCAACAAAGCTTATGATGAATTTTATGGTGAGAGAGACTATACCTTTTATAGATAATCCTACTTATTTTATTATAAATTCCTTTTATGCTAAAATGTTCTCCAGTACACTGCAAAGAAATATATTACCTGGAGAACACTCTAGCATTCAAATGGTTAAATATCAATAGAATGTTTGGAGTTTGAATGAAGTGGAAGGGGTATAAGGGTATAAAATTATCTTGAAATAATACTAAGAATTAAAGGAATCTATCATTTAGGAATAAGTGGCTCTTAATTTGATTAATAGATATCTTTCAGGCAATAGACAATTACATCTATAAGCTTTTTTTTGTCATAGTCTATAAGCTGGATGACATTTCACAAAGTGAAAATGTTTACAGTTTTCTAAAGAACCATGGCTAAGGTTAAGGATTATCTTAAAAGAGAAGTAACACCTCCAAATAATTACCCCCCTCACACACACATACCTTACTATGGCCCAGAGCTTGATTTACATCCCAGGCCCTCTGAGCAAGGCACTTTAGGTGCCCTTAGCTCCACCCACGGCCACACCCCCACTCCTCACATGACCCCACCCCCAGTCTCATCCACTGTTTCTTGGCACAGAAAATACCTTTGTCCTATAACAAGCGAGGAGGAAAAAAAGCTTTAACACCTTGGTTGCCAGAAACCAAGCATCCAAGTAGTTAAGCAATAGCATCCAAGTAGTTAAATGATAGTCTGTAAAGGGGTATAAAACTGGTTGAGGGACAATGAGATTGAGCTGGCCATACCCACAATTCAGAATATGGATGTGGTCAACACAGCTGAGGTGTCACTCAAAATCTGTAGCTCTAGACAGTTCCCTACTCTGCCGATTGGGAAATCCGGCCCTGCTATGGACAGAAAATCTGAATGGCCTTTGTGAATTTTGCCCACATGCCTTTGTTAATGAGGTACCTTCAATCAGTCCTGGATGAAATGTCCATGGAGCAGGTTATCACAGTTAATGGCAAGACGAGTGCATGATGCTTCGTAAAGGAGCAGTAAACTTTTTTTTTTATGAAAACATTTATGTTACTGAGCTTTTTCGGCTGAGTAAAACAATGGTACTCTAACAGTTATTTTATTCAACATTTATAACAGTTAAAATAATCAGGAAGCGAATTTACTGTGTTTACTTCCTGATAGTTCTAACTGACAGGAAGTGACTCAGCAGTTTCTATCACATTCTGTGGAGAACTGTATGCCACTGACTTTCCTCCCCATTAGAATGTAACAGAATTACTAATAGTAAATTTACCACTTTGACAACTCTGGCTGTCATGTCCACCTCCATGGACGTGACATTCGAGATTGATTGAAAATGTTTTCTTTTGAAGAAATGCACAAGGTGAGAATTCATAGGGGCCATTAAGAGTTTTAGGTCATAGTAAGGTAAGTTGTTATTATTATTATTATGATGAAGTTTTAGTTCTCCTTTAATAAAACAGAGCCACTCCCCCTTTTTAATGTCTCTAATGAACCGGTCAAACTCCCCCAAACAGACATATATCAACGTAGAAAGTGTAAGTGCTCTGTTCAGAATCTATAAAATGGTGGAGGCGCCTGCATCTTTGCTACGCGGATCCTTTATTCCAATGATGAGGTCGTTGCTCCTCCGTGAACCGTGTACAAGGGACAGGAAAGGGGTCCGCTGTAACAGATGCCCCTTGGACTCAAGTCCCTGGGTGTCATTCTCTGGGAAGTCACCTGAAAACAGAAGAGCACATAATCATACCTAGGAAAGTCATCCTCTTGAGCCAATGGAGGCGGCTCATGTTCTGGGACTGGGGGTATGTAAATAACATGATTTACATCATAAAGGGGATGGAGCTTAATCAGGGGAGGTTCTTACCAGCACTGTACTTGGAAAGTGGGAGGAACAGGGTGGGAAGGAGAATAAGTGGGCTGGAAGTAGGAGGAATAGGGTGAGAAAGAGAAGACGTGGGCAGGAAGTGGGAGGAACAGGATGGGAAGGAGGAGAAGTGGGTTGGAAGTAGGAGGAATAGGGTGAGAAAGAGAAGACGTGGGCAGGAAGTGGGAGGAACAGGGTGGGAAGGAGGAGAAGTGGGCAGGAAGTGGGAGGAACATGGTGGGAAGGAGGAGAATTAGGCAGGAAGTGGAAGGAAAAGAGTGAGAAGGAAGAGAAGTGGGCAGGAAGTGGGAGGAATGGGATGGTAAGGAGGAGAAGTGGGCAGGAAGTGGGAGGAATGGGATGGTAAGGAGGAGAAGTGGGCAGGAAGTAGGAGGAACAGGATGGGAAGGAGGAGAAGCGGGCAGGAAGTGGGAGGAACAGGATGGGAAGGAGGAGAAGTGAGCAGGAAGTGGGAGGAAAAGGGTGGGGTGCTTAGACTTCAGCAACACAAAGTATCGCTCTCTTAATCCGTTCAGTGTCATAGGAATGTTTACTGCACACCCTTGTGGCACTGAAGGGATTATAACATTAAAGGGATAGTAATACTTAAGATGTGAAAAAAATATATTTTGTAGGGTTTATGTCCCCAAATAAAACAAGGTACTCCCACTGCTGAGAGATATTTTATTAAAAAATTATAGCAGCTCAAACTTGAATTTTTTAGGTGCAATATCACAGTGGCCTGAAAATTTACAGTGGCGCTGTTGCTATACCATCCTATGGAGATTTATGGTCTACAGACCAGAGCAGTCCATAGAATGCTGTAGCAACAGCGCCACTGTAAATTTTCAGACCACTTTCATATTGCACCTAAAAAATACAAGTTTGAGCTGTTATAATATTTATTAATAAAATATATCTCAGCAGTGGGAGTACCCATGTTTTACTCAGGGTGATAAACCCTACAACATATATTTTTTTACATTTAAATTATTACTATCCCTTTAACAGATATTGCCAGTATTAATTTATCATCATTGAGAGAATGGCATAGAAGCTACAGCATATTACAGCTTCTCTGCCATTGTCTAAATGATACGTTAATGATGGAAACATATGTTAATGCTGTAACTCTTTCAGTACCACATGGGTTTGCAATGAACATCCCTGTGGCACTGAAAGGGTTAAAGGATGGCAGCTGCTGTCTCAGCTCTCCAGCAAGGAGAGTAAGCTGTCATCTGGCTCCACAAAGAGCTACAGGGAGATCCCAACATCGCCAACCTGAGGCTGGGGATGTTGGGACTGTGAACTCTGACACCCAAAGCTGTTAATAGAGTTTACTGCATGTGGCAGTGTGCCACATTAACATATAACACACACTCACATGGATACCACAATGACTCCTTAACTTACATTTCCATTTACAAATTAGCCATTGTGAAAATGGCAGTGGCAAACCTGTTGAAGGCGTGGCGGATTCATGGCGAAGTTGACGGATTGTGTCGGATTGGTGGTGGATTCACATGGATATGATGGCAAAGACATCTTAAAGTGGAACTTTCACATGTTAATAAGTCACCATTCAATCATTAACCCTTTGAGTGCCAGAGGGGTGCACAACGCATTGCTCTGCAATGCGTTGTGTACCACTCTGGCACTCAAAGGGTTAAGCATATGGCAACTAGCTTGAAAATACGTTCCTTACCTATCAGATTCTAAAGAAATCTTTACCCTTTGGAGACCAGAAGCCAGGTAACAGTGCAGACATCTCATCTGCGCACCTGCGCCATCAGTCCAGGTCTCTTGTAAAACACTGCAGTGTGCCACACGGTAACCGGAGGGGACTGACGGCACAGGCGCACAGACTGCACTAACCTGGCCTTCAGTCTCCAAACAGTAAAGATTTCTTTAGAATCTGCCACTTGTGATAGGTAAGACATGTATTATCAAGCTAGTCGCACTATGCTTAATGATTGAAGGGCGACTTATTAATAGGTGAAAGTTCCGCTTTAATGCATACTGTCCATATGCCATCGACACCACTTCACTACCATATCACCACCCTGGTACTTATCTCCTCTTACTGCATCTATCCCATTGAGAGCGAGAGACTGACAGAGAGACTGATAGACTGAGAGAGACTGACGGGGAAGACAGACTGAATGACAGATAGAGAGACACACAGAGTGAGAGACAGACTGAGAGAGACTGACAGAGAGAGACTGACTGAGACAAACTAAGATACAGCCTGAATGACAGAGGCACACAGAGTGAGAGACAGACAGAAAGACAGAGACTGAGAGAGAGAGACTGAGACAGGTAGAAAGAGACACCTACTGAGAGTGAGAGACAGAGAAAGAGACACAGACTGACAGAGAGAGAAAGACTGATAGAGAGACTGATAAAGACAGACTGAGAGACACACAGAGAGTGAGAGACAGACAGACTGAGTGACAGGAAGACAGAGACACACGTTGAGAGAGAAGAGCAAGAGACAGAGAGTCAGAAAGACAGACTGGGAGTGAGACAAAGGTTGAGAAAGAGACATCCTGAGAGATAGGCATGACTGACCAAGAGACAGACAGAGAGACAGACACACAGACAGACTGAGAGACAGCCAGCAAGAGAGAAAGACACAGAAAGAGAGACAGCCTGACAGAGAGACAAAGACAGACTTAGGTAGACAGAGAGAGAGAGAGACAAACTGAGAGGAACATACAAGATAAAGAGAGATATATACTAAGAGAGACAGAGACTAAGACTGTCCCGCTATATATCCCAGTAGTTCTCCACCACTGCACTGTGGCACTTTGATGTGCCAGACAGCATAGGCTGCTGCTATTTTTCTATTTTTCCGTTAGCTTGTGGGGGATGATGGGAGTTGTAGTCTTGCCACGGCTGGAGAGCCTCATGTTAGCCATCCCTGTGCTAGGATCTAAATCATTCTAAATCCTGGACATAGTGGGGCATCTGGACAATATGATGACTGATCAGAAAGACATGAACCTGTGGGTCTCCAGCAAAAGCCTGTCTGTCCAGTAAGACAGGTAGAACAGGGACTGTTAGCTCTGGCAGGAGGGGGGAGAAGTCTTGCTTGGCCACTCACCATCCAGTTCCAGGAGGTTGGTCTGGAGGTCTGGGTGCAGCCTCCCATTGGACACGCTGTCACTCAGGTTCTTGTTGAAGGACAGGACATTTAGCAGGACCTGGGGGGGGGGGATAGAAGAAGAAGGAATAGGGACTGCTTGATAAATCAGTATAGGGATAAAGGGCAAGACAGTGATATGTAAAATACAGCTCATATATTAAAGTGATAGTAATACTTAAAATGTAAAAAAAATATATGTTGTAGGGTCTATGCACCTGAGTAAAACAAGGGTACTACCACTGCTGAGAGATATTTTATTAAACAATTATAACAGCTCAAACTTACATTTTTTTAGGTGCAATATCACAGTGGCCTGAAAATGTACAGTGGCGCTGTTGCTACAGCATCCTATGGACTGCTCTGGTCTGTAGACCATAAATGTCCATAGGATGGTGTAGCAACAGCGTCACTGTAAATTTTCAGGTCCCTGTGATATTTTACCTAAAAACATTCAAGTTTGAGCTGTTATAATTTTGTAATATAATATCTATCAGCAGTGGGCGTACCCTTGTTTTATATGGGGACATAAACCCTATATTTTTTTACATCTTAACCCCTTAACGACCGGTGCACGCACGCGCGGCCGGCACTTGGTGACCACAGGTATTTTTTTAAATTATTACTTCTGGTTCATGGCTTCCGGAGCGGCGTGCAGCCGCGCCGGGAGCCATGAACTCCATGACGTACCAGGACCATCACTGGTCCCTAAGTGCCAGACCAGCGTGACGGTCCGGGTACGTCATGGGACGCAAAGGGGTTAAAGGGATAGTAATGTTTCATAATAAAAGCAGCTCTAATTAATCTTCATAGTATTTGGGCCTTGGAGAGTGTTATTTCAATTCTGTCAGAGCTGTAGTACAAGAGTAATTCAATGACAAAGTATCCCCCTCCAGCCCCTTCTACTGATGTCACACTGCTCAGCTTAGAGCAGCAGGGAGTGTCCAGGTAGATTGCACAGAGGGACAATCTTCAATTAAGATAAGGGAAAAAGCTGAAAAACCTGTCGAGGGGGGCAGGGCTTTCATTGTTCTCACAGTAAGAATATTGACCCTTGATGTGAGCTGTCTGGTCTATGGACTGGATTCCAGATTTGAGGAGTGGGGGCTTACAATAGGTAAAGGGGAGGGAGGGGGATACTTTATCATTCAATTGCTCTTGAACTACAACGCTCACAGTAATTAAATAACACTCTCTATGGCTCAAATACTATGAAGATTAATTAGAGCTGCTGTTTTTGTGAAACATTACTATCACTTTAAGTATTACTATCCCTTTAAGGTAAAATAGACAAATCTGGAGACAGCCAACTGCACCATAAAGGTTAAATAAAAATTCATATTGGTCCAACTGTTTTTTTTAACTCTTTAATGCTAGGGAGGTCTCCAACGCATTGAGACCTCTCTAGCATTTAAGGGGTTAAAGATCCGATTTCAATCAATGGCAATTTCCAGAATTTTCATTTGCAACATCTGCTGCAATTGGTTTGCTCCAGAATTGTACCTATTTAGCTTAACCCCTTAATGTACGGTGATCCTGGGGTAGGGTTAACTTAGACATAATTTGGTGATCACATGTAATAATTCGCCAAAAGAGAGGCTGAAACTGACCGCTCCGGTCTTGAAGCAGTCAGTTTCAGACTTCCCTAGTGATTATAGAGCTCCCACAGGAACGCTGTGATGACTAAAGCCATGACGTGCCAGGACCGTCACCTGTCCTTAAGGTGTTAATGAATACAGCCCTTTTTTTAATCCAAAATGGCCACTGGGAGGGCTGAAAAAAAAAATGATTTTATTTTTCGTCTTTAGGTTACTGTTGCCTCTCACTGACCTGAGTAATCCCAGTCAGGGCGCGGTCTCCATTCGATCCACCGAGGGACAGGTAAGTTCCGCATAGACCATGAGCAGGACGGGCCACCGTGGGGAGAAGGAAGGACAAGGGCCTTTTCCCTGGCTCAATAGTGTTACTCTGCAGAACCACATAAGAAAAGACAAAATGAGTGGGCTTGCATTTAAAGCGAAACTATCGCTTCTCTTGAAACCTACCCACACTGTTTTAAAGTGATAGTAATGTCTATGTAAAATTATTTGCCCACGTTTTCTGTATAGTAAAAGGAACATAGTGTGCTATGTCTGAGCACTTCATTCTTTTAGTTCAAAAGTTATGAAGCACTGAAGATCCACCTTGATGAAGGAAGGCAGGATTTCCCTTTGCTTACTGAAGTTTGTCCCTTGATGCAGCTGTCCCGACCAGACTGCAGATTCAGAGTGACGTGGGGAGAAGGGGCGGGCGGTGGATCTTCAGTGCTTCATAACTTTTGAACTACAAAGAAGTAAGCTCTTAGACATAGCCCAACATGTTCCTTTTTCTATACAGAAGATTTGGGCAAATAATTTTAAACAGACATTACAATCACTTTAAAGAGGCTTTAGTAGTCCAAAATTGACTGTTTCACCATTGCCAATCTTGTGTCCCATACTTTCCCGACCGAGGGAGAGCTCTGCTATCTTGATTACGTACCGCATGATTGGCAGCGCCCCCCACCCTAATCTCTGTCTGTGCCTGTCTTTGTCTCTGAGGCCGGTGCTCAGTGTGCAGGGCACGTGGAAGTCCACTATTTCCTCGAAGTAACCTGAAATGCAATTCTAGGCCTGGAAGCTACAATGCCATTTTCTCGTAGTGTAAGGCAACTGTACAATTAACTGTCACTCTAATAAAGTCACAGCCTAAGGATTAAAACGTAGAGACAGATGTCTGTATATCTATCTGTATGTTCATATGCATGGCTAAGTGTGTTTCTTAGGACTTGGTGGCCATTTTCTTGTAGCCCAGCAATGAGCATCAATTTCTCTCACAGCAGTCAATGTGTAATTCTCCCTCTAATGCATAGCAGGGCAACGTGAGGCCATCCAGCTGTTCAAAACTACAATTCCCATCATTCCCAGCCATGGGCATGGTGTGTTTCTTGGGGGCTTGGGGGAGATTTTCTTGTAGCCCACTGGCTGGCTGGGGATGATGGGAAATGTAGTCCTGAAGAGCTGGAAGGTGTCAAGTTGCACACCACTACTCCAGTGTTTAGAAAAGGGCGAGTAATTCGGGGACAAACCATCCTTATCTTCGTTACCTCTTTGATCCTCAGACGATGAAGAAAGGGGGTCTAGACTGTGATTATGCCCCAAGGGTCGCAGAAGCTCTAGTTACACTCCTGAAAGAACTAAAAGTATCCACTGATTTAAATGGGGGTTGTAACCCTTTGAGTGCCAGAAGGGAACGCAACGCATCACAAAGCACTCAGAGGGTTAACCCACTGAATGCTGGAGAGGTCTCCGACACCTCTCTAGCATAAAAGCTCCATTTAACCCATTGAGTGCCAAAGGGGTAGCCAACACATTACAAAGCAACTCGTTGGATACCTCTCTGACAATCAAAGGGTTAAACTGGTGGGAGTTTTTATATGTCCCCTGTGGAGTACAGAAGGGTAATCAAGTCATCCAGCTGTTGCTGCAATGAAACTCCCCACATCCTCTGCCAAGTAATGGCCAGAATAGACTGAAGGCAATTGTCCAACAACAACTGGAGGGTCACAGGTTGTCCAACACTGTACTTTGAGGCTTACGGGGCTTGGGAAAGACCGTCCGCTGCTTCTATTGGTCCAGAAGAAATCTAGAATTTGGCTGTTCAGGAGGATGCCGGAGGGAGTCATAATCCCACTGCCGAAAGGACGATTCAGAGAGCTGCGGACAGAAGAATAAGGGATACAGGGAGAAAATATAGATTACAGTCAGGGCCAGATTTACATCCCAGGCACTCTTTGGCAAGGCATCTGAGGTGCACTTAGCTCCACCCATTGCCACACCCCCACTCCTCAAATGATGCCGCCCCAAATCCCATCTTCTGTCTCCTGGTGCAGCAAACACCCTTAGCCTATCACAAACAAGAAAAAACTTTTAACCCCTTGATTTCTACAACGATCTTTAAAGCATTGCTTCACAATGCACTGAAGACCTCTCTAGCATCCAGGGCATAGGACAGTGAAACTGCATTGGCCACACCCACAACTGAGAATGTGGGTGTGTCTGAAAGAGTTCTGGCTCCTCCCTTCAAAATAAACAAATGAATGAGATAAGAGTATGATCCTCCCTCCAACACTTGGAGCCCTAGGCAGTTGTCTGCTGTGCCTAATGGTAAATCTTGTTTTGCTTCTTTCAGGAGGGTGATGTCCAGCCTGACGTGCAGTATAACTGTCACTCACCTAACCACAGCCACAATAAAATCATCTGGACCGACCACTAAGGCCTGGCTGGCAGCTGGACCGGCATTCAGGGTGTAGAAGGGCATATAATGCTCGGTAGGGGCAGCCTGGGTATCATTGATCCTCTGGCGGAGGAAATTCGTTTCTGACTCTCTGGGAGAAAAGAAAGAAAAGTTAAAATGGAGCCTAAGAAACCTATGAGTTCTGAACTAATGCCCTCATACTGTTTCACTTATTCCCACCCTAAAACACCTTGCGGTTATGTATCACCCCTGTGAAAATGCTGCCACCTGCTCCATATAGCTCCTCTCTATAATCCTTGTTATTGCTTCACATAACTTCTCCTATTGTTCCATATAACACCTCCATATAACTCTTCCTATTTCTCCCTATAACTCCTCCTATTGTCCCATATAACCCCCCATAACTCCTCCTTTTGTTCCATATAACTCCTCCTTATAACCCCCCCTATTGCTCCATATAACTCCTCCCTATAACTCCTCCTATTGTTCCATATAACTCCTCCCTATAACTCCTCCTATTGTTCCATATAACTCCTCCCTATAACTCCTCCTATTGTTTTATATAATCCCTCCCTATAACTCCTCCTATTGTTCCATATAACTCCTCCCTTTAACTCCTCCTATTATTCCATATAACTCCTCCTTTTGTGCCATATAACTCTCCCTATATCTCCTCCTATTGTTCTATATAGCCCTCTTTATAACCCATCCTATTGCTCCATATAACATCTCCCATTATATCACATAACATCTCACTATAACTCCTCCCTATAATGCCTTCTATTTCTCCTTATAATCATCAGCTGTAACTCCTCCTATTGCTCCATATAACTCCACCCTATATCTCCTCCTATTGCTCTATATAACCCCTCCCTATAACTCCTCCTGTTGATCCATATAACCCCTCCCTATAACTCCTACTGCTTCATATAACCCCTCCCTATAACTCCTCCTATTGGTCCATATAACCTCCCCCCATGACTCCTCCTATTGGTCCATATAACCCCTTCCTATAACTCCTCCTATTGGTCCATATAACCCCTTCCTATAACTCTTCCTATTGCTCCATATAATCCCTCCCAATAAAATCCTATTGCTCCATATAGTATATCCTATTGCTTCCTATAACCCATCCTTATAACTCCTCCTATTGCTCCATATAACTCCTACTATTATATCACATAACGTCTTACTATAACTCCACTCTATAACTCCTATTTCTCCATATAGCCCCTCTCTATAACTCCTCCTATTTCTCCATATAACTCCTCCCTATAACTCTTCCTATTGCTCCCTATTACATCTCATATTGTTCCATATAATCCCTCCCAATAAAATCCTATTGCTCCATATAGCGTATCCTATTGCTTCCTATAACCCATCCTTATAACTTCTCCTATTGCTCCATACAACTCCTACTATTATATCACATAACGTCTTACTATAACTCCACTCTATAACTCCTATTTCTCCATATAGCCCTTCTCTATAACTCCTCCTATTTCCCCATATAGCCCCTCTCTATAACTCCTCCTTTGCGCCATATAAACCCTCCCTACAACTCCTCCTATCACTGTAACTTTGGATTAAGCATATTACTGCATCAGAATGTTTCTACTCTTAATTGTTCTTGTACTTGTTATTAACTCTGTGAGTACAATAGCACACTTGAGGAGTTATCTTATTTGATGAGATAAAGCACAGCATATCTGTAACATATTCTTTTTTTGTATTATCCCTTCTCTCCTGTTTGTATTGTAGCCAACACAGTTGCAAATATGGAACTTAAACAAGCAATTGTTTCTCTTCCACAAAGTTTGACAATAAACCATCTTATTTACAATTCAGGCAGTGACCAGACAGTCAGAAGTTTCTTTGTTTATCCTATATTTTCACCTCGATTACTATAATAATAAACACAGATTATAAGCATGGAAAATATTACAGCAATTCTGGGGCAAGCAAAAATAATGCAGACAACAAATAAACATCCCCATTGATTTAAATTAGGCTTTTAAACATTTGAAGGCTAGAGAGGTCTCTCAAACAAGCAATCAGTTTCAATAGTCCTGAGCTGTTAGTAAGGGTGACTAGTGTTTACCAGATTATAAACTGAAGCAACCAGTTCTAATTTACAAAAGAGATCAAATACAACTAAAAAGTAGGGTTGAGTGCCAGAAAGGTATGCAATGATTGCATACTCCTCTGGGACTCAAGAGGACACGTGATTAAAATGCCCATTGTATTGATACATGGGATCCATTACAACCTAATAGTTAACAAATGGAGCTCTGCAACAGGCCTTTTTCATGTGTCCTTTTAAAGGGATGATTTGGAAACTCTATAAAATGTATATCCATATAACTGACTGCTCTCTGAAGGGCACTTACCTAGGTAAATACCTATGTTGAACAGTTTCAGAGCTGCTTATTCCTAGGGTATATTTCACATTTAAATTAAGTTAGCTCTTTGATTAAAATTCCTTCCTTAAAGGGATAGTAATGTTTCACAAAAAAATCAGCTCCAAGTAATCTTCATAGCATTTGGGACATGGAGAGTAGGCTGACCAGACCTCACCTTTAACCGGGGCGCATTGGAAAAATGCATACTGCAGGACTGCTTTCATTTCAGTGAAGTACTGAAAAATGGCTATTTCTTATGTGTCCCCGGTTAAAGGTGAGATCTGGTCAGCATAATGGAGAGTGTTATTTCAATACTGTCATAGTTGTAGTTCAAGAGTAATTGAATGATAAAGTATCCCCCTCCTGCACCTCCAACTTAGTATTGAAATAACACTTTCCATGGCCCAAATACTATGAAGATTCATTGGAGCTGCTTTTATTGTGAAACATTACTATCCCTTTAATTTCAAGTATTCAAAGACATGAGTACTTTGGTATTTGGTGATACCTTTTTATTTGTGCTTTCAATGAATCAAGCTTCTGAGATGTCAACTCTCTTCCTCAGGTCAAACAATATTGCTTGACCTGAGGAAGAGATTTGATCTCTCAAAAGCTTGTCTTAACCCTTTGAGTGCCAGAGTTGTACACAACGCATTGCCCTGCCTCTCTGACACTCAAAGGGCTAAAATGTAAACTTTTAGTCTACATAAAAACACTATCACCAAATACCAAAAATACTCATATCTTTGTATTATTAAAACTGGTCTAAAACCGGCAGCTACAAATAAATTTAATTTCAGGTGGAGTTGTGTAATAATTACATCTGACCACTGGATGGAGCTCCTGGACAGAAGATTCCAAGGATTAGAAGAGTGATTCCCCGGTATAGGACTGAACTGTGTTAGCCGCGGATAAAGCAGGGGACTAGTACAGTAAGCTTTAGAGTGCAGCAGTCATAGCCTTTAACCCCCTTGCATGCTAAAGAGCTTTTCAATTAATTACTTCTTACAGGATCTCTTTACCATGGAAGGGGGTAAAAAGTATCATTATCAAATGTATCAGAATGTTAATTAATATCCCCCTCTCCAATCTGTTATGAATGCTTCTGCAAGGTTACAACTCCCATCTATCCAGGGCCGGATTTACATCCAAGGCGCTCTAGGCAAGGCAATCTAGGTGCCCTTAGCTCCTCCCATGGCCACACCCTACACCTCAAATGACTCCACTCCCAGATCCATGCACAGTTTCCTGGCACAGAAAATACTTATGGGCTATAACAAACAAAGATGGGTAAAAAAAGCTTTAACCTCTTGGTCACCAGAGATATTGCCAAAGCATTTCTTAGCAATGCTCTGGAGATCTAGCATCCAGTGGGTTAAATAATAGCCTGTAAAGGGGTATAAAACTGGTGTAATGGATATTGAAATTGATCTGGCCACACCCAGAATGTGGGTATGTCCAGCACAGTTGAGGCATCTCTCAAAATTTGGAGCTCTAAGCAGTTCCCTACTCAGTCTATTGTGAAATCCGACCTCTATCAGTCCTGCGCTGGCTGCCTTTTCCATCATGAACCAAATTTAAAATCCTAGTCCTAACCTACAAAGCTCTAAACAACATGGCTTTTAGTCTCATTAAATGTATCTATTTGAACTGACTACAAGTTGTGTTTTTTGTTTTCAAAACAGGTTAATAGTTTTAGAGCAGAGCTTTGTTCTCTGACTTGGTCAGATAACATAATTCATTCCTCACATATGTGGAATGAATTCATAAGGAGGAATCATCATGCAAAAATGTTCATGGTGGAAGCTTCCACTGACAGGAGGACTTGGCAAAGAGATAAGTCCTCTTTAACCCTCTAAGGACCCTTGCCGTGCCAGGACCATCACGCCGGTTTGAACCAGTGACCGTCCTGGCACGTCATGGAATTCTGGGATGACAGCACCGCTACATGCTGCTCTGCCATCCCAGAATATTATGTGGCAAAAAAAAAATAAATGCACCGTGGTCCTTAAAGGGATAGTAATGTTTCACAAAAACAGCAGCTCCAATTAATCTTCATAGTATTTGGGCCATGGAGAGTGTTATTTCAATACTGTCAGTAACTGTTGTAACACTGCTCACCTCAGAGCAGCAAGACTGTCCGGATGGATCACAGTGAGGGACAATCTTCAGTGAGAATAAGGAAAATCCTGAAAAACCTGTCAAGGGGGCAGAGTTTTCCTTAAGCTCACAGTAAGAAGATTGTAACTTGCTGTGACCTGTCCGGTCAAGGGACCAGATTCCACATCTGAGGGGAGGAGGCTTACACTAGGTAAAAGGGGCGGAAGGGGGATACTTTATAATTCAATTACTCTTTAACTACAACTCTGACAGTAGTGAAATAACACTCTCTATGGCCCAAATACTATGAGTTGCTGTTTTTGTGAAACATTACTATCCCTTTAAGGGACTTTTTGTCTGCTGAGTAATACAAGGGTTCTCCCATTGCTCTGAGTTATTTCATTCAAATGTCTTTACATCTCAAACTGTGGTATTTTTTGTTTGTCTTTAAATTAGACTGATTGCAACAGCATCACCTGGTGTTCAAATAGCTGAGCCTCATGCTGCCGTTCTCCGTAGTATCTGACAGTAACGGCTCTAGGACTTCATAATAGTTCTGAGCTGAAATATCTTTTGAAAAAAGCATTCCACAGCAGTGGAAGTACCATTGTTTGGCTGGACAGGGAAAACCCTATAATATATTTTTAACTCTATGAGCGTCAGAGGGGTATGCAACACATAGCTTTAAAATACCCTCTGGGGCGCAAATGGTTAAGTCAATGGGAATTTGGGGATTTGTTTATTTGTTCCCTGATAATGCAATTTATTTGTTCCAGAATTTCAGCACTTTTACCCTTGCACATCAGCCCCACACATACACTAATAAACACAAAAAACAGCTCTACAGCATAAAGAATTCACCTCAGCATCTCATTCACGAATCCGGACAGGGAGGGGTCATGAGACGGGTCCCCCAGCTTGCTAGCCGTGGCCAGAGCAATTTTTAGAGTCTGTGAAGATCAGGGAAAAGGAAGACACATTTATTTTCTATCTCACAAGTCCTTGTCGTAGGAATATCGGAATCACTGTGATTGTCCAGAGATTTGAGCCTATAGAGAATGGGGTAGGCAACCTTTGCCACTATATCTGTTGGAAACTGCAGCTTCCATCATGCCCAGCCAAGGGAGTTGTACAGGGAGATACATTAAAGTGTGATAAAGAGGTGATAAAGTGGAGATGACTTATCCAGTGATATCACTTCTCCAAGCCCTATGTTATTCTGTGGAGTCAACGCACTAAGATTTGGAGATCTTAGTGCAGAGTAACATAGGAACTGGAGAAGTGATATGACTGGAGAAGTTGTCTCCACTTTATCACCTCTTTATCACCTCTTAGTGAATCCCCCCCCCCAGATGGCACTGTTAATATAAAACAGCATACCTCCCAACATTTCAAATTGCCAAAGAGGGACACTTGTGTTTTAGGGGGTGTTGCCGGGGTGTGGCTGGTAGGTGGGGCAATCCAGAGAATTTTTAGGCTATTTCGTGACCTATTAACACCTCCTTGTATAACCTAATAAATGACTTCATTTGGTGAGAGTTTCAACTGTTATACAGTTATACTGTTATACAGCTCTGTGGTACAGAGCTGTAACCTCTGTCTGTACTGAAGTAAGGCCCCGGCTCAAATTGCAGTATGTTTAAAGGGGAACTATCACCCTCAGTGTGCTCTTCATATAGTGCTAACCTTTAATCGTTTTTGGGTTTTTTTTTTTATACAATTCATGTTATGGTGAAAATTACATTTTTAAAAATGAGCCTGGGCCTTACGTCAGGACAGACAGAGGTTACAGCTCTGTACCTCAGTCTGTCAAACTTCGCCTGTTCCCTCCCCAAGTATTGTCGCTTTCCAACCTCCTCTGATGACGGAGGATTTCTCCATGTAAGCTGGTTGGAACGCGACAATACTTGGGGAGGGAGGGTGAAGTTTGACAGGCTGAGGTGCAGAGCTGTAACCACAGTCCTGGAGTAATGCCCCGGCTCATTTAAAAATGTAAATTTCACCATAGCATGAACTGTATAACAAAAAAAAACGATTAAAGGTTATTGCTATATGAATATCACACTGAGGCAAACTTGGTAAGGCGTGTTAGTTCCCCTTTAAACATTTACTAAGGACCCCTGGATGTGTATACTTTTGTATTGGGTGGGTTTCTGCCTGAGTTTAGAGGTCCAGCCATATGGAGGGGCTACCAAACATTTACCTACAGCCTGCTGGGCTGTAAATCCATCCTAATTCTGGTCCTGGAGCCTCCTGATCTCACCTCGGTTATCCAGTGAAGAGCGCTTGAACGGGGGGTTTGCTTGGTCAGATTTGCTCCCTCCAGGATGTTGAGGGCAGTTATCAGAGCAAGACCGGCATGTGGCGCAGGGGGTGCAAAGACAAGGTGACCTACAGGAAGAAGAATATTATCTATCACTTTTGGAGCGTTGGATACCACTCTGGTGCTCACAGGTGCCATCCTGGAGCCTATAGTGGGCAAATAAATATTCTCAAGATGCAATGAGTTGGAGACCTCTCTAGCATTCAAGGGTTTAAAAACCCAATTTTAATTTCTCCTCTATGGTGCAGTTGGTTTGCTCCAGAATGGTACCTCTTCAGCTAACTGAATTGCTTTACTCCACAGGACTAAACCTACAGAATGTGAGAGGCTTCTGGGAATGAACAACAGCACAATGGCTAGTCACCACCCAGAAGCATCACGTTTTAGCTCTCTAGTGCCATTACAGAGGAGAAATTTCCACATACATATTAGACCAATCCCGCCCAAAGGAGCGGTCCAGTTCCAAAATGACGGGCAAGTTCCCCCCCCTGCACGGGAACACCAGCTAACCCCCGACGTACGTTTTGGCCTAGTTGGGCCTCTTCAGGAGAGTGCAGCTGGATTCCCTAGGCACTGAGAGCAAGGGGTCCATGTCTGGATTACCCTTCACTCTTAGGGAGAGCCCCTAGGAGTATTCAAAATAAACACACATAATGTCAGAGGCTTCTGGGAATGAACAACAGCACAATGGCCTGTTCTACGGCTAGTCACCGCCCAGAAGCATCACTTTTTAGCTCTCTAGTGCCATTACAGAGGAGAAATTTCCACAGGCATATTAGACTAATCCCGCCCAAAGGGGCGGTCCAGTTCCAAAATGACGGGCAAGTCCCCCCTGCACGGGAACACCAGCTAACCCCATGACGTACATTTTGGCCTAGTTGGGCCTCGTCAGGATGGTGCAGCTGGATTCCCTAGGCACTGAGAGCAAGGGGTCCACGTCTGGATTACCCTTCACTCTTAGGGAGATCCACTAAGAGTATTCAAAATAAACACAGAGAATGTGAGAGGCTCCTGGGAATGAACAACAGCACAATGGCCTGTTCTACGGCTAGTCAGCCATACAAATTAAAGGAGCAGTAAACTTTTTTTTTTATTCAAATGACTAGTTTTTAAGCCCGTGTACACGGGCCAACACTGGCGGCACTGCAGTCGTGTTCAGTACTGACTGCCTGCGTTGCGGCTGATACAGAGCGGGGCGCTCTGAATTCAGACCATAGTCCTCTCTGCACAGAGAGGACTCTGGTCTGAATTCGGAGTGCCCCGCTCCGTATCAGCCACGGAGCGGGCAGTCTGTACTGCGCATGACTGCCACGCGCAGCCGTCTCTACTGCGCATGACGCTTTCTGACAAACATCCTTAGGGAATTATAATATAGGATATGACAGCGCAAATAATCAGGAAGTGAATTGACTTCCTGATAGTTGTAACTGACAGGAAGTGACTTGGCAGTTTCTATCACATTCTATGGAAAATTGTAAGTCACTGACTTTCCTCTCCATTAAAATGTTACTGAATATTAATTGGAATTTGACCACTAGAGGGCACTGCTAATATAAAAAACACAGGTTTAAACAGTAATAACTCTGGAAACATGCATGTTTCAGCAGTGGGAGAACCCTTTTTTTACTCGACAGGAAACACCCTACAATATGTATATTTTTTCATAAAAAAGTTTGCTGCTCCTTTAATATTTTTTTCATAATAAGTACTAGTATCACTTTTACACCAAACAGCTGGGTTCTTAACATGGTGATTACCTTGATACACAGTCTGCATGGGCTTCTCTATCAGGACACTGTAATTGCTGAAATCCTCTTCCGTCATTACCCCTCCATTTGCTATCACCTGAGGACAGAGCATAGTGACATCAAATGAACCGTGTTATGCTGGACTTTAACTGTGACATCACATCTATCACCATAGAGGCTGCACACCCAGGGCTGGATTTACATCTCAGGAGCCTGTAGGCCCAGAAATTTGAAGGCCCCTTCCCCCGTGGGCCATCTGCACTGGATACCTCCACAATGCTCCTAATCTCCACGTTGCCCCCCCATCATCTCCATATTGCCCTCACATTGCCCCCATCATCTCCATATACCATATTGCCCTCACATTGCCCCCATCAGCTCCCTACTGCCCCCATCATCTCTATACACCATACTGCCTTCACACTGCCCCCCATCAGCTCCACATTGCCCCCATCAGCTCCATATTGCCCTCACAATGCCCCCCATCAGCTCCATATTGCTCCATCAGCTCCACATTGCCCTCACAATGCCCCCCATCAGCTCCATATTGCCCCCATCAGCTCTACATTGCCCTCACAATGCCCCCCATCAGTTACACATTGCCCTCACAATGCCCCCCATCAGCTCCACATTGCCCCCCACCCCATCTGCTCCAACTTGCCCCCACTATCTCCACATTGCCCTCCATTGGCTCCAACTTGCCCCCCATTAGCTCCATATTGCCTCCCACCGTTGTCCGTTTCCTACCTCCCTGGTAGGAGATCTGTATGTGCTCCTTTGGCATAGTCTTGTACCTGATGGAGCTCCCACGCGGTCTCCTATTCAGGAATACAAAGCGCTGGGAGATGATGTCATCTCCCAGCGCTCTGCATTCCAAGAGAGGCGATGAGGGAACTTCATCAGGTACAAGACTGGGGGGGCAGGCAATGTGAGTGGGTGCCGCCGGCGCAGCCAGCGAGGTGGCTATTTTTTTTTTTTTTTTTTTTTTAAAGAATATTTAAAAAAAAAAAAAAATACAAATGGCAGGCGCACCTCGTTGGCGTGCCCCTGTAGGCAGGTGCCTGCGTATACCTCAAAAGAAAGCAAGAATAATTCTTGTGCAAATGAACTGAGACACAATGGAGAAAATACAAAAAATCTCACTGATTGAAATGGGCATTTTAACCTTTATCTCTGATTAATTATTTTGTAGTAGGTTGAAGATCTCGTTAATATACAAGAGGTTAACTCTTAGAGTGGCAGAGGGGTATGCAAAGCATTGCCTTGCGCAACCCTCGGCATTCAAACAGGTCACGATCAAGATGAACAGACAAGATGACCCCCGTGGTTCCAAGATCTTGTTATTTTCTATTATAAATCTTTTGTTACCTTTTGAAATGTGTTGTTTTTAACTCTTTAAGTGCATTGCAATATTTTGGATAACACCCTAACACTAAAGGGTTAACCCTTTAAGAACCAGGGGTGTGCGAATCCCATTTGGTTCTTAAAGAGTTAAAAAACTGAAATAGATTTTGGTACTAAAAACATTTTTAAGAGTATTTTTTTTTTTCTTTTAAGCATATGGCCCAAAGGGTTAATTTAGATAAGAAACACTTTTATTAAAGGCACATTAACACCTCCTAATACTGTAGTAACTACACACACATACACACACTACACACATACATACATATACATATATACACACACACATATACATGCATACACACACAAGACTCTGTGGCACTAAAAGGGTTAATCTGGGTAGAAAATCATGATGGTCTCTATTAATCAATTCTGTCTGGATAGGTTCCCCAAATGTAATCTTTAATTAACTCTGGATATTGTGTCCATGGAGACAGATGTGATTGTTTATGGCCAGATTCCATGACTCCAAAATTCCTCCTACTGAAGTATTCAAAGAGTAGAGACTAGTGGGAGGAGTTTGGGGTCCCAGAATCTGGCAACAAAGAATCATATCTGCGTCTATGGATATGATATCTTGTACTAGTTTTTGTGTTAATTAAAGATTAATTTTGAAGAACAAATCTAAGCAGAATTGGGATTTTCTGTGCAGATAGTGATGTCAGATAAGTGTGTGTGTGTGTGCATGTCTGTATATGTTAGTGTGTGTGTATGTATGTACGTATGTGTGTGTGTATGTGCATGTGTCTATGTCTGTATATGTTAGTGTATGTGTGTGTGTGTGTGTATATATATATATATATATATATATATATATATATATATATATATATATATACACATATATACAGGGCTCAAAATTTCTAGCCAATGGCGAGTGAAAATTTAGCCCTGGTGAGTAGAAATTCAGCCCTGGTGGGTATGTTTTGGCTTGCAGTGGAGAATAACTTTTCAGATCTAGCTAGTAGCAAAGGACTTAAAATTATAAGCCCTGTATATATATATATATATATATATATATATATATATATATATATATATAAATATATATATATATATATATATATACATATATGTAGTTTGTGATTTTTTTATAGCACTTTTCTCCCTGTGAGACTCAAACCACTTTACAAATATATAAACAGACATAAAAATTAAGAGTTCCTGATGGTCAGATGAGGTGACTGAATGCCTGATAAAAGAGATGAGTCTTTAGCCTCTCTGACTGAGTACAGTAAAGAGTTCCAGAATGTGGGGGCAGCGTGGCTGAATGCCCGGGAACCTGAGGTTGTCTTTATTCTGGGCACTGTGTGTGTATATATGTCTGTGCGTGTATATATGTGTGTGTGTATATATGTATATATGGGTGTGTGTATATGTATATTTGTGTGTATATATGTGTGTGTATATGTGTGTCTGTGTATGTATGCATTATGTATACGTGTGCCTGTGTGTGTGTATGTATGTATATGTGTGTCTGTGTTTGTGTATGTATGTATGTATGTATGTATGTGTATAGTGTGTATGTAGTATATGTTTGTATGTATGTATGTATATGTGTGTCTGTGTGTTTGTGTACGTATGTATGTATATGTGTATAGTGTGTATGTAGTATATGTGTGTATGTATGTATGTGTCTGGTTTTTCTGTGTGTGTGTGTGTGTGTGTGTGTATTGCAGACCAATACACTGTGTGTGTGTGTGTGTGTTATGTATATTTATGTGTGTTTTGCAGACCAATACACTGCACATTCCTATGTCACTAAAAGGGTTATAGCAGTCAAGCAAGAAGGAAGGTGATGGTGGCCATTTTTTTCTCACCCACCTCTGAAATGATTTCCTGTGTCAGGTTACTGCTGTAGAAAGCCTCTATCCCTCCTGTCCCCACCAAATCCAAAATGTCTGCTAAATCGGGTCTCCTTGTGAATGTCCCTGCCATCAGTGGCTCTCCGAATGGGAAGAAGGTCTCCCGAAAAACGTTTGAGAAGTTCTGCCACTTTGCCTCGTTAATTGCCTCCGCTGAGGTAATAAGAACCAGTTATTGATTAAAGGACTAGTCATGTCTTATTATGAAAAAAAAAATAATAATAAATTAAAATTTAAAAAAAAAAAAAAATATATATATATATATATATATACACACACATATAAGTTGTTACAAATGAAACTGTAATTCAGTTTATTAAAAGTCTCCAGTTTGTGGTCCTGTTCTTAGTGCTGTATTTGTGGAATTCCAGCAGATGATATGAAAGCTCTCTAGGTATAGGAGTTTTGTGGACAACCTGATGAGGGGGTCTGTTATACCACTGGAATGTTGAGACAATAAAGTCTGCAGAATGTCCTGTGAGTGAGGCCTCTTTCTTTGATTCTCAGACACATGGTTTGTTTCTAAACATGAGTGCCATCCTCTGCTCAGTAATTCACATTGTATCTTTTTTATACTGTATTGCTATAGCTCTGCTTTCTTAGTCTCTGTCACAAAGTTCTCTAGAAACAGAGCCAGGGAGCTCTGTGTAAGCAACATGAAAGTAGATGTCACATTAGGCAGAGACTGAAATTGCCATGGATTCATCTTTTGAGGGGTGTCTAAGCCATGCTGCCCATGCCAACCACGCTGGGCTAAGCAGAGGCGTAACTAGAAGCCACAGGGCCCTGGTGCAAGAATTGCCATGGGCCCCCCCAACCACACTGGCCCCCTCATCCACATTGACCACCTCCTCATTGCCCCCCGATCTCCACATTGCTCCTTCATCTCCACAATACTCGTTCCACAATGCCCCCTTCATCTCCACAATGCCACCATCTCCACTTCATCTCCACATTACTCCTTCATCCCCACATTGCCCCTTCCACAATGCCCCCTTCATCCCCACATTGCCCCTTCCACAATGCCCCCTTCATTTCCACATTTCCCCTTCCACAATGCCCCCATCTCCACATTGCCCCTTCATCTCCACATTTCCCCTTCCACAATGCCCCCATCTCCACATTGCCCTATTCATCTCCACATTTCCCCTTCCACAATGCCCCTTCATCTTCACATTGCCCCTTCCACAATACCCCTACCTCCAGTCCCTGGTGGTCTAGCTGTGTGGCTTGACAGATCTGTGCCTCCTTCGGCACAGATCTCTAGAACTGAAGCTCCCTTGCGCCACTCTAGTAATGCAGAGGCTGGGAGATGATGTCATCTCCCAGCGCTCTGTATTACTAGAGTGGCGCACCGAGTGGGAGATCAGCTAAGCAACTGCTGCAGGCGAGGGGGTCGCAGGGGGTGGCCGGGCCCCTGGAGTGGCGGCCCGGTCACAGGTGCGACCCCTATTGTTACGCCACTGGGGCTATGGCTTGTCTAAAGCTAATCTATTAAAGCTCTTTCGCACGTTTATATTTTGTCAATGTTACTTTCTGGGACTGGCTTCATAAATGATTGGGGGGTGGCCGTGGATATAGAAAACACACAAGAATAATGGATGGAAACAACAGTGTCTTATCAGCAAATAACACAACTTCCACAAGACTCAGCAGTAGTCGACCCACGCTAACTGGTGGTTAATGTAGACATATGTCTCATTCATTTACAGTGTACAGAGATAAAGACTCATCTCCATTCAGGAACTCCAATAAGGACTGTTCTCCCTCTTCTCCCTCAGCATAAATTCTCTAATAGGTAGGTTTATTGGTAAACACATAAAACATGAGATTAAACCTTAAAGTGCCAGGGAAAACTGCTTCTCTACGAGTTTTACGGCAAGCCAATTTCTTGGAAAGCAAAGGCCTAAAGCTTTATCTTGCTTTGATGGGAAATGTAGTCCATCAGTAGCTGGAGGGGAACAGGTTGCATGCCTTAGCTTCATCTCTATCAAGACATGGGACTTTATCATAGATCTGTCAATATTACAAAATGTCCTTTCATACAGAAGTTGTATTTTAGCGTTACTGTCCCTCGACACTTATCATGTTCTGCTAAGCCTGTTCCAGTGAGAGCGGACTTAGTAAAAAGACTTGGGCAGCACTTTGCAGCTGAAAAATGTTTTTATCAGCCATTTGGTGGGTTAGAAAACTGACCACATCAGGTGGCAGCAGGCTGGAACGCTACCCGGACATTTGTGGCTCCCAGTCACACACTTGGAGGTTGGGCACAGAGGGACTGAGCATTCAGCCCAATAGGACTGAACTGGAAGACTCCAGATTCCCACAGTTCACACAGGACCAATGAGGGAGCCCCGGGGTCTTCTTTCAGACCATTGTTCCGATCCCCCTGCTGGGATTTACAATACATCTCCGGCTTCACTGGCAGGTCAGATCCCAGGAACAAATCTGTCAGTTTGGGACTATGCATGTGATAGTTGCCCTTTCACTGGTAACAGTTATGGGTGATTGTTAAACATTGCTAGTAAAGGGGCTAGTTCCTCACCTAAATCGTGGGTCACGTTAAATCCACTACGAGCCACTTCAGCCACCATAGAGATGATCTCTGCCCATTGCAACCTAGAAGAGAGGAATCGAAGGGATCAATGATATCTTGTTATACGCACTAATTTATATATAGGGCAGTTACTGGGAGGAATGTAAAATGCACTAGTGACGGTCTGCTAGCAGCAATCTCAAATTCCTGTGGCTCTACACTTAGTAGAGCCACAGTAGTTCCGTCTAAGCCAGGGCTGTAGAGGTTCAGTCCTCAAGGGCCACCAACAGGCCAGGATGTGAGGATTTCCCTGATTAAGCACAGGTGAGTTAATCAGTGGCTCATTCATTTTGACTGACTAATTGTGCTTAAGTAGGGAAATCCTTACATCCTGGCCTGTTGGTGGCCCTTAAAGGGATAGTAATACTTAAAATGTAAAAAAAAAAATGTTGTCCTGGAACCCTAAATCTCCATAGGATGGTGTAGCAACAGCGCCACTGTACAATTTCAGGCCACTGTGATATTGCACCTAAAAAAATTCAACTTTGAAAATTAATAACTTTTGAATGAAACACCTTTCAGCAGTGGGAGTACTCTTGTTTTACTCAGGGGGATAAACCCTACAACATATTTTTTTTTACATTTTAAGTATTACTATCCCTTTAAGGACTGAACATGGACAGCTCTGGTCTAAGCAATTCCTTATACAGAGGGCTACAACAATGTCTGCACTATTATTTTGTTGGGGAGACCTGGAGACAGAGATGAAATATAAATAGTTTGCTACTCTGCTGTGGCTGTTCTGATAATGACCTCAGTCTCAAGCGTACATCTAGAACAAGGGTAGACAACCACTGACTCTCAAACCTTTGAAGACTACAACTCCCATCATCCCCCTCCAACCAACAACTGGAGAGCAAAAGGTTTCTCCCCCTAAACATAGAAGGTGACAGCAAACCAAGCTCATCTAAAATGGAATCTGGACTAGCAGGGCCTCATTGTAGTTAAAATGACAAATCCTATTGTGGGGGCACAGTTTGTTATCTAGGGGACCACAAGTTTGACATGACTGCACTATGATTTAGTGCTACCAATGCACACAATTTTCGGTTGTTAAGACTTTAAACCTGTCAGTGCCATAGGGGTACACAACACATTGCAAAGCAATGTGTCGCATACCCCTCTGTCACTAAAAGTTTTAATGGTGCTAAGCACTGAATGGGATAGCAATGTTTCACAATAACAGCATCTCCAATTAATATTCATAGTATTTGGGCCATGGAGAGTGTTATTTCAGTACTGTCAGATTTGTAGCTCAAGAATAATTGAATGATACTGTGAGAACAAGGAAAACCCTGCCCCCTTGACAGGTATTTCAGGTTTTTCCTTATGATCACTGAAGATTGTCCCTCTCTGCGATCCATCTGGACAGTCTTGCTGCTCTGAGGTGAGCAGTGTTACATCAGTAAAAGGGGCGGGAGGGGGATACTTTATCATTCAACTACTCTTGAACTACAACTCTGACAGTATTGAAATAATTCTCCATGGCCCAAATACTATGAAGATTAATTGGAGCTGCTTTTATTTTGAAACATTGCTATCCCTTTAAGGACTAAAGATAAGTGGAATGCGCTGCTTTGCAATTAGTTACATTTCTCTCTAGTCATTAAAGTGTAAAGCAGGCTCGCACACTCTGCTTGCTTCAGATTGAAAAAACTGTCATGTCTGCCTCCACGGACATGACACCCAGGACTGACTGAAGAGGTTATCTCTTGAATAAAGGCGAAAGGACAACATTCACAAGGGGACATTAGTATTTCCTGACTATAGTAAGGTAAGGTGAGGTGAGGTAAGTCGTGAAGGGGGTCTTATTACGTGTTACTTTAAATGTCTTTGCACCCCAGTAGGAGAGTCTTTCGGCCCTTAACCCTTTGAGTGCTAGAGGTGTACGCAATGCATTGCTTTCCAATGCGTTGCATACCCCTCTGGCACTCAAAGGGTTAACTTTTAGCAGGAACATATGATGGCAGTCTCATTCGAAGCAGAATGCAGGAAACATGAGCAATCGATATTTCCAGTGTGAAAACCAATAGCGAGTAGGTTTGAGCAGGATTTTGTTGAATTGCGCATGACAAATCAAGATGAGCGTACAGCTGAGCATATTTATTTGTGGGCGTGGTCAGGATTAACAAATCTGTCTGAGTGGAATAGTGAATGCGCTTAATGCAGGAAGTGCTTTTGCGGAAGATTTTATACGTCTGTGTAGTTTTGTCTGAAAAGCAAATTTTTCATGTGCAATTCAAGAAGCGTTCGGTATATGGCTTCCTGCATTAGAACATACGCAAAATCAGTGCATGCGCACGTTTCCTGCATTCAGCCCACAGATTCACAACATTGAAGGTATATCCCCCTGCAGGGGATGGGACTGTTTCTAACTGGAGGTCAATATTACAGTGCAGTACAGTCTCACTCTCTCATGGATTAAAGCCAGCCCTGGTCCTTAAAGGGATATTAATACTTTATTATTACTGTCCCCCATATTGTAGATATTAGCAAAAGAATTTAATAGCCCCCAGGTTCATCTCTCAAACCTTTATGGTTTGAGAGATAACCGAAGGCAAAGTTCCCCCCTCCCTCCCCCTTCCCTGAAGTCATCATTGTGCTGACTGCAGGGATATCCGGTCTGACTTTCATCATGCGGTTCTGCAGCAGAGCCGTGATCGCGTTAGTGACAAAGAATTATTTCACTGAAACGGTCTTCTATATGTGCTTGAAAACCAACCACATGTAGAAGACCTTTTCAGTGAAATAATTATTTTTCACTAATGGGATCTCGGCTCAGCTGCAGAGCCGCAAGCCTGTCGTACGACAGACTTCTCCTGCAGTCAGTACAACGCTGACTTCAGGGAAGGGGGAGGGAGGGGGGAACTTTGCCTTCGGTTATCTCTCAAACCATAAAGGTTTGAGAGATGAACCTGGGGGCTATTAAAATATTTTACAAATATCTATAATATGGGGGATAGTAATAATAAAGTATTACTATCCCTTTAAGAGCCACTAACAGTGCATGTTTTCAGGATATCCCTGCTAGATTACAGGTGGATCACTGACTGAGCCACTGATTGATCCGCCTGTGTCCAAGCAGGAACATCAACAAAACGTGCTATTGGTAGTTCTTGATGACCAGGGCAGGCTAATCCTGAAATAAAGACTTATGGGAAAGCATTATCTTTGGAAATTCCCTTCCCTTTTATACAGAGATATAGCCACAGTGAGCTCAACATCTCTTTTTTTTCCATAATTTTAATATCCCTTACCCTCCACTTCCATCCAGTTCACTTACTTTCCATACATCTCATGAGCTTTAGAGAGACCTTTCAGCATCCCAGGAATTCCAACCAGAATCCCCGGCTAGAAGAGATGAAGAAAAAGCACAATGGAAACATAGGTCATCACACAGATCACTGCAAACCTTTTCCAAACCAAGAAGACTGCAACCCCTGTAGCTGCCAGTAGGGTGGCAACTCACCTTCTCTGTCCAGTAGCTTCTCACCAGTTCCTCATGGATTCCAGATGGTGCCGTCTCTCGGAAATCGATTACATCTGACACATTGTTTCGGATATCGTGAATGAGCATTACTCCTCCTCTGTAATATGCAAAAGTACAATGATACTGTAGATTAGGGTTAGTCAACATCAGTATTCAGATCAGTAGTGATCCATAGTAATGTGTTGAGCAACACCAACAGAAAACCTCATATAACAGAATTAGCGCTGCACATCAACAGAACAGACATTACCAACACCTAAATACTACATATCATTGGAAGGGCAGAATTGTAGCAGAACATGTCAATGCCCCCAGAGATACACAGAGAGCGACTGAAGAGAGAGCATCTTCAGCTTGTTCAGTTGGATAGTTCCCTATCTGCCGTATCATCACTTAAAGGGATAGTAATACTTCGTTTTATCTTTATTTTATTTTGTAGGCATTAAAAAAAACATGAAGAACGATAAAAGTCTTATCTATCAAACCTTTATGGTTTGAAAGATATTCACAAGCAAAGTTTCCCCTCCCGCCCCTTTTACCTAGTGTAAGCCAACTCTTCTCAGATGTGGAATGCAGTCCATAGACCAGACAGATAACAGAAGGGGACAATCTTCTTCCTGTGAGAACAATGAAAGCCCTGCCCCCCTTGACAAGTTTTTCAGGTTTTCCCCTTATCTTAATTGAAGATTGTCCCTCTCTGCGGTCTACCTGGGCACCTCCCTTCTGATCTGGCTGAACAGTGTTACATCAGTAGAAGGGGCAGGAGGGGGATACTTTGCTTGTGAATATCTCTCAAACCATAAAGGTTTGAGAGATAAGACTTATATCGTTCTTCATGTTGTTTTAATGCCTACAAAATAAAATAAAGATAAAATGAAGTATTACTATCCCTTTAAGATCATAGCTGGGAACTCTCTGGATATGCCCCGGAGACTCTGGTTTTGGCTTATAATTACCGGGTCTCCGGGGCAGAGGCTGATTCTCCAGATGTGGGGAGTTTTTAATAAAACTTCTCCTCCTTCCCCAGCCTATTCCTCCCTTTTGTATATTTCTGAAGCTCCACCCCCCACTCACAAGTCCTGCCCCGTTTCTGACGCGAATCTCGTTATTGATCTCACCCAGCGGCACCACTACCCTCTGGGGAGTCCACAAAGCAAAGTTCCCAAAAATGCTTAGGACTCTCTAGACCATATGCACAGTCAAAATTGAAGCAATAAGTAAATAATTAAAGGAAATGTATATAACTGACTGCTGTATGATGGACTCCTACCTAGGTAAGTGCTTCTGTTACACACAGTAATTATATAGATATACCTGACTGCTGTTTGATGGACTCCTACCTAGGTAAGTGCTTCTATTACACACAGTAATTATATAGATATACCTGACTGCTGTTTGATGGACTCCTACCTAGGTAAGTGCTTCTGTTACACACAGTAATTATACGGGTACTCCTGACTGCTGTTTGATGGACTCCTACCTAGGTAAGTGCTTCTGTTACACAAAGTAATTATATAGATACACCTGACTGCTGTATGATGGACTCCTACCTAGGTAAGTCCTTCTGTTACACACAGTAATTATATAGATACACCTGACTGCTGTGTGATGGACTCCTACCTAGGTAAGTGCTTCTGTTACACACAGTAATTATATAGATACACCTGACTGCTATGTGATGGACTCCTACCTAGGTAAGTGCTTCTGTTACACAGAGTAATTATAAAGATACACCTGACTGCTGTTTGATGGACTCTTAAGTAGATTAGTGCTTCTGTTACACACAGTAATTATATAGATACACCTGACTGCTGTATGATGTACTCCTACCTAGGTAAGTCCTGTTACACACAGTAATTATATAGATACACCTGTCTGCTGTATGATGGACTCCTACCTAGGTAAGTCCTGTTACACACAGTAATTATATAGATACACCTGACTGCTGTGTGATGGACTCCTACCTAGGTAAGTGCTTCTGTTACACACAGTAATTATATAGATACACCTGACTGCTGTGTGATGGACTCCTACCTAGGTAAGTGCTTCTGTTACACAGAGTAATTATAAAGATACACCTGACTGCTGTTTGATGGACTCTTAAGTAGATTAGTGCTTCTGTTACACACAGTAATTATATAGATACACCTGACTGCTGTATGATGGACTCCTACCTAGGTAAGTCCTGTTACACACAGTAATTATATAGATACACCTGTCTGCTGTATGATGGACTCCTACCTAGGTAAGTCCTGTTACACACAGTAATTATATAGATACACCTGACTGCTGTATGATGTACTCCTACCTAGGTAAGTGCTTCTGTTACACACAGTAATTATATAGATACACCTGTCTGCTATATGATGGACTCCTACCTAGGTAAGTGCTTCTGTTACACACAGTAATTATATAGATACACCTGACTGCTGTATGATGTACTCCTACCTAGGTAAGTGCTTCTGTTACACACAGTAATTATATATATATACCTGACTGCTGTATGATGTACTCCTACCTAGGTAAGTGCTTCTGTTACACACAGTAATTATATAGATACACCTGTCTGCTATATGATGGACTCCTACCTAGGTAAGTCCTTCTGTTACACACAGTAATTATATAGATACACCTGACTGCTGTATGATGGACTCCTACCTAGGTAAGTCCTGTTACACACACACAGTAATTATATAGATACACCTGACTGCTGTATGATGTACTCCTACCTAGGTAAGTCCTTCTGTTACACACAGTAATTATATATATATACCTGACTGCTGTATGATGTACTCCTACCTAGGTAAGTCCTTCTGTTACACACAGTAATTATATAGATACACCTGACTGCTGTATGATGTACTCCTACCTAGGTAAGTCCTGTTACACACACACAGTAATTATATATATATACCTGACTGCTGTATGATGGACTCCTACCTAGGTAAGTGCTTCTGTTACACACAGTAATTATATAGATACACCTGACTGCTGTATGATGGACTCCTACCTAGGTAAGTCCTTCTGTTACACACAGTAATTATATAGATACACCTGACTGCTGTATGATGTACTCCTACCTAGGTAAGTGCTTCTATTACACACAGTAATTATATAGATACACCTGTCTGCTATATGATGTACTCCTACCTAGGTAAGTCCTGTTACACACAGTAATAATTATATAAATATATATAGAGAGAAAGGGTGTGTTTTGTTGTATGATAGAAAAACGGTGTGTGTTGTGTTTGAGTGTGTTCATTATTGATTTTGTATAAGAGCAAGAGAGAGAGAAAGAGAGAGAGAGAGAAAAGAGAGAGAGAGAGAGAGAGAGAGAGAGAGAAAGAGAGAGAGAGAAAGAGAGAGAGAGAGAAAGAGAGAGAGAGAGAGAGAGAAAAGAGAGAGAGAGCGCAAAGGAAAGAGAGAGAACAAGACAGAGAGAGAAAGAGAGAGAGAGAGAGGAAAGAGAAAGATAACAAAAGACACAGAGACAGAGAGGGAGCAAAAGACAAACAGACAGAGAGAGAGAGAGAGAAAGAGAGAGAGAACAAAAGACAGAGAGAGAAAGAGAGAAAGAGAGAGAGAACAAAAGACAGAGAGAGAGAGAGAGAGAACGAAAAGAGAACAAAAGACAGAGAGAGCAAAAGACAGAGAGACAGAGAGAGAAAGAGAGAGAGAAAGAGAACAAAAAGAGAGAGAGAGAGCAAAAGACAGAGAGAAAGAGAGAGAGAGAGAGAGAGAGAGAGAAGTATAATCCTAGCAGGGGAGGGTTTACAAATTGATTATCTGAAACGTAAATACATAAATCCCCTTTGTCTTTGAAGGGCGTTTGTACAGGGAAAGGTCTCTCTAAATCCCGAATCAATGGACCTGTTGTGCTAATGTAAATGAATCCTGAAGCCAGATACTCAAAGAAAGAAAATAAGGGAGTGACATGTATTGCAGGCCAAAGACTGCTAGCGTCGCAAGTAAATTTTGCCCCTAATGTACAATTTGCACACTTACCCTCCTATACCAGAGGTGTGAGGATTAACAATCCCCAGACACAGGGCAGTTACAATAGCTGCATCCACAGAGCTCCCTCTTTTCTCCAAAACCTCTATACCCAGAGACGTGCAATGGGAAGCATCGCTCACTACTGCCCCCTGGTGGAAGATCTGGAAGAAGCAAACAGTATTATATTAGTGATTGCTTATAAAATAAAAGGATTCTACCTGTACATATCAATAAGACCAGTAGTAAAAAAAAACAACTTTTTTTAATTGAAATATTCATAATCAACCTGTCACCATAAGATAAGCTTAATTAATTTTAAAAAGAAATAAAAAAAAACTGCCTACATTTTGTGCTACACATTTGTTTGTAATATAGTTTTTGAGAATGTAATCTTTATTTTTGTTGGCACAATGCAGCAATTTATGCTAATTAGTCAATATGACCACACACTGTACTATGAATGAATGTAGACAGAGACCACAGACTGAGGACATGTCTAATAGCACAGACAGTGGCCTAAAAAACAGCTAGTTAGTATACTGTGCATGACATTTGCATAAAGTGCCACCAAAACATGAAAGCTCATTTCTAAATTGAATTACTTTACAGAAAAATGGTAAATGCAACATATAAGCAAATTTTAATTCTTTGTAAAACAAAGTAAGATTTTCTTAAAGGGATAGTAATGCGTCAAAATAAATGCAGCTCTGACTATTATTCATAGTTTTAAGGCCATGTAGAGCTTTATTGTCATTTTCTACAATGTGTAGTTCCAGAGCAGGCACGTGCACACATAGACACCAAGGGGGGCTTGAGCACCTGCCCTTTTTGTCCAAAGTGCCCTCCTGCCCTTTTAACAAAAAAAAAAAAAAAATTAATCAGTCCGATTTTATCTTATCCCAGTCCGTTTTTCAATTTTGATTACTGGGGTGGGGGGCTGCTCTCCTCTCCTCTTACGTCCATGTCCTTTTTAAGTGTAAGGTACCTTTAACATGTCGGCCGACCCGGATCCTTTTTACGTGCCACCGGGTCTTCTCCTCTTGCGTGTCGGATCCTCTTTGCTTACGCCTTGCTTGCCGTGGAGATGCTGCCGTTGGATGTGACAGGGCTGGTGAGAGAACTGCCCTTTTTTTCATTTGAGTCCCTGCCCCCCAAAATGTCTGTGCACGTCCCTGTTCCAGAGTGATTGAATAATCCCGCCCCTTTTACCTATGTAAAGCTGCACAGCAAGACCTTCTGGATGGATTGCAGCAAAGGACAATCTTCTGTTAGCATAAGGAAAAACCTGCCCTCCTCCTTCAAGAAGATTGTCCCTCAATGTGAGCTGTCCGGACAAGCCACCGGATTCCACATCTGAGGGGAGGCGGCTCACACTAGGTAAAAGGTGCGGGAGGTGGACACTTTATAATTAAATTACTCTGGAACTACACATCGTAGAGAATGATAATACTGCTCTACATGGCCCAAAAATTATAAAGAATAATTGGAGCTGCATTTATTTTGAAGCATTACTATCCCTTTAAAGGGATAGTAATACTTATGATGTAAAAAATATATGTTGTAGGGTTTATGTCCCCGAATAAAATAAGGGTGCTCCCACTGCTGAGAGATATTTTATTAAAAAATTATAACAGCTCAAACTTGAATTTTTTAGGTTCAATATCACAGTGGCCTGAAAATTTACAGTGGCGCTGTTGCTACACTATCCTATGGAGATTTATGGTCTAGAGACCAGAGCAGTCCATAGGATGGTGTAGCAACAGCACCACTGTACATTTTCAGGCCACTGTGATATTGAACCTAAAAAATTCAAATTTGAGTTGTTATTTTTTAATAAAATATTTCTCAGCAGTGGGAGTACCCTTGTTTTACTCAGGGCGGTAAACCCTACAACATATATCTTTTTACATTTTAAGTATTACTATCCCTTTAAGGTGACAGGTCCAGCTTTGGAACATTCTCAGATGGACAAGAACCCTACGAGGTTTGGACGCTTCTCTAAAACTCCCTTTCTATGTTCTTACCTGGGGATCCCCAAAATAGATCTGCATGATAAGAGCTATAGTGACCCCCATAGCAAATGTCACACAGGCCGTGATGATGACAGTGAGACCGTCCTGACGGCAGCTGCAGTCCGAGGTGAAGGGATCTTTGACGGTCTCTCGGAGGGGGGAAGCATCCTGGCTGCCCATTTCGGAGGAGGAGGAGGGAAGCCGCTGGAGGCGTGCGGATTTCAGGAAGGCGTCTGGGTCTGCGGAAAGATGTAAAAGAGAAAAAAGCAAAAAGGTTTCAAGGGATAGTAATGGTTGAGTTTAAAAAGGTTTAATATTGTAGATATTAAAAAAAGAAATCAATTGATGTAGGTCCGTTCTCTCAACCCTTTATAGTCTGAGAGATATAACCTGCTATTATGTTCCCCCCTCCTGACCCTTTTCACAGCCGTCAGCGCTCTAGATGACAAAAGGAGATTCAGGTGGTGCGAACTGACAGCAGCTCTTCAGCAGAGCCGAAACTGCACAATCTAGACATAAATAATTAATTGGAACAGTCTACAAAGTGTGCCTGGTTTGTGAGTACACTTTGTAGACCATTCCAATGAAGTATTTCTTTTTATTGTAATACTTACAATTTAAGAAAATATATCATAGGGTTTGTCCCCCCTGAGTAAAACAAGGGTACTCCCATTGTTGAAAGGTATTTTATTCAAAAGTTATTACATCTCAGATGTGAATTTTTTAGGTGCAGTAGCACAGTGGCCTGAAATTGTACAGTGGCACTGTTGCTACATGATCCTATGGAGATTTATGGGCAGCTAAAAAAGAGCTGTCCATAGGGTGGTGTAGCAACAGCTCCACTGTACAATTTCAGGCCACTGAGATACTGCACCTTTAATAACTTTTTGAGCTTTAATAACTTTTTAATAAATTATTTCTCATCAGTGGAAGTATCCTTGTTTTACTCAGGGGGATAAACACTACAATATATATATACAGGGCTCAAAATTTCCACTCTCCACTAGCCAATGGCGAGTGAAAATTTAGCCCTGGCGGGTATGTTATGACTTGCAGTGATGAGTAACTTTTCAGGTCTGGCTATAGCAGCAAAGGACTTCACATTTTAAGCCCTGATATATATATATATATATATATATTTTTTTTTTTACATATTAAGTATTACTATCCTTTAATTATTGTCTCTACGTGGATGACACACAATCTGTCTCTCTTCCTTTGATTTCACTCGGCTGTATTGTATTAAGTTACTCAGCGTCTCACAGAAATCCCATCATGAATGGCCCACCGTCATCTTAACCCCTTAACGACCCTTGACGGTCATAGTACGTCATGTGTCGATCTGAGTTAACGACCCATGACATACTATGACCATCATGGAATTCCGGGCTCCCCCCGCGGCTGCACTCCCTTCAGGGAGTCCGGAACCGGAATTTGAAAGAAAAAAAAATGCTCAGTAGTCCTTAAGTGACCGCGACGTGCCGATCGGCCGGCCGTTAAGGGGTTAAACTCAACATGGCTAAGACAGATCTTACTGTAATTCCTCCTATACCCCACAACAACCACCTTCTCCATCACAGATGATAATCCGACATTCACTCTGTAAACAAAGAACGATGTCTTGATGATATACTTAACCCCTTAAGGACCGGAGGTTATGGGACATTTCCGTCCCATAACGTCCGCATAGGGGCACTTTGAGGCGCCGGTACACGTGACCTGTCACGTGTATCGGCGCGTCACTATGGGGCTTGAAACAGATCGCTCCGATCTTGGAGCGGTCTATTTCATGCCCTATTTTTACTTACAGCGCTCCCGGTAGAGCGCTGTAAGTAAAAAGTACGTGACGTACCAGGACCGTCAAGGGTCTTTCGAGCAAATTTACCCTTGACGGCCCTGGTACGTCAAGGGTCCCTAAGGGGTTAATTCTACCTTGATATTCTCGACCCATATCCAAGCTGTAAAAAAAATGCCACTTCTTCCTTAAACATTTTATTAAAATATGTCCCTTCCTCTTCATATCAACTTCCGAAACTCTCTCTCAGGCCCTCATTCTCTATAGACTGGATTATTGTAACATTCTACTCTGGTCTTGCTGCCTCTCATCTTTCTCCACTTCAGTCTGTTCTTAGAGGGATAGTAACACTTAACATATAGTAAAATATTTATTGTAGGGTTTGTCCCCCTGAGTACAACAAGGGTACTTCCACAGCTGAAAGGTGTTTTATTCAAATGTTATTGCACCTAAAACTTGATTTTTTTAGGTGCAGGATCTCAATGGCATGAAATGTTACAGTGGCACTGTTGCTACACCATCCTATGGAGGGTTATGGTCATTTGACCAGAGTTTCCCATAGAATAATGTAGGAACAGCGCCACTGTAAAATTTCAGGTCAATGAGATACTGCACCTAAAAATATTAAAGATTGAGCTGCAATAACTTTTGAATAAAATACCTCTCAGCAGTGGGGGTACACTTGTTTTACTCGGGAAGCTAAACCCAACAATATATATGTTTATACATATTAAATGTTACTATCCCTTTAATGCAGCTTTAAGAATAACTACCCTTCCCTCTCATCTGCTCCTGACATCCCTCTCTTGGCTTCCCACAAGGTCTCGTATTTCTTACAAAATTATTCGCCTCTCCTCTAAGTCTTTCTCTCCTGCACCCACTTACATTTCTGCTTTTATCCACTACACCCCTTCTTCCACCTGAATTCTTCTCAAGGGTACTTTGTATTTTACCCTTACACAAAACAAGACATCTCTTGACTGCAATAACATAGTAACATAGTAGATAAGGCTGAAAAAAAAGACATGCGTCCATCAAGTCCAGCCCATAATCATTTTCACTGGCTGTCCTTCGACTTTGGAATAAGCTTACAATACCAACCCACTGATCATCCACATTCATCACTTTCAAGCATCTCCATCTGCTCAAGAAGGCATCTCGGTAACCATATTCTCCTGTGCACACTGACAGTCACACGAAAGCCATTCTGAACTTTCCTTACAAAAGTCTTGAATCCACACTTCTCATCCTCCACTGGCTTTGTCTATATGTTGTCACGATTACTGACTCGATTGTAAGCTCTTTGGGACAGGGTCCCCTTCCCAATCTATGATTCAGTTTGTTGCAATCAGTGGCGTAACTAGAAGCCACCGGGCCCTGATGCAGAAATTGCCGCCGGGCCCGGCCCCCCCCCCCAATCTTCACGTTGCCCCATTCACATCTCTTACCTCCATCTCCCGCGCGGTTCTCAGTTATGCAGAGCGATGGGAGACAGCGCTCTGCATTACTAGAGCGCCGGGAGATTAGCTGAGCTGCTGCAGGCAGGGCTGTGGGCGAGTGGCTATGGGTTCGCAGGGGGCGGCCAGGCCCCTTGGAGTGACGGGCCCGGTCGCAGGTGCGACCCCTGCGACCCCTATTGTTACGCCACTGGTTGCAATTTTCCCAGCTAATAATGTAATCATCGCACAGCCTGATGCCCTCATCCCTGTGCTGTATTATTACTGTTTCTGTAAAGCACTTTCTACAGTATGGTGCTATAGAAATGAAAATACATAGTGCCACCTCACCAGTCTCACCTCGTCCCTTCCAGAGAACCTTCTGTCACAAAATTGTTTTGCCCACAGATTAAGAAGCAAATAGGCAAAGTCCCAAGTTTATCAAAATGTCCTCAAGAGAAATATCAGATTTCTACAGTAAATCCCTTATCTTAACCCTTTTGTTTTATACTGAGAGCAGTGTTTGAATTATGCACAGATGTGTGTGTCTGTGTGTGTGTTATACACATCAGTGTGTGTGTATCTGTATTCCACACAGAACAGTGTGTGTGTGTCTGTATTGTACACAGAGCAGTGTGTGTATCTGTATTATACACAGAGCGGTGTGTGTGTATCTGTATTATACACAGAGCAGTGTGTGTATCTGTATTATGCAAAGAGCAGTGTGTGTATCTGTATTATACATAGAACAGTGTGTATCTGTATTATACATAGAGCAGTGTGTGTGTATCTGTATTATACACAGATCAGTGTGTATCTGTATTATACACAGAGCAGTGTGTGTGTATCTGTATTATACATAGAACAGTGTGTATCTGTATTATACATAGAGCAGTGTGTGTGTATCTGTATTATGCACAGAACAGTGTGTATCTGTATTATACACAGAGCAGTGTGTGTGTGTGTCTTTATTATACACAGATCAGTGTGTGTATCTGTATTATACATAGAGCAGTGTGTGTATCTGTATTATACACAGAACAGTGTGTATCTGTATTATACACAGAGTAGTGTGTGTGAATCTGTATTATACACAGATCAGTGTGTATCTGTATTATACACAGAGCAGTGTGTGTGTATCTGTATTATACATAGAACAGTGTGTATCTGTATTATACATAGAGCAGTGTGTGTGTATCTGTATTATACACAGATCAGTGTGTATCTGTATTATACACAGAGCAGTGTGTGTGTATCTGTATTATACATAGAACAGTGTGTATCTGTATTATAACATAGTAACATAGTAACATAGTAAATTAGGTTGAAAAAAGACACAAGTCCATCAAGTTCAACCTTCGCTTCATACCTCAGTAACTAAGAATTTTATAGCTTTCCTGCTACCAATTAAATTAGTCTTTATCAGACCTTCCTGATCTGCCTACTGATAAACAGTATAACTCTGTATGTTCCCTTTTGAAAGAAATGTATCTAATCTTCTCTTAAATGTGTCCATTGTATCTGCCATAACTACCTCCCTGGGCAATGAATTCCACAATTTGACAGACCTTACCGTAAAAAAACCCTTCCTCTGCTGAAGTTTAAACCTCCTTTCCTCTAATCTCAAGAGGTGTCCCCTGGTCACCTGAGCAGGCCTTGGAATAAATAGCTCACCGCAGAGATCCCTGTATTGACCTCTCATATACTTGTACAATGTGATAAGGTCTCCTCTTAGTCGTCTTTTCTCTAGAGTAAATAAACCAAGTTTGTTTAGTCGTTCCTCATATGTCAAGTCCTCCATTCCCTTAATTAATTTTGTTGCTCTCCGCTGTACCCTCTCTAGTTCTAGTATATCCTTTTTCAGAACCGGTGCCCAAAATTGCACTGCATACTCAAGGTGAGGTCTTACCAATGATTTGTATAATGGCAAAATAATGTTATCCACTCTTGCTTCAATACCTCTTTTTATGCAAGACAGGACTTTGTTTGCCTTTGCTACTGCTGTTTGACACTGGTCACTGTTTCCAAGTTTGTAGTTGACAAGGATACCCAGGTCTTTTTCTAGCAACGAGTCACCTAAAATTATTCCATTAAGTTTATAAGTAGCCTTGGGATTGTTTCCTCCCAAATGCATGACTTTACACTTCCCCACATTAAACTTCATATTCCACATGTTTGCCCAATCTGACATTGTATGTAAGTCCCTCTGTAGAGAGAAAATATCCTGTTCTGAATTAATGACTTTGCATAATTTAGTATCATCTGCAAATATTGATATTTTGCTTTCTATATCTATTTCCAGGTCATTTATAAACATGTTAAAAAGCAGCGGACCCAATACTGAACCCTGAGGTACTCCACTCTCCACTTTAACTATACTGGAGAATTTTCCATTTACAACCACACACTGTTCCCTATCCTTCAACCAGTTTTGTATCCAATTGCAAAGGTTATCTCCTAGCCCCAATTTCCTTATTTTATACACCAGCCTTCTGTGTGGTACTGTATCAAATGCCTTTGCAAAGTCTAGATATACTACATCTACTGCCTTGCCATTGTCAAGGTTGCTGCTTACCTCCTCATAGAAGCTGAAAAGATTAGTTTGGCATGACCTATTCTTCATAAAACCATGTTGATTTGTGCTAATGATCTTATTTTTTGTGTTGTAATCCTGAATATAGTCCCTTATTATGCCTTCTAATAGTTTTCCCACTACAGAGGTCAAACTCACTGGTCTATAATTCCCAGGTTCTGTTTTAGTTCCCTTCTTAAATAGAGGCACTATGTTAGCTCTTCGCCAATCCTGTGGCACTGAGCCCGTGGTAATAGAATCTTTAAAGAGTAAATATAGGGGTTTTGCTAACACTGCACTGAGTTCCTGAAGAACCCTTGGATGTATACCATCAGGACCCGGTGCTTTGTCGGTCTTAATTTTGTTCAGTCTTCCCATGACATCTCCTTGAGTTAACCCAATATCTATTAATTGTATTGTTTTATTTGATACTTGCGGAGGCTCTTCTACCATTCCTTGCTCCCTTGTATATACTGATGCAAAGAAAGTGTTTAAAACATCAGCCTTTTCCTTATCCTCACTAACCAACTCACCCATCTCATTTTTGAATGGTCCAATGCACTCCCTCTTAAGTTTTTTGCTATTTATATATTTAAAAAACTTTTTTGGATTAGTCTTGCTTTCCCTTGCAATTCGAGTTTCATTATCTATTTTTGCTACCCTAATTGCCTTTTTGCAATCTTTGTTGCTCTCCCTGTATTTTAAGAAAGATTGTTCAGTTCCTTCTGACTTAAATAATTTGAATGCTTTTTTTTTCCTTGCCATTTCCTTCTTTACATGTGCAGTTAACCACATTGGCTGTGACTTACTTCTTTTGCACTTGTTCCCCATTGGTATATACAGTTGGGTACATTTCTGCAACCTAAATTTGAATTCTGACCATTTTTCCTCAGTATTTTTGCCTTTAAATAACATATCCCAGTCTATGCGTTGCATTGAGGCCCTTAACAATTTGAAGTTTGTGCAGTGTGTGTGTATCTGTATTATGCACAGAACAGTGTGTATCTGTATTATACACAGAGCAGTGTGTGTGTGTGTCTTTATTATACACAGATCAGTGTGTGTATCTGTATTATACATAGAGCAGTGTGTGTATCTGTATTATACACAGAACAGTGTGTATCTGTATTATACACAGAGTAGTGTGTGTGAATCTGTATTAGACACAGAGCAGTGTGTGTATATCTATATTATACACAGAGCAGTGTGTGTATCTGTATTATACACAGAGCAGTGTGTGTATCTGTATTATACATAGAGCAGTGTGTGTGTATCTGTATTATACACAGAGCAGTGTGTGTATATCTGTATTATACACAGAGCAGTGTGTGTATCTGTATTATACACAGAGCAGTGTGTATCTGTATTATACATAGAGCAGTGTGTGTATCTGTATTATACACAGAGCAGTGTGTGTGTATCTGTATTATACACAGAGCAGTGTGTGTATCTGTATTATACACAGAGCAGTGTGTGTATCTGTATTATACACAGAGCAGTGTGTGTGTGTCTGTATTATACACAGAGCAATGTATGTATCTGTATTATACACAGAGCAGTGTGTATCTGTATTATACACAGAGCAGTGTGTGTATCTGTATTATACACAGAGCAGTGTGTATCTCTATTATACACAGAGCAGTGTGTGTATCTGTATTATACACAGAGCAGTGTGTGTATCTGTATTATACACATAGCAGTGTGTGTATCTGTATTATACACAGAGCAGTGTGTGTCTGTATTATACACAGAGCAGTGTGTGTATATGTATTATACACAGAGCAGTGTGTATCTGTAATATACACAGAGCAGTGTATGTATCTGTATTATACACAGAGCAGTGTATGTATCTGTATTATACACAGATCAGTGTGTGTATCTGTATTATACACAGAGCAGTGTGTGTGTGTATTATACACAGAGCAGTGTGTGTATCTGTATTATACACAGAGCAGTGTGTGTGTCTGTATTATACACAGAGCAGTGTGTGTATATTTGTATTATACACAGAGCAGTGTGTGTGTATCTGTATTATACACAGATCATTGTGTGTATCTGTATTATACACAGATCATTGTGTGTATCTGTATTATACACAGAGCAGTGTGTGTGTATCTGCATTATACACAGAGCAGTGTGCGTATCTGTATTATACACAGATCATTGTGTGTATCTGTATTATACACAGACCAGTGTGTGTGTATCTGTATTATACACAGATCATTGTGTGTATCTATATTATATACAGAGCAGTGTGTATATCTGTATTATACACAGAGCAGTGTGTATGTGTATCAGTGATTTTCAGCCAGGGTGCCATGTTTTCTATGAAGCTAACAAAAATTGACTTTTAAATAAAGATTTATAGAAATTGTTATGCACAATATATTTAGTTTTGCTGTTATGATTATAAAACATAATAATAACTGTATATTTATGTATTGTAACCTTCTTATGCCCTTGATAAAGTACATTAAATTTGTTAGGGATGCTCCGAATGGTCTTGATTATGTGTTAGGGGTGCCCTGAACAAAAAAGCTTGAGAACCACTGATCTGTATTATACACAGAGCAGTGGGTATCTGCATCCCTCCCAAGTGTCCCTCTTTAGGAGGGACAGCTCCTCTTTTAGACCCAAATCCCTCTGTCCCTCTTTCCCACCCTGATGTCCCTCTTTTTAGGAGATCAGACTGTGTGGTGTGTATATAAGTGTATCACATTGCTCAACAGCAATAAAACTCACATTAATGTTTGTATAAACTTCACTATATGTGTGTATAAATTAGTCTGTGTAAATAAAATATGTTTGTCTTGTTATAAGTCATTTGTTCACTTACACAAAGAGGCGTCAACAGGTCATGATGTTGCCTAAAAATTCTCAGTAATGCCCTGCCTACCCGTCACACCCCCAGCAACACAACCTGAAACACAAATGTCCCTCTTTGGCAATTTGAAAAGTTGGGAGGTATGTATCTATATTATACACAGAGCAGTGTGTGTGAAGTTGTATTATACATAGAGCATCGGTTATGTACAATAAAAAGAGGAAGGCAGGGTTAAAGGGACAGTAATGTCCCATAAAAAATTCTTATAGTTTTGTAGAGGTTAAAAAAATAAACGATATGCCACATATCCTATCTCTCAAACCGATATGGTTTGAGAGATATTCTCCATTAAACTTCCTCTTCTCCTGATGTCAGCTGTAAAGCTGACAGAAGGAGATCCGTGTTGGCCGACACGAGGAGGCTCTCCAACAGAGCCGCAATAGCGTGATTTAAAAAGAAATACTACTTTGAACGGTTTAAAAAGTGTCCTTGCAAACCAGGCATACTTTGTAGACTGTTACAAAGAAGTATTTATTTTTAAATCGCGCTATTGCGGCTCTGCTGAAGAGCCACCTGTCGGTCCCCGGACCAGGAACTCCTGCTGCCAGCTTACAGGTGACATCAGGAGAAGAGGAGGGAGAGGGGAATTTTAATGGAGGATCTTCTCTCTCAAACCACAGCAGTTTGAGAGATAGGATTTGTGGCATTTAGCTTATTTTTTAATCTCTACAAAACTCTAAGCATTTTTCATGGGACATTACTGTCCCTTTAATAGCGGCATGTGTGTGTGTGTGTGTGTGTATGTGAATTTCTGTATAATGTATGTGTATGTGTCTGTCGTGTGTCTGTGTGTGTGAGTGAGTTTGTGTTTGTCTGTGTGTGTCTGTGTGTGTATGTCTGTGCGTATGCGTGTGCGTCCGTGTGTTTGTGTATGTCTGTGTCTGCGTGTGTGTGGTTAGAATTCCCTGTACACTGCAGACATTCCATCCACATTCTTTCTGTACCCATAAAACAATGTAGAAACACTCTGAGCCCAGATATGAGGATGTTGGCACCCACTGCCCTCAGTGCCCCAGGCATCACATCACATTGACGCACGCAGGGCACAGATGTACAGATAGGGTATATGAGGGTGTCAGTGAGACACACACTCAAAGAGAAGCAGACACACTGGCACATCACGGGCATCGGTTCTGTTCCCTGGCTCCAGACTGAGGTAGGACACAATGCTAAGATCTTCACCACCCTGCACTTAACCCCTTGGATGCTAGAAAGGTATCCAACACATTGTCGAGAAATGCACTGACGAGCTGTCTAGCATCCAAGAGTTATAGACACTCAACCCTGTACCCCAGGAGAGCATAAGGCCACATACACAGCGGGAAAGTAGAGTAAACCAATTGCACTGTAGGTAACAATGACAAAGTCTCACTGATTTTAATGGGGTGTTTAACCCCTTTAATGCTAGAGAGATCTCCAACGCATGCAGCTAGATCAGTGGTTCTCAACCTGTGGGTCGGGACCCCTTTGGGGGTCAAATGATGATTTTCCAGGGGTCGCCAAAAACCATGAGATATTTATATTTCGATTCATAACAGTAGCAAAATTACAGCGATGAAGGGACAACGAAAATAATTTTACTGTTAGGGGTCACCACAACTTGGGAAATTTTATCAAAGGGTCGCGGCACTAGAAAGGTTCAGAACCGCTGAGCTAGATTAACCCAAAATTGCTCCGCTTTTCTCTTGCATATACGGCTCATAATCCTCTCCTGCCTTCTACAGGGATTCCCTCCTTTCTGTTGTGTACATCTAAACCATACAGCAAAGAATGTGCTGGTTAACTCTTTGAGCGCCATAAGGGTACTCAACGCATTGCGTTGCATACCCCTCGGGCACTCAAAGAGTTAATGTTGTTCACCCCCCCACACTTTCAGACACTTAGGAAATGACCCCCAATTCTTCTAAGGGCCATACTCACAAAGTAAAAGCAGAACAAATCCAGTACATACCAACAATGAGGAACAATGAACAAGTTGCCATTCATTTAAATGGGGCTTTTCTCCAGTTTGCAAAGCACTGCGTTAGGGAATCTCTCTAGTATTCAAAGGGTTAAAAGCCCCCATTTAAATTAGTGAGGTGCAATTATGGAGCAAACCAGCTGCAGTATGGGGGGTTGAAAAATATGCTAATTAATTTAAATGAGGCTTTTACCCCCGAATAGGTAGTGAGGTCTCCAATCAATTAAGAAACCTCATTTAATCAATGGGAATTTGGGGATTTTGTACTGTACTGTGGTACAGTGGGTTTGTCCGCAAATTGTTCCTCTTCCTCTTTGTACATATTGCCTGTGGTAATTTCCAGCGAGGTCATGTCTGGTTGGTGATCCAGTACCTTTTTATCTGGCATTACAAGCCACGAGCAAAGCACTACACCATTACTAGCCACCAGCAAAGCAATGCACCATTACTAGCCACCAGCAAAGCACTACACCATTACTAGCCACCAGCAAAGCAATACACCATTACTAGCCACCAGACAAGCACTACACTATTACTAGCTACCAGCAAAGCACTACACCATTACTAGCCACCAGACAAGCACTACACGATTACTAGCTACCAGCAAAGCACTACACCATTACTAGCAACCAGCAAAGCAATACACCATTACTAGCCAATAGACAAGCACTACACCATTACTAGCAACCAGCAAAGCAGTACACCATTACTAGCCACCAGACACGCACTACACTATTACTAGCCACCAGCAAAGCACTACACCATTACTAGCCACCAGACAAGCACTACACGATTACTAGCTACCAGCAAAGCACTACACCATTACTAGCAACCAGCAAAGCAATACACCATTACTAGCCAATAGACAAGCACTACACCATTACTAGCAACTAGCAAAGCAGTACACCATTACTAGCCACCAGACACGCACTACACTATTACTAGCCACCAGCAAAGCACTACACCATTACTAGCCACCAGACACACACTACACTATTACTAGCCACCAGCAAAGCACTACACCATTACTAGCAACCAATAAAGCACTACACCATTACTAGCCACCAGCAAAGTCCTACGCCATTACTAGAAACCAGCAAAGTCCTACACCATTACAAGCCACCAGCAAAGACTTACACTATTACAGAATGACGTGACCTGGTATCATTTTTATCTGATATTACATGTCAACAGCAAGATACTGCACCATTACAAAACGCCAGCAAAGCCCTACACCATTACAAGCCATCAGCAAAGCACTACGCCATTACAGAACAGAAGGAGGTGACTTGGTATCTTTTACCTGATATTCCGTGACTCCAGCAAAGCAAAACACCATTACAAGTCACCAGCAATGCACTACACCATCACAAGCCACCAGCAAAGTCCTACATCATTTCAGAATGAGGTGACCTGGTACATATTTGTCTGATATTTCATGCCACCAGAAAAGCACTACACTACTATGAGCCACCAGCAAAGCAATACACCATTACTAGCCACAAGACAAGCACTACACTATTACTAGCCACCAGCAAAGCACTACACCATTACTAGCAACCAGCAAAGCACTACACCATTACTAGCCACCAGACAAGCACTACACTATTACTACCAACCAGCAAAGCACTACACCATTACTAGCAACCAACAAAGCACTAAACCATTACTAGCCACCAGCAAAGTCCTACACCATTACAAGCCACCAGCAAAGACTTACACTATTACAGAATGATGTGACCTGGCATCTTTTTATCTGATATTACATGCCAACAGCAAGATACTGCACCATTACAAAACGCCAGCAAAGCCCTACACCATTACAAGCCATCAGCAAAGCACTATGCCATTACAGAACAGAAGGAGGTGACTTGGTATCTTTTACCTTATATTACGTGACTCCAGCAAAGCAAAACAATATTACAGGTCACCAGCAATGCACTACACCATCACAAGCCACCAGCAAAGTCCTACATCATTTCAGAATGAGGTCACTTAGTACATTTTTGTCTGATATTTCATGCCACCAGAAAAGCACTACACTACTATAACCCACCAGCAAAGCAGTACACCATTTCAAAATAAGGTGACCTGATATCATTTTATCTGATAAAACATGCCACCAGCAAAGCATTACACCATTACAAGCCAGCAGCAGGGCAATACTCCATTACAGGAGGAGGTGACCTGGTATGTATGTTTTCTGGTATTAACAGTACATGTCAATAGCAGAGCACTACATTACAGGGCACCAGCACAGCATTACATTACAGAAAGAGGTGACCCAGTATTCTTCCTGCATATTGCCACAAGTACCCACCTACCCACACTATTACACTTCCAAACGTCCCAAGTGTCCCTCTTTAAGATGGACAGATCCTCTTTGATACCAAAATCCCTCTGTCCCTCTTTCCAACCCTGATGTCCCTCTCTCCTACCCTGTTGTCCCTGTGTTTAGGAGATCAGACTGTGTGGTGTGTATATAAGTGTATCACCCTGGTGTCCCTGTGTTTAGGAGATCAGACTGTGTGGTGTGTATATAAGTGTATCACCCTGGTGTCCCTGTGTTTAGGAGATCAGACTGTGTGGTGTGTATATATAAGTGTATCACACTGGTGTCCCTGTGTTTAGGAGATCAGACTGTGTGGTGTATATATAAGTGTATCACCCTGGTGTCCCTGTGTTTAGGAGATCAGACTGTGTGATGTGTATATCAGTGTATCACCCTGGTGTCCCTGTGTTTAGGAGATCAGACTGTGTGGTGTGTATATAAGTGTATCACCCTGGTGTCCCTGTGTTTAGGAGATCAGACTGTGTGGTGTGTATATAAGTGTATCACCCTGGTGTCCCTGTGTTTAGGAGATCAGACTGTGTGGTGTGTATATAAGTGTATTACCCTGGTGTCCCTGTGTTTAGGAGATCAGACTCTGTGATGTGTATATAAGTGTATCACCCTGGTGTCCCTGTGTTTAGGAGATCAGACTGTGTGGTGTGTATATAAGTGTATCACCCTGGTGTCCCTGTGTTAGGAGATCAGACTGTGTGGTGTGTATACAAGTGTATCACCCTGGTGTCCCTGTGTTTAGGAGATCAGACTGTGTGGTGTATATATAATTGTATCACCCTGGTGTCCCTGTGTTTAGGAGATCAGACTGTGTGGTGTGTATATAAGTGTATCACCCTGGTGCCCCTGTGTTTAGGAGATCAGACTGTGTGGAGTGTATATAAGTGTATGATCACCCTGGTGTCCCTGTGTGTAGGAGATCAGACTGTGTGATGTGTATATAAGTGTATCACCCTGGTGTTCCTGTGTTTAGGAGATCAGACTGTGTGGTGTGTATATAAGTGTATCACCCTGGTGTCCCTGTGTTTAGGAGATCAGACTGTGTGGTGTGTATATAAGTGTATCACCCTGGTGTCCCTGTGTTTAGGAGATCAGACTGTGTGGTGTGTATATAAGTGTATCACCCTGGTGTCCCTGTGTTTAGAAGATCAGACTGTGTGGTGTGTATAGAAGTGTATCACCCTGGTATCCCTGTGTTTAGGAGATCAGACTGTGTGGTGTGTATATAAGTGTATCACCCTGGTGCCCCTGTGTTTAGGAGATCAGACTGTGTGGAGTGTATATAAGTGTAACACATTACTCCACACCAATAAAAGTTAAACAATCAATTTAGAGAAACAGAAGAAGCAGTTAATTGGTGCAGTTCATATAGTAGGTGACACTGGACTGTCCCACTCTGAGAGTGTGGCCCTTCATGCTGAGATCCTGAGATTTGGATCAAACCCTGAGAGTTCCCACGTATGTCTCTCTAATACCCCTGACGTTAAAGAAGTACACTGTAAGTGTTAACCCTTTGAGTGCCAGAGGGGCAAGCACACTCTGGCACTCAAAGAGTTAAGGTAGGAATTCCCAGAGACAAAAGAAAGATAGTGCAAGTTTTTTCAGGTGATGTGGTAAATGGAAATTATATCCTTTTCCCACTGTACCAGAGAACATACTGGGGGGAGGGGGTCTCACAAGAGGTATCAGGGCCACAAGCAGACTAGTGTGACCACATTTCAATTGTGCCATTCAGGGACACTGCAGAGAGAAAAGCGCACCACAGAGTTCTAACCACTAGAGGGAGAACTATCCATTGACTGCTGTGACAGAAAGCAAAGCCTGTGGTGGACTACAAGAAAATGTACATCAAGCTCAAAGCCTTAAAGTGATAGTAATACTTAAAGGGATAGTAATACTTTGTTTTAACTTTATTTTATTTTGTAGGCATTAAAAAAACATGAAGAATGATATAAGTCTTATCTCTCAAATCTTTATGGTTTAAGAGATATTCACAAGCAAAGTGTCCCCCTCCCGCCCCTTTTACTGATGTAACACTGCTCAGACAGAGCAGAAGGGAGGTGCCCAGGTACACTGCACAGAGGGACAATCTTCAATTAAGATAAGGGAAAAAACTGAAAAGCTTGTCAAGGGGGGAAGGGCTTTCATTGCTCTCATAGGAAGAAGATTGTCCCCTGCTGTTATCTGCCTGGTCTATGGACTGCATTTCACATCTGAGAAGAGATGGCTTACACTAGGTAAAAGGGGCGGGAGGGGAAACTTTGCTTGTGAATATCTCTCAAACCATAAAGGTTTGAGAGATAAGACTTATATTGTTCTTCATGTTTTTTTAATGCCTACAAAATAAAATAAAGTTAAAACGAAGTATTACTATCCCTTTAACATTCAACAGATTTAGTTCTATAGATACTTAAAAAATAAATTAATTGCGCTGTTTCTGATCTCCCAGACCTTTATGGTTTGGGAGATATCAGTCTGCAAAGTTCCCCCTTCCCTCCCCTTGCGCTGACGTCTGCTTTCAAAGTTACAGACGGAGATCTCAGTCCATAGACTTCCTGCGGCTCTTCAGCAGAGCCGTGACTGAGGTAGTTACAAAGAAATACTTCATTTGAACGGTCTACAATGTGTGCTTCAACACCTTTACCATGTATGGACCTGCTAATGTTCACCTCCTTCACAGTGGGGTTCATCAGATAGATCGGCACAATATGTAAAGAAATAGTCCTCTAGCTAGGACTCATCGAAAGCACTGCCTACAAGGGGATACTATTTGGTCATGCTGCGAATTAAATCAGGAGTCTTAAGGTGATATGTATATATAAAATTTAATAGACTACAATAATATAAAAATCTGTACAGATGTACATAATAAAATAATAATACTGATACTAAAATAAATCCAAACAGTTCAATATAGGATACCCCTGTAACGGGCCTTAGGCCGTTACAAAAAAGGGACTGGTCGAATTCCCTACCTTAAGACTCACTTGGCCACCGGGCACCCTGTGGAGGGGTTATTTCAAACACTGGGATTTATATTCACCGACTTATAGTCATCCAAAAGACTGTATTCTCAACGTCAAGTCGAGGGCCACTTAATTCGCCAACTTTTAGTCGACCCGAGGTGCTGGGATCGACCCTAGGTCGTAAGACGTCCATTCCGTCTAATGGACTCGGTAGGCGGTAATTGGATTGGCTGTTGTCTTGCGTGATGATAGGAATGGTCAATCGAGGAGTAGGACTTTGTCGACACCCAAATACTTCATGCCCATTGGTCGCACTGATGGGCCAGTTGGGTTGCAGTGGACTTTTGTCACTCCAATTCCCATTGGACTGGAGTGGAGCCTCTTGGAATAACTTATGTAAAGTTAATTCAATCATGCGTGCCTTTTGTTCCAATGTTTACTATTCCATTGTTCTATTGTTTCTGTTTTGTATAAAAGAGCGTGAGGTTTTGCAATAAAGTGTGTTACTGTCTGTATCTCCACAAGAGTGTGTCTCGTTATTTGGGTGGTTTAAAGCATCCCCTCTGACTCTCATCTAAGGGCGAGATACTTTGAGCTGAATTCACCAGACTCTGTAGCGAACACCAAGATCGGGATCTGCGGCTTCAACTACTGGCTTAGTCGACCACGCTGGGAGTGCTGTATTCAACCTCCGACAGGTTTTGGCAACGCAGTTCGACTCTTCGACTCCCCGTCAAACCAGGAAAATTCAACTCGGCCCGGCTCGCCTTCAATAATCACGAATTCTAAATGTGGCTTGCGCCCTCTGACGAGGTCGAATCGCACTTTGTTTCCTGTTCACCGGAATACACAGTGCTGCCTGGCCGAGGTCGAAGGAGGTTTGAGCGGCACGATGGAGTAGGACAACCCGGCGTCCCTTAACCCCCGTTACACCCCTACGCGTTTCACAACTAAACATTGCTTCTTCAAGGGTATATATACAATATAAATACCCCTGAAGAAGCAACGTTTAGTTGCGAAACGCTTAGGGTGATCCTATATTGAATTGTTTGTGTTTATCTTGGTATCAGTATTATTATTTTATTGTGTACATCTGTACAGATTTTTATTTTTATATTATTGTAGTCTATTAAATTATATATACACATATCACCTTAAGACTCCTCAATTAGTTCACAGCATGCCCAAATAGAATCCACTTGTAGGCAGACCTTAAAGGGATAGTAATACTTCGTTTTATCTTTATTTTATTTTGTAGGCATTAAAAAAACATGAAGAACGATATAAGTCTTATCTCTCAAACCTTTATGGTTTAAGAGATATTCACAAGCAAAGTATCCCCTTCCTTTCAGCCAGATCAGAAGGGAGGTGACCAGGTAGACTGCAGAGAGGGACAATCTTCAATTAAGATAAGGGAAAAACCTGAAAAACTTGTCAAGGGGGGAAGGGCCTTCACTCTTTTCATATAAAGAAGATTGTCCCCTGCTGTTATCTGTCTGGTCTTACAACCAGATTCACATCTGAGAAGAGATGGCTTACACTAGGAAAAAGGGGCGGGAGGGGGAAACTTTGCTTGTGAATATCTCTCAAACCATAAAGGTTTGAGACATAAGACTAATATCATTCTTCATGTTTTTTTAATGCCTACAAAATAAAATAAAGTTAAAACGAAGTATTACTATCCCTTTAAAAGGTCTTCTACGTGTGCTTGGTTTGCAAGCACACATAGAAGACCATTTAAGTGAATGATTTCTTTTTTATTAACGAGATTGCGCCTCAGCTGCAGAGCCGCCGGACAGTCGTACGACAGACTTCCCCTGCAGTCAGCTATAACGCTGACTTCAGGGAAAGGGGAGGGAGGGGGGAACTTTGTGAGTGAATATCTCTCAAACCATAAAGGTTTGAGAGATAAAACTGGGGGCAAATAATTTCTTTTTTTTTACTCCTATAATACTGGGATTAGTAATTTTAAAGTATTACTATCCCTTTAAGTCACTGGAAGGGACTGACCATGCGGGCGCACAGAGCTTCACTTGTAAGCTCTGTGCAGCCCGGCGCCTGCAGAAAATGTGTTTTTACTGCAATACCACTGACTTATTGAGCTCAAGTATAGTATAACTTTGCATATTGATAGGTTAGTAATATATTAAAGTGTTAGTAATGGCCACATTTTTATAGATTTGTAGAGGCTTAAAAAATATGATAACTGCCACAAACCCATCCCTCAAACCGCTATGGTTTGAGAGATATTGACAATGAAAGTTCCCCGTCCCTTGTAGAATTTGTAGACCTTTCCAATGAAATAATTATTTTGCAATAATGGGATATCAGCTCTGCTGCAGATCCGCAGGCTGATCCCCGAACATTTATTGCCTATATCTCTCAAACCATAGTGGTTTGAGAGATGGGGTTTGTGGCAATAACAATCTTTTTTTAAGCCTCTACAAATGTATATATAAAAAATGTGGACATTACTAATCCTTTAAGGGGGCAATTTTATTATCACAAAAGTTCAGCTTTAAAGGGATAGTAATACTTACAAATTACTAATCCCCATATTGTAGCTTTGTTAAAAAGAAACTTATTGCCCCCAGTGTCATCTCTCAAACCCTTATGGTTTGAGAGATGATAGCGCTCAAAGTTCCCCTCTCCCTCCCCCTTCCCTGACTGAATGGTGACTACAGGGATATCCGGTATTACTTGCATCAGGCGGCTCTGCAGCATTGCAGAGATCGCGTTTATAAAAAATAAATCTTTCACTAAAAAGGTCTTCTATGTGTGCTTGCAAACCAAGCGTTTCAATGAAAGAATTATTTTTTATAAACGCGATCTCGGCTCAGCTGCAGAGCCGCCTGATGCACATAAGACTGTTGTGTGACAGCTTCCCCTGCAGTCAGCGTTCAGTCAGGTAAGGGGGAGGGAGGGGTTAACTTTGAGCTCTATCATCTCTCAAACCATAAGGGTTTGAGAGATGACACCGGGGGCAATAAGTTTCTTTTTAAAAAAGCTACAATATGGAGATTAGTAATTTGCGAGTATTACTATCCCTTTAAGTAATATATGCTTTTTATTTTTATAGTCTTAAAAAGGTAATACTGTACTGATTGTATCAGGCACTGTCCATTAGGGTACAGTACATCCATTGCGTAGAACCACGGTAGTTAAACAGTTAAACCCACAACCAAAATTGATGAGCCAGATTGCAAAGCAAAGTGGATTTTCAGGTTCAGCTGGTTACAATATTAGTTTAAAACATGATCCAAGCAGGACTGTGTACATCCTATCACTGACCCTACAGCTATTACCTTTGGCTCCCTCCTTAATAATTTCTACATTAGTGGAAAAATTATCTGTAAGAGAAGGGGGATATGCATTATGTATAATAGAAAGGTGATAGAGTGGAAATGACATCTCCAGTGATATCACTTCTCCAATTCCTATGTTATTCTATGGAGCCAATGCACTAAGATCTCTCCAACTTTAGAGAAGTTATCTACACTTTATCATCTCCCCCACTGTACTCTTAGAGTACATTGCCCCTTTAAGAACCTGAGGGTTTTATTCGTCAAACTAAAGTGGAATAATTCTGGAGCAAACCAACTGTACCCACAAGGGAGAAGAGAAAAGTTCAAAAGATTAAAAGAGGTTTTAAAGGGATAGTAATGTTTCATAATAAAATAAACTCTAATTAATCATCATAGTATTTGGACTTTGGGGAGTGTTATTTCAATTCTGTCAGAGTTGTAGTTCAAGAGAAATTCAATGATAAAGTATCCCCCTCCCGCCCCTTTTACTGATGTAACACTGCTCAGCCAGATCAGAAGGGAGGTGCCCAGGTACACTGCAGAGAGGGACAATCTTCAATTAAGAGAAGGGAAAAACCTGAAAAACTTGTCAAGGGGGGCAGGGCTTTCATTGTTCTCATAGGAAGAAGATTGTCCCCTGCTGTTATCTGTCTGGTCTATGGACTGGATTCCACATCTGAGAAGAGATGGCTTACACTAGGTAAAAGGGACAGGAGGGGAAACTTTGCTTGTGAATATCTCTCAAACCATAAAGATTTGAGAGATAAGACTTATATCGTTCTTCATGTTTCTTTAATTCCTACAAAATAAAATAAAGATAAAATGAAGTATTACTATCCCTTTAACACGCTGAATGCCGGAGAAGTGTCCGATGACCTGTAACAATTGTATATCTGTTTTCTGAGGCAGCAGACAGTCCTGCTTTTTTCCCAGGGCTCCCAAGAGAGACTAATACTTAAAAAGTAAAAAATATATTGTGTAGGATTTATCTCCCAGTGTAATACAAGGGAACTTCCACTGCTGAAAGGTGTTTTATTCAAAAGTTATTACAGCTGAAACTTGAATTTTCTAGGTGCAATATAACAGTGGACTGAAAATCTATAGCGGCGCTGTTGCTACACCATCCTATGGACATTTATAGTCAGCTGACCAGTGCTGTCAATAGGATGATGTAGCAACAGCACCACTGTACAATTTCAGGCCACTGACATACTGCGCCTAAAAAAAATTCATGTTTTAGCTGTAATAACTTTTGAATAAAACACCTTTTGACAGTGGAAGTACCCTTGTTTTACTCAGGGGAAAACACTACAATAGTTATATTTTTTTCATATTAAGTATTACTATCCCTTTAACGCAACAGTCTTGATAGGTGTCTCAGATAAGATGTCCCTTTAAATCGGAGGCACATAAACACTTAAAGCGGAACTATCAACCAAATTAAAGTTACCCCCAAATAATTATGCACAGAACTACAAGCATAGCCATACTAGTATTATCTGCAGTAAGTCCAGTGTTAATGAGAAATCTAACTGAGATGGTCAGGCAGGCAGCTTGCTGTAGAGGTATCTTTGCACCTGAGCTGCCAGTCCCTTCCTGTACCTTAAGGTACAATGCAACGCCATCTAGTGGAGACAGGGAAGGACAGCACACGTGTGCAGATGTCTCTTTGGCAAGATGATTGTGCAGATGCCTGCCTGACAGTCTCAGAACGAGTTGGGTTTCTCAGTAATGCTGGACTTGTTCCAGATAATACTAGTATGGATATGCTTTCGTTATGTACGTAATTATTTGGGGGGTAACTTTAATTTGGGTGATAGTTCTGCTGTTAAAGGGATAGTAATGTTTAGCAAAAACTGCAGATCCAGTTAATCTTCATAGTATTTGGGCCATGTAGAGTGTTATTTCAATACTGTCAGAGTTGTATTTTAAGAGTAATTGAATGATAAAGTATCCCCCTCCCGCCCCTTTTACTGATGTAACACTGCTCACCTCAGATGTGGAATCTGGTTGCTTGACCAGACAGCTCACAGCAAGGGACAATCTTCTTACTGTGAGAACAATGAAAACCCTGTCCCCCTTGACATGTTTTTCAGCTTTTCCCTTATCTTAATTGAAGATTGTCCCTCTCTGCAATCTACCTGGGCACCTCCCTGCTGCTCTGAGCTGAGCAGTGTTACATCAGTGAAAGGGGCGGGAGGGGGATACTTTATCATTCAATTACTCTTGTACTACAACTCTGACAGAATTGAAATAACACTCTCCAAAGTCCAAATACTATGAAGATTAATTGGAGCTGCTTTTATTATGAGACATTACTATCCCTTTAAAGGGATAGTAATACTTAAAATGTAAAAAAAAATATGTTGTGGGGTTTATCCCCCTGAGTAAAACAAGAGTACTCCCACTGCTGAAAGGTGTTTCATTCAAAAGTTATTAATTTTCAAAGTTGAATTTTTTAGGTGCAATATCACAGTGGCCTGAAATTGTACAGTGGTGCTGTTGCTACACGATCCTATGGACAGCTCTGGTCAGTTGACCATAAATCTCCATAGGATGGTGTAGCAACAGCGCCACTGTACAATTTCAGGCCACTGTGATATTGCACCTAAAAAATTCAACTTTGAAAATTAATAACTTTTGAATGAAACACCTTTAAGCAGTGGGAGTACTCTTGTTTTACTCAGGGGGATAAACTCTACAACACATTTTTTTTTACATTTTAAGTATTACTATCCCTTTAATTCTGCAGGACTGCAGAGGAATCAGTGTGGCTATGCGGTGTTCGTATTTTATAAATGTCACAGATTTAAAGGTATATATGGCCACCTTAGTCTCTAAAAGATAAGTGATGTGTTGTCTTTAAATGAATTGAGCATATTAAGTGCTAATCTAAATATTACTTAATAGCATTATCACTGCACAAAAAAATAAACAAATTGTGTCTATATAGTCAGTCTAAAAATGCAAATAAAGCCCCCCCGAACAATTACCCATCTATAGTAATAACTCTTTAATATACTTTATCCAAGACTTCAGTATATTAATAGTAACACAATGCACTATGTCAAATATCTTACTTCTTTGCAATTCAAAAGTTATTCAGTTCTAAAGATCCTCCGCCCGCCCCTTTCTTGCCACCTCCCTTTGAATCTCAGATCGGGTTGTGCGACTCTAGGGATGTAGCGAGAGACAAACTATAGGAAATAAGTACAAGGGTAATCCTTGGCTGTTTGAAGAGAGCGTGAACAACGTGAGCAGCCCAGTTTAAAGTGGATCTATCACATATAGAAAAGTAATGCTCATTAGTTAGAGCATTTAGCGAAAAAGTTAAACATGTTACTCCTGTTTGACAAAACCCCGTTATCTGCGCAAAAATGTATGTTTAAAAGGTGCCCAGAAGCCTACTTCCGCTTGCCGCACAGAGGCTGCTCCCGTCCCAATACCCAGCATCCTCTGATGACAGAGACAGAAAGCCTCTGTCATCAGCATCCTCTGATGACAGAGGCTTTCTGTCTCTAAGCTGGAGCGATCTCATTGGCTAGATATCAATCTCTGCCAATGAGATCGCTCCAGCTTAGAGAAAGGAAGCCTCCATCATTGGAGCATGCTGGGTAGTGCTGCAAGCAGGAAGTAGGCTGCTGGGCACGTTTTAAACTTGAATTTTTGCGCAGATAACTTTTTTAAAAAAATGAGTAACATATTAAACTTTTTAGCTAAATGCTCTATCTATTGAGCATTACTTATCTATATGTGATAGATCCACTTTAAAGATTTGGTCCGTAAACTGGTTTTGGTAGTTTTAATACTCAAAGAAGTACATTTGCTCTGTGCTACAAGAGTAGAGTCACAGCCTATGTGTTTGTGATTATCCCTCTTATGGGTGCTTTTTGGTGGATGATTGTGGTCCTGAGATAGTACACAGGGAGGCGCTCTCCTGTTCTTTTCTCTCTCCGTTTTTTCCTATATAAGGGTAATCCTGCCCCCCTTGATGAAGGAGGGCAGTATTTCCCTTTCCTTAGTGAAGTTTGTCCCTCGCTGCAGCCGTCCTCACCAGCCTGCATCTTCAGCGTGACATCATAAGAAGGGGCGGGCAGGGGATCTTTACAGCTGAATAACTTTTGAACTACAAAGAAGTAAGATGTTTGACATAGTTTATTGTGTTACTATTATTATACAGAAGACCTGCCAAAAGTATTTTAAATAGGTATTACTAACACTTTAACACTAGTAGTATTAGCCAGCATAATCTCCATGTTACTGAGAAATCCTACTTCTACCGAGACTGACAGCTAAGCAACAGAGCAGACATCTTTGCTTTCAGACATCTGCTCTGCGGCGCAGGCGCGCAGATTCCTCTAAAGCACTGTTGCCCGGCCGTCAGTCTCAGCAGAAGTAGGATTTCTCAGTAACGCGGTGATTATGCCGGCTAATACTACTATTGTTACGCTTATAGCTAGATAGGGGGAGACCTTATTTGGGGTGACAGTTCCCCTTTAAAAAAGCAAGTTTAGGATTAGATTTTAGGGCTGCAATATAAAATAACTGTATTTTACAGATACTAGCTGGGAACAAATGCTATTTAAAAATGATGTAATCCAATTTAATGTTTAGTTGTTAGTGTCCCTTTAATGGAATGTTTATTCATTCCCCATGCCGCAGATGGTTTACCCCGGAATAGCGCTGCTTAATTTTAACTCTCTGAGTGCCAGAGAGGTATCCAAGGCTTTGCAAAGCAATGCGTTGGATACCCTTCTGGCACTCGAATGGTTAAACATAAGGCCCGAAAGGTCGTGTTCGGAAAGAACCGCAATTCTGGAGCAAACAGATGCAACATGGGGACAAGTGAGAGAGTAACAGATCTCTCTGGCACTCAAGGGGTTAAACGCCCCATTTAAATCATTGGAACGTTTATGAATGATAGTTTTCCCCATATGGTTTGGTTGGTTTGCTCCATGTATCTTCATGAATACTGCCCAAAAAGGCCTATGCACAGGGAAAAAGAAGGGCAATTATAGGGCAAACCAACTGAATTGGGAAGGTGGCGTGGGAGGTGGATAAAAATCCCCTTTGATTCAAATGGAATTTTTAACCCTTTGAGTGCAAGAGGGGTATGCAATGCGTTGCGTACCTCTCTGGCACTACAAGGGTTAACACCCTAAAAGACAGAGAGGTCTTCAACACATTGCTCTGCATTATGTTGGAGATCTCTGTGGCATACAAGGGGTTAAAACCTCCATTTAAATCAATGTGAATTGTGGAATTTTTATGTGCCCTCTCTGGAGCCGTGGATTTGATCTAGAACTATCCAAATTCCCCTTTACATGAAGAAGTGTCATCCTGGAGCAAACCAACTACACTGTAGGGGACAGATACATATTCCACAAACATCCGTGGATTTAAATGGGCTGTTAACACCTTAAATGCTGTAAAAGCAATGTAGACTAATGTAGTATTCAAGGGGTTAAAAGTCCCCTTTAAAAATCTCCCCTATGGGAAATTGGTTTCCCCAAGAATTCATCTTATTTCTTTTGTGCACAAGAGCCAAATACTCAGCCCCTGAAAAAAATGTTTTGGTAAATAATGTCACACACATATATATACACTCACACACATACACAAAGACATATACTCACACACATACATATACTCACACACATACACACTCACACACACACCTCATCTCCCATTGGATATGGCACTGGGATGGATGGATACACTAGTACATGGGATGGATACACTGGTACGTGAGATGGATACACTGGTACATGGGATGGATATACACACTGGAATGTGGGATGGATATACAAACTGTACGTGAGATGGATACACTAGTACATGGGATGGATATACACACTGGTACGTGAGATGGATATACTGGTACATGGGATGGATATACACACTGGAATGCGGGATGTATGGATACACTGGTACATGAGATAGATACACTGGTACATGGGATGGATATACACACTGGAATGCGGGATGTATGGATACACTGGTACATGAGATGGATACACTGGTACATGGGATAGATATACATACTGGAATGTGGGATGGATATACAAACTGTACGTGAGATGGATACACTGGAATGTGGGATGGATACACTGGTAAGGATATACACACTGGTACATGGGATGGATACACTGGTACATGGGATGGATATACTGGTAAGGATATACACACTGGTACATGGGATGGATACACTGGTAAGGATATACACACTGGTACATGGGATGGATACACTGGTACATGGGATGGATACACTGGTAAGGATATACACAATGGTACATGGGATGGATACACTGGTAAGGATATACACACTGGTACATCGGATGGATACACTGGTAAGGATATACACACTGGTACATGGGATGGATACACTGGTAAGGATATACACACTGGTACATGGGATGGATACACTGGTAAGGATATACACACTGGTACATGGAATGGATATACATACTGGTACATGGGATGGATACACTGGTACATGGAATGGATACACTGGTACATGAGATGGATACACTGGTACATGGGATGGATACACTGGTACATGGAATGGATACACTGGTAAGGATATACACACTGGTACATGGGATGGATATACACACTGGTACATGGGATGGATACACTGGTAAGGATATACACATTGGTACATGGGATGGATACACTGGTACATGGGATGGATACACTGGTAAGGATATACACACTGGTACATGGGATGGATACACTGGTACATGGGATGGATACACTGGTACATGGGATGGATACACTGGTAAGGATATACACATTGGTACATGGGATGGATACACTGGTACATGGGATGGATACACTGGTAAGGATATACACACTGGTAGATGGGATGGATACACTGGTACATGGGATGGATATACACACTGGTAGATGGGATGGATACACTGGTAAGGATATACACACTGGTACATGGGATGTATACACTGGTACATGGGATGGAAACACTGGTACATGGGATGGAAACACTGGTAAGGATATACACATTGGTACATGGGATGGATACACTGGTAAGGATATACACACTGGTATATTGGATGGATACACTGGTAAGGATATACACACAGGTACATGGGATAGATATACATACTGGTACATGGAATGGATATATACACTGGTATATGGAATGGATATTTACACTGGTATGTGGGATAAACTGGTACATGGAATGGATACACTGGTACATGGGATGGATACACTGGTAAGGATATACACACTGGTACATGGGATGGATACACTGGTACATGGGATGGATACACTGGTAAGGATATACACACTGGTACATGGAATGGATATACATACTGGTACATGGGATGGATACACTGGTAAGGATATACACATTGGTACATGGGATGGATATACACATTGGTACATGGAATGGATACACTGGTACATGGGATGGATACACTGGTAAGGATATACACAATGGTACATGGGATGGATACACTGGTAAGGATATACACACTGGTGCATGGGATGGATACACTGGTACATGGGATGGATACACTGGTAAGGATATACACAATGGTACATGGGATGGATACACTGGTAAGGATATACACACTGGTACATGAGATGGATACACTGGTACATGGGATGGATACACTGGTAAGGATATACACACTGGTACATGGGATGGATACACTGGTACATGGGATGGATATACACACTGGTACATGGGATGGATATACACACTGGTACATGGAATGTATATTTACACTGGTATGTGGGATAGATAAATTGGTACATGGAATGGATACACTGGTACATGGAATGGATACACTGGTACATGGAATGAATACACTGGTACATGAGATAGATACACTGGTACATAGGATGGATACACACAGAGGTACAGATATAATAGTGATGGATGAATAGATGGATAAGGCTGGTGCACGACTGGAGGGAGGGATGCACCCAGTACAATGACAGCTGTTCGTACACAGATGGCCCAGCTGCCCAGTCTATATTTATGGTCCAGCTGCCCATTGTATATATAGATGGTCCAGCTGAACACCGTATATATAAATGGTCCAGCCACCCAGTATATATAGATGGTCCAGATGCTCCTAGTGCACATCTCAGACATGTTGTGTATCAGTCAGCTGGTTACCCGAGTCATGTTCGCCCAGGAAGGTGTCCTCCTCCCCGGCTCGCGGCCCCGGCTCTCCCCCGGTCTCCTCTTCAGGCAGGCGGGGGAAGCTGGTGATGCTCATGTAATCTACAGGGGAGTACGAGCCCAGAGAGCGCCCGGACCCCTGCTCCGCCATCTCAACCGGGCTCTGATGTCACTGGCATTGGTAGGGGAGGGTGGCTAACGTCACAGGACAGGGGCGCGGCTTGGCATTAGGTATTTAACTCTTGACAGTGTGAAATTGATGATGTCATGTAGAGCTTCTGCGTTTATACATGTGTTTACTTGACGTCTTGTTTACAGAAGAAGGGTGTGTTTGTTGTGCCAGGTTGTGGCATTTGTGTGGAGGAATCTGGATTGGGTGTTCGGGGGGAGAGTGTGTGTGTGTGTGGGGAGTGTATGTTTGGGGGCAATGGGGGTGTGTGGGGGGGTTTGAGAGTGATGGGGTTGAGTGGGGGTATGAGAGGGGAGTGTGCAGATATGATTTTCAGCCGCATCAGGACCTTGTACCTTTTCTTTGTGACCCAGTACATTTTTTTAAGGGAAACTGTGCATTTTTGGGGGAGTTTGCCCACCCACCAAGACTAAGGTGACATGGTACCTTTGTTTTTAGAAAATCACCTCTGGGAGTGTGTGCTTGTGTATGTGTGGGGTTTGCATATGTGTGAGAGCCTAGGGAATTGTGTATGTGGTTATGTGTATTTGAGGGGGAAGTGCATATCCATGGGGGGGGGGGGGGTGTTATGTGTGAGTAATGTGTGTATGCAGGAAGAGTGCATATGTGATGCTTGTATGTGAGGGGAAGGGTTGTGTGTATGTTAATGGGGTGGTGTGTATGTAAGGTGGAGTGCATATCCACTAAGGGAGTGTTATATATATATATATATATGTGTGTGTGTGTGTGTGTGTGTGTGTGTGTGTGTGCAGATGGAGTGCATGTGTGATGGCTGAGTGCTTGTATGTGGGGGGTATTGTGTGTGTGTGTGAGAGAGAGAGAGGAGAAAATGTGTGATTGTGAGCTGGAAGTGTATACATGGCTGGGCATTCTCAGAAGTTTTCCCAGGGGGGAGGCAAAAGCCATAATAGAACCCACACACCAGTCTGCCCCATATAACCATATGTGTGTATGAGGGTGTAGTGTGTGTGTTTCTGGGGGAGTGTGTGTGTATGGAGGGGTGTGTGTGTGGAGGGGAGATAGTGTGTGAGTGCGTGTATGTGTGTGGGAGAGAAAAAGCGTGTGTGTGTATGGAGATTGGGAAGTGTATCATACCCTAAAATACTCCTTTAAAGAAAAAATGTACAGTCACATCCTCCCCACACACACACATACATGTGAGCCACAATGTTGAGTGAGCATTAAGTGGGGCAGTCTCAATGATCCAATTTTGCCTCCCAGGTGCTGGCCCATGTGGTATGCATTGAACAAAATTCCTGCTGACCAGTCAGAGAAGGCACAGATACAAAATATACAAGACTAGTGGAAGAGCCTGTTACACGGGCCACAGTGTCACTGCCAGCCGGTAGCGGGGCAGTCAAGCGCAGTAGAGACTGCCCGTGCCTCGGCTGATACAGAGCTGGACGCTCTGTATCAGCCGTGGCGCGAGCAGTCTCTACTGCGCATGACTTTGTCATTACACACGTTTTAGCGAATTATTATATAGGATGGAAGTAGTGTAAGCACAGAACCTGTCCGTTATATCTTATATAGGACCTAAGAAAGCAGTGATGCACCAGCAAAAAAAAGGCATAGGTAACCCTTTGAGTGCCAGAGAGGTATGCAACGCATTACTCCAAAATGTTTTGTGTACCCCTCTGGCCCTCATTGGAGGGGTTACATGGTGTGGTGTGTGGAACAGAGTGTGCGTGTGTGTGTGTGAGGGGGGCTGTAGCGATTAATCAGATTATTCAAATATTCAATTAAAAAATATAGCTCAATTAATATTTATTTTATATCCAATAATCTCCAGTTTAAACACCTACAAGTTATGAACATGCTGATAACTGCGTGCACAGTTATCCTCTTTTGAAGAGTGCGTAAAGTTTCCAATTCTTATCAGACGATCTTATATTTCTCTCAATTATATTGAGAGGGTTGTTGTTAATGGAGTGTATTCTGAGCAGAGACTGGTTACAAGTGGAGTGCCACAAGGATCTGTTCTGGGCCCTGTTCTGTTCAACATGTTTGTAAGTGACATAAGGGAAGGCTTGGCAGGGAAGGTTTGCTTGTTTGCTGATGACACAAAAGTGTGTAATAGGGTTGATGTTCCAGGAGGTGTCTGTAATATGGAGAATGATTTGGCACTATTAGATAAGTGGTCAAAACAATGGAAACTTCAGTTCAATGTTTCCAAATGTAAAATAATGCACTTGGGGAAAATAAACCCTCAATCTGACTATCGTATTGGCAGTTCTGTGGTAGCAAAGACTTCAGAAGAGAAGGATTTGGGGGTGGTCATCTCTGACAGCCTCAAGATGAGTAACCAATGCAACCAGGCGGTGGGGAAAGCAAATCGTATGCTTGGCTGCATAGCTAGAGGTATAACAAGCAGGAAGAGGGAGATTGTGATCCCTCTGTATAGAGCTCTAGTGAGACCACATCTGGAATACTGTGTACAGTTCTGGAGGCCTCATCTGCAAAAGGATATAACTAAAATTGAGCGGGTTCAAAGAAGAGCTACAAAAATGGTGGAAGGTCTAAAGCATAGAACTTATCAAGAACGACTCAGAGATCTAAATATGTATAGTCTGGAGGAAAGAAGAGAAAGGGGGGACATGATTGAAACCTTTAAATATGTTAAAGGACTGAACAAGGTTCAGGAGGGAAGTGTGATTAATAAGAATCTGAATACAAGAACAAGGGGGCACAATCTGAGGCTAGTTGGAGGAAAAATCAAGAAAAACATTAGAAAATATTATTTCACTGAAAGAGTAGTAGAAACTTGGAACAAACTTCCAGCAGAGGTGGTTGATAAATCCACAGTAACACAGTTTAAACATGCCTGGGATAAACATGTATCTATCCTAAGATAACAATAAAGGAATACTAAAGGGCAGACTAGATGGACCAGGTGGTCTTTTTCTGCCGTCAATCTTCTATGTTTCTATGTTTCTATGAATAATAATTGATGTGATAATCTATAGACTATACGATTCATGAAATATTCAAAACTGTGTGTGTGAGAGTATGTGTGGCGTGAATGTGGGGGACAGTGTGTATATGTGGGGAGAGAAGGCAGGCCCGGAGTGGGACAGAAAATAGGCCCGGGCATTTAAGGCTGAGCAGCCCATTTTTGTGGGTGGAGCTTATAATCACTTGCACCGCACGTTGATTGCCCACCCACCAGAAAACTTGTAACGAGGTGGCCGTCTTTCAGAAAGTGAAAGACGGCCCAAACTTGTTTAATGATTAATTTTTTTTTAAACGCCCGGACCTGCCCACCGGGTAAATGCCCGGTATGCCCGATAGCCGGTCTGGGCCTGAGAGAAGGAGTTTGTGGGGGTACGTGAATGCAGAGGGAAGATGCATATGGGGAAAAAGAGTGTGTGTGTGTAGGATAGAGTGTGTATGGGGAGAATGTGTTTGTGGGGTAGTGTGTAAGAGAGAGTCTGTGATCATCTATAGACTAATCAGTTGATGAAATTATCAGAAATGTTCCCCTCTTTGTGAGTGTGAGGGAAAGCGTGTGGCAGGAATGTGAATGTGGGGGAATAGGCATAGCTGGGAACTCTCCGGATTTGCCCCTGAGTTTTCACTCTGAATTACCGGGTCTCCGGGGCAGCGTCTGGGGAGTTTCTTATGAATCTCTGCCCACATCTGCTCCTTCCTACCCTGTTCCTCCCACTCAGCGGCCTTTACTCCTCCTTCTCCAGTCTATTCTAGGTATTTTTTTGTTTTTTTTTGTCCCACCCCCCCACCTGCGATTAAGCCCCGCCCCTTTTTATGATGCAAATTGCATCATTTTTCTGCCTTCAACAACATCACAGGACTCTCCTCTGGGGGGGGGGGCAGTTCCCAGCAGGGCCGGATTTACATCTCAGGAGCCGGTAGGCACAGAAATCTGAAGCGCCCCCCCCCCCATTGGCCATCTCCACTGGACACCTCCACAATGCTCCTAATCCCCACATTGTCCCCCATCAGCTCCATATTGCCTCCATCATCTCCACATTGCCCCCATCATCTCCATATACCATATTGTCCTCACATTGCCCCCCATCAGCTCCATATTGCCCCCATCTTCTCCACATTGCCCCCATCATCTCCATATATCATATTGCCCTCATATTGCCCCCATCAGCTCCACATTGCCCCCATCATCTCCATATACCATATTGCCCTCACATTGCCCCCCATCAACCCAATATTGCCCCGTCATCTCCATATATCATATTGCCCTCATATTGCCCCCATCAGCTCCATATTGCCCCCATCATCTCCATATACCATATTGCCCTCACATTGCCCCCCATCAACCCAATATTGCCCCCATCATCTCCAAATTACCGAAGACCTGTCTTCACCATGTTGCAGCACTGGGCGGCAGGGGAGGCGTATTAAAAAAACCACAACATGATCCCAGTGACAGGCGTCCCTCTGTGGTGTGCGCCTGTAGGCAGATGCCTACTCTGCCTAATTATAAATCCAGCCCTGGTTCCCAGGTATGGGGATAGGGTGTGTGTGTGCGTGTGTAGAGAGATGGAGTGTATGGGAAGAGAGTGATTGTGTATGGGGGGAGACTGCGTGTGAGTGAGATAATAGACCAGACTAGGGGGCCACAAAGTCCCGGAATGAAGACTCCAGTGCATAAACACTAGAAGGAGAATTGCCAGGAAGTGATGCCTCTGCTGGGCTCCAAGAAAATGGCTTCCAGACAAAGCTGGAACACAAGAGCGAGAACTGAGCCTTTTTATCCCGACATCAATCATGAGCTGTAGTGCAATTTTTTTATAGTGAAATATTACTCAAAGACTTTGGGCGTGATGTACATTTTATTGTAGCCCACCACAGTCATCACTTTCTGTCATGGCAGTCAATGGACCGTTCTCCCTCTAGTGTTTAGAACTCAGTGGTGCGCTCTTTTTTTTCCTCAGTGTCCCTGACTGGCAGAATTGAAATGTGGTCGCCCTAGACCAGACAGGCTGGCACACACATAATAAGTCAGATGTACTATGAAAAACTGAAGTAATTCTGGGACAAACCAACTGCGCTATGGGGGGACATAGAAATGTATCAAATTCATTCTGACCTAGAGGGTCTCCAGTGTATTGTTTAACGTGCATGTTTGAGAGTGAGTGTGTGTTAATACACAGTTGCTGGTAATGTTTGTGTGCATGCAGTAATATATGTTTTTCAGATATACATGCTCCTCTCCATATAAGCCATTAATAACCATGTTAATTACATACCAATTTCTGGCATTGGTGGATGGGTAATTAATGGCAGTGATGCAAGTGGCAAATTCCTCTGGGACATGACGTCCTTAGTATAATAAATATATACCAGCAGCGTACAGCCGGTCACGGCAGACACAAGTGATCTCAAACCAGATTCCATGGAACCCAGCACAGAAGGACACAAGTGATGGTGGATAAAACGCACAGCTAGATATACTAAGAATTCCAACCAGTAGAGGGCTGGCCTGGGGGGCAAGGGGGCAATTGCTCCCCAGGCTGGTCATGAATATGGGCCAGTGGGCCACTGCCTCACTCAATTTCCCATTTGCTGCTGTAAATGGAGTAAACAGAATTTAAGGAGCTACACTAGTATTGTAGCTCCATTTCAATTGTGAGCTCTGTGGTATCACTAGTGTAGCTCCATTTCAATTGTAAGCTCTGTGGTATCGCTAGTGTAGATCTATTTCAATTGTAAGCTCTGTGATATCAGTTCTGTACTACCATTTCAGTTATAAGCTCTGAGGTATCACTTGACTTAATCCATAACATTAATGCCACCTATAACATTAACAAAAGGGGTTGGGCTGGGACATTGGGCTGAAGCGGTAATAGAAAAAGGCCACTTAATTGTACTTGCCCCCCAGGCCAAAAGTTGTCAGCCCTCCCCTGATTCCAACATTATTGCAGTTACAAATTTCGCTTTTTTTATATTAAACTGTAGCAATGCCAGAGAGTGTACAGTGAAACAAGGCTGGGGTTTCAGACAGTGTGCAGTGGAAGAAGGATGGGGTGCCAGACATGATATATATAGGTCTGTGGCTACCAGTGAACAGTGGAACAAGGCTGGGGTGTCAGACAGTGTATGTAGGGTTCTGTGACTACTAATGGCATAAGACTGGTGTCCCAGACAGTGTATGTGCGGTTCTATGACTACTAATAACATAGTAACATAGTAATTTAAGTTGAAAAAAGACTTGCGTCCATCTAGTTCAACCCTTTTCCTATTCCCGTTTTCCTATTCCTGTTGGATCGTTGATCCAAAAGAAGGCAAAACCCCCCCCCCCCCTGATAGATAGATAGATAGATAGATAGATAGACAAATGATAGGCTGTTGTCTTATGTATATACCATCCCTAGTTCAGGAGGGCGGGTCTAAACATCTGCTGACTGCCCTTCCTGCACCATAAATATCACTCTTATTCAGAAGTGGTGACACTGACACATGCACCGTGGGGCAGAGACACATCGGCATCAACAGGTGAGACAGAGGGGGAGAGATAGACTGAGAGGCTTATGTACCCAGGAGAACTGGAGCAATCTTGATGTAAATCAACTGTACCATAGGGGAGAAATACAAATTCCCATTAATTTAAATTGAACTTTTAACCTCTGGAATGCTAGAGAGGCCTCAGAATGCTGCGCAATGCATTAAACCTCTCTAGCTTTCAGATAAAAGCTCCATTTAAATGAATGGGAATTTTTGGAATTATTATCTGAACATGTATAGCTTGGAGGAGAGAAGAGAGAGGGGATATGATTGAAACATTCAAATACATGAAGGGATTCAACAAAGTGCAGGAGGGAAGTACATTTCAAAGGAGTAAAAATGTTAGGACATGCCATCATAGGCTAAAACTAGACAGACACAGTTTAGACGTAATGTAAGAATGTTTTACTTCACTGAGAGGGTAGTAGATAAGTGGAATAGTCTACCAGCAGAAGTGGTAGAGGTTTAAGGGATAGTAATACTTACTTTTAAGTTTATTTAATTTGGTAGGCATAAAAATATTAACAATGATGTAAGTCTTATCATATGACCAGATGGAGGCTTTTCAGCAGTGCAGAAAACGCGTGATCTAGACATAAATACTTCAGTGGAATGGTCTACAAAGTGTGCCTGGTTTGCAAGCACACTTTGTAGACCATTCCAATGAAGTATTAATATTTAGATTGTGCGAAGAGCCTCCATCCGGTCAAATGACCGGATTCTGCAGCTGTCAGCTACATCACTGACTTCTCTCACGAGGCAACTTTAGGAAAGTATATCTCTCAAACCATAAAGGTTAGAGAGATAAAACATACATCTCTGCGCATTTTTTTAAACCTAACAAATTAAATAAACTTAAAAGTAAGTATTACTATTTCTTTAATACAGTGTTGGAATGTAAGCATGCATGGGATAGGCATATGCTGTCCTGAACATAAGGCAAGACCAAGGACCAATGAGGATGGAGGTTTTTACAGTAGGAAAAATGGACAGACTAGGGCAGTGGTTCTCAACCTTTTTTGCTCAGGGCACCCCTAACACATAATCTTGAACATTCGGGGCACCCCTAACATATTTAATGTGATTTATCAAGGGCATAATGAATGGTACAATACACAAATATACAGTTATTATTAGATCTTATAATCATAATAACAAAACTAAATATATTGTACATATTCATTTCTATAAATCTCTATTTAGAGGTCCATTTTAGTTAGTCTTTAGAGAAAATATGGGGCACCCTAAGTGGATGTCCGTGGCACACCAAAGTGCCACGGCACCCTGGTTGAGCATCACTGGACTAGGGGCTAGATTCTGTTTCAGGTGCTAAATGTTAACCCCCGTTTTATCAAACATTTCCCTATTGAAGTCTATGGAAAAAAACGGAGATAAAAGCAGAGATAAAATTAGCACCTGTAATATAATCTAGCCCTAGATGAGCCAAATAGTTCTTATCTGTCATCAAATTCCATGTTTTTATTTGTCCCCCCTGGGCTGTTTGATTGCCTCAGCATTGCTTATTTGGAGGTGTATACTAATGAAGTAACAGAATTGCACACTACTATAGCCACTGGAATCACTACTGGTACAGCGAAAATGTCCCCATTTATGCTGCTTGAACAGGTGTGTGTGTGTGTGTGGTGGTGGTGGAGGGCTAGTGGGGAAGCGCATGGGTGTTTTGGGTGAATTCCAATCCTGTGTGCCTTTTTTAAAGGGACAGCAATACTTAAAATGTAAAAAAAGAATATACTGTAGGGTTTATCACCCTGAGTAAAACAAGGGTAAGTCCACTGCTGAAAGGTGTTTTATTCAAAAGTTATTCCAGCTCAAACTTGAATTTTTCAGGCGCAGTATCACAGTGGCATGAAATTATACAGTGGCGCTGTTGCTACTCCATCCTATGGAGATTTATGGTCAACTGACCAGAGCTGTCCATAGGATGGTGTAGCATCAGTGCCACTGTACAATTTCAAGCTGCTGTGATATTGCACCTAAAAAAATAAAATTTTGAGCTGTAATAACTTTTGAATAAAACACCTTTCAGCAGTGGGAGTACCCTTGTTTTACTCAGGGGAATAAACACTACAATATATATATATATATATTTACATATCAAGTATTACTATCCCTTTAACCCACTGAGTGTCAGAAAGGAATCCATCACATTGCCTCTCTGGCACGCAAATGGTTAATGTTGTGTACCAACAAAGCACAGAAAATACTGGCATAAAATTGGACTATTTCTCTGCATGTGCTAAAGGGGGTGTCATATGGTGCTTGTTGGCAATAAAGTCTTAAAGGGGCTGTACAGGATCAGTAAAGAACCTTTTAACCGACTGCCGGTGCCCTCAGAGCTATGGAAACAGAGTTTCCATAGCTGGTAACTCACCCATTTTATGCCACTTTGCTGTGAAGGAATTAACCCTATACTGCCCCTTTAACTATTGGTAAGGTGTTTTAACTGATTTCATACCTCCTAACAAATGGCCAAAGAGGGACACTTTTGTTTTAGGTGGTGTTGCTGGGGGCATGGCTGGTGGACAGGGCATTACCGAGAATTTTTAGGTTATTTCATGATATACTGGCACCTTTTTATGAAACTGAATTTTTTCTTTGCACAGACAAATTTATAAACACATATAGTGAAGTTTAACCCCTTAAGGACCAGCAGTCCCGGGGTGTGTGGTCCTTTAAGGACCAGATAGGGAAGTTCTAAGTGCCACCCCACGTGACTGATCACGTGTGCCGGCACGTCGAACGAGGGACTGAAAGAGATCACTCCGGTCTTGGAGCGATCAACTTCAGTCCCCGGTATTACTCCCCACGCTCCTGCAGGAGCCCTGTCAGTAAAAGTACGTGACGTACCAGGAACGTCACTGGTCCTTAAGTGCCGGACCAGCGTGACGGTCTGGGTACGTCCCTGGACGTGAAGGGGTTAAGCAATGATTACTGTGAGTTTTATTGCTGTGGAGCAATGTGATACACTTATATACACACACCACACAGTCTGATCTCCTAAACGCAGGGACCCCAGGGTGATAAACTTATATACACAACATACAGTCTGATCTCCTAAACACAGGGACACCAGGGTGATACACTTATATACACATCACACAGTCTGATCTCCTAAACAAAGGGACACCAGGGTGATACACTTATATACACAACACACAGTCTGATCTCCTAAACACAGGGACACCAGGGTGATACACTTATATACACATCACACAGTCTGATCTCCTAAACACAGGGACACCAGGGTGATACACTTCTATACACACCACACACAGTCTGATCTCCTAAACACAGGGACACCAGGGTGATACACTTATATACACATCACACAGTCTGATCTCCTAAACACAGGGACACCAGGGTGATGCACTTATATACACACCACACAGTCTGATCTCCTAAACACAGGGACACCAGGGTGGTACACTTATATACACACCACACAGTCTGATCTCCTAAACACAGGGACACCAGGGTGATACACTTCTATACACACCACACAGTCTGATCTCCTAAACACAGGGACCCCAGGGTGATTCACTTATATACACACCACACAGTCTGATCTCCTAAACACAGGGACACCAGGGTGATGCACTTATATACACACCACACAGTCTGATCTCCTAAACACAGGGACACCAGGGTGGTACACTTATATACACAACACACAGTCTGATCTCCTAAACACAGGGACACCAGGGTGATACACTTATATACACATCACACAGTCTGATCTCCTAAACACAGGGACACCAGGGTGATACACTTATATACACACCACACACAGTCTGATCTCCTAAACACAGGGACACCAGGGTGATACACTTATATACACATCACACAGTCTGATCTCCTAAACACAGGGACACCAGGGTGATGCACTTATATACACACCACACAGTCTGATCTCCTAAACACAGGGACACCAGGGTGGTACACTTATATACACACCACACAGTCTGATCTCCTAAACACAGGGACACCAGGGTGATACACTTCTATACACACCACACAGTCTGATCTCCTAAACACAGGGACCCCAGGGTGATTCACTTATATACACACCACACAGTCTGATCTCCTAAACACAGGGACACCAGGGTGCTACACTTCTATACACACCACACAGTCTGATCTCCTAAACACAGGGACACCAGGGTGATACACTTATATACACCACACAGTCTGATCTCCTAAACACAGGGACACCAGGGTGATACACTTATATACACACCACACAGTCTGATCTCCTAAACACAGGGACCCCAGGGTGATTCACTTATATACACACCACACAGTCTGATCTCCTAAACACAGGGACACCAGGGTGCTACACTTCTATACACACCACACAGTCTGATCTCCTAAACACAGGGACACCAGGGTGGTACACTTATATACACACCACACAGTCTTTTCTCCTAAACACAGGGACACCAGGGTGATTCACTTATATACACACCACACAGTCTGATCTCCTAAACACAGGGACACCAGGGTGCTACACTTCTATACACACCACACAGTCTGAACTCCTAAACGCAGGGACACCAGGGTGATACACTTCTATACACACCACACAGTCTGATCTCCTAAACACAGAGACACCAGGGTGATACACTTATATACACACCACACAGTCTGATCTCCTAAATGCAGGGGCACCAGTGTGATACACTTCTATACACACCACACAGTCTGATCTCCTAAACACAGGGACCCCAGGGTGATTCACTTATATACACACCACACAGTCTGATCTCCTAAACACAGGGACACCAGGGTGCTACACTTCTATACACACCACACAGTCTGATCTCCTAAACACAGGGACACCAGGGTGGTACACTTATATACACACCACACAGTCTGATCTCCTAAACACAGGGACACCAGGGTGATTCACTTATATACACACCACACAGTCTGATCTCCTAAACACAGGGACACCAGGGTGCTACACTTCTATACACACCACACAGTCTGATCTCCTAAACACAGGGACACCAGGGTGATACACTTATATACACACCACACAGTCTGAACTCCTAAACACAGGGACACCAGGGTGATACACTTCTATACACACCACACAGTCTGATCTCCTAAACACAGAGACACCAGGGTGATACACTTATATACACACCACACAGTCTGATCTCCTAAATGCAGGGGCACCAGTGTGATACACTTCTATACACACCACACAGTCTGATCTCCTAAACACAGGGACACCAGGGTGATACACTTCTATACACACCACACAGTCTGATCTCCTAAACACAGGGACACCAGGGTATACACTTCTATACACACCACACAGTCTGATCTCCTAAACACAGGGACACCAGGGTGATACACTTATATACACACCACACAGTCTGATCTCCTAAACACAGGGACACCAGGGTGCTACACTTCTATACACACCACACAGTCTGATCTCCTAAACACAGGGACACCAGGGTGGTACACTTATATACACACCACACAGTCTTTTCTCCTAAACACAGGGACACCAGGGTGATTCACTTATATACACACCACACAGTCTGATCTCCTAAACACAGGGACACCAGGGTGATTCACTTATATACACACCACACAGTCTGATCTCCTAAACACAGGGACACCAGGGTGCTACACTTCTATACACACCACACAGTCTGATCTCCTAAACACAGGGACACCAGGGTGATACACTTATATACACACCACACAGTCTGAACTCCTAAACACAGGGACACCAGGGTGATACACTTCTATACACACCACACAGTCTGATCTCCTAAACACAGAGACACCAGGGTGATACACTTATATACACACCACACAGTCTGATCTCCTAAATGCAGGGGCACCAGTGTGATACACTTCTATACACACCACACAGTCTGATCTCCTAAACACAGGGACACCAGGGTGATACACTTCTATACACACCACACAGTCTGATCTCCTAAACACAGGGACACCAGGGTATACACTTCTATACACACCACACAGTCTGATCTCCTAAACACAGGGACACCAGGGTGATACACTTATATACACACCACACAGTCTGATCTCCTAAACACAGGGACACCAGGGTGATACACTTATATACACACCACACAATCTGATCTCCTAAACACAGGGACACCAGGGTGATACACTTATATACACACCACACAGTCTGATCTTCTACACACAGGGACACCAGGATGATACACTTATATACACACCACACAGTCTGATCTCCTAAACACAGGGACACCAGGGTGATACACTTATATGCACACCACACAGTCTGATCTCCTAAACACAGGGACACCAGGGTGATACACTTCTATACACACCACACAGTCTGATCTCCTAAACACAGTGACACCAGGGTGATACACTTATATGCACACCACACAGTCTGATTTCCTAAACACAGAGACACCAGGGTGATACACTTATATACACACCACACAGTCTGATCTCCTAAACACAGTGACACCAGGGTGATACACTTATATACACACCACACAGTCTGATCTCCTAAACACAGGGACACCAGGGTGGTACACTTATATACACACCACACAGTCTTTTCTCCTAAACACAGGGACACCAGGGTGATTCACTTATATACACACCACACAGTCTGATCTCCTAAACACAGGGACACCAGGGTGCTACACTTCTATACACACCACACAGTCTGAACTCCTAAACGCAGGGACACCAGGGTGATACACTTCTATACACACCACACAGTCTGATCTCCTAAACACAGAGACACCAGGGTGATACACTTATATACACACCACACAGTCTGATCTCCTAAATGCAGGGGCACCAGTGTGATACACTTCTATACACACCACACAGTCTGATCTCCTAAACACAGGGACCCCAGGGTGATTCACTTATATACACACCACACAGTCTGATCTCCTAAACACAGGGACACCAGGGTGCTACACTTCTATACACACCACACAGTCTGATCTCCTAAACACAGGGACACCAGGGTGGTACACTTATATACACACCACACAGTCTGATCTCCTAAACACAGGGACACCAGGGTGATTCACTTATATACACACCACACAGTCTGATCTCCTAAACACAGGGACACCAGGGTGCTACACTTCTATACACACCACACAGTCTGATCTCCTAAACACAGGGACACCAGGGTGATACACTTATATACACACCACACAGTCTGAACTCCTAAACACAGGGACACCAGGGTGATACACTTCTATACACACCACACAGTCTGATCTCCTAAACACAGAGACACCAGGGTGATACACTTATATACACACCACACAGTCTGATCTCCTAAATGCAGGGGCACCAGTGTGATACACTTCTATACACACCACACAGTCTGATCTCCTAAACACAGGGACACCAGGGTGATACACTTCTATACACACCACACAGTCTGATCTCCTAAACACAGGGACACCAGGGTATACACTTCTATACACACCACACAGTCTGATCTCCTAAACACAGGGACACCAGGGTGATACACTTATATACACACCACACAGTCTGATCTCCTAAACACAGGGACACCAGGGTGCTACACTTCTATACACACCACACAGTCTGATCTCCTAAACACAGGGACACCAGGGTGGTACACTTATATACACACCACACAGTCTTTTCTCCTAAACACAGGGACACCAGGGTGATTCACTTATATACACACCACACAGTCTGATCTCCTAAACACAGGGACACCAGGGTGATTCACTTATATACACACCACACAGTCTGATCTCCTAAACACAGGGACACCAGGGTGCTACACTTCTATACACACCACACAGTCTGATCTCCTAAACACAGGGACACCAGGGTGATACACTTATATACACACCACACAGTCTGAACTCCTAAACACAGGGACACCAGGGTGATACACTTCTATACACACCACACAGTCTGATCTCCTAAACACAGAGACACCAGGGTGATACACTTATATACACACCACACAGTCTGATCTCCTAAATGCAGGGGCACCAGTGTGATACACTTCTATACACACCACACAGTCTGATCTCCTAAACACAGGGACACCAGGGTGATACACTTCTATACACACCACACAGTCTGATCTCCTAAACACAGGGACACCAGGGTATACACTTCTATACACACCACACAGTCTGATCTCCTAAACACAGGGACACCAGGGTGATACACTTATATACACACCACACAGTCTGATCTCCTAAACACAGGGACACCAGGGTGATACACTTATATACACACCACACAATCTGATCTCCTAAACACAGGGACACCAGGGTGATACACTTATATACACACCACACAGTCTGATCTTCTACACACAGGGACACCAGGATGATACACTTATATACACACCACACAGTCTGATCTCCTAAACACAGGGACACCAGGGTGATACACTTATATGCACACCACACAGTCTGATCTCCTAAACACAGGGACACCAGGGTGATACACTTCTATACACACCACACAGTCTGATCTCCTAAACACAGTGACACCAGGGTGATACACTTATATGCACACCACACAGTCTGATTTCCTAAACACAGAGACACCAGGGTGATACACTTATATACACACCACACAGTCTGATCTCCTAAACACAGTGACACCAGGGTGATACACTTATATACACACCACACAGTCTGATCTCCTAAACACAGGGACACCAGGGTGATACACTTATATACACACCACACAGTCTGATTTCCTAAACACAGGGACACCAGGGTGATACACTTATATACACACCACACAGTCTGATCTCCTAAACACAGGGACACCAGGGTGGGAAAGAGGGACAGAGGGATTTGGGTCCCAAAGAGAGATTGTTCCTCCTAAAGCGGTACACTTGGGAGGTGTGTGATTTGCTGTGTAGTTCATCAATATCGGCACAGTAGGGTGATGACAGAGCCTTGCTCTGTGCTCTTGGGAGCTCTTTCCTGTCTCCATAGAAGCCACAAGCTGGGGAATCCACCATCAGTGCGCTTTTACAGACACAGGTAAAAACTCCTATGAGAGCCTAATAAGCGCACCTGGGAACTCTCCGGTTTTGCCTCGGAGACTCCGGATTTCACAGTGAATTCCCGGGTGTCCGGGGCAGTCTCTCAATCTCTGGGTTGTTCTCCATCCCGCACCAGTTCCTCCCACTTCCCGCCCTCTTACCCTCATTCAACATATATTTTGCACTTTTTTATTTTAATTTTTTGTCCCGCACCCTCGTGACTAAGCCCCACCCCTTTTATGACGCAAATCGCATCATTTCCCTCCCCGATCAGCACTAGCTGGGCTGCCCTCCGAGTAGCCCTGCCTGTCAAGGTCCCCATGTATGCTAATAAGCCTCTAATGTCACCCATCTGTGCCGATTATCAGTGAATTGCACAGCAAACCAATAAACAGTGGGTTTACTCTTACCTCTCATAGTTCTAAGAGCACTGACACTGAGTTAAAAGGCTCTTATTTTGACCAGATTCTTCTCTTTTAAGAACGGTGGCATGTGTGCGCTGCTTTGCACTAAAGCATTCAAACACTCTAGTCATACCCTGCAGTGCAGAAGCATGAAAATGATCTGCACTGGAGGATTAGTTCCAGGGCATGTATCTGTATATATTATTGTTGGTTTGGGTACTTAAAGGGAGAATTGGAACTAACTTAACCCTTTAAGGATCGGCGTGCACACGCTCGGCTGGCACTTGAGGACCACGGGGCTTTTTTTTTTATTTTAAGTTCTGGTTCAGGGCTTCAGGAGGTGCGTGCAGCTGCGCCAGGAACCCTGAACTCTATGCCGTGCCAGGACCATCACTGGTCCTTAAGTGCCGGACCACCTTGACTGTCCTGGCACGTCAATGTTCCTTAAGGGGTTAAAATAATGTGTTATCTTGCAGTTGGCTGTTCTTTTTGCTCATCAGAATTAGAGAATAGCGTTTTATTGGTTAACCCTTTGAATGCCAGAGGGATACGCAATGCATTGCGTTGCGTACCCCTCTGGCAATCAAAGGTATAAGAGTTAATTGTAACTAAAAATGAAATTAAAGTTGAACTGTCACCCTAAAGAATGTTCTTACAGAGAAAGAAAATATACCTATATCTTTTACTAGCATTTTTTTTTCTTGTAAATTGTTTTTGACTGTCAGGGAGCTTTTTAATGGGATACATTAATATTAATTGAGTGTCTTTACACACCTCCCAATATATCAAATGGCAGAAGAGCGCTCACTTGTTTTTAGGTGGTGTTGGGGGGTGTGACTGGTAGGTGGGACATTAGCAATTTATTTAATGTCTTATTGACCCCTCTTTTGTAACTGAATAAATTATTAAGAGCAAGACCAAAGTATTTTATTTACACAGGCTAATTTATAAACACATAAAATGAAGTTTAAACAAATACTAATGTGAGTTTTATTGCTGTGGAGCAGTGTGATAGACTTATATACACACCACACAGTCTGCATACCTTCCAAGTGTCCCTCTTTAGGAGGGACAGTCCCTCTTTGAGACCCAAATCCCTCTGTCCCTCTTTACCACCCTGATGTCCCTCTTTTTAGAGGACCAGACTGTGCATGGTATATATAAGTGTATCACATTGCTCCACAGCAATAAAACTCACATTGTTTGTTTAAACTTCAGTATATGTGTTTATAAATTAGTATGTTTAAATAAAATACTTTATCCTTGCTCTAAATTATTTATTCAGTTACACCACGAGGTATCAGAAGGTCATAAAATGACCTAAAAATTATCTGTAATGCCCCACCCACCAGACACACCCCCAACACCACCACCTAAAATAAAAGTGTCCCTCTTTGGCCATTTGAAATGTTGGGAGGTATGAGTCTGATCTTCTAAAAAGAGAGACACCAGGGTGAGCAGGGGAGGGCTGGCAACTTGTGGCCCAGGGGGCAAATTCAGTCAAGTGGCCCATTTCTATATCGCTCAAGCCCACTGTCTCAGCCCACCCCCTTTTGTTAATTTTAAAATTGGCATTAATGTTGTGAAGTAAGGCAACTGATACCACATAGCTTACAGCTGAAATGAGGCTACACTAGTGTTCGCCTACAAAGCTTACAATTTAAGTAATGCTACACTAGTTATACTATAGAGCTTACAAGGGAATGGGTTATGCTACTAGTGTAGCTCCATTTGGATTGTTCCTCTGTGGTGTCATTTGTGTAGCTCCATTTCAATTGTAAGTTCTATGTTATAACTAGTGTAGCTTCATTTACAGCAGCAATTGGGAGATTTAGTGAGGAACAGTGGCCCACCAGCTCAGACATATGACCGGCCTAGGGTGCAATTGCCCCCCAGGCCAGCCCTCCCTTGAGGGTGAGAAAGAGGGACAGAGTGATTTGGTCCTTAAAGGGATAGTAATGTTTCACACTAAAAGCAGCTCCAATTAATCTTCATAGTATTTGTGCCATGGAGAGGGTTATTTCAATACTGTCAGAGTTGTAGTTCAAGAGTAATTGAATAATAAAGTTTTCCCCCTCCCACCCCTTTTACTGATGTAACATTTCTCACCTCAGAACAGAAAGGTGGTCCAGATGGATTGCAGAGAGGGACAATCTGCAATTTGCATAATGGAAAAACCTAAAAAAAAACTGTCGGGGGGGGCAGGGTTTCCCTTATGCTCACAGTAAGAAGATTGTTCCTTGCTGTGATCTGTCCGGTCAAGAGACCAGATTCCACATCTGAGGGGAGGTGGCTTACACTAGGTAAAAGGGGCGGAAGGGGGATACTTTAGAAGGACAGTTGGGAGGTATGGTCTTAGTGCAGTGTGTCTAATGTCATTTGTTAGGGCACGCCAACAGGTTATGTTTCTAGAATATTCCTGGTTGATCACGTGTATAATCAGTGGTTCAGTCATTGTGATTGATTTATCTCTGAGTCATTAGGGATATCCATAAAAACTGAACTGATGGTGTGCCCAGAAGACTGGAGTTGAGGATCACTGTCCAGGTCTGGGTTCACATGGCAACATTAGTGCAGACAGGGCTGGATTTCCCAATAGACAGACTAGGCAACTGTCTAGAGCTCCAACATTTGATTGGATTCTCAGCTGTTGCTGCCCACACCCACATTCTGAATTGTGGGTGTGGCCAGAGCAATATCAATGTCCCTGCACCAGTTTTATCCCCTTGTACAATCTATTATTTAACCCCTTGGATGCTAGAGAGATCTCCCATGCTTTGCAGTGCATTGGAGATCTATCTAGCAACCAAGGGGTTAATTATTTTTTAGTTGTTCTTGCTCATTATAGACCAAGTTTTTTTCTGTGCCAGGAAATAATTGATGGAACTGGGGTGGGGTGATGGGAGGAGTGGGGTGTGGCCTAGAGTGCTCCACCCATGGCCACGTGTGACTGTTGCCTTGTGTTTCGGAGACCCAACACAGCTTGGTGCGTCACTATTTTTCTTACATCAGAACGGAATGAAGATGTAGCAGAGATGATCTGCATGTTGGCCTGTGGTTCTGATGTGCAGATGGTTCACAAGGGCGAATGAATTGCTGCTGTGTCCACCACAATGATACAGTGAATAGAGACCCATATGGGCATTAGCCAATCACATTTTACAATGATCAAGTGAACAGAGCCCCATTTAAGCATTAGCCAGTCATATTTGGCTGATACTCATGTGCCCCACCCATTAATCACACCTCCGGGACACCCAGCTCCATTGACTGGGGGAATAAAGGAACATTGGAGGTACATTTGCACCTGTGATTTGCCCAGAGCTATAATGCAGACTGCCAAGTCACCATCTGAACCCAGCCTTAGGGAACAGTAACCTGACAATGGAGGGCAAGCAGGGGAATGCTGGTCTATTGGACAGGGGGACAATTGCTCCCTTGGCCTGTCAAATGTCTGGGCACTGGACCCCTGTCCCACTCTATCTCCCACTTGCTGCTGTAAATGGAGCTAAACTAATGATATCAAAGAGCTTACAACTGCAATTGGGCTACACAAATGATACAGCAGATCTACAATCCAAATGGAGCTACATTCGTAGCATAACCCATTTCCCTTGTAAGCTCTATAGCAGGGCTCAAAATTTCCATTCGCCACTAGCCAATGGCGAGTGAAAATTTAGCCCTGGCGAGTAGAAATTCAGCCCTTGTGGGTATGTTTTGGCTTGCAGTGGCAAGTAACTTTTCAGGTCTGGCTAGTAGCAAAGGACCCTGTCTATAGTATCACTAGAGTAACTTACCTTAAATTGTACACTTTGTAATATTTCAACTCTGTGCTATGTGGTATAAATTGCCTTACTTCACAACATTAATCCTAGTTTTAAAATTAACAAAAGGGGGTTGGATGAGACAGTGGGCTCGAACACTAGTAGAAATGGGCCACTTGAATGTATTTGCTCCCCGTGCCACAAGTTGCCAGCCCTCCTCTGAGGGCAAGTTATTAAAACATTATCCGTATTTTGACAAACACACACACTAAAAGATTAAAGCATGCTTTAATGTATTTATTTTTAATATAGTGATTCCATTCTGTCCTTTACAGAGCGTGAGAAGGAAAAAGAGGGAAGACTCTGGCTGGACACTGTGCTAGCAATTTTGACGTCAGATATTTAAAGGTGTCATTATTGCCGGAATGGGTTCTTCACTGAAGCCCCGTCGCCCATTTATTGTACTCCGTGAATTCACCGCAGGCAGACATAAGGTGGCCTGTGGTTCCATGGGTGTGTTCCTCGATGGTGAGCAGACACGCGGACGCATCATGGACCTTGTAGGAAGACCTGAAGTGTCGCTGAGGAGGAGCCAAGTTCGAGTGCTGGGGAGGAGGGACTCCTCTTTCCTGTATGGAATTGGCTCCCCCCACAGGCGCCTTCACCTCTTGTCCAATGAGAAGCTGTTCTTGGCTGTGTGCAGCTTGCAGATCAGTGATGTGGTCAGGGTGAGATGCCAGGGTGAAGCCTCGGTGGGTGTAGCCACTGCCATCTGGGAGCTGTCTGAGAAATCTGGATTCTCTGAACTTACCAAGTTACTGATTGAAGTGGAATTGCTGGTGAGTGACTATTCTGAGGCAAATTTATTGAAATATATGGGGAAGAAAGAGATATTCCACTGTCCACCCACACATACATTGACTGACATCCCAGCCTCCCACTGGTAGTCACAGACCCACACATACACTGACTGACATCCCAGCCTCCCACTGGTAGTCACAGACCCACACATACACTGACTGACATCCCAGCCTCCCACTGGTAGTCACAGACCCACACATACACTGACTGACATCCCAGCCTCCCACTGGTAGTCACAGACCCACACATACAGTGACTGACATCCCAGCCTCCCACTGGTAGTCACAGACCCACACATACACTGACTGACATCCCAGCCTCCCACTGGTAGTCACAGACCCACACATACACTGACTGACATCCCAGCCTCCCACTGGTAGTCACAGACCCACACATACACTGACTGACGCCCCAGTTTTCTCCCACTGGTAGTCACAGACCCACACATACACTGACTGACACCCCGGTTTTCTCCCACTGGTCACATACACTGTCTGACACCCCAGTTTTCTCCCACTGGTAGTCACAGACCCCCATATACACTGACTGACTTCCCAGTTTTCTCCCACTGGTAGTCACAGACCCACACATACACTGACCGACGCCCCAGTTTTCTCCCACTGGTAGTCACAGACCCACACATACACTGACTGACATCCCAGCCTCCCACTGGTAGTCACAGACCCACACATACACTGACTGACACCCCGGTTTTCTCCCACTGGTCACATACACTGTCTGACACCCCAGTTTTCTCCCACTTGTAGTCACAGACCCCCATATACACTGACTGACTTCCCAGTTTTCTCCCACTGGTAGTCACAGACCCATACATACACTGACTGACACCCTATCTTCCCACTGGTAGTCAGAGACCCACACATACACTGACTGACATCCCAGCCTCCCACTGGTAGTCACAGACCCACACATATACTGGCTGATGCCCCAGTTTCTGACCACTGGTAGTCACAGACCCACACATACACTGACTGACACCCCAGCTTCCCACTGGTAGTCACAGACCCGCACATACACTGACTGACACCCTGGTTTTCTCCCACTGGTAGTCACAGACCCACACATACACTGACTGACACCCTGGTTTTCTCCCACTGTTGGATACAGATCCACACATACACTGACTGACATCCCAGCCTCCCACTGTCGGATACAGATCCACACATACACTGACTGACATCCCAGCCTCCCACTGTCGGATACAGATCCACACTGCCTGCTATCTCAACCTGGTTCAACTGATTTATGACTGAGCTTTCACCATGTACACCCATTGTTTCTCAATGGAGTTCCCCGAGTTCCCTGCATCCTGTTCTTTACATCACTGCAGTACGATAAAGCCTTTAAAGATGTATTCAGCAGAGTGGTGGAGGGAGAAGACTAATAAAGAAAAATGCAGCAGTCAAAAGCAGAATTTTGTGCAAACTGGCCGTTATGAAACTTTAAATTTCAATACGTTATGAAAGCTGTGTTTAAAGCTGAATAGGATAATAAATATTTTTTTAATTATAGTTTCCCTTTAAGACTCCATCAACAACAAGGAAAGTACAGTTAATGATTAGTGTAAGTTAATGCTTTGCCACTCCCACTTAATTTGTTAAAGACAGGGTTTTCAATAACCTCCTCTGGGTGCCAGCATTCTCAGAATGACCCAGCCAAGATGTTTTAACCTTTTGCGTGCCAGGGAGTTATCCAACGCAATGCAATGTAATGCGTTGGATACATCTCTGATACACAAAGGTTAATCCTTTGAGTGCCAGAAGTTTGTGCAATTCACTTTATTCTAGGCAAGTACTCAAATGGTTAGAACAAATATGACCAGATTCCTATTTTAACACAGGGCTCTTTAAAGGTGTAGCAACACTTAATACAGGGCTCTTTAAAGGGATAGTAATATTTTATTATTACTACCCCCCATAATGTAGATATTTGCAAAATAACTTAATAGCCCCCAGGTTCATCTCTCAAACCTTTATGGTTTGAGAGATAACCGAAGGCAAAGTACCCCACCCCCTCCCTGAAGTCAGCGTTGTGCTGACTGCAGGGATATCCGGTCTGACTTTCAACAGGAGGCTCTGCAGCAGAGCCGCAATCACTTTAGTGAAGAATAATTATTTCACTGAAACGGTCTTCTACGTGTGCTTGGTTTGTGCTTGGTTTGCAAACACACGTAGAAGACCGTTTCAGTGAAATAATTCTTTGTCACTAACGCGATCGCGGCTCTGCTGCAGAGCCGCATAATGAAAGTCAGACCGGATATCCCTGCAGTTAGCACAACGCTGACTTCAGGGAAGGGGGAGGGAGGGGGGAACTTTGCCTTCGGGTTATCTCTCAAACCATAAAGGTTTGAGAGATGAACCTGGGGGCTATTACATTATTTTACAAATATGTACAATATGGGGGATAGTAATAATAAAGTATTACTATCCCTTTAAGCACAGGTGAGTTAGTCGCAATAAATGATCCACAATTAACTCACCTGTGCTTAAAGGGACAGTAATGTCCCATAAAAAATGCTTAGAGTTTTGTAGAGGTTAAAAAAATAAACAATATGACACAAACCCTAATTTCTCAAACCTTTATTGTTTGAGAGATATCCTCCATTAAAGTTCCCCTCTCCCTCCACTTCTCCTAATGTCAACTGTAAGCTGGCAGCAGGAGTTTCCAATCCGGGGACCGACAAGCGGCTCTTCAGCAGAGCCACAATAGCGCAATTTAAAAAGAAATACTTCTCTGGAACAGTCTACAAAGTGTGTAGATCTGGAGACAAAGAGCGCAATACATACATCTAAAAGTGGTGCTCTATTCTTTAAAATCAAAAACTCGTACAGATTGCACTTGTATTGCAAGTGTATCTCCTTTCACCCTTCCAGGGTATCACCTCCCGATGTGTAGTCTCCGTTGACGGCTGTTGGTGTTTCTCACTCACCTAACTTGCATCTGTCACGTCCTATCCAATGGCGAAATCCTTCATCATTCGTCCTCTTCACGACCGGATGCTAACACATCCACTGATTACAGCAGAAGCTTGAGGGGCTTTATCACCTGGTTATCAGGACCGAGAGTCCCACATACACGGTTGTATCACACCGGAAGGTTGAAATTGGCATTTACCGTCTCGCTAAACACCTTGTACAACCCCACACGTATCGCGGGCCAAACTGCCTGTTTCCTCAAGGGTAAAGTTATTTGGAGCCCTCTACTGGTCGCTCCTATAAATAACCTCCTTCTTAATTAAAATACATACAACATATTACCATATAAAACATATATAAAACAAATATAAGAACAGTTATGTTTGTTTAAATCATATAATGTAGATGTTATAAGCTTTGAAACAATAAAATATTGTGCATAGAAGTGAAAAACTCAGGAGATAGGGTTTCGATATAGATCTAGCAGCATTTCCTTTGAATAGGGAGGAGGGTTTATTGGTGAGATATTACGGTTAGGGCTGCTATGTACATCTAAAGATTGAGATGACCTAATATTCACCAAGAGTAAGATGCAAGGGTTAATTACTTGGTAGGTCTGTACTGAGGATACTGCGTAGGTTTGCTACGAGGTTTTTTAAATGTTTTTTAAAGGGATAGTAATACTTCGTTTTAACTTTATTTTATTTTGTAGGCATTAAAAAAACATGAAGAATGATATAAGTCTTATGTCTCAAACCTTTATGGTTTATGAGATATTCACAAGCAAAGTTTCCCCTCCCGCCCCTTTTTCCAGTGTAAGCCATCTCTTCTCAGATGTGAATCTGGTTGTGAGACCAGACAGATAACAGAAGGGGACAATCTTCTTTGCATGAAAAGAATGAAAGCCCTTCCCCCCTTGACAAATTTTTGAGCTTTTTCCCTTATCTTAATTGAAGATTGTCCCTCTCTGCAGTCTACCTGGGCACCTCCCTTCTTATCTGGCTGAACGGGGGGGGGGGGGGGGGGGACTTTGCTTGTGAATATCTCTTAAACCATAAAGGTTTGAGACATAAGACTTATATCATTCTTCATGTTTTTTTAATGCCTACAAAATAAAATAAAGATAAAACGAAGTATTACTATCCCTTTAAATGAGTGGTACTTAAAGTTTCTTTTTAAATGAGTTTAAATGATTAATACATTGATAGGTAGGTGTAAAGAGAATTTATAATGATCTCTAATAATGTTTTAGTCATTTGATGTGATTGTGGGACTGTAGTCTTATGATTACAAAATATGCTGATAAGTAGTTAGGACGTTTTTCACTTCTATACACAATATTTTATTGTTTCAAAGCTTATAACATCTACATTATATGTTTATGTTTTAAACAAACATAACTGTTCTAATATTTGTTTTTATATATGTTTTATATGGCAATATTTGTATGTATTTTAATTAAGAAGGAGGTTATTTATAGGTGCAACCAGTAGAGGGCTCCAAATAACTTTATCCTTGAGGAAGCAGGCAGTTTGGCCCGCAATACGCGTGGGGTTGTACAAGGTGTTTAGCGAGACAGTAAACACCGATTTCAACCTTCCAGTGCGACACAACCGTGTATGTGGGACTCTCGGTCCGGACAACCAGGTGATAAAGCCCCTCGAGCTTCTGCTCTAATCGGTGGATGTATTAACATCTGGACGTGAAGCGGACGAATAAGGAAGGATTTCACCATTGGATAGGACGTGACGGGTGCAAGTTAGGTGAGTGAGAAACACCAACAACCGTAAACGGAGACTACACATCGGGAGGTGATACCCTGGAAGGGTGAAAGGAGATACACTTGCTGCAAGCTTGTAAGTGCAATCTGTACGAGTTTTTGACTTTAAAGAATAAAGCACCACTTTTAGATGTATGTATTGCGCTCTTTGTTTACAGATCTACACATATGATGTATGGACAAAGCCATATTATAGAGCTGCATAACATAAGTCTGGAGTCAAAGTGTTTAAATATTTAAACTTGTGACGGAGGAAGAGGAACAGTTAATGTTGTGTGCCATTTCCACCATCTTCATCATTCCATCAGTGTCCTGTTAAAGGGATAGTAATGTTTCATAATAAAAACAGCTCTAATTAATCATCATAGTATTTGGACCTTGGAGAGTGTTATTTCAATTCTGTCAGAGTTGTAGTTCAAGAGTAATTCAATGACAAAGTATCCCCCCTCCCGCCCCTTTTACTGATGTAACACTGCTCAGCCAGATCAGAAGGGAGGTGCCCAGGTAGACTGCAGAGAGGGACAATCTTCAATTAAGATAAGGGAAAAACCTGAAAAACTTGTCAAGGGGGGCAGGGCTTTCATTGTTCTCATAGGAAGAAGATTGTACCCTGCTGTTATCTGTCTGGTCTATGGACTGGATTCCACATCTGAGAAGAGATGGCTTACACTAGGTAAAGGGGGCAGGAGTGGGAAACTTTACTTGTGAATATCTCTCAAACCATAAAGGTTTGAGAGATAAGACTTATATCGTTCTTCATGTTTTTTTAATGCCTACAAAATAAAATAAAGTTAAAACGAAGTATTACTATCCCTTTAACCTTGTCAAGATTGTCCTTTTCATCATTTCCCATTTTTCTGTTGTCTTTGGCTTTTTGGGTGTTATTTGTTTTATATATCAATTAATTTTTTTTTCTTGTCATATTTCATAGAAACATGGAATTTGACGGCAGATAAGAACCATTTGGCCCATCTAGTCTGCCCAATTTCCTACTGTGTAAAAAAAAAAAAAAAAAAAAAAAAAAAAAAAAAAAAAAAAAAAAAAAAGAAGAGGACATTTAAGAGACTGACATTAGGGTTGATATATTACAACTCATGATACGATTGTCTAAGTGTCATTAAGTGACAAGTTATTTATAACGTTTTCTGGTTAGGACTATTTTCTATTCTTTGCCCCGTAACGAAGTGTTTTGTATTTGTTTGGGTCCGCTTTTGGTGCTTCTCTCTTCCAGTTTAGTGCTCTATTGCGATATTGTTGGTCTACAAAGTGTGCCTGGTTTGCAAGAACACTTTTCTTTTTAAATCTCTCTATTTCGGCTCCGCTGAAGAGCCTCCTTGTGTCGGCCGACTCGGATCTCCTTCTGTCAGCTTTAAAGCTGACATCAGGAGAAGGGGAACGTTAGCGGAGGATATCTCTCAAACCATAGCGGTTTGAGAGATAGGATTTGTGTCATATTGTTTGTTTTTTTAACCTCTACAAAACTCTAAGCATTTTTTATGGTACATTACTGTCCTTTTAATCAGGGAAATCCTTACATCCTGGCCTGTTCGTGGTCTTTGAGGACTGAACTTGGAAAGCTCTGACTTAATATACAGTAAAAATGATATTGTAGGGTGTATCCTCCTGAGAGGGATTCAAAAGTTATTGACATTTTTAGGTGCAGTATCTCAGTGGTCTCACATTTTACAGTGGTGCTGTTGCTACACCATCCTATGGAACTTTATGGTCAATTGACCAGAGCTGTCCAGAAGATGGTGAAGAAAGAGCGCTACTGTAAATTTTCAGGCCATTGAGATACTGCACCTAAATAATTCAAGTTTGAGCTGCAATAACTATTGAATTTAACGCCTCTCAGAAGTGGAAGTACCCTTGTTATACTCAGGAAGATATACCCAACAATATATATATATATATTTTTACAGATAAAGTGTTACTATCCCTTTATCACAGTGAAAAGAACTCTAGCAACCCCCTGCAAACGGTCTGCCAGTCGTGTTCCTTCACTCACCTTCTGATGCATTCTACCATTGATTTGGATTCAGGAGAGGCGTGTCTGACAGACGGCCAATGTGAGTGAGCACCAGCCAATATGACTGGCTGTTTTCCACATCATTCAGCTGTTCATTGGAGGTTGCAACAACCATGATGTCCTCAGTCAACGTTCTTGTGGACTTCCTGAAGGCAGCCCCTTAGATTGCTGTGAAGACCTTCCTGACTGCATCTTTACTATGTTCCTGGGTGAATGCAGTAAAGATGCAGTATTATGGTGCATTCACTAAGTGGATTTTCCCCCTTGTAAAAGGCATCATAGCCTGGCATAAGACTTTTCACTCTAGGCAGTATCACCAACACAGAATTAATGCATTGGTGTCGCCCATGTGAAAGGGACCTAAGCATTCTGCATTAAAATGATGATCCGGTCACATTAGTTGAAAGTGTAATCAACTTTGCGTTATGAAGACCTCATAATTACATGATAAACAAGATATATAAAGAGAGAGAACAATATACGTATACTTGGGACTAACAGTATTACGGAGATTGATCACTCAAGAATAGTGGTATTAAACATTAGGATTTTAACCCTTGAATGCTAAAGAGGTCTCAGTTGCATTGTGTCATATTCTCTAGCAAAGGGTTATAATTACAAAAAAACAAAAAAAAAAAGTATAAAATGCGGACTGAAAAATGATGAGAATTAATATGATGTTAAGCTATGTGATTGGGTGGTTTGTTGCATGACATTGCCCATATCATATTCAGGATGGAGAATACTGCGGTGATATCACCCAGAGATTAAAAGTCGATGCCGGGGATATCCTGACCGTGAGCTCCAGCGTACAGCGCTATCCAAGTTACAGAGAAACAGGGCCCAGCGCGGATGAAGAAGGTGAGTGAAGGGATTGATAAAAAGGGAAACTTGTGTCCCCACAAATGGTTTAACCCTGTGAGTGTCAGAGTGGTATCCAATGCTTTGCAACCTTTAAAGTGATAGTAATGTTTCACAAAAACAGCAGCTCCAATTAAGCTTCATAGTATTTGGGCCATGGAGAGCGTTACTTCAATACTATCAGAGTTGTAGTTCAAGAGTAATTGAATGATAAAGTATCCCCCTCCTGCCCCTTTTACCTAGTGTAAGCCCCTCCCCACAGATGTGGAATCTGGTCTTGAGACCAGACAGCTCACAGCAAGGGACAATCTTCTTACTGTGAGAACAATGAAAACCCTGTCCCCCTTGACAGGTTTTATCTTATTCTCAATGAAGATTGTCCCTCTCTGTGATCCATCTGGACACCACCTTGCTGCTCTGAGATGAGCAGTGTTACACTAGGTATAAGGGGTGGAAGGGGGATACTTTATCATTCAATTACTCTTGAACTACAACTCTGACAGTATTGAAATAACACTCTCCATGGCCCAAATACTATGAAGATTAATAGGAACTGCTTTTATTGTGAAACATTACTATCCCTTTAAGGACCTGAGAAGGGTACAAAATGTATAAAACAAGTTACTCTTATAGAAAATAAACAAATATTTAATTATGAAATTGATTTATAACCAGCAACGGACAGATTTAAGGTTGCACATGTTAACTTTGTGTGTTACTGTTCTAAATATCCTATCAAATATGTGTAATAATGTTTTCAGTTCATGGAGCCTGGTGTCTCTTGTGCAGGGGGAGAGGTGGATATTTTCTGAACCTGCAAAGTGATACTGAAAATGATAAAGCATACCTCCCAAGTGTCCCTCTTTTAGACCCAAATCCCTCTGTCCCTCTTTCCCTCTTTCCTACCCTGGTGTCCCTCTTTTTAGATGATCAGACTGTGTGGTGTGTATATATAAGTGTATCACATTGCTCTACAGCAATAAAACTCACATTAATGTTTATGCAAACATCAGTATATGTGTTTATAAATTAGTCTGTGTAAATAAAATACTTTGGTCTTGTTCTAAATCATGTATTAGGTTACACATGGAGGTGTCAATAGGTCATGAAATAACCTAAAAATTCTCTGTAATGCCCCGCCCACTGGCCACACCCCCAGTAACTCCCCCTAAAACACAAGTGTCCCTCTTTGGCAATTTGAAATGTTGGGAGGTATGGATAAAGTATAGAGTTCTTTGAAGCTGGACAATGTTTTATGTACATGTAACATAGTGACATGGTAACATAGTTGATGAGGCTGAAGGAAGATGTGTCCATCAAGTCCAGCCCATGCCAAATCACCCCTGTTGATCCAGAGGAAGGCAAAAAAAAAAAAAAAAAAAAAAAAAAAAAGAAAAACATTGAAGCCATTTCCTAAGTGGGTAAAAAATTAATTCCTGACCCCAAACAGCTTTCAGATTGCTCCCTGGATCAACATCTCATCTGCTTTGAAGTCAGCTGTCATAATTCTCAATCCAGTTCTGTGCTAAACAGGTATCCATTATGTTTTTGAAAGCAGTTACAGTATCTGCATGCACAGCATTCAGAGGCAAAGAATTCCATAGATTTACCTCCCTTACTGTAAAAACAATCCTTGCCTTTGTTTTAGTCAAATATGCCTTTCCTCTAGCCTCAGTGGATGACCTTCCATTCTTAGCTCAGCTCTTTGAGTAAATAGGTCATTGGAGAGTTCTTTGTATTGACCTCAAATATATGTGTAAATGGTAATCATTTTACCTCTTCTCTAATGTAAATGTATGTGTTCTTAATAGGGACAATAAGACCTAAAATGAAACTGGGTTATGTCATTTTATACATCATGCATTTATTACAGCTAGGATCTGCTAAATTGTGTTACTTTATATTATATCCCTGCATTTTAAACCTAAACTTCAAAATTATAATGCATTCATAGTCTGTCCTATATAGACACATTTTGGCTAATTGTTTGAGCAGAGATTATACTGTTAACCCTTCATTGGAATGGTCTACAATGTGTGCTTGCAAACCAGGCACACCTTGTAGACCGTTCTGTAGTTATTTTTTGGTATCGCTATGTCGGTGCTGTCGAAGAGCCTCAGTCTGGTCCCGGAACCAGGATCTCATGCTGTCAGCTATACAGCTGACGTATGAGAAAGGGGAGGGAGAGGAGAACTTTATTTTCATATATATCTCTCAAACCATAACGGTTTGAGATATATGAATAAGCGCAAGTAATATCTTTTAATTGTATCTACCGTATAGTTAATACTTTTTTCCTGATATTACAATCCCATGCCTTGTATTCATGTTAGTGTGCTTATATGTTAATGTAGATGTTTGCCACATGCACTAAGCTCAGATATCTCCCTTTGCTATTGGAGTTCACATTCCCAACATCGCTAGGCTGACCAGACCTCACCTTTAAAAAGGGACACATAGGAAATAGTCATATTTCAGGAGTACACCAAAATCAAAGCAACCCTGTAGTATGCATTTTTCATGTGTGTCCCTTTTTAAAGGTGAGGTATGGTCAGCCTAAACATCGCCAACCTAAGGTCAGCAATGTCGGGATCTCCCTGTATCTCTCTATAGAGCTAATGGACAGTTTGCTGTCACTTTTCTGGAGAGCAGAGACAACAGGTGGCCTTGATAACCATTTCAGTGATGTGGACTGCATACCCCTTTGGCACTGAAAGGGTTCCAAAATGAGAGAATGGCAGAGAAGCTATATATCTCAGCTTCTCTGCTGTTCTGTACTGACTGAACCAGCTCAATGAGTTATCCCCCCGATCAGCTGATTCAGTGGACAGCCAGGCACTCTGAATCAGCTGATCAGTGGACAGCCAGCTTCCCTGGTTCAGTCATTGCAGGAGGGCAGAGAAGAAGTGATATTTAGCTTCTTTGCCATTTTCTCATTTGCAAACCCTTTCAGTGCCATAGGGGTGTGCAGTTTACATACCTATGGCACTAAAAGGGAAAGGGTTAAAGTTGTGATGCTGTTTGTTGTACTGAAGTATTAACAGATCCTCTCCAGTCCCCCACTGGGCAATTAAGGGAGCAGAGAGGATGCAATCAGACTTCAGGTTTGTTGAACTGATAAAGATGTGTAACGGAGGGTATCCCTTACTCATCACCAGCATTTTGACATCCCTGCATTTGAATTCTCCCCCCCTTGCATCCCTAATTTATAGTGCATATGGCGATATGTATCTCCACTTGGTTCATCTCCCCCTGAGACACCCTACCACAGAGCCCTGCAAAAGACTAGATTTTAGGCCTCAGAAAATAAATAGAGAATTGTTACAGATGCTACATGGAATACAAGGTATCTAAAGGGATAGTAATGTTTCATAATAAAAGCAGCTCTAATTAATCATCATAGCATTTGGACTTTGGAGAGTGTTATTTCAATTCTGTCAGAGTTGTAGTTCAGGAGTAATTCAATGACAAAGTATCCCCCTCCCGCCCCTTTTACTGATGTAACACTGCTCAGCCAGAGCAGAAGGGAGGTGCCCAGGTAGACTGCAGAGAGGGACAATCTTCAGTTAAGATAAGGGAAAAAGCTGAAAAAGTTGTCAAGGGGGGCAGGGCTTTCATTGTTCTCACAGTAAGAAGATTGTCCCCTGCTGTTATCTGTCTGGTCTATGGACTGGATTCCACATCTGAGAAGAGATGGCTTACACTAGGTAAAAGGGGCGGGAGGGGGAAACTTTGCTTGTGAATATCTCTCAAACCATAAAGGTTTGAGAGATAAGACTTATATCATTCTTCATGTTTTTTTAATGCCTACAAAATAAAATAAAGTTAAAAGAAGTATTACTATCCCTTTAAATGTGTATAATCCCATTTTTATGGATGTAAATGTTCCTTTAAGAGCAAGCAGGGGACCGTGTGCATTGCAGAACAATGTACATACCTGGGAACTCCCCAGATCTGCCCCGGAGACTCTGGTTTTTACAATTAATTACCAGGTCTTCAGGGCCAGAGGCTGAGTGGTGAATTTCTTCTGAAAATATGCCCATTTCTCCTCCTTCCTACCCTGTTCTACCCACTTCCCACCCACGTGATGACACAAGGACAGTAAGCCCTACCGACCCGATTAAGCCCTGCCCTCTTTATGACGCGAATTGCGTCATTACATCCCCCTGGTCGCAGCACATGAGCCCTCTCTGGGGGCTCAAGGGGAGGAAGTTCTCAGTTATGTCAATATGTTGCATATTCCTCTGGCACTCAAAGGGTTAATTATTACTACAAACGTAACCCCTTTGATGCTAGAGATGTCTCCACCTCATTGTTAATAGTGGACATACTGCATCCCCATACATGTGTCATCTCTCAGTTAAAGCCTCTCTGTATGTTGCTATGTACAGTGTCCTTCAGGTCTGTGCTGTCACCTTCTGTTATGTCCTTTCTAGCTGTTTGTGTGGTAGGACCATTAAATTACAAGATTGACCAATAGGCAGAATAGGCAGCTGCTTAGAGCACCAGGTTTTGAGGGGAGGAGCCTCAGTTATGCTGGTCACACCCACATGCTGAGCTGTGGGTGTGGCCAGAGCCATTCTAATGCACCCGCATCAGACTGATAATTCTTGTTTATGGTAGCTGGTTTATTTACCAGTATACTACCCTTTAACCCCTTAACGTCCGGCGGTCCTGGGACGTTTCCGTCCCATAAGGACCGCATAGAACCACGTGGACGCGCCGGTACATGTGACCTGTCGAGTGTATCGGCGCGTCACTATGGGGCCTGATAGAGATCTCTCCGATGTTGGAGCGATCAATTTCAGGCCCTATTTTTACTTACAGCGCTCCCGGTAGAGTGCTGTAAGTAAAAAGTACGTGACTTACTATGACCGTCATCGGTCCTTGAGTTTTTCAAGGACCGTGACGGTCATAGTACGTCACATGTCGTTAAGGGGTTAATGGTCATTATGTAACCCCTAAAATTCTACATAAGTCATCAACATATTGTGAAACAGAGATCTCTCTAGCCACCAAGGGGTTAAAAGCTTTTTTGAGCTTGAACATTCCAGGCTAAGAATATTTTGTGCCAGGTAACAGTGGGTGGGGCTAGGGCAGAGTTAAGTGAGGAGTATGGGCGTGACCAAGGGTTGGGCTAAAGGAGATGTAAATTCAGCCCTGGAGGGAGGACAGCTGGAAGGTTTTCTGTGTAGCAAACTGATGTAACATAACATAGTAATTTAGGTTGAAAAAAGACTTGTGTCCATGTAGTTCAACCCTTTTCCTATTCCTGTTTACCATCGTTGATCCAAAAGAAGGCAAAATAGTTTGTTACAACTAAGTATCTGTGACATAAAATTGCATAAAATAAACGTCAAGGGAGTCATGCTCCCAGAATCCCGTGCAGCTGTGTCATGCCATTCCACTGAATCAAACCCAGTATTCTTCCTATGTGTTGAGTGTAATCCCTGGTTATGCAACTTGGCACACGTGCACAAGAAAGTAATGAGCATTAATTTACTTGTTTACAACATGCTTGATTGCAAAACATTTTAAAATAAACCGGCACCTCAAATAAACTTAGGTGATCTCAAAGGCCTTTCAGAATAAAAATATAAAAAAATAAATAAAAATAAAAAGTAAAAAAATTAAATAAAAAAATGTTGTATTACCTATTTTTATTGTAAAGAATGATATCTAATTATCTTAAGGGTGGCTCATTTTGATTGTTCCTCGTATTTAACTGCACCACAAGGGATAAATACGATCTCCCAAAATTCCCATTGATTTCAGTGGACCTTCTAACACACTAAAAATTGTTGCGGGACTCTCACCCCTGTAAATGGGGTGGTCCCTTGATAAAGTCATTCTTTCTCACTCTAGATATTCACAGTGTCCTTGAGGATGACTTGAAGGATCTTCCTCCCATTCGTGAGAGTGATGTTTTAGAGAAGATGGTTGGGATGAGAAGAGGCATCCAGGGACATTACAACTCCTGCTATCTCGATACCACCCTCTTCAGGTGAGGTTATCACACATTAACTGGATTGTCATGCAGAACCTACCTGACTCATTAGACTGTATTCAGGAATATAAATGACCCATTGAAGACCAGAGGTAGCACAAGGCATCACATGACCCTCTGGTCCTCGAGACTGGGGCAAACCAACTGCAGCATAGGGTAAAAAATACAAATTAGCCAAATTTCTTAATTTAAAATGCAGTATACTATTTTGGTCACCAGGTGGTATAGTTTAACTCTTTGAGTGCCAGAGGGGTACCGTTGTGTACGCCTCTGACACTCAAAGGGTTAAATCATTTACTAGTCATAGTCAGTGACTCAAGCTCAATCACATAGTGCATTATATAAAATAATCCACTGGGACACTAGTTGGTGGTGTTGAGTAAAAAAAGAAAACCATAAAAACTTTTGAATAAAGAATCATTCCAGCAGTGCAAGTCCCTAATTTAACTCAATAGGAAAAACCCTATAACATGTATATATTTTTTTCATAACAAATGTTTACTGTGCCTTTAAATGGGGCTTTTAACACAGTGAATATCAGAGAATTCTCCAATGGGATGCAGTGCTTGGAAAATCTCCTTTGAAATCATTGAGATGTTTTATTAGTCTGGTATAGTGCAGTTTGAATGCACCTCTTAGTCAGGCCTGGATTTCCCAATAGGCACAGTAGGCAACTGCCTAGTATTCCAGATTTTGAGGGGTGCTTGACCACACCCACATTATGAGATGTGGGTGTGGCCATATCAATCTCAATATCCCTGCTCCAGTACAGCAGATATCCTTGTACAGGCTATTATTTAACCTGGTGGATGCTCGCGAGGTCTCCAACACATTGCTTGGAGAGCTCTCTAATAGCCAAGTGGTTAAAGCCTTTTTATAGGCCTTCTTATAGGCCAAGGGTATTTTCTGTGCCAGGAAATAGTTGATGAGTCTAGGGGGGTTGGGTCATGTGATGGGTGTGGGTGTGGTCATGGGAAGAGCTAAGGACAACTAGAGTGCCTTTCCTAGGGGCGCCTGGGATATAAACCCAGCCCTGCCCTAAGTCTTCATTTCCAAACCTGCCTTTGTTCCCTCCCGCAGCCTTTTCAGCTTCTCCTCAGTCCTGGACCATATACTGCGATCTCCAGAGGTCTGCGATGCTAAAGTTCAGCGTATCCTGAGACAGGATATTGTGAATCCGCTGAGAAGGTGAGTGTGTGATTGCCAGTCAATGCTGAGCTTCCAGGTAGCCTTGGGTGGGCAGACAAGAAAATTAACTGGGGTTACATACACTTAAAGGGATAGTAATGTTTCGCAATAAAAGCAGCTCTGATTAATCTTCATAGTATTTGGGCCATGGAGAGTGTTATTTCACTAGTGTCAGAGTTGTAGTTCAAGAGTAATTGAATGATAAAGTATCCCCCTCCCGCCCCTTTTACCTAGTGTAACACTGCTCACCTCAGAGCAGCAACACTGTCCTGATGGATCACAGAGAGGGACAATCTTCAGTGATCATAAGGAAAAACCTGTCAAGGGGGCAGAGTTTTCCTTATGATCACAGTAAGAAGATTGTCCCTTGCTGTGATCTGTCCGGTCAGGTGACCAGAACCACATCTGAGGGGAGGTGGCTTACACTAGGTAAAATGGGCAGGAGGGGAATATTTTATCATTCAATTACTCTTGAACTACAACTACAGTATTTAAATAACACTCTCCATGTCCCAAATACTATGAAGATTAATTGGAGCTGCTTTTATTGTGAAACATTACTATCTTTTTAAATACCCTGTAGGTCATGCTAAAAATGTTGTTTTCTAAGGCCTTAACCATTTGAGTGCCAGAGCGGTATGCAATGAGTTAATTGTATTTTTATATTAGCTCTGAGGGAGACACTCCTGCCTATTCTAGGGTGCCCTGATTCCCGTTGAATGTCCAGGGTTATTTTTGAACGGGCTGTGACAGCAGAAAATATAAGAGATGTGGGAACTGATCACAATCAATTAAAAGGATAGTAATGTCCCTTTACATGTTTTTCTCAGTTTGTAGTCCTTAAAAAGTTGAGTTTAATGCAAAAAATGTATCTCTCAAACCACATTGGTTTGAAAGATATCTTCATTCAAAGTTTGACATCTCCTGCTGTCAGCTGTAAAGCAGGACACATCAAACTTTAAATGCCTGTATCTCTCAAACCATTGCTGTTTGAGAGATACGTTTTATTGATTTAAACTCAACTTTTTAAGGACTACAAACTGAGAAAAACATGTAAAGGGACATTACTATCCATTTAACTGACTGTACTTCTTATCTCTCAATACAAACAACACAAACAACATTAAATGGAAAGTAATATCTATATTAAACTTCATCTCCGAGTCTTCGATAAGGTTTTTATAACATATAAAATTAAATGCTATGTTTAATTACTTACATGCTTGTAGTTCAAAAGTTAATCAAGCTGAAAGGATTCCCCTCCTGCCACTTCTGGCCACGTCTTGCTGCCTCTGTCTGGTCCGGATGAAGAGCAGTGAGGGACAATCTTCAGTAAGCAAAAGGAAAATCCAGTCCTTCTTCATCAAGGGGGCGGGGTTTTCTTTATACTTCCTGTGTGAAGATTGTCCCTCGCTGCATCCGTCCGTTCCCACGCCCGGATCACAGCTCTAAGGGGAAGCGGACAGAAGAGTTGGAAGGGGGATCCTTTTGGCTTTAATATCTTATGAGCTACAAACATGTAAGTAATTAAACAAAAAGATATATGTTATAAAAACCTTATAGAAGACTCAGAGATAAAGTTTAATGTAGACTTCACTATCCCTTTAAAACAATGCTCTCTGAACAGGACAGTTTACAAATGCATTAAAAAGCATGTTTGGGGTGTAAGATGATTAACTCATTTTATATATACTAGCTGTATGTGATATTTACATTTATATCAACCTGTTGAACGGTACCCCCTTCAAATCTGAGACTGCACTCCTTTGAGTGAGACTATACCTTCCTCAACATGACTGACATTATCATCCAAAGAGAAAGACTAACCCCTTGTGAGTGAGACTGCTTTCCAATGAGTGAAAAGAACTTCCAGTGAGTAAGATTGCCACCAGTTATTGACTTTGCTTGTGTTACTCCCCTTTGGTGAGTGTGACTCCAGATAGTGATCATCCCATTGATTCCTCAGTAGGGATGGGTGAAAAGTCCAGGGGGGTTTTTACAGCGGGAATTTTTATGTGCATAAAAACTCCATAAACTTTCTTCCTTTTTGTTAACCCATAATATATTTCCCAGGGTGGGTGAGAGTCAGTATGTGTGGTTCTATGGCTACCAGTTCAGTGGGACAAGGCTGGGATTCGGATGTCAGTATGTGTGGTTCTGTGGCTACCAGTTCAGTGGGACAAGGCTGGGACTCAGATGTTAGTAAATGTGGTTCTATGGCTACCAGTTCAGTGGGACAAGGCTGGGACTCGGATGTCAGTATGTGTGGTTCTATGGCTACCAGTTCAGTGGGACAAGGCTGGGACTCGATGTCAGTATGTGTGGTTTTATGGCTATCAGTTCAGTGTGACAAGGCTGGGACTCCGATGTCAGTATGTGTGGTTCTATGGCTACCAGTTCAGTGGAACAAGGCTGGGACTCGATGTCAGTTTGTGTGGTTTTATGGCTATCAGTTCAGTGGGACAAGGCTGGGACTCAGATGTTAGTAAATGTGGTTCTATAGCTACCAGTTCAGTGGGACAAGGCTGGGACTCGATGTCAGTATGTGTGGTTCTATGGCTACCAGTTCAGTGGGACAAGGCTGGGACTCGGATGTCAGTATGTGTGGTTTTATGGCTATCAGTTCAGTGGGACAAGGCTGGGACTCGGGTGTCAGTATGTGTGGTTCTATGGCTACCAGTGCAATGGGACAAGGTTGGGACTCGGATGTCAGTATGTGTGGTTCTATGGCTACCAGTGCAATGGGACCAGGCTGGGATTTGGATGTCAGTATGTGTGGTTCTGTGGCTACCAGTTCAGTGGGACAAGGCTGGGACTCAGATGTTAGTAAATGTGGTTCTATAGCTATCAGTTCAGTGGGACAAGGCTGGGACTCGATGTCAGTATGTGTGGTTCTATGGCTACCAGTTCAGTGGGACAAGGCTGGGACTCGGATGTCAGTATGTGTGGTTCTATGGCTACCAGTTCAGTGGGACAAGGCTGGGACTCGATGTCAGTATGTGTGGTTTTATGGCTATCAGTTCAGTGGGACAAGGCTGGGACTCAGATGTTAGTAAATGTGGTTCTATAGCTATCAGTTCAGTGGGACAAGGCTGGGACTCGATGTCAGTATGTGTGGTTCTATGGCTACCAGTTCAGTGGGACAAGGCTGGGACTCGGATGTCAGTATGTGTGGTTCTATGGCTACCAGTTCAGTGGGACAAGGCTGGGACTCGATGTCAGTATGTGTGGTTTTATGGCTATCAGTTCAGTGTGACAAGGCTGGGACTCCGATGTCAGTATGTGTGGTTCTATGGCTACCAGTTCAGTGGAACAAGGCTGGGACTCGATGTCAGTATGTGTGGTTTTATGGCTATCAGTTCAGTGGGACAAGGCTGGGACTCAGATGTTAGTAAATGTGGTTCTATAGCTATCAGTTCAGTGGGACAAGGCTGGGACTCGATGTCAGTATGTGTGGTTCTATGGCTACCAGTTCAGTGGGACAAGGCTGGGACTCGGGTGTCAGTATGTGTGGTTCTATGGCTACCAGTGCAATGGGACAAGGTTGGGACTCGGATGTCAGTATGTGTGGTTCTATGGCTACCAGTGCAATGGGACCAGGCTGGGACTCGGATGTCAGTATGTGTGGTTCTGTGGCTACCAGTTCAGTGGGACAAGGCTGGGACTCGGATGTTAGTAAATGTGGTTCTATGGCTACCAGTTCAGTGGGACAAGGCTGGGACTCGGATGTCAGTATGTGTGGTTCTATGGCTACCAGTTCAGTGGGACAAGGCTGGGACTCGATGTCAGTATGTGTGGTTTTATGGCTACTAGTTCAGTGGAACAAGGCTGGGACTCCGATGTCAGTATGTGTGGTTTTATGGCTATCAGTTCAGTGGGACAAGGCTGGGACTCAGATGTTAGTAAATGTGGTTCTATAGCTACCAGTTCAGTGGGACAAGGCTGGGACTCGATGTCAGTATGTGTGGTTCTATGGCTACCAGTTCAGTGGGACAAGGCTGGGACTCGGATGTCAGTATGTGTGGTTCTATGGCTACCAGTTCAGTGGGACAAGGCTGGGACTCGGATGTCAGTATGTGTGGTTCTATGGCTACCAGTTCAGTGGGACAAGGCTGGGACTCGATGTCAGTATGTGTGGTTTTATGGCTACTAGTTCAGTGGAACAAGGCTGGGACTCCGATGTCAGTATGTGTGGTTTTATGGCTATCAGTTCAGTGGGACAAGGCTGGGACTCAGATGTCAGTATGTGTGGTTCTATAGCTACCAGTTCAGTGGGACAAGGCTGGGACTCGATGTCAGTATGTGTGGTTCTATGGCTACCAGTTCAGTGGGACAAGGCTGGGACTCGGATGTCAGTATGTGTGGTTCTATGGCTACCAGTTCAGTGGGACAAGGCTGGGACTCGGATGTCAGTATGTGTGGTTCTATGGCTACCAGTGCAATGAGACAAGGTTGGGACTCGGATGTCAGTATGTGTGGTTCTATGGCTACCAGAGCAGTGGGACAAGGCTGGAGGGGTCAGCATGTCTGGTTCTATAATAACATTGCAGTGGGACAAGGCTGGGGGCTCAGTATGTGTGATTCTATGGACACCAGTGCAGTGGTACAAGGCTGAGGGGAAGGGGGTGTGGTCAGTATGTGTGGATCTATGGCTACCAGTGCAGTGGTACAAGGCTGAGGGGAAGGGGGTGTGGTCAGTATGTGTGGATCTATGGCTACCAATGGCTACCAGTGCAGTGGTACAAGGCTGAGGGGAAGGGGGTGTGGTCAGTATGTGTGGATCTATGGCTACCAGTGCAGTGGTACAAGGCTGAGGAGAAGGGGGTGTGGCCAGTATGTGTGGATCTATGGCTACCAGTGTCGTGGGACAAGGCTGGGGTGGGTCAGTATGTGTGGTTCTATGGATACCAATTCAATGGGACAAAGCTGGGGTGGGTCAGTATGTGTGGTTCTATGGCAGTGGTGGGCAATGTGAAACTCTCCAGCTACTTCCAGACTACAACTCCCATCATTCACAGGAAATTGTTGTTGTATTTTGGCAGCAGCTGAAGGGCTTCACATTAAAAATCCCTGTGGCTGCCAGTGCAGTGGGATAAGCCTCGGAGACAATATGTGCACTTCTGAAAAAAGTGGGAAAAGTGTATTCTCTGAGGGTATTCCTGATGAAGGTGAAAACGTTTTTACCCCATCCCTATTCCTCACTTCATTCCATGTGTCACATTGCAGGAATGGCTTTGTCCGAGCTCAGAACGTCATGAAACTCAGGAAGCTGCTCCGGTGCGATACGTTTGTAACGGAAGAAAAAGGTTTGTTTCAGTTATGTCATCTAAATCTCCAACACCTGTTATTAAAGAGGAAAATATGCCGTAGGAATCAATGTGTCTTAATTTGTTTAAAGGGATAGTAATACTTAATTATTACTAATCCCTATATTAAAGTCCTATTAAAAATAAATGTATTGCCCCCAGTGACATCTCTCAAATCTTTATGGTTTGAGAGATTATCGCTCCTAAAGTTGCCCTCTCTCTCCCCCTTCCCCGAAGTCAGCGTTGTAGCTGACTGAAGGGAAATCCGGTCTTAGATCATCAGGCGGCTCTGCAACAGAGCCGCGATTGGGTTAATAAAAAAAAAAATATTTCACTAAAACGGACTTCTACGTGTGTTTGCAAACCAAGCAGACATAGAAGACCATTTCAGTGAAAGATTTCTTTTTTATTAACGCGATCTTGGCTGTGCTGCAGAGCCACCTGAAAGTCGTACGACTGGCTTCCCTGCCGTCAGCTAGAACGCTGACTATGGGGAAGGGGGGGAGAGAGGGGAACTTTAGGAGCGATAATCTCTCAAACCATAAAGGTGTGAGAGATGACACTGGGGTCAATACATTTATTTTCAATAGGACTTTAATATAGGGATTAGTAATAATTAAGTATTACTATCCCTTTAATAGAAGGGCTTACCTTGGTAGCTGTCCTTCCTACAGCAGTCAGGCATATCTATGTACAATTTTTTAAGTGCTTTTGATTTCTTCTGTGCTGTTTCAGTTTACAACCTGATAACATCTTGTGTCCCTTATCAATCATTCAGGTCTGTCAGTGTCTATTGTTTGTTGTGAGGAGTTCACTATATACAGGAAATTGCAGCTGTATCATGCACACAGTAGATTGCTATATTAGACTGTTGTATGAAGGACACCTATGTAAGTAAAATATTATATTAATCCTTTGAGTACCAGAGGGGTACGCAATGCATTGCATACCCCTCTGGTATTCAAAGGGTTAAGCCAGGGGAGTCCAAGAACAGAAATCTTTGTGAGAAGACTGTTATTGATATCGATAAAAATTGGGAATTATAGTCAAAGAGGCTAGTGGTATCTAAAGGAAGGGTAAACTTTTATTTTCACTTAATTTTCTGCAAGAGCATAATATATAAAGTCAAATCGCCTATACATTTTATCATTTTGTTTTTGCCTTCAACTATTTCTTGACCTTAAAGGGATAGTAATACTTTAAAATTACTAATCCCAATATTGTAGGAGTAAAAAAAAGAAATTGTTCGCCCCCAGTGATATCTCTCAAACCTTTATGTTTGAGAGATATTCACTCGCAAAGTTCCCCCCTCCCTCACCTTTCCCTGAAGTCAGCATTGTAGCTGACTGCAGGGGAAGCCTGTCCTACGATCATCCGGCGGCTCTGCAGCAGAGCCGCGATAATAAAAAAGAAATCATTCACTTAAAAGGTCTTCTCCGTGTGCTTGGTGTGCATGGGGTTAAAATAATCTGGATGTATTCTTTCAGACCCAGAAGAGTTCCTAAGCGCATTATTACATGAAGTCCTTGCTGTGGACCCACTGCTGAAAATCAGGTAGGGTAGTCACAATCCAATTATAATTCATTAGCGTCATTTTTAACCATTTCAATGCCAGAGGACCTCCCTCTGGCACTAAAAGGATTAAAGTGTTTTAATACAGTGTTTAATGACTTGAAGGCTAGAGATGTATCCATGATTTACTGCAATGTGTGTTAGAGACATCTCTAACATTCAAGGGGTTAACAGGCCATTGTTTTCTGGGATGCTGCAGGTGTAATAACAAAACCCAGGAGAGTAACAGCTACCAGATCATTGTGGAGAGAGACGGAACCCTGAAGGTCCCAACAGTCCAGACCCTAATGGAACGATCATTCCGCTCCTGTGAGGACCTGAAGTTCGACCAGGTGATGTCACCACCTAATGTACTAACAGGCAACCAGATTCACCCCAGTGGCAAAATATGTGGCCCTCAAGTCCTCCAAAGGGCCAAAATAATGATTGGAAAGGGCAGATTAACATGAGGCTTTTGGGGATTAAAATAGGGTGTCTTTGATGTGGTAGAGCAGTGATTCCTAAACTTCATGATACGAGGCCGCACTTTCAGTTTTCAGCAAACCCTAATGTCCCCTCTCCCATGTTTTTTTATTGACACGTTATTTATTTTTTTGTAATAAAAATTTGAAGAAACCAATTTATTCTACAGGGTTCCCTGCCACAAGAACGCTTGTCACATGTACAAAAAAGGCAGACTGACCCATATTTATAAAACTGGAGTCATTCTGGAGTAAACCAACTGCACCATAGGGGACAAATAAAAATTCCTGTTAAATTATATTTGGCTTTTAACCCCTTGAATGCTAGAGAGGTCTCCAGTGTGTTGCTTTACAATGTTTCAGAGACCTCTCTAGCATCGAAGGGGTTAAAAAAACTCTAAGTGCATGGACATTTAGGATTTTGTATTTATCCCCTATGGTGCAATACGTTTACTCTAGAATAAAAGTTTGCTTTTATAAATATGAGTCATTTGGGTTAAACTTAACCCTTTTGATGCCAGAGGGGCACTTTGTCCACCAATTATAACCTATCCTAGTCTTCCCCTCAGTGGGGCTTCCATCTTGAAAGGATATGCATGATAATTCCTCCTTATCAATTTATTCCACCCCCCCGATGGAAACTGATGGTTTTAGCACCCCAAGAAGTTGGAGAGCTGTTGTTTTCTGGGCTGAGATTAGATTCCCTGATTACTAAATCAAAAATCTATAAAACTGTTAACCTGTTTTGAAAACAAAAAGCACAAGTTATATCCACTTTATATATATATATATATATATATATATATACTAGCAATGTGGGACGGCGTTGCCCGTCATGTTATGACCGTTGGGCGCACGTGTGTGAAATGCAGACACACTGATAAACACAGACATATACAACACACAGGCAGACACATACCATACATCCCAAGTGTCCCTCTTTAGGAGGGACAGTCCCTCTTTGAGGGCAAAATCCCTCTGTCCCTCTTTCCCACCCTATTGTCCCTCTTTTTAGGAGGTCAGACTGTGTGCAGGGCCGGCTCCACCTATAGGCGACGTAGGTGCCGGCCCAGGGTGCACATGTACTGGGGGCGCGGGCATGCAGTGGAGAAGAGCTGCGCCCGCACACACCACGCAGGGAACCACAACACAGTCAGGTCTGTGTCGCTACAGCGCTCCCTCATCTGGTCGGATCTTTAGTAATGCAGAGCGCGTTGGGAGTCATGATCTCCCGCCGCGCTCTGCATTACTGAAGAGAAGACTGCGCGGGAGCTACAGGTATGTGATGGGGGCAAGTTGGAGCTGAGGGGGCAAGTTGAAGCGGATGTGGGGCAAAGTGGAGATGATGGGGGCAAGTTGGAGCTGTTAGGGGAAAGTTGGAGCTGAGGGGGCATAGTGGAGCTGGTGGGGGCAAGTTGGAGCTGATGGGGGCAAAGTGGAGCGGATGAGGGTCAAAGTGGAGCTGAGGGGGGGCAAGTTGGAGCTGAGGGGGGGCAAGTTGGAGCTGAGGGACGGCAAAGTGGGGCGGATGGGGGGCAAGTTGGAGCGGATGGGGGGCAAGTTGGAGCGGATGGGGGGCAAAGTGGAGCGGATGGGGGGCAAAGTGGAGCAGATGGGGGGCAAGTTGGAGCGGATGGGGGCATAGTGGAGCTGGTGGGGGCAAGTTGGAGCTGGTGGGGGCAAGTTGGAGCGGATGGGGGGCAAAGTGGAGCTGATGGGGGTAAGTTGGAGAGGATGGGGGTCAAAGTGGAGCTGATGGGGGCAAAGTGGAGCTGAGGGGCCAAAGTGGAGCTGGTGGGGGAACGTTAGAGCAGATGGGGGGCAAAGTGGAGCTGGTGGGGGCACGTTGGAGCGGATGGGGGGGGCAAAGTGGAGCTGATGGGGGCAAGTTGGAGTGGATGGGGGGCAAAGTGGAGGTGATGGTGGCAAGTTGGAGCTGATGGTGGCAAAGTGGAGCTGGTGGGCCAAAGTAAAGCTGATAAGGGGCAAGTTGGAGCTGGTAGGGGGCATCTCTTACAGGCATCTTCAGACCAGGGGCAGAGTGGCCCAGGGGGCAGAGAGAGGACAATCATGAAAAGAGGTGGGGTATAAGTAGGCGGGTATAAAGGGGTGGGACACAAGGGGCAGAGCGAAATGGGCGGCAAAATTAGGTTTTGCCTAGGGTGGCAAAAATCCTTGCACCAGCCCTGACTGTGTGGCGTATTTTACTTTGCTCTCCAGCAATAAAGCAATAAACTTCAGTATATGTGCTTATACATTAGTCTGTGCAAATAAAATACTTTGGTCTTGCACTAAATCATTTATTCAGTTACATAAATAGCCAGTAATAGGTCATGAAATAACCTAAAAATTCTTACTAATGCCCCGCCCACCAGCCACGCCCCCAACAATATCACCTAAAACTACAGTGTCCCTCTTTGGCCATGTGAAATGTTGGGAGGTATGCACATACACACAGTGAGCGGCAGAAACATGCAAAAGACACGCACACACACAGACTCACTGGAGATGCACACATATGTAACAGAGATGTACACACACAGACACACTGGAGATGCACACATGGACACATATATGTAACAGAGATGGACACAAACACACATGCAACATATATGAGCAGAAACACATGCACTCATGAGTTGTGCACCCCTCTGGCAGTCAAAGGGTTAAGATATAGAGAGGCATGTGAGAGTTAAATAGCAGTGGGAAGTGTGTTCATACCTGGGAACTTTGACTTGTATAGTCCCTAGAGGGGACTGATGTGGTGCTGATGTGGAGAGACAAATGGGGCAATCTGGGTTAAAAGGGGGCGGGGCTTAATCACGAGTAGGGGCGGGGCTTAACATAAATGTGGAAAAGTGTTAGTAATAGGCTGGGGAAGGAGGAGAAGTGGGAGGGAAATGCAAGTTTACAACGTGAGGGGTTTGAACACACTCCCTGAGGGGTAAAACTTGATACACAACCCTGTGGCAGTCAGTGAGTTAAGTGTGAATCTGATGGCTGTCTGTCCTGTGTCTTGCATGGCAAATGATGACAGTGAAGAAATAATTGAGCAATGAGGGCCTACCTTAACCCTTTGAGTGCCATTTTGTTCTTCTGGTGCTGCACTACAGGTCCTGCTGAGGCCACTGGGAGTCAGGGTGAGTGAGTGTGTGTGTGTGTCAGCCATATTTATTTCTGGCTTTGTGTGTGTATGTGGTGCTGTGTGTGTGAGTGGGGGCATGTGTGTTTGGTGCTGTGTGAGTGGGGCATTGTGTGTGGTGGTCTGTGTGTGTGAGTGGGGCATGTGTGTGTGTTTGTGTGGTGCTGTGTGAGTGAGGCATGTGTGTGAGTTTGGTGCTGTATGAGTGAGGCATGTGTGTTTGTCTGTGGTATAGGAGCAAGTGGCAGCCATGTTGTTTTTTTCTGACTTTGATGGTGGTGGGTGGGCTGCATAGTGGGGGCGGGCCAACTCCCTGCATGACTGAATCACCCAATAGGAATAGTAACTCCTGCTTTATGCCTCCCCTGGGTGTGTTTTGGCAGGCACAAAGTCTTCTTTTATATATATATATATATATATATATATATATATATATATATATATATATATATATATATATTATTATTAATGGGGATACAGGGTGGAACATAAATAGATATATATAATGGGACTAAAAACTATGTAGCAACAAACCCAGTTTAAAAATCTGAGTGCCAGAGGCGTCAGAACCGGGAGGAATGAGGGGCACGCATCCCCCCCCCAGGAAATCATGCAGGTGACAGATAATGTAAAAATCCACCCCAGGCGCTAGGCACACTGGCCTGGGGGTGTAGGCTCTGGGTGACCAGCAGGAGGGGAGTGCACTGCACAGCACTCCCTCCTGCCTGTCACCTCCTTGTAGCGTAGCCGAGCAGAGCGGACCGAGGGTAGATGAGCTTCTGTATCCTCTACCCCGGTCTGACAGGAAGCTGCTCTCCAAGCGCAACAAGAAGCTTCCTGTCAGACCGAGTAGAGGATCAGAAGCTCTTCTACCGCTGTCTGCTTGGCCACGCTACAAAGACGGTACAGTGGGGCTGGGGGGGGGGGGTAAAGAAACACACAGCGGGGCTGGGGGTGGCGCAAAGTGACACACAGGGGCTGGAGTAAAAATGCTACCCCCTCCCCAGATTTGTGGGGGTTCCTACACTTCTGGGAATATGCAATGCATTGCTAAGCATGCACACCCCTCCGGTAAGAAAAGGTTTAAGCTTTGGGGTCTCACTCACTCCCACTGTGTTGTTTGTAGGTTCCTTCTTGCCTCATCCTTCAGATGCCTCGATTCGGGAAGAAGTTCAAGATGTTTCCATTCATTTTCCCCTCCCTGGAATTGGACATCACCAACATGCTCTACAAAAGTAAATATTATATGATACTCTCTTAATATTCTTACCTTGGAACTGTTCAGATCTGCCCCCGGGCCTCCTGTTTTTAGAGTTAATTAAAAGGACAAAGGCTGATTCTCTTATTTTGGCAAGATTCCATTGTAGCTCCTCCCACTTCTCATCATTCTGCCTATTTTCCTCCCTGCTCCTCCCACTTCCTGCCCATTCTAGAGTCAAACCTCACCCTTTTCTTCTCTCCTATCTCCTGGACACAGGTTTACCCAGTCTTACCTTTTTGGGACAGACTTATAGCTACCCTGAGTATCACTGATGAATCCAATAGCATACCTGGAAACTCTCTGGTTTTGCCCCAGAGACTCTGGTGTTGATACTGAATTACTGGGTCTCCAAGGCAGAGGCTGATTCTCCGGATGTGGGGCGTTTCTAATGGAACACTGCCCACTTGTGCTTAATCCCACCCTGTTCCTCCCACTTCCCACTTCCCCCCTCTTCTCCTCCTACCCCAGTCTATTCTAGCTATTTTTTCATGTGGTTTAGAAGTCCAGCCCCCCCTCGTGATTAAGCCCTGCCCCTTTTATTACAGTAATCTGCTCCTGCGGGCAGCCCCAACCAAGAAGTTCCCAGGGATGTCCAATAGTGGTCAGCAAAGATGGGTTTTCCTTTAGATAGAGGAGACAACAACCTGGAGCTCCAAATCTTGAGTTGAGGAGCCTCCGCTATACTGGGCACACCCACATTCTGAGTTGTGGGTGTGGCCATAGCAATCCCAGTACTGCTGCACTAGACATCAGCTACTGATATATGATGACACAATGTTATTTACCAGTGTAAACACCCCCTTTATTAGCTAATATTTAATCCCTTAAATGCTAGACAGGTAACCATTTCATTTGAAAACAGTGCTTTGGAGATCTTTTAGGAGCCAAGGGGTTAAAATTATTTATGTTTCTTGAGTTGGTCTATTATAGGCTGAGGGTTGCATGCAGAAAGGAAAAAAGATGAGCAACTCTTGAGGAAACCAACTGCCCATTTATTTAAATGGACTTTTAAAGGGATAGTATTACTTCAAAATTACTATCCCTCATATTGTTGCCCTTAATAAACTGAGTTAAATGACACCAGCGGCATCTCTCAAACCTTTATGGTGTAAGAGATAGCCGCTTTCAAAGTTTCCTCTCCCCTGCTGTCAGTGTTCTGCTGCCAGCAGGAGAATCCGGTCTCTGAATCAAGAGGAGGCTCTTCAGCAGAGCCGATATCTCATTATGGAAGGAAAAATGACTAATTGAAACAGTCTTCTACGTGTGCTTGGTAACTAAGCACACGTAGAAGACTGTTTCAATGAATAATTTTTCCTTCCATAACGAGATATCGGCTCTGTTTAAGAGCCTCCGCCTGTCCCGGGACCGGATTCTCCTGCTGGCAGCAGAACGCTGACAGCAGGGGAGAGGAAACTTTGAAAGTGGCTATCTCTTAAACCATAAAGGTTAGAGAGATGCCGCTGGTGTCATTTAACTCAGTTTATTAAGGGCTACAATATGAGGGATAGTAATTTTGAAGTAATACTATTCCTTTAATCCCTTGATTACTAGAATGGTCTCCAAAGCATTGCAAAACAATACACTGGAGAACTTACTAGCGTTCAGTGGTTATAAGCACCATCTATACCAGTGGTAGTTTGGGGATCTATTATTATCCACCCTTGATTCATATGGAATCCTCCAGAATTACTCCTTTGCTGTCTGTCAGGAAACAGTGGCTAGAGCTAGAGGCGTGGTCAATGAAAACTAGGGGTGTGGTCATGGGCAGAGCTAAGGGCATCTAGGATGCCTTCCCTAGGGAAGCCTAAGTTGCATATCCTGACCTGTGGGCCTGCAGATGTATTTAAAGAGCCAAGCCAAATCTGCCATAACATTCTATGTTCTTACATTTACTACAGGGAGCAGAACTTGCTGTATCTGCCTGGAACCGGCAGATTATGAGTGTACCGAGTGCCTAGCAGATCCACTTACCACAGACGGGTGTGTTCGCCAGTTCTGCCAACCTTGTGAAAGTCAGGTAAATAGCAGATCAAGTGCCTAACACTTTAATTGATCTGGACATGATAACAACAATTATTGCAAGTTTTGTAACATTATTGCAGACAAGACAGACTAATTGACTATTTCTATCAATCAGTGTGGATTATGAAATTTCTTTTAAATAATTATTCTCAAACATTCTGAAGCGGTGGAACCATTTACTTTCAAATTAAATGCACAATTTAACCCTATCATGCCCTTAAACCCATAGGATTCTAGAGAAGTCTCCAACAAATTGCTTCACCCAAGGGGTACCAATCTTAAAAAAATTAGACTAAATTATCAGGAGACACTTCATCTGGTAACAGTTACCAGGTAAATGAATGCGAAAATCATTATGTTTTCTTGTTTACTTGGAAATATGCTTATTACAAAATAAACTCTATAGAAAACACAGCTGCACTGTTTCGATTGTTTTAGTCTCCTACTCATCCTCTAGTAGTCACAGAATTATGTAAGCAGCAGTGGTCACCCTAGCCTTGTTCCACTGTTCTGTATTACTTACAATTGCTATGCAAACCGTTGGTTCCACAGAGCAGAGTTTGAGAACCTGTGCTTAAAGGGATAGTAATACTTGAAAATAAGTTTATTTTATATTGTAGCCCTTAAAAAAAACATTAAAAATGATATACGTCTTATCTCCCAGACCAGTGGTTCTCAATCTTTTTTTGTTCGGGGCACCCCTAACATGTAATCTAGAACATTCGGGGCACCCCTAACATATTTAATGTACTTTATCAAGGGCATAATGAAGGTTCCATACATAAATATACAGTTATTATTAGGTCTTACAATCATAATAACACAATTAAACATAATGTGCATAACAATTTCTATAAATCTTTATTTAAAAGTCCATTTTTGTTAGTCTTCATAGAAAACATGGGGCACCCTAAGTTGATGTCAGTGGCACACCAAAGTGCCACGGCACCCTGATTGAGAATCACTGTCCCAGACCTTTATGGTTTGGAAGAGATTCACTTGTAAAATATAGTAAAATTCTCTTTTTCTGGCTGTTTCAGCCAAGTCTGCCATCTAGTGGACAGATTTGGAATTCGGTCCACAGAGCAACCGGCTGCTCTTTAGCAGTGCCTAGATCACGATGTTTGAAAAGAACTACTTAACTGGAACTATCTACAAAGTGTGCCTGGCTTGAAAGCACACTTTGTAGACCATTTCAGTTAAGAAATTCTTTTTAAAGATGGTGATCTCAGCACTTCTGGAGAGGCACAACCGGTCCCGGGACCGGATTCCAAATCTGAAGGGTGGAGCAATGGCGTCACTCCAGGGGAAACTTTACTTCTGAATATCTCCCAAACCGTAAAGGTTTGGGAGATAAGACTTATATCATTTTTCATGTTTTTTTAAGGGCTACAATATAAAATAAACTTATTTTCAAGTATTACTATCCCTTTAAAACCTTTGAGTGCCAGATGGATATGCAATGCACTGAAAAGCAGAGCAGTGCAGTGCATACCCATCTGGCACTCAGAGGGTTAAAGGAACACTTAACACCTACTTATAGCAACCCATTACTTACCTTACTAAGGCTAGAAAATCCTAATGGCCCCTCTGTATTATGCCCTTGCTCCCTGGTTCATGAGATAGCATCTTCAGTCAGTCCTGGATGTCTTGTTTCTAAAGGAGGACTTTAGTCTTTCTGGCAGGACCCCTGAACCCTAAAACTCCACCAGCTGGAACTTCCATGTTTTCATCACCCCCTTACTGAAGCAGGCAGAGTGCATGAGCCCAGTGGCGTTAACTATAGGGGTTGCAGGGGTTGCACCTGTGACCACACCCGTGCACTCCAGGGGCCCAGCCTCCTCCTGCGACACATCCGCCTGGCGCCCGCAATCTCCCCGCCGGTGCTCTAGTGATACAGAGCGCTGGGAGATGACATCATCTCCCAGCGCTTTGCATTACTAAGAGGACCGCGCGGTTGCTCCAGGTAGGAGATGGGGGCATTGTGGAGGGAGTCACTGTGGTCGGGGGGGGGGGGCCATGGCACTTGTTGTACCAGGGCCCGGAGGCTTCTAGTTACGCCTCTGCATGAGCCTCCAGAACATGTCAGAGTTACACTGGGTGGAGTTTGGGGACCAGAAGCCTTTCAAGCAAGAGTCACGCCCACCTTTGTTGACCACAAACAGCAATGCCTCACTTACAGAAAAACGTAATTCGGCACTTAAAGGGATAGTAATACTTAAAATGTAATAAAAAAAATATATATATGCTGTAGGGTTTATCTCTCTGAGTAAAACAAGAGTACTCCTACTGCTGAAAGGTGTTTCATTCAAAAGTTATTAAATTTCAAAGTTGAATTTTTTAGGTGCAATATCACAGTGGCCTGAAATTGTACAGTGGCGCTGTTGCTACACAATCCTATGGACAGCTCTGGTCTCGGGACCATAAATCTCCATAGGATGGTGTAGCAACAGCGCCACTGTACAATTTCAGGCCACTGTGATATTGCACCTAAAAAATTCAACTTTGAAAATTAATAACTTTTGAATGAAACACCTTTCAGCAGTGGGATTAACCCTACAACATATTTTTTTTTACATTTTAAGTATTACTATCCCTTTAATGATAAGAATGTTGCTTTATTATAATAAATAATTCAGTATACACAGACACCATGAACTGCATTGAGTCTAACGCGTTTTGTGTGGATGCCACCTACAATCATAGCCCATTAAGAGATATTTCCCACAAATCCTGCACAGACCACACACTGAGGACAGATTAAAGATGTTATTCCTTCAATTAAGAATCATAGGGGGAGATTTATAAAAAAAAACAAAAAAAAAAAATCCTTAGTTCTTTTTAAAGTATTATCCTTAAGTCATGGCAACTGGCGATAATGTCAGGTCTGATTTATAAATGAGTAAGGGCGTTGTTTTAAAAATGGCATTATTATTCTAATGTTAACACCTGGGAGGAGATTCACTAATCTGGCATTATTTATTTTCTAACTATAGGAGACACAGTTACAGCCATTTTAATGCTTATTTTCTCTTAAAGGGATAGTAATGTCAGAAAAAAAGTATTAACTATCTGGTAGATAAAATTAAAAGAAAGTACTTGCACTTATTCGTATCTCTCAAACCGTTATGGTTTGAGAGATATAGGAAAATAAAGTTCTCCGCTCCCTCCCCTTTCTGCTTGACGAGCTGTAGAGCTGTCAGAAGCAGATTCTGGTCGCTTGACCGGACGCGGATCTTCAGCAGTGCCGATTTAACGATATCTAAAGATAAATACTTCATCAGAATGGTCTACAACGTGTGCTTGCAAACCAGACACACGTTTTAGACCTTTCCAATGAAGTATTTATTTTTAGGTATCGCTATGTCTGATCCAGGAATCAGGATCTCATGCTGTCAGCTATACAACTGACATATGATAAAGGGGAGGTAGCGGAGAACTTTATTTTCCTATATCTCTCGGACCATAACGGTTTGAGAGATACAAACAAGTGCAAGTACTCTCTTTTAATTGTATCTACCATATAGATAATACTTTTTTTCTGACATTACTATCCTTTAATACACTTTTATAAAGTTGCCATTAAGATTTTTGGTCCAAAATAAGGTAAGTGCGGGATAATTATTAGGAATTGGCAGTGTTCTCTTAAATAATTATTACAAAAACGCTGTACTGAAATGCTTTTCTACTAACAGGCCGGAACCTAAAGCCTTTGTTCTCTTTCCTGCCAACAGGTTCATTCTCACAAACAAATGAAGGATCATAATCCCAAGAGACTGGAGACACAGAACGATGGTTCACCCCCGACACAGCGGCTGGAACTCCTGGCTGTTCTCTGCATCAGGACCAGCCATTTCATATCGTTTGTTAAATACGGACCTGGAAAGAACTCCTGGGTGTTCTTTGACAGCATGGCAGGAACAATAGGTATAGGAGCAAGACATCTGTACGTTATGTTAACCTTTTGTGCTCCAAAGTGGCATGCTTTTGAGAACAAGATACTGTAGCACCACAGAAAACAGACATTTTCCAATTTCCCATTGATTTAAATGGGAAATGGTCCTTAAACATTTGAGAGCTGGAGGGGTGGGCAACGTCTTGCGAAGCAAGGCATTGCTCAACCATCTGCACTCAAAGGGTTAATGGGTTAAGCAGGTGAAAAACAGAGTACAATCCTCTTGTCTCACACTTGTGTCCTCTGGTGCGGCAAGCAGGACCTTCCCAGTTTATTTGCAATGAGTCATTTTCCCAGGTGTAGGCAAATCTTCCAGTCCGTGGACCACACACAGAGTTATAATTTGTGTGGTGGGAGGGCACGTTGGTTATCTCATTTCAGGAGTCTGTAGGTCCATCTCTTAATAAAATATAATTACTGTAGCACATTGGTTTGAGGCACATCCTCTTCTTGAGTTATGACACATTACCAAAAAAAGTACATATTTCTGTGTGGCATTACCATGATAACCTAATTAATGTTTTTTAAGAAGGAGCTCCACACAGCTCTTGGAGCCAGAAAGAACACAGAAATGTGCCTCCACAGGCCTGTTGGGAACCACTGCACTAACATGCTAATGAAAGCCATGTTTCCCAGTACCTTCGCATTGATATTTTGATGTTATTGTAGTAATATCTATTCTGTATTTCTACACAGGAAACGAGATTGGGACGAATGTCCCGGTGGTCCGATCCTGCCCGCAACTGGGAGACTATCTGTCCATGGCTGAAGAACAGTTCTCCAGTGTAGATTTCAATACGATGGACCCCTTGTGTAAAAGGTTCTTCTTTGACATATATATGTGCATCTACCAATCACCAGAGCACAGCTCAAGGAACAGCTGAGGAACCTACTCTACCACCAGATGGCTACGACTTACTGGTCTGACAACCAACCATGCCTTTTGGTTCTAGACTAATGTCAGTAGGAAGAGCTCCATGGGTTGGATATCATGGGTGATGATCAACATCAAAGTGCTTAATTGAGAGCTCAATTCTTTACTGTGTCAGAGAAAATTTGCAAGAATTCTAGAATCTGAACGTGACAAATGTCACTGATTTTCTCTCGTTTATGTGGGAGTCAGTCTCACGGATGCTGGTCTTTCATAGTTTTGACATTTCTGCAACATTGGCATATTAAAGTGATTTAACCCCTTTGGATCCGCTTTGTAATTTGTTGGAGACCTCCCCAGCATCCAAGGGGGTTAACGTTTTATCATGAAAAACATATCTTGCATGGATTTTTCTGCTGGTATAACAATGGTAATTCCACTCCTGGCACTCTTTGTTCAAAAGTTATAACAGCTCAAAATGACATGAGGTGGTGGAGCTGTTACTGACACATTCTAAGAAGAACTGTAGCCACTAGTTTACCTCCCCCATATAAGGTACTAGAATAACTATCTGGATACCAGATGGCCTGTCTGGACATCTTGTGCCACTCATCTTAGAGTTACAACAGTATGATCTGTAATAATTTTGGATCCAAGCATCTCCCAACAGTAGCAGCAATCAGTTTTATTCAGCAAGATAGCCCTACAGTATACGTTCTTCATAATATGCTTACTGCTCTGTTAAGGCAGATAATCACTTGCATTGAAAGTCACTTGCTGATCTGTCTCCTCTCTAAGATGTAACAGCTTATAAGGAGGCGAGGTGACCAAGGTACATAATAAATGGTGAATAACCTATTTTCTAAGATGCGGATCACAAAAACATAATGTTTAAAGGTGGTGGTTCCTCTTCTCCACATTTCCTTATGGATTCCTCTTGAACTGTCATGTTCTTCTGTTCTGCAACTTTAGCAAATGGATTAAAGCAACTCATCTGTTAACTTAGCTATATTGTATTTCTACATTAAACACTTGTTTTCCTTCCTGCTCTCATGTCTGTATTGTGTGCATACAAAGGCTAAAATACCAGGAAAATGATGCAATTCTGGAGCAAACCAACTGCACAACAGGGAATTAAAAAAAAGATCTTATTACTTTAAAGGAACAGTTTCACGTAATTTGGAAAAAAATATATTGCAGGGTTTATCCTGTTAAGTAAAACAATTGTATTCACACTGCTGTAAAATGTTTCATTCACAAGTTATTCCAGCTCAAACTTGAATTTTTCTGGTGCAGTACTTCAATAGTCTGAAACTTGTTATTGGTGCTATTGATACAGTAGTTTATTGACAGCAATTGCAGGTTAAAATAATGATCCATTGCATGCTGTAGCAACAGCGTTGCTGCAGTGTTTCAGGCCATGAAGGTACTGCACCAAACAAATGCAAGTCTGACTGCAATAACTTTTGAATAAAACATATCTCAGCAGTGGGAATGCTCTTGTTTTACTTAGCAGGATAAACCCTGCAATATAGACTTGTGAAAATAGAAACTGCAACACCATGACAGCATGTCGAGTTCCACATGCGTGATGCTAGTGATCACGTGGGTAAAATGCTTCAGGTTTGAGCCCAATAGCTATAGAAATGGGCAAGTTATGCCTTAATTTTTAGTGGATAATGCAGCATCCTCTGGATTTAAAAAATTGGTAGCTTTGTTTCAGTAATAGAATCTCCTTTCCGTACCAAGAATATGCCACGAAGGCAGATGAGAGCACACTTTCAGCTATCCAAATTTGAGAGGGGCCGTATCATTGGCACGCATGAGGTCAGCATGTCTGCCTGTGATATTGCGGAGTGCATTGGACGGAATGTCTCCACTGTGCAAGGGACACACAGTCGCAGACCCAGTGTAGGGCCATCCTATAGGACTCCAGTCAGGGAAGAACAATACTTGCACCAGATGGTGCTGACAGATTACAGAGCAACAACTGGACAATTCTGGTGGTGTCACATCCACCGAAGACTTAGAGAAAGACGTCTTCGAGAGACAACAACCCAAAGGCACACATCCCCAATGCCTGGTGTCATGGTCTGGGGAGTCATATCACACAAAAAATCTCAGTTAGTGATAATTGAGGGAGATGTGACTGCGCAACAGTACGTCCACCGTATAATCAAACGCATTGCCATAACTGAAAACAATTTTCCACCGTGATAATGCATGGCCACATTCCACTGCCATAACGAGGGAAGCTCTTAGAAGCATCACAACCACTGAATGGGTGGCCTGACCTCAATCCTATCGATTATGTATGGTACATGGTTGGAAGACCCTTGGATTCTGCCGCTCACCCAGCCACCACTATTGCTCAGCCGACTAGGAACATTGAACAGGCAGGGAATGACATCTTACAGGAAAGAATTCAGGACCTTATTGATTCCATGCAATGTTGCATTCAGGCGTGCCATGTTGCTCAAGGTGGTCATTTGACTTGCTGATTTTTGGCAATAAAACTGTATAATCTAGCCTCACAACCTTGTGTTTATAATCATTTGTGCCAAATCTGGCGTGAATCGGACAACGCCTTCATGGTGTTGCAATTTCCATTTTCACAAATGTATAAATATTTTTCCATTACCCAATACTATCGCTTTAAATGGGGTATTTAACCCCTGGAATGCTGTAGAGATCTCCAACTCACTGTGAAGCAATATGTTGAAGGGGTTGTGTGTTGTAAGAGGCAGGGAGGGATTGGAATATCTCTGCTTCCACACTCCCCATCTGATTATGTTATAATGTATGGGAAGTGAAGTGGTTGGTCTTGAAGGGAATTGAAGAAAAAAAAAATGAATAAACTTCAGTGATCAAAAGAGTTTGAATTTTGAGCTCCCACTTGATGTTTCAACCTCTGCAGTGATGATTGTGTTAAAGGGATAGTAATACTTCGTTTTATCTTTATTTTATTTTGTAGGTATTAAAAAAACATGAAGAGCGATATAAATCTTATCTCTCAAACCTTTATGGTTTGAGAGATATTCACAAGCAAAGTTCCCCTCCCGCCCCTTTTACCTAGTGTAAGCCATCTCTTCTCTGATGTGCAATGCAGTCCATAGACCAGACAGATAACAGAAGGGGACAATCTTCTTCATATGAGAACAATGAAAACCCTGCCCCACTTGACAAGCTTTTCAGCTTTTTCCCTTATCTTAATTGAAGATTGTCCCTCTCTGCAGTCTACCTGGGCACCTCCCTTCTGATCTGGCTGAACAGTGTTACATCAGTAAAAGGGGCGGGAGGGGGACACTTTGTCATTGAATTACTCTTGAACTATAACTCTGACAGAATTAAAATAACACTCTCCAAAGTCCATATACTATGATGATTAATTAGAGCTGCTTTTATTATGAAACATTACTATCCCTTTAAAGGGATAGTAATGTTTCACAAAAAAAGCAGCTCCAATTAATCTTATTAGTATTTTGGCCATGGAGAGTGTTATTTCAATACTATCAGAGTTGTAGTTCAAGAATAATTGAATGATAAAGTATCCCCCTTCCGTCCCTTTCACCTAGTGTAAGCCACCTCCCCTCAGATGTGGAATCTGGTCTCTTGATCGGACAGCTCACAGGAAGGGACAATCTTCTTACTGTGATCATAAGGAAAACCCTGCCCCCATTGACAGGTTTTCCCTTAATGCTCACTGAAGATTGTCCCTCTCTGCGATCCATCCGGACAGTCTTGCTGTTCTGAGGTGAACGGTGTTACATCAGTAAAAGGGACAGGAGGGGTATACTTTATCATTTAATTACTCTTGAACTACAACTCAGACAGTATTGAAATAATGCTCTCCATGACTCAATTACTATGAAGAGTAATTGGAGTTACTTTTATTGTGATACATTACTATCCCTTTAAATAATGGTACTAGGTCACCTCTTTCTCAAGTGGTGTAAATGCTTTTCTTGTCTCATGTAAGGATGTATTGTTCTGCTGGTGTCATGGAATACCAGCTTAAAGTGAAGAAGAAAAAAAGAAATTGACCAGACTTGATCTGTCTGAAAATAAGCCCTGGACCTCTGATATGGGAAACGTCAAAATACTCTTACAGTTAGCAAATGGCCACATAAATCTCTAATTAATATGATGTTCTGCTCATTTAAAGCAACATTAATGCAAAAACTACATGTTGTTCTTATGTGAAAGTGTAACGTTCAAGTAAATATTAACATATCATCATAGAGATAGTAATGTTTCAAAATAAATACAGCTCCAATTATTCTTTATAGGTTTTGGGCCATGTTGAGCGGTATTATCATTCTGTACAATATGTAGTTCCAGAGTAATTGAATGATAAAGTATCCCCCTCCCACCCCTTTTAACTTAGTGTAAGCTGCCTGCCCTCAGATGTGGAATCTGGTTGCTTGACCGGACAGCTCACAGCAAGGGACAATCTTCTGGCTGGGAGCATAAGGAAAACCCTTCCCCCCTTGACAGGTTTTTCCTTATGCTCACAGAAGATTGTCCCTCTCTGTGATCCATCCAGACAGTCTTGCTTATTATTCAGAACACTGTAAAATAGAAGGCAGCCAATAGTGTAGTATATCACAGTCCTTTCACGTGAATAATTAGTATATAGCAGTGAGTACTCACAAGTGTAGTGGTCAGCCACAGAAGCAGCTGACTTATGCACATACAGAGAACATCCAGTCTCCGTTTGGGTATCATCAGGATATCACCAGCTCTTCCGGAATAGTGCAGAAAAAAAGGATAAAAAAACGGCTTCAACGTAGAAAATTGTAAATTTATTGTTAAAATAATAAAAATGCTAAAAGAAATAATTATTTGTTCTAAATAACAGTTGACTCTATCCTCTAACGCGTTTCATGGCAGCGCATGCCGCTTTATCAAAGAACAAATAATCGAGTACAGAAAAACGATCTATGAAGCCGTTATACAAAACAAATCATTCAGTTACTCTTGAACTACACATCGTAGTGAATGATAAGAACGGTCTTCATGACCCAAAAACTATAATAATTGGAGCTGTATATATTTTGAAAGATTACTATCCCTTTAATGGGACTCATTATGTAGGAACAACTTTGATGACTTAGAAAGAAGCTTCCAGAATCCTCTATATTTTGTATTAATATTTTTTTTTATTTAGAAAACTAGTTTGAGCTATCTAGATGTATAGGGTATAGTAATGAAGGCATTCAGTGCAGACACTTCCTGTATTAGCCCTTATTATTAATTGCCTACCTCCCCTAGCACTGACAAGGTTAAGTGTAAGTGATTGAGGGAGGTAACATAGGCCTAAGACAGAATATGCCTGCCTGGGATGCCTTAACCCTTTGCGTGCCAGAGGGGTACAAACACAAAATTAATTAACATGATATTTAAATCTATCCAACTCATATTCTAACCAAAAAAAGGCTAATTCAACATATAGGTTATTTTGGAAACCGTTTCAGAATCACCAAAGTTGTTTTTTGGGGATATGGTACTGTAACCAGGATACAAGAGAAGGGAAGACAAGCGCAAAAAAAACTAAGAGTAGCTATTTGTATGTTAAAATGCACAACTGCAATTAAGATTGTACTCTCAAGAAGTATTCTCGTTTAGAAAGCCCACATAGAGAACCAGATCCACTTCAAAGGGATGTCGATCCAGCTGCTAGTAATTCCATGTCTCAGTCCGATAGTCACGGGGTAATACTGCGGGATAATAGTACCCTTACATTCAAGCCCCAAGTGGATGCTACTCAACAGATATATGCTGACTACGGACGTGAGATCAAAGTGGCTACAGTGTATCAGAGTCCAGATAGGGTAGTGTATAGATGATCAGACTTTTATTATTATAATTCCCTACGCGTTTCATGAACATAGTTCACTTCGTCAGGGGACACATATGTATCCCCTGACGAAGTGAACTATGTTCACGAAACGAGTAGTTCACTTCATCAGACGATACTTATGTATCCCCTGATGAAGTGAACTACGTTCACGACACGCGTAGGGAATTATCTGATCATCTATACACTACACCGTCTGGTCTCTGATACACTTTAGCCACGTTGATCTCACGTCCGTAGTCAGCATATATCTGGTGAGTAGTATCCACTTGGGGCTTGAATGTAAGGGTACTATTATCCCACAGTATTACCCTTACAAGGGTCTCTCTCCTCCATCTGACACGAGACGTTTGCCATTCTACCACCATGCCTATCGGGCTGAGACATGGAATTACTAGCAGCCGGATCGACATCCCTTTGAACTGGATCTGGTTCTCTATGTGAGCTTTCTAAACAAGAAACTTCTTGAGAGTACAATCTTAATTGAGTTGCGCATTTTGACATACAAATAGCTACTCTAAGATTTTTTTGCAATTGTCTTCCCTTCTCTTGTATCCAGATTCTGTACAGTGCAGCTGAGGACACCAACAGACACATCGGCAGAACGAGGAGTTTGAATATGTATGTCTAAAAACTTTTTTATGCAAACTGATTCTCAAGGAACTCTATTGGACAATGATTATAACGCTGCTCTTAGGAGCGCTGTATTACTTTGTTCTATATGGTACTGTAATCACTTAACCCTTTGAGTGGCAGAGGGGTACGAAACGCATTGCACTGCAATGCATTGCGTTCCCACCTGACACTCAAAGGGTTAACGACCGCCCAATCCGTCAGTGGGCAGCCATTAAAGGGATAGTAATACTTATTACTAATCCCTATATTAATGTCATATTAAAAGGAAATGTATTGCCCCCAGTGTCATCTCTCAAACCTTTATGGTTTGAGAGATAATCGCTTCTAAAATTGGCCTCTCCCTTCCCTTTCCCTGTAGTCAGCATTCTAGCTGACTTCAGGGAAGCCTATCCTACGACTTTCAGGCGGCTCTGCAGCAGAGCCAAGATCACGTTAATAAAAAAGAAATCTTTCACTGACATGGTCTTCTATGTGTGCTTGATTTGCAAGCACATGTAGAAGACCGTTTTAGTGAAAGATTTTTTTTTTTTTTATTAACTCGATCGCTGCCCTGCTGCAGAGCCGCCTGTTGATCGTAAGACCGGATTTCCCTTCGGTCAGCTACAACGCTGACATCGGGGAAGGGGGAGGGCAACTTTAAGAGCGATTATCTCTCAAACCATAAAGGTTTGAGAGATGACACTGGGGGCAATACATTTATTTTAAATATGACTTTAATATAGGGATTAGTAATAATTAAGTATTACTATCCCTTTAAAGACCACGGCACTTTTTTTTTTTTTTTTCCCCCAATGAATTCTGGGATGGCAGAGCGGTATGCAGCCACGCTACCAACCCAGAATTCCATGACATGATGGTCCTGACACGTCATAGGTCGTTAAGGGTTTAAGCAAATTAACCCTTTGAGTGCCAGAAGGGTATGCAACGCATTGCGTACCCCTCTGGCACTCAAAGGGTTAAGAGCCACTTATTTTTAGGGTAGAGTTTCCCTTTAAAGAATGCCAGACGTTTGAAAAAACTACATTCGTTCTGTCTCCAATTCTGCGTATTTTGTTACCATACAGGTTTCTCAGGAATTTTAAGTATTGGGTGATCCATTAAGAACAGCCCCTAATTTTATCTAATAATCAGCAGAGAAAATATGAAGCTTTGCGTAACCTCTTTTCTCACGGTCAGGGAACATCAGGCTCGGCCATAATCGCTTCCCCAATGAAAGACCAAGCAGTACTGAGTTTCCACACTGTTCCGCCTCACCCGCATTAATTAGAGGGCTCGCCCACGAGAGCGTTAGGTTTTGTTTTGAATAACAATGCCACCCAGTGTAGAAACCAGCTAATTTACACAATTTTAAACCTTCTGCTGCCAAATATAAGAAACATTTTCAAGATGGACAAATCACATCAAGATTTTAAGAACACTGTGGAAAAATACACAAGACTGGAGCAATTTTGGGGCAAAGCTACTGCATTGTAAGGAACAAATTTAAATCTCCATTGATTTAAATGGGGTTTTATCACCTTGAATGCCAACCCTTTCAGCGCCTGGGGGTGGGTGGGTGCAATGCATTGTAGAACAATGCATTGCATACCTCTCTGACACTCAAAGGGTTAGAGTAATGTCAACCTATAAATGATGATCATTCTTTAAACTTTATAATAATGCTCTGTAACACTGGCAATGGTTATATCGGTATAGTTTTTTGTAATTATATTTTAAAGCAGAACTCTCTCTCAAATTAAAGTGCTCCCCAAATCATTATGCACATAGCGATACTCTTATAAGTACTAGGATTATTCTGAATAATTTCGGCGTTATTGAGAAATCCAACTTGTTCCCGAGACGCACAGGCAGGCATCAGCGCAGACATCTTGTTGAAGAGACATATGTGAGTCTGCTCTGTCCGTCCCGGTCACCCCTAGGATTGGTGAGGGGGAGTTGTATTGTACATTAACCCCTTAAGGACCTGGAAAATCTGAGGTCGTTTTCCCCTTAAAGACCGGAGGAATTCTGACCTTTTTGACTAGGTCTTTGTTCAACAGTGTTTTCCCTCTAAGTCTTTTATTCCACCCCCATAAATTATATACTGTTTTTTTACGCACTAATAGTGCTTTCTTCTGATACCCCACATATATGGATAACCCACCATTTACTTTACGAAAATTGAAAAAAAAAAAATGTAAAAAAAAGAGTAAAAAAAAAACCCCACAATTTTTGATTTTTCTCTTGGGATCAATTGTCCACAAAGGGTTAAATTTTTATGGAGACTGCATGAAAAGTATGACCGGTCAGTTATACCTACAAAATGCACAGTTTAAAGTGGCCACTGTCCCCCCTGGGTGAAAATCCCCATGTCCCTTTTTCCCACCCTATTTTGACACTGTTTTATCCCTGACAATTGGTGGTGTATATGTGTATTACATGGCTCTACAACAATCACACTTGCAATGTTGTTTAATTATGTTTTTTTATTTATTTATTTATTTTTTAACAAAAAAAAGTATATAATTGCAGGTCAAAAACTGACCTGCATTTAGCCAGCCTTCTGCACCAGCAGTGAAGGGGTTAATACCCCCAGCTGCTGTATTTTTTGTTACCACTAGGTGTCTCCTCTCTACTTCTCTCTCCCTTACTTTGATAGCAAGGGAGACGGAGGTAGACGAGACACTCAGAGTCAGCATGCTTTGCATGTTGCCTCTGTTTGTCAGAATGCCGGTACATGTGATCGCTGCTACGGCGATCACATGAACTGGCACAAGCAAGAAGGGCTGAGACTGAACGCCCCGGTCTCAGAGCGCTCAGTCTCAGCCTGGAATTAATGATAGCAGCGTGCACGGAGGCACGCTGCTATCATTTAAGCCATGACAGTCCTGGACCGTCATGGGTCCTTAAGGCGATAGCAACCCATGATGGTCCAGGACCGTCATGGGTCCTTAAGGGGTTAAGGTACACAAAGGGACTGATGGTGCAGATGCGTCTACAGCAAGATTCCTGTCTGTGGGTCTCAAAACGCGTTGGATTTCTCAATAACGGATAATACTAGTATTGATAAGTGTATCGCTACTTGCATAATTATCTGGCAGGCACTTTAATTTGCATGAAAGTTTTGCTTTAACCCTTTGAGTGCCAGAGGGGTACGCAACGCATTGCTTTGCAATGCGTTGCTTCCGCTCTGGCACTCAAAAGGTTAACGTCTCCCCCTCCTGCCCCTTTTCCCAATGCCACTATTCTTCCTTCAGATGAGAAAGCCGGTCTTGACAGATCGCAAAGAGGGACAATACTGTGTGAGCATAAGGAAAACCCTGCTCCCCTTCGTCAATGTGGGAACGGCTTTCCTTATACAGACAATATTGTCCCTCATTGCCACCTTTCCAGTCAAGCGACTGGATCTTAGATGTGAAGGAAGAAAAGCGACGTCGAGATATATATAAAATATAACTACAAAAAAACTAGCATTATTAAAAGTATAAGGAATAATCTGATCATCACTTATGGCCTGAAATTACTGACCCTTTAACCCCTTAGTAACAGTCACGTACGTACGCGGCTGTCACCTTAATGCCAGTCTAACATTTTTTTTTAGGAAATGATTCCGGAGTCCCCGAAAGGCGTGCAGCCGCATGGAGACCCGGACTTCCGGGACTTACCAGGTACGTCCTCTGTCACTAAGTGACAGTTTTTGCAGGACGTACCTGGTAAGTCTATTCTAGAGATGGGATTAAGAGACGCATTGGGTTGGAGACCTCTCTAGAATTCAAGGGGTTAAAACTACAATTTAAATCAATGGGGATTTTTTAGTTATTTACGGAGCAAGAGGGACGTTTGACCTCAGGTGTCTAATTAGCATTCTGTTCATCACAGCTGGCACTGTGTGGCACGTTATGCTATAATAGTAGAAAGGTTATTTTCTTAAAGCAGAATTATCCATCCAAATAATTATTGATACAGCGATAAGCATAGAGATACTAGTATCGTACAGAATAAGTCCAGCATTATGAAGAAATCCTACTTGATCCAAGACAAACAGGCAGGCATCAGCGCAGACATCTTGCCTTAGACTCATCTGTGCTCTGCACTGACTGTCCCGTTCTCCTCCAGGATTGGTGAGGAGGAGGAGCATTGTACCTTAAGGTAAAGGAAGTGACTGACAGTGCAGGTGCACAGATGCCTCTAAAGCAATAAGTCTGTCTGTTTCAGATCAAATAGGATTTCTTAATAACGCTGGACTTATTCTGTATAATACTATTTTCTCTGTCGTCCAATACAGGTTACTGGTAACTTTGGGTAGGCGATCCGCCCCTTTAATTATAGGCAGGAACAATTCTAGAATTGTATGCAGGGGGTGGAGCCTACTTCCCTCCTTGGCTGCAGCTAGCCAACAAACTCCAGAAAGATTTGTTCCCTTGTGAAGATAACACAGGCAAGAGAAAAGTTCTGCTATGGCTTTAGACATTTTTTTATTTTTCTGTTAGAAGTGGAATACCACCATTAGGCGGATTACCATAACTGACAATGCCCTTAGATGTGGCTAGCTCAGTATCCAGGTGCTTTTTGTGGACCTTAAAGGAGCAGTAAACTTTTTTTATGAAAAAATATATATTATAGGGATTTTTCTACTGAGTAAAATAAGGGTACTCCCACTGCCCAGAGATCTATATTTCCAGAGTTATTACAGTTTAAACCCATGTTTTTTTACATTAGCAGTGCCCTCTAGTGGCCAAATTCTAATTAGATTTCCTGTTAGATTCTAATTGAGAGGAAAGTCAGAGACATACAGTTCTCCATAGAATGTGATAGAAACTGCCTGTCACTTCCTGTCAGTTAGAACTATCAGGAAGTAAACACAATAAATTCACTTCCTGGTTATTTAAACTGCTATAAATTTTGAATAAAACATCTGACAGCGATGGGAGTACCCTTGTTTTTTTCAGCAGGAAATGCTCTATAAAATGTGTTTTCATAAAAAAAAAAAGTTTACTGCTCCTTTAAGACCTGGGGAGAAAATCTTGGGTACTCGTTCTTTCCTTAGAAGTTGCCCGCTGAGGTGTCTTCTTACTACATGGTAATCTGAAAACAGAAGATCTACAGGAAAGGTGAGCAACCCTTTGAGTGCTGCAGGTCCACATGTCCCACAGTGCCCCTCTGCACAGGGGTTTTTCCTTGGAGTTCCTATTGCACACACCTGTACTCATTGGGTCTATCTGTATGTCTGTTGGGTGTTTTGGATCAGGTTTATGTGGTACTTTAACCCTTAGCTGCTGGTTTTGCATCTTTTAGTGGGTTTTCTGACACTTTTCCTTCTAGTTCAGTGTTTTTTTGGGTATTCTAACATGTTCTAGTGATGTTTCATGCATTTTATTTTACTGTTTCAATTTTGTAAAATTTGAGTTCTGAGCCTTTAAGGCGTGCTTTACCGCATAGGGGCCATTGCTCTATTCGCTCCTATGGGACTGTACAATTTGGGACATATCTCTGCAACCACTTAACCTAGCGACTTCAGAAATGGCTAATTTTTCTTGTCTGCCCTTGCTCTATCATCCGGATTATGTTTCTAGTGTGTTGGGGGGCTCAGGGCACTGTTTGGGTACTTTTTCTGGGAAAACTACATTTCCCATAAGCAATTGCTTCGCTTGCTCATTTCTGATTGTCTCCCACCGCGGCAGCCATTTTGTGCTATTTCCAGAACAAGTATCCTACGCAGGGCTTGGACTCTCCTCGTCTCCTCTTCTGATTAACCCTTCACCTGCCAGATAAGTCTAGTTTAGCGATTTCTGGGGAGAAACTTTAATCCTACACACTGTACTTGGGTGATTACTTATACTGAAAGGTTATTTGACACTGTGAGAATGTCTATACTGTTGGAGCTTGGGGCCAGACCTAAGACTAAGGATGCTGTGGTCTCTGTATCTCCTATTGCGCATTGCTCTTCCTGTCATTCAGGGTTACCTAGAGAATTCTCAGGTCATTTATGCCCAGCATGTTCTGATGTCCTTGAGAGTCTCCCAGGGACCTCCAGCCATGCAATAGAGCCAGTTTGGGTGCAAGAGTTCAAGGCTGCTACTCGAGACCTTAGGTCTACATTGCATCTCTTTCCATCCCAGTTACAGGGGGTCTTCCATTCCTGGCAGACCCCCTCCTCCGTCAAGTCTTCCCTGCCAAAACCACAGGGAGTATCTGACGTATCAGATTCCTCTGAGGAGGAACTGCTGGTGGATTCAGATGTGAAGGAATGTTCTGCTGTGGGCTCCTCTCAGTTTTTTGGGGATCCCTTTGAGGCTGATCCTGAGCCCTTGGCTTAGGGTCTGATTAGGGCTGTTTTGACTACCCTAAACATTCCCTTAGCTCAGGAGGTTCCTTCTGATCCCTCTGATGTGTTTCAGGAGCCTAAAAAGCCCCTTACTTGCTTTCTACCTAACCCCACTCTTGACCGCCTTGTGTCTGAAGAGTGGAAGTCTCCGGACAGGAAACCTTCTGTGTCTAAGAAATTTGCCAAGCTTTACCCCTTCTCTGAGACAGCGCTTACTCATTGGGTTCATCCTCCAAAGGTGGATGCTCCTATCTCCAGGCTAAGTCTACTGCCTTGCTAGTTTCTGATGCGTCTGCTCTGAAAGACTGGACTGACAAGAAATGTGAGGTCTCCCTCAATTCCATTTTTGCCACTGCTGGTACTGCCATGCGTCCAGCAATTGCTGCAGCATGGGTGAACTAGGCCATTGCGGTCTGGACTGAACAGCTCACCCTGGCTGTCCGTCAGGGTGCTCCTACTTGTTGCGCCTTCTTGCCAACATTTCTGAGGCATAGCACTATGTTTTTGCTGCCTTATTTGATGCCATCCGTTTGGTGGCCAGGGTTTCCACCATGTCTGTAGCTGCCAGACGGACTGTTTGGCTCAAGATCTGGTCTGCTGACACAGCTTCCAAGAAAGCATTGCTTTCCTTACCTTTTCAATGTACTTCTTTGTTTGGGCCAGATCTTAAAGATCTGATCAGTGAGGCCACTGGGGGTAAGACCACCCTTCTACCTTTGGTCCCCAGAAAGAAAATGCCACTTAAGCGTTATCTGTATTTTTGTTCCTTTCAGACTGAGACATGTCCGGCGAACCAGACGGGGTCCCTCAGCTCCACGTGCCTCCTTCAAGCCCAAACAGCAATGGAAGCCCAAGGTCTCCTCCAAACCCAAGGCTTCCAAGCCTTCTTCGGCATGACTCACCGAACCCAGGTCCCCACTCTGCTGTGGGCGGCCGTCTGCGTCACTACCACAGCGTCTGGGAGGATTCAGTGGCATACCCATAGGTTTTACAGGTGGTGGCAGAAGGATACAGGATCCATTTTCGTTTCTTTCCTTCACATGCGCCTCAGGGCTTGGAGAAACGCTGGCTGTTCAACAGCGCTATTCAGGCTCTTCTGGACAAGGATGTTCTAGAGCTGGTTCCAGTTCAGGACAGAAGTATGGGTTTTTACTCGAACCTCTTTGTGGTTTCCAAAAAAAGACGGTGGTTGTCGCCCAATTTTGGATTTGAAGGATCTCAATTCCTTTGTGATCTGGACTCATTATCACCATGAGTCTCTACGGAATGTGATTGCTGCTATGTCCCTGGGGGAATTCTGTTTCTCTGGATCTTCAGGACGCGTATTTACACATTGCCATTCATCCAGCGAGCCGGCAGTATCTCAGATTTGCCTGCGACCAAGGGCACTTTCAGTTTTCAGCTCTTCCCTTTGGTCTGACTACAGCTCCTCATGTTTTCAACCGTATCCTGGGAGCCTTAGTGTCCATCCTCCACCGGGATGGCATCAGAGTTACTCCATACATGGACGACCTGCTTCTGAAAGCCCCCTCTGCAGAACTTCATCAGCAGGTTCAGCTATGCATTGGTTTCCGGAGTTGCTGGATCTGTCAGTGGTGGAGCCATTCCGGCTCCCTTGCCATCCGGATCTTCTTCTACAGGGTTACCTGTAGAAGGAGGATGTTCATCGGTTAGCTTTGATGGCTTGGAAATTGAATCCTCAATATTGAAGAAGAAATGTTTTTCTTCTGGGGTGGGAGCTACTATGGTCAGTGCCCTCAAACCTGTTTCTTCCAAGATCTACCATAGTGTCTGGTCGACCTTTCTATCTTGGTCTGCTGACAAGGACCTGTCTCAGAAATTTGATCTGCCTATGGTTCTGGCCTTTTTGCAGGATGGATAAGGGCCTCCCTTAAGGTTCAGACTTTGGCTCTCTCTGTTTTCTTTCAGAGGTGCATTGCCATCCTTCATGATGTCAAAGTTTTCTTCCAGGGCGTTGCTCATACTCGTCTTGCCTTCAAGAATCCCGCTCCACCGTGGGATATTATCTTGGTTTTGGGCCTTCTTCAGTGCCCTCCATTTGAGCTGTAGGCTTCTATTCCTCTACGCCTGTTGACGTGGAAAATAGCCTTTCTTGTGCCGATCGTGTCCGTTCGCCGTGTTGCGGAGTTACATGCTCTGTCCTGTAAACCACCCTATTTGGTGTTTCACAAGGACAAGACGGTGCTTAGCACTTCTGTGGAGTTTCTTCTGAAGGTGGTTTTGGAGTTCCACATCAATCAGGAGATTGTGGTGCTTTCTTTCTGCCCTGACCCCACCTCTGACAAGGAAAGGGATCTCCACTTGTTAGATGTGGTGCATTGTCTCAAGTTTTATGCACATCACACTGAGTCTATCAGGCAATCTGACACGCTGTTCGTCATTCCTGAGGGTCCCAGGGCAGGAAGACCTGCAACCAAAGTGACTACTGCTTCTTGGATCAAGTCCACTATTCGTAAGGCTTATGAGCTGAGGAAGAAGCCTATCCCTTTCAGGGTCATGGCTCATTCTACATGATCTATTGGGGCTTCTTTGTCTTACAAGAATCAGGCCTCTGCTGATCAGTTGTGCAAGACTGCCACTCGCTCATCTGTGCACACCTTTTCAAAGCACTATCGTGTTGATGTGCTGGCATCGGCTGATGCCAGCTTTGGGAGGAAATTCCTGGAGGCAGTGTTGCCTGCCTAGGATCTTCTTCGGTTCATGGTGCTTCCTTCACTTTTGAGCCCTCTTGGCTCTAGTTCAATGTTCTGTGTAATAGTTTGGGGTGTTGTTACCCCCTGTTCATTGTCTGTCGACACTTCATTGTTTTGTTGGGCCATCTCTGATCTGATGGTTCATACTTACTCTGGTGACTTTGGGGGCCTTGCACCTGGTCCTTGCCTTCCTTCCCGCCTCTGGGAAACTCAATGGTTGGACATCCCAAAGTTACCAGTACCCTGTATTAGACGACAGAGAAAAGACTAGGGCCGGATTTGCCATTAGGCAAAGTAGGCACCTGCCTACAGGCGCACGCCACCGCGGGGCGCCTGCCATTGGGATTTTTTTTTTTTTATTTATAAAAAAAAAACAAACAAACAAAAAAACAAAAAAAAAAAAACAGCCACCTCGCTGGCGCTGCCCCCCACCCCATTCCCTATTTCCTACCCCCGTTCCCTATTTCCTACCCGGCGGCAGGACATGTCTGTGCCTCCTTGGCACAGTCCTGTAGGTGGTGAGCTCCCTTGTCGCATCTTTAGGAATGCAGAGCACTGGGAGATGACATCATCTCCCAGCGCTCTGCATTCCTGAATAGGAGACCGCGCGGGAGCTCCATCAGCTACAGGACTGTGCCAAGGAGGCACAGATGACAGATCTCCTACCAGGGAGGTAGGAAACGGACCATGTCAAGGCAACATGGAGATGGTGGGGGCAATGTGAAGAGCAATATGGAGATGATGGGGGCAAGTTGGAGCTGATGGGGGCAAGGTGAGGGGCAATATGGAGCTGATGAGCATTGTGGAGGTGTCCAGTGGAGTTGGCAAATGGGAGGAGGCGCTTCACAGTTCTGTGCCTACAGGCTCCTGAAATGTAAATCCGGCCCTGGAAAAGACTATTTTAGTCTTACCTGTTAAATCCTTTTCTCTTTGACCATACAGGTTACTGGTCTCCCACCCTGTCGAGGGACCATGCTTGGCTCCCCTATGGCAGAGCCGTGGGGGTCCTTCGGGGTGATAGTGGAAGGGAAAGAAGACTCCTGTGCCTATCTAGTTAATAGTTAGTGTCTCAAATCTTTCTGGAGCTGGTTGGCTAGCTGCAGCCAAGGAGAGGAGGTTGGCTCTACCCCCTGCATACAATTCTACAATTGTTCCTGCCTACCCAAAGTTACCAGTAACCTGTATGGACTAAGAGCAAAGGACTTAACAGGTAAGACTAAAATCCTCTTATTTCTGTGCTTATCGCCATATCAATCATTTTTTGGGAGACACTTTAGTTGGAGGGATGGTTCTGCTTAAAAAACTTAAGCAGATTTAAAGGGATAGTAATGTTTCACAAAACAGCAGCTCCAATTAATCTTCATAGTATTTGGGCCACGGAGAGTGTTATTTCAATACTGTCAGAGTTATAATTCAGGAGTAGTTGAATGATAAAGTATCCCCCTCCCGCTCCTTTTACCTTGTGTAACACTACTCACCTCAGATGTGGAATCTGGTTGCTTGACCAGGCAGATAACAGCAAGGGACAATCTTCGTACTGTGAGAACAATGAAAACCCTGCCCCTCCTTGTCAGGTATTTCAGGTCTTTCCTTATGCTCACTGTAGATTGTCCCTCTCTGTGATCCAGACAGTCTTGCTGCTCTGAGGTGAGAAGTGTTACATCAGTAAAAAGGGCTGGAGGGGGATACTTTATCATTCAATTACTCTTGAACTCTGACAGAATTGAAATAACACTCTCCATGTCCCAAATACTATGAAGATTAATTAGAGCTGCTTTTATTAGGAAACATTACTATCCCTTTAAATTCTTTATAGAAAAGACTAAGCTTGGCTTAGGGTGAATTTAAATGTGAAGATTTTAGGATTTTGTGATGTGTGGTTGGTTTGGCTCAGAGTTACACCCCTTTTGGTTTTGTACATATGGCCACATGCGGCTGGAATTGGTTGAACCTCTTGGATGATATAGATGTAGACAATGCATTGCAAAGCAATGTGTTGGGGAGGTCTGTGAGTCAAGTCTCAAAGAAAGCAGACCACTGTTAAAACATCAGTTTATGACCCAGTCAAATTAAACCCTTTGAGTGCCAGAGGGGTACGCAACACATTGCAGAGCAATGCGTTGCGTACCCCTATGGCACTCAAAGGGTTAACATCAAAAAGTGAAAACTAGATCTTCGGATCCCATAAAGTGTTATTTACATGCCAGTATTATGTTCTGGAAAAGAAAAAAAAAATGTTCTGTATTGTTTGATAAAGTTAGGCTGGGAGCATCCACTTTGTCCTCACATTTAGTGAAGGCAACCAGACCTCTAGTTTAACTTTTTTTTTTTTTTGGGGGCCGGGGAGGACCCTAAAAGTCGTGGCGTATCTAGTTTAACTTTTAACCCTGTGAGTGCCAGAGTGGTATCCAACGCGTTCCATTGGATACATCTCTGGGACTCAAGGGGTTACTGCAAGGCAAGTTAACCAGACCTGACCTTTAACCTTATGAGAACCAGAGGGGTATGCAATGCGTTGCCTACCCCTGTGGCACACAAAGGGTTAACTGAGGACACAGGAAATATTCATATTTCAGGACTTTACTGAAATCAAAGGAGTCATGCAACACACAATTTTCTGGTCTGCCCCCCCCCTCCCTTTAACCCCTTGGTGACAAGAATTTTTGGTAAAAGCAATTTTGGCCTTTTTATTATGTCTTTGTTCAACCAGATTTACCTTTACTTCATTTAGTACACCCACACAAATTATATACTATTTTTTTTTTTTTTTTTTAACCCCTTAACAGCTAATAACGTGATGACAGTCCTGGCACATCACATATTTGTGCATACAGCACTGCCCCCAGAAACATCATCTAAAATAAGTGCCCACCCCTTCTGACCATTTTAATTCTTGGGACCCAAGTTCTCTGTCTCTCTGCCTCACAATCACAGTAAGGAGGAGAGAGACAGAGAACAGTGACAAAGGACAATGGCGACTTATATCACTATTGTCATGTGATTCCATTTGCATGTGATCACTGTAACTGGGATCAAATGTGCAGAATCAGCAGGAAACAGATGGAATAGACTGGTCTGGTCCTGGTGCAGTCAATTATAGCCTCCCCACCCCAATAACGGTGCGGCCTGAGATCATTAACCTTTGATGTGCCAGGACCATCAACTGTCTTCGAAGGACAGAATTCTGGGACAGTCCTTGCATGCCATATGGCATTGAGGGGTTAAATGTGAGGTCTGGTCAACCAGCTGTAGGGCTTACAACAACACAAACCTCCTAATAATTGCTCATCGGGTCAGAAAATCCTAATAGCCATTATAAATTGATTCTACATGGATTGGTTCTCTACAATTAATCTTCAGTTAGGGCTGGATATCATGTTCCAGGAGACACACGTGTTTAGTTTTAGCCAGGCCACAAACTCCACCCAGTGAGATGTTCTTAGGAAACCTTCAGTAGGAGGAGTTTGGGATCATGGGAAGCTGCAACAAAGAATTGTGTCTGCTATAATGGATATGACATCCATCACTAATTTAACCCTTTGAGTGCCAGAGGGGTTCAGAATGCATTGCTTTACAATGCATTCCCTACCCCTCTGGCACTCCGATGGATAGTAATAGATTAAATTAAATGGAGCTCTGATTAATCAGTATAGTTTTGTCACCATGAAGGGTGGTATGTCAATCGTACCAGAGTTGTAGTTCAAGAGTTATTAAGTTATAAATGATCCCCTCCCGTCCCTTTCACCTGTTATTTCACCTCCCCTCAGATGTGGGATCCAGTTGCTTGACTGGACAGGCGAGGAACAATCTTCACGCAGTGAGTAGAAGGAAAACCCTGCTCCCTTTGATGGAGGAGGCCAGGATTTTCCTTATGCTTACTGAAGACCGTACCTCGCTGTGCTCCAGCCGCACCGGCATGAGAGGCAGCTTGACACAAGAGGCAGCAGGGGGATCCTTTATAAGTTAATAACTCAAACTACAACTCCGATACAACTGACGCTCTATATGGTGACAAAACTATACTGATGAATTGGAGCTCCGTTTATTTTCATCTGCTACTATCCCTTTAAGATTAATTCTGTGGAATCAATGCACAGTGAATTGTTTCAAAATAGCCATTAGGACTTTCTGCCGGGATTAACCCTTTGAGCGCCAGAGGAGAAGACAGCACATTGCTCTGGTGGGTTATTGTCACTGACAGCAGCTGTCCACTTCCTGCTGTAACAGCAGCACCACCATAACATTTGAGCTGCAATAACTTTTCAGTTAAACTTCTCTCAAAGCACCCCAGTTTTACTCAGTACAATAAAACATTACAATATATATTTATTTCCAAATCAAGCAATACTATCCCTTTAAAAAAATTTTTCCTCAAGTTAGCTGCACCTAAAGAGATATTATTAGTTTCTATTAAAGGGATAGTAATACTTCGTTTTATCTTTATTTTATTTTGTAGGCATTAAAAAAAGACATGAAGAATGATATAAGTCTTATCTCTCAAACCTTTATGGTTTAAGAGATATTCACAAGCAAAGTTCCCCTCCTGCCCCTTTTACCTAGTGTAAGCCATCTCTTCTCAGATGTGGAATGCAGTCCATAGACCAGACAGATAACAGAAGGGGACAATCGTCTTCCTATGAGAACAATGAAAGCCCTGTCCCCCTTGACAAGTTTTTCAGGTTTTTCCCTTATCTTAATTGAAGATTGTCCCTCTCCGCAGTCTACCTGGGCTCCTCCCTTCTGCTCTAAGCTAAGCAGTGTTACATCAGTAAAAGGGGCGGGAGGGGGATACTTTATCATTGAATTACTCTTGAACTACAACTCTGACAGAATTGAAATAACACTCTCCAAAGTCCAAACACTATGATGATTAATTAGAGCTGCTTTTATTATGAAACATTACTATCCCTTTAAGGGGATAGTAATACTTTATTATTACTCTCCCCCATATTGTACATATTTGTAAAATAATGTAATAGCCCCAAGGTAACCTCTCAAACCTTTATGGTTTGAGAGATAACCGAAGGCAAAGTTCCTCCCCCTTCCCTGAAGTCAGAGTTGTTCTGACTGCAGGGAAAGTCTGTCGTACAACAGACTTGCGGCTCTGCAGCTGAGCCGCTTCAGTGAAATAATTTGTTGTCACTAACGCGATCGCGGCTCAGCTGCAGAGCCGCAAGTCTGTTGTACGACAGACTTCCCCTGCAGTCAGAACAACTCTGACTTCAGGGAAGGGGGAGGAACTTTGCCTTCAGTTATCTCTCAAACCATAAAGGTTTGAGAGGTTACCTTGGGGCTATTACATTATTTTACAAATATGTATAAAATGGGGGATAGTAATAATAAAGTATTACTATCCCTTTAAAGTGCAGCTCCGAGTCTTTATGTTTTTTTTAACATGTAGCACTATATTTAAGTACTTACAGTTCTGTAGTTCAAGAACTATTCAATCCGAAAGGATCCCCCTCCCATCCCTTCTGGCCGCCTCAGATCAGATCTGGAATCTGGTCATGGGACCAGACGGACGTAGCGAGGGACAATCAGTAAGAATAAGGAAAATCCTGCCCTACCTTGACGAAGAAGGCAGAATTTTCCTTTTGCTTACTGAAGATTGTCGCTTGCCGTGCTCCATCCGGATCAGACTGAGAGGCAGCGTGACACAGAGAAAGGGGCGGAAGGGGGATCCTTTCAGCTTGAAGAGCATTTGAACTACAAAACTGTAAGTAATTAAACATAGAGCTACATGTTAAAAAACATATAAAGAAGACTGTGAGCTGCACTTTAATAGAAACATTAATATCCATTTAAAGATCAAGTTAATCCATTTTCCCAGACAGTCCTGCCATCAGCAAGGACAAAGATAAATAATAATAAAAAAAACCCTCCTTGTTCAATAAATCAGAGCTTTATTAATAAAACACATTCACATCAGTTTAAATACCATGTTTTATTTCAATACTGTGTAGCTTGAAGTGAGACAGGTCGGCTCAGGACCCTTTTAATCATTCTGCTGCCAAAGTAGCATGTTCGGCCTCTGGCCACAATGAACTTAACCCTTTGAGTGCCAAAGGGGTATGCAATGCATTGCACAGCCCTCCAAACCATAAAGGGTTAATTTCACTGTGTTATAACAGAATGCAAAGTGTTTCTTTACATCAAGCCTGGGAAATTATCATAAGCAATTGTAATAATTAGCAGAGCTCCCTGTGGATTTTCTGTCACCCACATCATAAATAGCTGCCGTGCCGACATTACTCCATGATTATAGTATTTGCTGTAGTCCATCCTCAACGCCTGAGTAAGTTTTATTATTAATGAGGCAGCGCCAGCTACCTCTAGATTTGGGACCCAATCCGAAAGACACTGGATGATTCAGAGGAAGACTGACTGAGTAGATGGGTGTCATTAATGAAATTACAGGGACATCAAAAGGAGTCCCTCGGCTGTTTCATTGCTGGCAGTGGAAGAGTTAATTGCATGTGTTTAGAGGGGGGAAAAAAGTGGACATCTCAGTGTGTTAAACGTCTCTTGCATTGTGGCTTCATGGGTTAAGCCTCAGACAAACATCCACAGAACTTAACCGTTTGAGTGCCATTGGGGAACGCAACGCATTGCTCTGCAACACGTTGCATACCCCTCTGGCACTCAAACGGTTAATACTGTTAAAAAAAAAAAAAAAAAAAAAAAAAAAAAAAAAAAAAAAAAGGATAGAATAAAAGGAGAAAAATCATTTACCGCCCTTCAAAATGTTCTTGGTAGGCTTTGCTTTTTGTGGTTAAAAAAAAGAAATGGATCCTCGACACAAAAAAAGAAGGAGGGAGATTTTGGCAAAGAGGGGAGATAAAAATCAGTATCAATCAAAATGAATCGCTGTGTAGAAAATGACCCAGACAACCTGCAACAGAAAAACGGGCAGTGTTAGATGGGGTGGGGAAATGGTTCCTGTAGACTTATGGACTCTCTAACATAAAAGCAAATCAGTAACTCTAAACCAAACTGTGTGCACCTTGGGAGGGGGGGGGGACAAATGAAAATATCCAATGAATTAAAGGGACAGTAATACTTAAGATGTAAAAAAAAATATATGTTGTAGGGTTTATTCCAGTGAGTAAAACAAGGGTACTCCCACTGCTGGGAGATATTTTATTAAAAAATTTATAACAGCTCAAAATTGAATTTTTTAGGTGCAATATCACAATGGCCTGAAAATGTACAGTAGTGCTGTTGCTACACCATCCTATGGAGATTTATGGTCTATGGACCAGAGCTATCCATAGGATGGTGTAGCAACAGCGCCACTGTAAATTTTCAGGCCACTGTGATATTGCACCTAAATAATTCAACTTTGAGCTGTTATAATTTTTTAATAAAATATCTCTCAGCAGTGGGAGTACCCTTGTTTTACTCACTGGAATAGACCCTACAACATATATTTTTTATACATTTTAAGTATTACTATCCCTTTAAAGGGGAACCTTCACCTATATTAAAGTTTAGTAAAATATTTTCTAATGGTAGAGGTAACATGATATCCTATTTATTTGTTTTTATTGTGCTTGTGAAAAGAGATATCTATTCCATTATAGGTAGCGCCTGACATCAGCCAGCTGGTCTCTGCAGGACAAAGTGCTCCTTCGGTCCTCCCGTGTGACTGTTAATCCAGCCCACCAGCCTCATTATGTTTAGTCTGACCTAGCTTGCTCTTGGTCCTATGCACGTCCAGGTCAGAGAGAGATAATGAGAGCGTGCGTTCATTGAACTCTCTCACAATAGTGGCAGCCTACATCCCTTGCTTTCAAGCACAACTTTGTATGTACACGTCCTAAGCACATTCCGGGAAAAAAAAGTTAAAAAATATGGCCAGTACTTTCAACGTCCACTACACTCTACGTAGCGGGAGAGCGATGCCATTTATAAAAGATGTCATCAACATGGCACCGCTCTTCCCCTGTACATTGGACATTTTAAAAGGTATTTAAAACAGTACAGCAAGGATTTTCAATGGTGAAAATTGTATTTTTAAGACTGGAGAGATGAGATTAAATGGTTTGGTATGAGACAGATATAGGTGACAGTTCCGTCTAAATGGAACTATTATCCCCTTGAATGCTAGAAACGTAATCAACAAATTTCTTGGCAGACCACTATAGCATTATAGTGGTAAAAAAAAAAAAACATTTAAATCATTGGGAATTTTCAGCAGAACACCTTTTTGTGCAGTTGGCATGTTGTAGAAATACTCATTTTAGGCACATATATGTATATGGTTCTGCTTACAAAGAGCAAACAAGCAACAGCTGCACCACCTAGTGGCTATATGATTGTATGTTCGATCATTGTGGGAAGCCAATATCCATTAAACAACTAATTTCTATAATTATTAACCATTATGTAATTCATAACATAGACCACAATTTGCACTCTACGTAACGCCTCATCTTAATTCATATACTATCCCTTTCTCCTTGTACTGCTTAATATACCTTGGAATACCCCTTTTATTGCCCCATATAACTCCTCCCTATAACTCCTCCTATTGCTCCATATAAACCTTCCCTCTAACTCCATGTATTGCTCCCTATAACCATACCTGGGAACTTTCAAGGTTTAACAAAATCTCTGGGTCTCAGGGTAAAAGAGTCCAAGTGTTACCTATTGTAGGAGCTGCACCAATGAACTGCTTCTTCAGTCTCTAAATTGGTGCCGTTTAAACCAAGTGTGTATGTGGAAGTGCTGCTTGTCTTGTGTGTATCAAGCAATTGCTTCATATTAAAGGGATAGTAATACTTATATATTACTAATCCTCATATTGTAGCCATGATAAAAATAGGATGAAATTTACCTTTGATATTTCCTTTTCTTCTGTGTCCCTCCACGGCACAAAACAACGTGGGTTTGTCCCTCCTCCCAGCTGGTGTAGGACCAATCTCTTTTCAAAGATTCAAAAAGGGCTTCCCGCCCCGCCACCCGCAGTCAACTTTTGTCAGAGCTTTAAGAAAACACAAACAGGTTAAAGGGACGGGTGTGCCGTGGAGGGACACAGAAGAAAAGGAAATATCAAAGGTAAATTTCATCCTTTCTTCTGTGTCCGTCCACGGCACAAAACAACGTGGGACATACCAAAGCGGTGCCCACATGGGAGGGAGATATCATATAGATGCATAAAACCAGGCATATTGAAGTCCTACCTTCTAGACCGTGATCCGACTTGCAGGACCTGCCTGCCAAAGCTAGCGTCCACTGAAGCTTGAACATCAACTCTATAATGCTTAATGAATGTAGACAGTGATGACCATGTGGCTGCCTTACATATATCTTCTGGTGAAACCTCCGCCCTTGAAGCCCAGGACGCAGAAACTGCTCTGGTTGAGTGGGCCTTGATAACATCAGGAGGCTGTAAGCCTGTTCCTAAATATGATATTTTTATACAGTCCTTAATCCATCTGGAAATGGAAGCCTTAGAGGCTGCAGTTCCTTTGAATTTACCAAAAAAATGGACAAATAAATTATTTGATTTCCTAAATTGCTTAGTTCTTTGAAGGTAGATAGATATGCCCCTAACTAAATCCAAATTGTGTAGTAATTTCTCTTCCTTAGTACTAGGATTCGGGCAAAAGGAAGGTAATACAATCTCCTGATTAAGATGAAAGGAGGATACCACTTTAGATCTGAAATTAGGATCAGTTCTCAACACCACTTTGTCCTGATGCAGAACCAGATATGGAGATAGTGAGGATAACGCCTGCAACTCACTAACCCTCCTAGCAGAAGTTATGGCAGTCAAGAAAACTATTTTCAAAGTAAGATTCTTCAGGGAAATCTCCTGAAGAGGTTCGAAGTCAGCTGAAGATGACAAATAATTAAGGACCAGGTTCAGGTCCCAAGGGGCCATCAAATCCTTCAGTCTAGGCCTAACCTTGGAAATGGCCTGTAAATATCTCTTAACCAAAACATGTTCTGAAAATTGTTCTGCCAAAACTGCCGAGATGGCAGATAAGTGCACTTTAATAGAGGCTGGCCTTAATCCTAGCTGAAAACCCTTGTGCAAAAAATTAAGAATTTGAGGAACTCCAATAGATTTTCTAGTTAGGTTCTCTTGTTGACTCCAGGCTGCAAAGATCTTCCAGATCCTATCATAGACCTTGAATGTACTCGCCTTTCTACCCTGGATGTTAACATCTATGACAGAGTCTGATAGCCCTTTTAGCTTCAAGGACGTCCTTTCAGCCTCCATGCTGTTAGCTTCCAGAATCGTGGATTCGGATGCTGCAGAGGCCCCTGCTGGAGGAGATCTTTCCTGAGAGGTAAAGGAAGAGGCTGCTCTATGGACATGTTCACTAGATCCGAGAACCACACTCTCCTCGGCCAATAAGGGGCTACTAGAATGACGTCTGCTCTGTCCTTCTTTATCTTTTTTAATACCTTCGGTATCATAGATATTGGAGGGAAGATGTATGCCATGCTGAAGTCCCAACTGAATCTCATTGCATCCTGCCCCAGAGCTAGAGGATGGTATGTTCTGGAAAAGAATTTCTTGCATTTCGTGTTGTGAATTGATGCCATAAGATCCACTTCTGGAGGACCCCATTTCTGTATTATTTGGAGAAAGATTCTTGTGTTCAGGGCCCATTCCCCTTGATCCACTTGATTCCTGCTTAAGAAATCCGCTTGACTGTTCTCCTTCCCCGGAACATGAGATGCCAGGTTTCTTTCTGACCACCTTAACAGTCTTACTGCCTCTCTGTTCATTAGCTTGCTTCGAGTTCCTCCTTGGTTTCTGATGTACATGACTGCCACCAGGTTGTCTGATCTGACGTGAACTGACCTTCCCTTGAGAGGAAGTGCCCACTTTTTTAGGCAATAATATACCGCTCTCAGTTCCAGGATGTTTATGTGCAGGAGTCTCTCTTCTCTTGCCCAAGTTCCCTGAAGAAACCGGTCCCTCCAGCAGGCTCCCCATCCTTCTAGGCTGGCATCTGTCTGTATCAGTTCCCATTCTCTCTCCTTCAACTGGAACCCTTTTTGTAGGTTGCTTGTCTTTATCCACCACAACAACTGAGATCTGATCTGCTGTGGCAGGCGAATTCTCTGCGACCTGTTGTATGGATCTTTGTTCCAATTTTCTAGGAAGAAATTCTGAACTGGCCTTAAGTGCAATTTTGCCCAAGGAACAACTTGACTGGAAGATGCCAAGACACCTAATAGCTGCATGAAGTCCTGTGCCGTAGGAATCCTCATTCTTCGGAATATCGAGACTCTCTTTATTATGTTCCGAATCCGCTCCTGAGATAGACATGCTGTTGATCTTCTGGTGTTGAAAGTTATCCCCAGAAAGGTCAATCTCTGTGAAGGCACCAGGTGGCTCTTTTCCCTGTTTATTAGCCATCCCAACTTCTCCAGTCGTGTTACTACTTTGGCAGTAGACTGTACTGCCTCGGATGCAGAATCTGCCAGGATAAGAATATCGTCTAGATAAGGAATCAGAGTTATTCCGTCTTCTCTGAGTTTCTCCAATGCCACCGCCAAGGTCTTGGTGAATATTCTTGGGGCTGAGGAGAGGCCAAACGGAAGAGCCTTGAACTGGAGATGTTGATTCTCGAAGGTAAATCTGAGGAATCTCCTGTGAGATGGAATCACTGGAATGTGATGATATGCATCCTTTAAGTCCACTGTGGTGAGAAAACAACCCGGATGGACCATATTCAGAATTGATGCCACTGTTTCCATCTTGAACCTCCTGTACTGAATGAAAGAATTGACCAGCTTCAGGTCCAAGATGATTCTGATTCCCCCTGAAGACTTTGGAACTTGGAATATTACTGAATACACCCCTGTTCGTTTCTGATCCCCTGGGACCTCTTCTATGACCTCGCTTTGAATCAAGGAGTGTATTGCTGTCCTCATCTGCAACTTCTTGATAGGATTTTGAGGCAGTCTGGATGTTCTGAAAATATTCCTTCCCGGAACGGACTTGAAATCCAGCGGATACCCTGTCTCCAAGTTGTGCAGCACCCATCTGTCTGAGTTTGCTTCCTCCTGCCAGACACGGAAAAATTGTTGTAGTCGACCTCCTATTATACTTAGAGACAGGGCCCGCTGACCTTCAGAACTCCTTCTTGTATTGACCTCTTTTGGAGGCTTCTTTCTTGTATCCTCCTCTGCTGGATTGAGGATAACTTTGCTTTTTCTGTTCATACGATCGTGACTGATAGCGTCTGTTGTCACGAAAGGACTGTCTACGATTTCTGTAAGATGTTCCCCTAGAAGGAGATGCTCTCAGCTTTCGATCTTGAGGTAGAAAGGTACTCTTGCCACCCGTGATCTTCTTAATTATGTCTTCCAACTGTTCCCCGAATAACATGTTGCCTGAGAATGGTAAGGTCACCAACTTGTTCTTCGATGAGGTGTCAGCTCCCCAGGGCCTCAACCATAATGCTCTTCTTGAGGAAATAGATAAGGAGGAGGCTCTAGCAGATAGCTTTACTGCATCCAAAGAAGCATCGCATGCGAAACCTACCGCCTCTTTGATAGTAGCCACCTCCTTCATCAGTCGTGATCTTGAAACTGATGATTCTATTTTATCCTCCAAATCTGTTAACCATAGATGCATGGCTCTTGAAACACAGGCCATAGAAGTAGCAACCTTCATACTCTGGCCTAATAAAAAAAAACTGTTTCTTCAGGGAGTTTTCCATTTTCCTGTCCATGCAGTCCTTCAATGCTGAAGCATCTTCCATTGGAATCATGGTTTTTTTGGAAAGCTGTGAAACTGCCGCATCTATCTTCGGGGAGTTATGCCAGGCCGCTGTTTCTGAATCATCAAACGGGTACATCTTTAAAAATTTCTTTGAAGAAGAAACCCTCTTGTCTCCTTTGGCCCATTCCGCCTTGACCAAGTCAGTTACTGAACTATGAACAGGAAAAACAGGGACTGACTTCTTGGCTCCCAGGAAGGCTGTATCCATGACATCTAATTCCTTTTGAACCTCAGTAAGGCCCAAAGTCTTTCTGACATGCTTCAGAAAGGAATCCATTTTCTCTAAGTTAAACGATGCTGCTTCATCCGTAATTTCTCCCTCTTCTTCAGAGGAGTAATCCGAAATGGCCTCAAAGGTATTCTCCTGGTCCTCCCAGTCCATTCTGTTAGATGTTCCTTCATCTGGATCTTCTGTTCTCTGTCTTTTCCTGGGACCAGCTGCTTGCTGCATGGAACTGAATGTTTCTTGCATGGAAGACTTCATCCATGCTAAAAAATCTTGAAACTGTGTAGGCATATTTTGATTAGATTTGCTGGAACAATCCTGACATAGCTTAGCATCTGGAGCAGCAGGTTTTAATTCACACAAAACACAAGTTTTAGGTTTAGAAGCCTTATCTTCCTTATTTTCGGCAGCAGTTTTCTCCTTAGAGGTGGAAGGTTTGGGAGTAGTAGACATAGCTTCTAAAAATTAACTTTTATTGACAATCTCTTAAAAAAACTACCCTTCCAGACCGAATAATACTTTACAATGTAATATTAAACATGTCCCCCTTTAAATCCTGGCTTGCGTTTCACCCTGGAACGCAGAGGCCAGACACATTGCCGCCCAAATCTGTCATAAAGAGAGGAATGTAGGAACTTACCCGGCCCTTCCTGCAGTGCTGAGCCGAACTGGTAGCCACCATCCCCTGTCTGCATATTCCCTGGTGAGCATTGCCGGCAGACAGCTCCCTCGTGAACCGGAAGTCCCAGTTGTAGATCTCGCGATGCGAGAGAGAAGGAGAGGCAGCGGTGCACAGCGTTGCAGACTCCTCCCTGGGCCGGCACAAGCAACAAGGCCGAGGGGGAGAACAGGAGAGCAGGCCTAAGGAACGCAAACACCCCGGGTCGGCCGAAGCAATCAAGACCGAGGGCTGAATGCGGGACGCGGTGAGAAAAAAATAAAAAAATGCTGTATGCTCACAAACTCCTTCCTACCCAGCTGGTAGGACCAAAAAGACTGCGGGTGGCGGGGCGGGAAGCCCTTTTTGAATCTTTGAAAAGAGATTGGTCCTACACCAGCTGGGAGGAGGGACAAACCCACGTTGTTTTGTGCCGTGGACGGACACAGAAGAAAATTTAATTGTCCCCAATGTCATCTCTCAGACATTTATGGTTTGAGAGATAACCGTAAGCAAAGTTTCCCCCTCCCTCCCCTGAAGTCAGCGTTGTACTGACTGCAGGGGAAGCATGTCGTACAACAGGCTTGCGGATCTGCTGCAGAGCTGCCTGATGCAAATAAGACCGGATTTCCCTGAAGTCAGCTACAATGTTGACTTCAGGGAAGGGAGGGGGGATCTTTGTGTGCGGTTATCTCTCAAACCATAAAGGTTTGAGAGATGACACTGGGGACAATTAAATTCTTTTTACCATAGCTACAATATGGGATTAGTAATATTTAATTATTAGTATCCCTTTAAGGGTTCTTTGAGCACCGATTCGAGTATTTCTGAATTAGAACAAGAAGAGACACATCACTGAGAATATACATTATGGGTTAATAGGTTCATGATCTCAGGGTCAGCTAATTTTGAAAGTTCCTATAACCCCTCCTATTGCTCCATGCAACTCCTCCCTATAACTCCTATTGCTCCATAAAACCCTTCCCTCTAACTCCAGCAAGACTGGCACGGCTACCCCTTTGCAGCCACTTCAAGGAGAGGGAAACCCGGAATGACGGCTAAGGACAACCTGGCGTCCTTAGCTTCCATTATATAACCCTTCCCTATAACTCCTCCTATAGCTCCATATAACCTCTCCCTATAAATCCTCCTGCACAGGAAAAACAAACACAGCTACATATCCTACATTAAACATATTTAAACTACAAAAGGCAATCTTCTCCTCTTCACTTGCACAAATGATAAACAGAGTAGGAATAGGTACCATAAAGAGCGCAAAAGATGTCACAAATCCTTCCTTTGTTAGCTCCCACGTCCCACCATATTCTTCCTCGTCTATTTGCTGGAAACTGCTGAAATACAGGTACAGTACTCCGGCATTTATCACACAAAAACTGCAGGGGGAGAAAGAAACAAGGAAATAAATAAAGACAGACATTTGTTTAATAAGAAGAGGAACTGGGGAGAGATGCATTAAGATATGATAAAGAGGTGATAAAGTGGAGATGATTTCTCCAGTTATTAATAACTTCTAACTCCTGTGTTAATCTATAGAGTCAGTACACTAAGATTTCCTCAGCATAAGTGATCCTTGTGCAAAGGTTCCATGGAATAACTTGGGAACTGGAAAGATTACCACACTGGAGAAGTTGTCTCCAAATTATCACTTTTTTTTTTTTTTTTTTTAACCTTACTGAGTCTCCCTTGCACCCCGGAGTAATTGTGGGGCAAACCAACTGCACCAGAGGCGGTGAAATAATATACTGCACTGATTTAAATGTGGTTTTTAAAGCAGAACTTTCAGATACTAGCCAGTCGCCATGCATTTAATGACTAGCTTGAAAATAGACGTCTTACCGTAAAAAAATATGTGTGTCTAAAGAAATATGTCCCATTCCGGTACTGACGGGCAGGTTAGTGCTGCCTGTAAGCCTGTGCCGTCAGTCTCTTCTGGTGACCATATGGCGCAAAGCAGTCTACTCTATGGAGACCAAGACTGACAGCGCATGTGCACAGACAAGATGTCTGCGCTCTAGCGTCAGTTCCGGTCTCCAAACGGGACGGATTCCTTTACACACACGTATTTTTTTATGGTAAGACATCTATTTTCAAGCTAGCCGCCATGCATTTAATGAATGCATGGCAACTTGCTATTATCTGAAAGTTCAGTTTTAACACCTTGAACAGCAGAGGTGCATTGGAGAGGTTAGAAGCCGCGTTTAACTCACAGCGACTTTGGGGCAGTTTTATTTTGTTGTGCATGGTACACTGGGTTTGTTCCAGTTATTTTATTAAATATGATTTTTGAACACTTTAGGGGAAAGAACAACAACAACCAAAACAGTTGCAAAACCTCACACTATTGCCTAAAGTACATTGCTGTTGATAAGGGTTGTAACTGGTTTTAATTAATAGATTCCCATTGAAGTCTATGGAGAAATGTGTAGACAAATCCCTTGATGAAAGTTTGTGACTACAATGGAATCCAGGTCTATATTTGAAATGTGCGTTCTTTTCAATCTCAAAGCACCTGGTGTCCATACTAAATGTATTTACCCCATTAATGAGAATGTTACCCTAGTGGCTCTTAACTTGTTTAAACCTTTTAGTGCCAAAAGGGGGTCAACACATTGCGCACCACTCTGGCACTCAAAGGGTTAACACAGTGGTTCCCAATACTATCCTCATATGTGCCTAACAAGTCATGTATTTAGGATTTCCCTGCTTGAGTATAGGCGAGTTAATTAAAAGACTGCACCTCTGATTAACTCCTCTGTGCACAGGCTGGGAAAGACATGGCCTGTTTGTGGTGGTTAAGAAGGGTATCCTTTTGAAAGTGGCCCACAAAAGAGCATACAACCATTTAACACCTTAACCATGTCACCTGGATAAAAACCAGCGATATGACAATCTTGTAGTGCATGACAGCGCGAGATTGTCAGGTCGCCTAGTCAATGGTCGTGTTCAATAGTTATACAGCCGGTGATTCTCTTCAATCACCTTCCGTTTGAGCCTTACCAGTTTTGCTCTTTTTTTTGTTACCTTTCTGTAGGGGCAGCCTCCTTCCTCACCTTTATGAACAGACTATTGGAACAAAACCCCTACACAAATACGTATGTGAGACAATCCTGCCTCTACCCTTCCACGTGTGCTCCGCTTCTCCCTGTCATTCTGCATGCAGTGAAGGGGAGAGGCAGGATCCGCTCACATACGTATTTGTAAATGCCAGAGTCTCAGACTTCTCTTTATTTGTGGTCCCTAAATGTTTGATGTATTTAGTATATCTGTGTTTACTGCATTGGCTACTAAAGTTGCTATTTAGGCTCCTACAAATGATGTCAGTCTCCAAAGTTTTCTTTATTTTTGTGCACTATTCACTTAGCTAGTTAACAAGGATTGCATTATGCAGCCGTTAAGTGGACCAGTTCAACTGCCTTTGGGGGAGGTCCTCTATAGAGGGGACTGTTTGCATCACAATTGCTACTCTCTTGTGTTTAAAGGGATAGTAATATTTCAAAATAAAAGCAGCTCCAATTAATCTTCGTAGTATTTGGGCCATGGAGAGTGTTATTTCAATACTGTCAGAGCTGTAGTTCAAGAGTAATTGAATGATAAAGAATCCTCCTCCCTCCCCTTTTACCTAGTGTAAGCTGCCTCCCCTCAGATGTGGAATCTGGTCTCTTGACCAGACAGCTCACAGCAAGGGACAATCTTCTTACTGTGATCATAAAGAAAACACCCTGCCCCCCTTGACAGGTTTTTCTCTTATGCTAATTGAAGATTGTGCCTATCTGAATGCCATCAGGACACAACCTTTATATTCTGAGGTGAGAAGTGTTACATCAGTAAAAGGGCGGGAGGGGGATATTTTATCATTCAGTTACTCTTGAACTACAGCTCTGACAGTATTGAAATAACACTCTCCATGGCCCAAATAATATGAAGATTAATTGGAGCTGCTTTTATTGTGAAACATTACTATTCCTTTAAGAGTTAAAAGATGGTGCATAGCAAAACCAGCATATTGGAGAACCATTTTAATCAGAATACTTACATAGCTATTCCAATGAAACCCTTCAGAGGCACGATACCCCATATCACACCTAAGATTATTGCCAAGATCTGTCGGATCCAATAAATGACATCGAGAAACTCATCCTGCAGAAAGTGGGATAAGAGAACTAGTTTAGAGGTAATATTTGCAAAGCACGATATTCAAATGCACAGGCTCAGGTGATGTGTATTTAATGAGAAAAGCTTATTTACTGTGCAACAGAGAAATTACCAGAAACGGAAATAATCCATATGTTTTCATTCGTAGCAATTAATATTCTGTGCTGCATCAAGAAAATATTGACGTACTCTAGAAACTGAGGGATTAAATGTATGGTTTTATCCTTTTGCACAGAGGACCTTATTTTAGCCAATCATGTGCCTAAAAATTGTTCCCATTTATAAAATGTACCAGTCTGGTGATGTTTTAAAGCAGAACTATCATGTCAATATAAGTCACCCCCAATTCATCGTTGGTATCCACGGAATAATGAAAATAGACCAATAAAGTTTGTTAAGTGTCGGCATCATTTGAAATCATAACTTCATATCAGAACTACATGAATACGAGAGTGTGGCCATCTCAGTGAAATGGGATCTGTGTGCCTGTGCTACCCGTCCCTGTACTGTACCATAATGCAACTCCCCCGTTGGCAAACCCCTGTAAGTGACAGAGACAGGGAGGGACAGCTCAGGCTCACAAATCCCACTTAGCCAAAATGGACACACTCTCCTATTCATGTAGGTCTGATATGAAGTTATGATATTAAATGATGCCCACACTTAAACTTTAATACCCTATTTTCATTATTCCATGGATACTTACATTGACATGATACTTTTGCTTTAAGGTACATTTTTCTCCAAAGAGCACCACGGTCTCATACTATTAATGGATTTGCAAAAGAAGGACACATGTTATTTTGATCTAGTATGAAAAAACCTTAAAGGCTTAGAACAGCACTGTTCCTGCTTTTTCCCTATTATCCTACTGATGGGGGTGGAGGCAGGGCCGACTAATTATTGGTGCATGTGGGTATCAGCCAAACATTAATTGGCTGACACCCAAGAAGGATGGACATTGGCTGGACCGTTTAGGTGACCAATGCAGTGTTACAATCAGTTGTGAATGCAATCTGCATGTTAGCCCCATAGATGACTAGACAGATCTGTTCTGTAAAAGTTCTCTGCATCTGTGATGCATGGCAAAACCATCTATGTGAACAGCATAATATGCAGCTATGTAATGTAAGTTTTTAAGAAATACTGTGCAAAAAAGCATGTGTGAAAGCCCCTTCCACATGGGCGGCACCAACGAGAGGATGTTGTTCACTATGAAACATGCAATGTGCAATATGATGCCTTTCATACTGCCGATCATCACCTTGTGCACATATACCAAAGTCCAGCACACTGCATTTTTACTGCATTCACAAAGGAATGCAATAAACATGCAGGAAAAAGGCCTGCTCTGAGGCGTAAGGGCCCATCGGCACGTCGTTCACTTGAGGACTGTTGTAGGTTTTGATGCTCATTATAACCTACAATAAATGGATGACCCACATGCGTGTCAACTAACGTAGGCCAGCCAAAAAAAACCACACTCCCTTCTGCATCTGGATCAGCAGGTAGATGCAGGAGAAGTTGCGTTTACAACACGGGAGGGAAAACTGTAGCAGGGAGCAGCTACAACTCTTGCCACCTCTGTGACAACGCCCTTAGCCTTACTTAACAGAATTAGTGAGATAAGAATAGTAAATAAGAACAAGCTAAATAATACAGCAGTCAAAAACATGACATTTGACATTACCTGGCAGAGGTATGAAATGAAAAAATTAGAAATAACTTTTTAAATGAAAAAAGAAAAATTATAACCATAATGACAGCATTCCTAGAGCCTCTCAGGAGTAGAGAGGGGGTGGGGGTACAATTCACAGACTAGTCTAATGCTGTCACAGCTGGCAAATACGCAGAGTCAACATTCCTTGCCTAAAATAATCCTTAATCCATATTAAGCAGCACTCCTGAGTCGTTCATTGTAAGAAACCTATACACTAAGGGCCATATGTATGAACTGAAAATTGGAGAAATTATGGGGCAAACCATAAAACAATTCAGTAGATTTAAACAGGGCACAAGTTAGTAGATTTAAACAGGGCTATTAACCCTTTGAGTGCAATGTGTTGCGTACCCCTTCTGGCACTCAAAAATTCCCATTTTAACCCTTTGAATGCTAGACAGGTTTCCAACATTTCTTTGCACTGCACTGAAGGTCTAGCATTCAAGGGATTTAAATCAATGGGAAGTTTTTTTTTTTTTGAGGTCTTCTAAGGTGCCATTTATTTGCTCCTGTCCTCCGTATTAAATCATCCTCATTAAGTTTCGCACCCTCTCTGTTCTAATTTAACCCACAGTTCAATCTCCAAAGAATTATTGTACCCCTACTCTGTTCTGTGGCTGAATGAAGGTATTTTAACTTCTCAATACTAATGGTTCATAGAAAATGCTTTTGTTGTGCAATTTTGTGCCCAGTACCAACCTAGAACTATGCATATACAAATGCATGCAATAAGTCTACCAGAAGGCTGTGCAAAGGCCACCTAATAGTTATGAGAATTATAGACTAACAAGAGCTAGAGAGACACATGCTGACCAGCCCAAAATAACACCCGTTTTGCTAAATATATATTATAATACATATACACACACATACAGACAAAGGGTGGCATGTCTGTGTAAGTGACAGGCAAAACAAAGAAAGACTAATAAGCTTATTGTACTAATTCCATCAATAAAATGATTACCCTTACATTTTGGTGGGCTACCTGGGGGGGATGCACTAAGAGGCGATATGGTGGCGAAGTGATGTCATTGGCATATGGACAGCAGGCACTAGGATATCTTCTCATCATATTGCTGTGACTCTGCCACCAGTCCACACAATCTGCCAGCATCACCATGAATCCTCCGTGCCTTCAACAGGTTTACGATTTTGTTCGTAACTGCTCATTTGCATATGGAAATGCAGCTTAATTAGCCATTGTTGTATTCATGTGGGTGTGTTTATATGTTAATATGGCACATTGCCGCACCCACTAAGATCTGATAGCAGCTTTTGCTGTTGGAGTTCACAGTCCCAACATCGCCAAAGTGAGGCTGGCAATGGTGGGATCTCCATGCAGTTCTTTATGGAGCCAGACAACAACTTGCTGTCTCTACTAGAGAGCAGAGAAAGCAGCTGCTGTTATTTAACCCTTTTTAGTGTCATAGGGATGTTCATTGCACACCACTATGGAACTGAAAGCATTACATTTGCAGACTTTCCAGCATTAACTTATTTGAGAAATTGCACAGAAGCTGTGATATGTGACAGCTTCTCTGCCATTCTTTTAATGATAAATTAATGCTAGCAATAGCTATTATGTTGTAACCATTTCAGTGCCGTAGAGATGTGCAATGATCATCCCTAAGATACTAAACGTTTTAAGGGAGCAATTCTGTTTGTGTTGCTTAAGTCTGAGCAGATCCTCTCAGCTCCCCCATTGGGCAGGTGGGCAAGCAGAGGGGACACCCTCAGTATTAAGGATTGTCGGACTGCTAGTGATGTGTAAGGGAGAGTATCCCCTCCAAATTTGCTGTATGTTAATGAGCAAATTTAACCCCACCCAACCCGCATAATTAATGCTTGCCACACATAGCCATAGCCTTGCCGCTTTGTGTATCTCCCCTCCTGGTGCCCTTCTGGGGGTTTGCCACTCTGTTATGCATGTACATACACCATAGAAGTTGGTTACCTCTTTTTTTTTCTATACAATTTCATCATTTTGCTTACAGGTTAGAGGACTGCAAGTTGCTTATCCTTGGTGACGCACTGGGCCTTATGTAAATGTAACGTAACATGGAGTAATTCTGAAAACAAACCAACAGCAACACAGAAATGTCGCAAATCCACATTAAACAGGATTTGTTTAACCCTTTGAGTGCCAGAGTGGTACGCAACGCATTGCAAAGCAATGCGTTGCATACCCCTATGGCACTCACCCTCAAATGGTATGCAGTGCACTGGAGATCCTCAAGCATTCAGAAGGGTTAAATGCTACGGTTTAATTTAACATGATTTTTGTGTCCCCTGTGGTGCAGTTGATTTACCCTGGAATTGGACAAATTTGCTTTTATATGTAAGCCAAATCGGTTATTGTATACTTTATATCTTCATTTAGTCATTTTTTAAAATTGACTCGTATATACACACACGTTGCTTGTGTATACATCCCATAACCTAGTACCAACGCCTCAGGCATATCCCCACTGGCACACTGACTGGATGTGTCATTACCTTGTCCTCCCAGGCAGAGTCCCCTCTCAGGGCTTTACTCCATGGGGATAGCTTCACCTTCACTCCCCCGTTAGACACGGGCTGCTCTTCTTTCCGCTTCGCGCCGCTCATCTTCTGGGATCCAACACCGAGGACAGGGGCTGGGCTGGCCCCGTTTTGAGGGGATTTAGTCCGGTGAGCCACCGTGCTGAGGGATCCAAGGAATTGCTAGACTCCTGGGATGACGAGCCTGTACCCAGGCACACTCCGGAAATGACATCACAAGCAACAGGGAAGCGGCGCACTTCGTTAGACGTCACTAAAGCGGATCGAAAGCGCCATCTTTTTGGTGGACAAAATTTAATGATAAGTAGTTATTGTGTGTAAAATGATTTAAGAATAAGAACTTGAGTAAACTAAGCGCTATATAGAAACAACTAGAAATCTCAGACATTATAGTTTATTTAAATTCGGGATTTTACACTGGTTATGTCACTTTGTAATCTGAATTCTGTGGGGATATATCTGCGTGAGGTGACTTCTGACTGCACTTCTGTGTGAATGTTTGCCCCCTGCCATTATTTCTCACTCCATCTCTTCGGTGGGCACTTTTATCCACCCTTCCCCATGTCTCGGGAGCCTCTGTCGGGGTCCTTAACCCTCTGTGATCTTTCTCTGCCCGACGCACTTACATGGTCTATGTTCAGCCCTGAAGTAGTTGCGGGCCGTTTCGATCCACCTGAGCCTCGAGCGGACCGCTGGAGCCTCGAAGGCCATTTTCGGCCCGCCGGACTTCGCGGGCCATTTTTGGCCCAACCGCGAGTTGCGGGCCATTTTTGGCCCGCCGAAGCTTCGCGGGCCATTTTTGGCCCGCCGGAGCCTCGCGGGCCATTTCTGGCCCGCAGAAGCTCCGCGGGCCATTTCTGGCCCGCCGGAGCCTCGCGGGCCATATTTGGCCCGCAGAAGCTTCGCGGGCCATTTCTGGCCCGACCGCGATTGCGGGCCATTTTTGGCCCGCCGGAGCTTCGCGGGCCATTTTTGGCCCGCCCACGTGTCAAGGGCCGTTAATGGCACGAATAAGACTTGGGGCCGTTTTCGTAAGCAGCGCCCATCTCGTCAAGATCCGAGGGGTATGTGCAATGTGCACAATTTGTCTCATTTTCTTGACAGATGGGGAATTATATAGAGGAATATTACTTGGGGAAAAAGATGAGGGAGGACATTGGGGGGAGGAAAAATGTACAAAAAACTATTGCTTTGACCAGACAACGCCCACCCAATCCCCCAGAGTCTGGGGCAGATTTAAGACCGTATATACAAAAAAAGAATGAATATTTATGGGGCGAACTAACTGCACCATGGGACAAGTACAAAGTTACAGAATTCTCATGAATTTAAATGGCAGTCATACCTCTTGGAATGCTATAGAGGTCTCCAAAGTATTGCTGTGCAATGTGTTGGAGTCCTCTCTAGCATTTCAGAGGTTAAAAGCTCAATTCAATCTAATGGGAAATTTCACTAGGTTTTTTTCACATTGGAAGGTCTTGATTACATGGATGACATTAGTGCATAGTAGACATTTTCAGAGCGCTGTCATAAAAAATGCATTTTCCCCAAAATAGGTTTTCTTGCTGCTGTTAACAGAGGCGAGTATCCCTGATGCTGGCTGCCTGCCTACACACAACTGGACACTCTCTATCTCCTTCTTCTCTCTCTGAGCTCCAGCAACACAGTGAGGAAATGCAGGCTGTCTGCCTGGGTGTCTGTGTCATTAGTCCAACCCCCATCATGAAATGAAGATGCCAATTGGAATAGAGACAAAGCAGGAAAGTAGCGCATGAAACGGAGAAGTAATTGGACTAGAGACATGGAGGGAAAGTAATCGAGCGCGGGTTGTAGTCGCCGAATTTCTGAAAGTTTCAACGACATTCGCACCAGGGTTAGTTGGATTCGTATTTTTTTTGGCGAACGACCCTTGACAGTCGGAAGGTCCGAATGTTTCCAAATGACGCCTTTTTTGAATTCCGAATGTCGCCGAGCCAAATCTCACAAGTGTACCGATTTCTAATAGATTTGAGGGTGCATTTATTTATTTTTTGATACTGATGGTGAATTATAGCCTGTCGGCTATTCAATAATATGGATTTATTTATTGATCAAGTCAGTGAGGATACTGATATATAATAGACATCTGTTCTTGAACTGTATGATGCTGGAAAGCAGGGGATTAGGTATTACTGGACTACTAGTTCATGTGTGCTAGTTAATTAGGTAAAAAATTATTAAAAAAAAATCTCAGACAGGCTGCACCCTGGATTCAAATGGTCACATTTGGCCCACAGGCCGCATGTTGGATGCCCATGTACTAAGGAGAAGTGGTAGTTCAAGAGAAGTGGCACCATTCTTGGCTATAATATAACATTATTAACTCACTCACTGATGCAGAATGACAACACGGTGCATGGTGGAAAGATGAGACAACACATCCATGGCATAAACCAGTAAGGAAAGTCCACTGCACTCAAATGGGATAGTATTGCCGTTTTTTTACTAACATGAATCTTGTAGGCATTACATAATAAACCTAAATGCCCTCAGTGCCATCTCTCAAACCTTTATGATTTGAGAGATATTCAGCACCAAAGTTCCCCCCTCCCTCCCTCCCCTTTCCCTGACATTAGAGCTCTAACTGACCGCAGGGGAATACGGTCCAGGGACCGTCTAAGGCTCTTCAGCAGAGCCGAAATAGCGATCTTGAAAAAGAGCTATTTCATTGGAAAGGTCTACAAAGTGTTCTTGCAAACCAAACACATTTTGTAGACAGTTCCAATGAAGAAGATTGCGATCTTGGCTCTGCTGAAGAGCCTCAAACAGTCCCGGGACCAGATTCCCCTGCAGTCTGCTAGAGCGCTGACATCAGGAAAAGGGGATGGGGGAACTTTGGTGCCGAATATCTCTCAAACCATAAAGGTTTGAGAGATGGGACTGGGGGCATTTAGGTTTATTTTTTAATGGCTACAAGATTCATGTTCGTAAATAAATAGCAATACTGTCCTTTTAAAAACACTTTCTTTATTCTAAATGGAACACAGAACACGGGGGAATCATTGTCTTACTCGTTTCACACAACAGTGCTTACTCATAGATAGTCTATGTGTAAGCACTGTTGTGCGAAATGCATAAGACTAAATAAAGAAAGTGTTTTTAATGAAGAACATTTGAGTGCAGTAGACTTTCCTTACTAAGGAGAAATGGTGCTGTTCTAGAGCAAACCAGATGCATCACAGGGAACAAATATGCAGTATTTGTGGTGTCAAAGAAAGGGTTACCATAAAATATAGCATATAATACACACAATTCTGCCCCTCTCATGTGAAGTGGGGGATGCATATTATACAAAAGAGAAAAAAATAATAAAAAATGCCACTGCCTCAATGCTTCCCTCCCTCACTGCTTACCCATGCCTCCTCTCCCCCTCCGTAGACCAATTTAATTATTCAGACAGGGTGCCAACGGGCGGCATACTTGTATCTGCTGCCCGCTTCCACCACAAGGTCCTCGCAGGGCAATGGGTATTGGATTTCTGTTATTAACCTGCGAGGAGCTTGCGGTCCTTGCAAGACATTACTATTAGCGAGGCAGAAGAGGTCCTGACAGGGTAATTCTGAAAGCGGGCGGCAGATGCATGAATGCTGCCAGATGGAACCCTGCCAGGATAACAAAACTGGACTACTGAGGGGGAGAGGAGGCCATGAGTAAGTGGGGAGAGAAGCAGTATGACAGTGGCATTTTTTTGTGTATGACAGGGGAAAACAAGGGTATGTATTATACTCCCCTAAAATCTTTTGTATAATGTACACCTGCATATTATACACAGGTGCGTATTGTACCAGAAACTTAACAGTAATATCTATAACTGAAGGGAGTAATGGAAGTACAGATCGCTTTTGCAGGAACCCAATGATTGCATTGTTAGAAAGGTTTGGTGATTGGCTGAAGTTAATTCAAAAGATCAAATGGTCAGATGGAAAGGTGGTGCATGGAGGTGCAGAGGCAGTGGACCCTCTGGGATACCCGCCTGGGAGCAGCTGCACCCCCTGTAGTTACGCAACTACTTCCATATATCCTCACAGCCATAACTGTGGCACATAAGTGCGGGTGGCAGGGGGTAAGCCTGCCACCTGCACTTATGATTCCCCACGATTCTAACTCACCCAGTTCACTTATCCTCTCCTCTCACACTTCCAAAACCATGCCTACACGCTAGCCATCACAGGTCATACACTTCCACTGCCAAACACATGTCCCCACTCACCCTTATCTCATCTACCCTATAATACTATTGCACTTTTGATGTAATTTCATTGTCATTTATATGGTTCTCGTTTGTATTAGTAGGTCGGTGTATGTGTAATCCTGTGAATACCAGTGGGATTGTAGTAGTTACTAAGTCAGTGGATGCGTAATCCTGTGATTACCAGTGGGACAGCAGTGGTAAGTCTATGTATTTGTAATCTTGTGATTACTAGTGGGACAGTAGTAGTAAGTCAAGTATGTTTAATCCTGTGATTACCAGTGGGTCAGTAGTAGTAAGTCAAGTATGTGTAATCCTGTGATTACCAGTGGGATAGTAGCAGTAGTAAGTACGTCAGTGTACATGTAATTGTGTGATTACCAGTGGGACAATAGCAGTAGTAAATAAGTGTATGTGTATCCTGTGATTACCAGTGGGACAGTAGTAGTAGGTCAGTGTATGTGTAATCCTGTGATTACCAGTGGGGCAGTAGTAGTAAGTCATTCTATGTGTAATCCTGTGATTGCCAGTGGGACAGTAGGTCAGTGTATGTGTAATCCTGTGATTACCAGTGGGACAGTAGGTCAGTGTATATGAGGTTCTGTAACTGGGGTGTCACACTGTGTAGGTGTGGGTCAGTTACTACTAGTGGGACAAAGGAAAAAAGGTTGCACAGTGTATGGGAGGCTCTGTGTCTACTAGTGAACAGTTGGAGAAGACTGGGCTGGTAGTACTGTTTAGTGAGTGTTATTTCAATACTGTCAGAGTTGTAGTTCAATAGTAATTGAATGATAAAGTATCCCCCTCCCGCCCTTTTTACTGATGTAACATTGCTCACCTCAGAACAGAGGGGTGTTGTCCAGATGGCTTACAGAGAAGGACAATCTTCAATTAGTATAAGGGAAAAACCTGTCAATGGGGGCAGGGTTTTCATTGTTCTCACAGTAAGAAGACAGTCCCTTGCTGTGAGCTGTCTGGTCTTACAACCAGATTACACATGTGAGGAGAGGTGGCTTACACTGGGTAAAAGGGGCAGGACGGGGATACTTTATCATTCAATTACTCTTGAACTACAACTCTGACAGTACTGAAATAACACTCGCCATGGCCCATATACTATAAAGATTAATTGGAACTGCTGTTATTTTGAAACATTACTATCCCTTTAAGACTACAACTCCCAGTATCACCAACATCCAATTACTTTTGGGGGGATGATGGGAGTTGTATTCTGATAGCAGCTGGAGAGCCTCACATTGTCCACCACTGACATATGGTGAATTATGAAAAGGAAATTAGATGGAGATAAAGATGAGGAATGACATGAGGTGGGGGCGAGAGTATAGGATAATCAGAAAACCCTCCCCCACCCAGTGTCTGGGTGCAGCTCTAAGATCCCTATGTAAAAAAAAAAAAAAGGAATATTTAAGGGCCAACCAACTGCCCCATAGGGGACAAATACAAAGAAAGTTGCAAAAGTCTCATTAATTTAAAGTGTAGAATGACTGGCAGCACTCTCTCTCCTTTCTAAGCCGCCCTTACGCCATTAGATTTTCTGGCATAGTAGAATATATGGGGCTTATAATTAAGAGATGTTCTCCTTTAATAATTTAAGGCCACACTGGATAATTTCAGCCTGTGTAGGGCTGAAAAAATACAATGACTACTAGAGGGCAGTAGGAGCAGACTGGTGTCACAAAATGTATCTGTGGGTCCGTGTTTAGCAGTTGGACAGTGGAACAAGGCTGGGCTGGCAGAAGAGTGTAGTGACTACCAGTGGGCAGCAGGGGGCAGGGCACACCTTTTTCTGCCTGTGATAAGTCTGAACACCCTTCATCTACTTTCAAGGGGCTAATTTCATCATCCACTAACTCCGCAAAATAATGAACATTAGGAATTAAGGATTGGGTGGGAATTTCTGAGATTTACTCTTTAAATGGGCAATCCGGAATTAATATTAAAACCTGTGGACAAAGAGATTATTCGTCTATTGAAGCAAAAAGATCAATATATTTGTCAAATAATCCTATTTCACAGGTTCCTTAATGTTCTCTCAGAACATCTGCAAACATAGAAACAGAATTTTACAACAGATAAGAACCATTCGGCCCATCTAGTTGCCCATTTTCCTACTGTAAAAATCTCAAACCCTATTTGGTCCTTGGTCTTGTCTTATGTTCAGTATAGACTTATGCCTATCCCATGCAGGCTTACATTCCCTCAATGTATTAACCTCTACCACTTCTGCTGGTAGACTGTTCCACTTATGTACTACCCTCTCAGTATGAGGGTGCATTAATTAGTTGAGATTAATTTTCATAGCTATTTAATAAGTATCCCAAAATGCCAAATTTTTATGTATTACCAAAGATACATAAGCCATTAATTAATATCCCTGGAAGGCCAATAGTGTCAGGATTTGGGGGTCCAGCTGAAAGTCTAAATTAATATATAGAAAACTACATGCATTTTTTGGTACTATGCCCTCATTTATTAAAGTGTTAGTAATGTCCACAAAAAAGTTTTTTTGCATTTAGAAGATCTTAAAAAGCTGAGCTAAATGCAAAAAAAAGTATCTCTCAAACCGCTACGATTTAAGAGATACGGGCGTTTAAAGTTTGATCTCTCCTACTGACAGCTGTAAAGCTGTCAGCAGGAGATCCGTGTCGGCCGACACAGAGGTGTTTGAGCAGAACCGCGATCTCGTTATTTACCATGAATCCCTTCATTGGAATGGTCTAGAATGAGTGCTTGAAAACCATGCACTCGTTTTAGACCATTCCAATGAAGGGATTCATGGTAAATAACGAGATTGCGGCTCCGCTCAAGCTCCTCCGTGTCGGCCGACACAGATCTCCTGCTGGCAGCTTTAAAGACAGAACAGATGTGCTCTGGCAGTTAAATGGTTTAAAAGTGAATGAAAACACTATTCTTGTGTCTTTGGATGTGGAGCCACTCTACTCCTCAATACCACATGAAGTGGGGATTAACGTTTGAGTGAGAAATATGACAAACATACAGATTTTTTTTGTGAGAGCGTTGAGGTTCGTTTTAATAAATAATGTTTTTGTTGACAATAATACATTTCATGGACAAATAAGACAAGCAGCAATGGCATCCTCCTGTGTACCCACCGATGTGTACCTGCACCTAGGGAGATAGAATCAGAAGAAGGTGTTAAAGGGATAGTAATATTTCATTTTATCTTTATTTTATTTTGTAGGCATTAAAAAAACATGAAGAACAATATAAGTCTTATCTCTCAAACCTTTTTGGTTTGTGAGATATTCACAAGCAAAGTTTCCCCTCCCGCCCTTTTTACCTGGTGTAAGCCATCTCTTCTCAGATGTGGAATCTGGTTGTAAGACCAGACAGATAACAGCAGGGGACAATCTTCTTCCTATGAGAACAATGAAAGCCCTGTCCCCCTTGACAAGTTTTTCCCTTATCTTAATGGAAGATTGTCCCTCTCTGCAATCTACCTGGGCACCTCCCTTCTGCTCTGTCTGAACAGTGTTATATCAGTAAAAGGGGCAGGAGGGGGACACTTTGTCATTGAATTACTCTTGAACTACAACTCTGACAGAATTGAAATAACACTCTCCAAATACTATGATGATTAATTAGCGCTGCTTTTATTATGAAACATTTCTATCCCTTAAAAATATATGTGGATTCTCTTTGACAGTTACCCTTCTGTGGATGGATGTATCTCATGAATTGAGATTATAATTATGCAAGTGAACATCATGTCGTTCTGATCTCAGAATTGAAGAATATAATTCCATCCAAGTATTGTATAATTATGAACGTTGGTTGTCATCGAATAGCAGCGGATCGGCTACTTTATATGTATACTTGTGATTTAATGTAGTTTGTTGAGGGGTATAATATTTGTGTATCTTTTCTATAAGGTTTTCTCCCTTGGAATAATGGGGAAGGTGGGCGTGACTCCTTGTTTTAGTTAGTCATGGATCACCACTGGGGCTCAGAGGGTTGAAAAACTGTTAGGATTTGTACATTCAACTTTCATTTCCAAGTTTTCTTCTAGGATCCTTCTTAGATTTTACCATTGTCTTGATATGTGGTTTGGGTGGAATATGGTATTTGATCTAGTTGATATGGGTGGGGTGGATGCAGAAGGAACCACTGTGGTTAATTTTCATATTTTACTGCGTAAACAAACCAATAGATTTGCTATTATTCAAATTGGTATATGAGTGCTTTCTACTTTTTTTGCTTTCTTTAACCCTTGCAGTTAAAAGGATAGTAATGTTTCACAATAAAAGCAGCTCCAATTAATCTTCATAGTATTTGGGCCTTGGAGAGTGTTATTTCAATACTGTCAGAGTTGTAGTTCAAGAGTAATTGAATGATAAAGTATCCCCCTCCCTCCCCTTTTACTGATGTAACACTGCTCACCACAAAGCAGCAAGACTGTCCGGATGGATCGCAGAGAGGGACAATCTTTACTGAGCATAAGCAAAAACCTGTCAAGGGGCAGGGTTTTCCTCATGCTCACAGTAAGAAGGTTGTCCCTTGCTGTGACCTGTCAAGAGACCAGATTCCACATCTGAGGGGAGGTGGCTTACACTAGGTAAAAGGGGTGGGAGGGGGATACTTTATCATTCAATTACTCTTTAATTACAACTCTGACAGTATTGAAATAACACTGTCCATGGCCCAAATACTATGAAGATTAATTGGAGCTGACTTTTTTTTTTGTGAAACATTACTATTCCTTTAAGGACCATAGCATTTTTTTAGTGCATCGCATTCAGGGGTCCCCGAGCAGCATGCAGCCATGCGTGGACCCCTGAAATCCATGACATGCCAGGACCATCACTGATCCTTAAGGGAAGTTTACCCATGATGTTCCTGGTACATCATGAGTACTTAAAGTGATAGTAATGTTTCACAAAAACAGCAGCTCCAATTAATCTTCATAGCAATTGAGCCATAGAGAGTGTTATTTCAATACTGTCAGAGTTGTGGTTCATGAGATATTGAATGATAAAGTTTCCCCTCCCACCCCTTTTACCTAGTGTAAGCCCTCACTCCTTAGATGTGGAATCCAGTCCATAGACCAGACAGCTCACATCAAGGGTCAATATTCTTACTGTGAGAACAATGAAAGCCCTGCCCCCCTTGACAGGTTTTTCAGCTTTTTTCCCTTATCTTAATTGAAGATTTGTCCCTCTTTGAAATCTACCTGGACACTCCCTGCTGCTCTAAGCTGAGCAGTGTTACATCAGTAGAAGGGGTGGGAGGGGGATACTTTATCATTGAATTACTCTTGAACTACAACTCTGACAGAATTGAAATAAGACTCTCCAAGGCCCAAATACTATGATGATTAATTAGAGCTGCTTTTATTATGAAACATTACTATCCCTTTAAGGGGTTAAGCAAAATTTGGTAGGTTTTGTTTTAGAAGTATGCACAGCCATTAAATTTACACTGTAATACCATTATATGTAAATGAATCCCTGTGCACAGAAGGAATACATTTAAGTTTTTTCTTTGCCAGATGCACCCTCACACAGAGCGCAATCTGCATTAGAAAGCTGTGTGTCTGGGAGCTGGTGCCATAGTTGCTCCCTGTCCTGTTGCTTTGCTGTGTCTCTGCTGAACTTTGTAAATTACTCACTACTATTAGTGACAAGTCTTTTCTTATGGTTGCTGGCCCCATAGCCATACTAAACACTTTGTAAGATCCATGCAGGAAAACTTTCAGTGTCTTAAATTAGAGCCTTATTTATATATAGACAGTTGTTTTGCAATGCATTGCTCACCCCTCCAGCATATAAACAGTTGAATACAGCTGACATGTATAAGTTTCCTATGCTTTGAAAGGTCAAATATAGTAACTTACCACCAGCTGTTGTTTGGTACCAAGTCTCTTGAAGAATACAGGAATCTATGCTCTACAAACATAATTTCTTCTAGGGAAAGAAACTGCTACCTACCACCACCGTCACACACACACACAAACTTTAGCTGTTGCCTTGTTAGTTGCTTGGTTAAAAAATGTTTTTTTTTTACTTTTCTTATCTCTATATTCCCCTTATTTTCATCTGTTAGGTCCAAGACAAGGTCCTAGGAAAGATGCTGCAGCTTTGGAAAACAAACAGCCTGTTTAAAAGGGGACATTCACATAAAACAATTGACAAGATTAGTGCTGTTTATTTTTTTTTTATTATCTTTAAACTTATCTAAGAGTGGAGATATGAAGCCTTCAAATTTGGGCACCTCCGCGTTCTGCATCACCCTGTATGTGCCGCACAATGCCGCAGGACTTCCCAGCTGCCCCAGGGAGTGTGTTCACGCTTCCCTTCGTAGCTGTATTTCTGTAGGCTAATATAACAGCAGGGTCCATTTACAATGCTACTGAGACTAAAATTTCAGGTTTGAGCTGTTATAACTTTAGAATAAATCATTTTTCAGCAGTGGGGTTACCCTGGTTTTACTCAGGGGGTTAAACCTTACTTTTTTTAAGTATTACTATCCTTTTAATACATTTAATTTATTCAATAATACCACCCTCTCCTTTGTATTCTACAAGCTATACATATTTTAAAGGGATAGTAATGTATCTTTAAAAGTCATTTGCTGAGTCTTCTGTATATTAAAAGTAACAGAATGCTCTATGTCTAAGACGTTACTTGCCTGTAGTTCAAAAGTTATGAAGCGATAAAGATCCCACTCCCGTCCCTTTTGGCCACTTCACTCAGAAGATGCAGTCTGGTCAGGACGGCTGCAGCGAGGGACAATCTTCAGTACGTAAAGGGAAATCCTGCCCTCCTTCGTCAAGGGGCAGGATTTTCCTTATAATTATTTACGGAGGTTTGTTCCTCGCTGCAGCCATCTGGTCCCACGACCAGATTTCAGATTTTGTGAGAGGGGGCCAGAAAGGGGTGGGCTGGGGATTTATATAGCTTCATAACTTTTGAACTACAAACAAGTAAGGTCTTAGACATAGCGCAATCTGTTACTTTTAATATACAGAAGATTCAGCAAAAGACTTGGAGAATGACTTTTAAAGAGACTTTACTATCCCTTTAAGTTCCCGGATATGTTCTTTTGGTCCATGCATCTTTTCACTTGCCTTACTTTGTATACTCTCCAGTGCAATGCACATTCCTCTGGTCATTAAATTATTAAGATAAAACGTACAGTGTGTGAGATTTGTGTCCTGTAGTCCTGCTAACAACTGTCATTGTAATGGGCTGTAGGCCCTTACTAAGGGCACTTGCCAGTGCTCCCCAGCAGCAAGTGAAGATGTTATCCCTTGAACCATATCACAAAGCCAAAATTCATAGGGGCCATCAGGATTTTGGCTATAATAAGTGAAATGAGGGGTTATTATTAGGAAGCATTACATTGTTAAAAGCAGGCACAGCAGAATCCAGGGACTGGCAGAATACCTCCCAAGTGTCCCTCTTCAAGACCCAAATCACTCTTTCCCACCTCGTTGTCCCTCTTTATACAAGATCAAACTGTGTATCACATTGCTCCAAAGTAATAAAAGTCAAATTAATGTTTGTATAAACTTCAGTATATGCGTTTATAAATTAGTCTAAGAAAAATACTTTGGTCTTGTTCTAAATCATATATTCAGTTGCAGAAAAGTGTCAATAAATCATGAAATAACCTATAAAAATCTCAGTAATGCCCGTTCCCCAGCCACACCACCTAAAACACCAGTGACCCACCTTGGCCATTTGAAATGTTGGGAGATATGACAGCCCAAACCAGAGATTGTGCCTTGAAACCAACAACAGTTGCATATCTGCCAAAATTTCCAATAAAACAAAAAAAAAAAACTCCGGGGACACTTGCCCCCATAGCAGTATTTATTATTGAATTACACTAGTGGTCCATAATACCTTGTACAGATACCAACACAAAACCATTCAACTGATGTAAAACTGCACTTTTACAGCAAAATAAGCAATAACTAAATACTACATGAAATAATATAAATAAGCTATATGGGGAAGAACATAACCTATTAACATTTATGAGAGGAATACAGACCATGGAGTTAAGCCTCATTTGCAGAGCAATGCGTTTCGTTTTCCATGGTCAGGACCAGTTGGATCCAAGGGTGGTGAGAAAACACAGACACCATGCACGGAAATCAGTGACAGTAGGCAGATAATCAGTTTGCCTGATAACATATTGTTTTGCGATTTATGTAACTACACATAAAGCTCATTGAAAGTATTAAGCGTATGTTTCCAATCGCTGTAGCGCATGCGCAGGCATAACAAATCGGACCTTTTGGCCCCGCCCATTGTTGGCTCATGTGTATTCGCTTTTCCAGTCGCGGTTGGCGCATGTTTGAGTTTGCCCAACCTAAGACTAGACCAGATCACGTGTGCTCCTGTAAACCAATCAGTATACGGTTCGGATTTTCACAGTACTGCGATAGCGGCTCCGCCTCCTCCCGGGCCCTGAATCGGTTGAGATCTGGGAGAGAGGGTCGTGAATACCGGGAAGTGGTGAGTGTAATGTGTAGAGGGAAGTGGACGAATTGGGAGGTCATACTACACATGTGCTAAGACATGGCAGCAAAGGGGATATATTATGTTTATGGGGTACTGTGTATATGAGAGATCAGTCATATGAGGGCGGCTGAAAACCCACATGAGGGTTGTAAGGACAACATGTAGAAAGAAAATTTCGAAGCATTTCTGGACTAAACCATCCGCATCATAAGGCAGATATGGGCAACATGAAGTCTTCCAGATGTGGGGACTACAATTCCCAGTATCCCCCACGAGGCAAGGGGTGGCTGGGGACGATGGGAGTTATAGTCTTTAACAGATTCCTACCCGTGTCATAAGTAAACATAGCAATTACCAGTAAGAATCAACGCATTTCTCACCCCTCTGGTCCTTAAAGGGTTAAAATGGACTATTTTCCCTTCGGCTACAGGTGATCCTCAGCGTATTGCGAAGCAGTCAAGACTTCAAAAACTCAATTTAAATGACCATTTGTTCATTTGGGGACTACAACTCTCATCAGCCTCAACCAACCATTATTGACTGTAGTCTGCAATTGCTGAAGAGCCAAATGTAGCTTGCCACTGATCTAGACAGATCATTCAAAATGTGACTTTGCATATAGAGCTGTGATCTAGAGAAAAGGGACCCCTCATTTCAAATACTGAGGTGTTGGAGACGGATATGTCAGTGGGGGTACTGATTAGGGGACAATGTCCATTACACGGGGGAAGTAGGAGCCATGTACTGGAGTTACTATGTTCATTTTGCTGTTTGGTGAATCATATTTATGTGTAGTGGGAAGCAGTTACTTAGTGCATTATAATGGGTGTGGATCAGTGTTGAAGTTACTAACAAGCTTGTATGTATAAAGGCAAAAGTGGATCTTTAAAACTGCACAAAATGTATAATTTTAACCCCTTGGATGCTAGAAATGTCTCCAAAGCATTGCTTCAAAACGTGTAAATGACCTTTCTAGCCTCCAAATGGTTGATTTTATACATATTGTTGTAGAGACCTCTGTATTTTATATGGGTATCACCAGAAGCTGTGTTGTTTTCATAAGGGTTGAATGCAGGGATTTTGTAATTTCGGTGACCTGTGAGTACCAGATGGGTGTTTTTATGTGGCTTTTTGACGCAATATTTATTTTGTTTAAAGTGGGCCAACATAGTGTTCTGTACTAAAGTGGAGTAAACATAGTGAGAGGCTAAAATGTGGGTTAGTGCAGTGACTTTATTAGTAATGGGGATATATTGTCTCTGTTGATAGGTGTCATTCGGGGACTAAAAAGTAGCAATATGGGTTGAGATAACTTTTTGTGAGGGGCTATGGAGTGAGTTGGGTGAGGTGTTGGTGGTATAGAGACTGCACTGGGAAGGAACTGAATACACAATAAATGATGTTTGAGGTGCAAGCTGTATCGTATGGTTATCAGAAAGTGCATTATAAGTTGTGGGGTGCATGTGTTGTGTAGGGATGACAACAGAATACATTGACCTGTTTTATTTCCAGAGGGCTGTCTGCTGCATTGCTTTATATGTTGTGGTTACCCTTCAGCCCTAAGATGGGCATTATGATCAAAGAATAGTGGGATATATATGGAGTAGAATAAATGTAGTTGATATAAATGGGGTTTTTAAACCCTTGAATGCTAAGTAGGTCTCCATTGTATTGCAAAGCAATTAATTGGAGGTGTCTGGCATTCATGGGATTAAAAGCCCCATTTAAATTGATGAGAATTTTGATTATTTATTTCTTCCCCCTTTTTAGGTTGACTTGCCCCAGAATTACTCCACTATTCCTTTTGACCAGAAGGCCCTTGGTATTTACAGGAATAGATGTGTAGTGAGGGTGACTGAGTGCATGGGAATGCACTGGCTGATTAATGGCTGCCTGATTATATTAACCGTGGATAGAAATAGTCTAGAGGGATTACAGTTGATGGACTGGATTATATTGCAGGTGATTTATCATTAGGCTTTTTCTTCTTCTTCAAATTGTTAATGTAATCTACAGGGAAAATATTTTTGCTCAGTGTGTGCTCAGCAGAATATGTAGTGGTTGCCCTGAGTATAAAAGATCGATCAACTATTACTGTCTGCGGCTGCAAGCTAGACAGGAGGTGAGTTGGCTTGTGGGATAGTTGTTCATGCCTGTAGGCTGGATTCCATATCAGTTTTATCTAAAAATGTCCCTGTTACCTTTGTAGTTTTTGGAGCAAACCAACAGCTTCACATGGGGGTAAACAATCCTAAATTTACTGTTGATTTTAAATTGGACTTTACCTCACTGAATGCTAGAGAAAGCACTTTCAAAATCACATATTTGTTATCAGGCGACATTTCCTCTTTAACACACAAGTAAACCAAAATACACATGTGTACATTGAGACTGATATAGTGGGTTTTTCTGTGGTGAATCTTTTATAGCTTTGGGGACAAATAATTCTCAGTTAACTTTTTAACCCCTCAAATGTGAGGCTCCCAGTGCGTTGCAAATCATTCAATGGGTTAAAAGCCTTGTTTCAATCAGTAGACATTCTGTGAATTTTTTGGGGGGTGTGCAGAGGCACAGTTGCATAAGACACATCTTAATAAATAACCAAAGGACAAAATAGAGGTGGTAAGGCTGAAGACTTTATTGAATAAAGAATTAAAACCTCTTATGCATAAAACATCAACAAATTAATCATAAACATGACATCCTGGTTTCAACACAAGCTATCACTTAGCTATACAGCCCAAGAGACCCCTTAACTCCGTGTCCGCAGTGTTCTGCTTTGCCCTGCCCTCTATCTAGGACAATATGTAACGCAATCTACTATCAACTTCATTATTATAAAGTACACACTCCAGCTGTTCCATACTCAAGGTATGGGTGCACTGTGGTAAGGCTGGCAGGTAGTGAGCAAGGCAAGAAAAAAACTGCTCACCGCTTCAATAAATAAAGTTTTTTTCCCCACTCTTTTCCTTGCTTAGCATGAGCCAGACAAAACTACCAATCAAATCACTGGCTGCCAGCCTTCAGAATCCAGCAACAAGATTCAGCCTTATCTAAGGTAACAATTCCTTTCAACTTATTGAATTATTTATATATATATATATATATATATATATATATATATATATATATATATATAAACTTGCCGTGAGCCTAACCTGAGGTGTCCTGCCCTCCACATGACCTCAATCCTAATTGAATTGGGTCCATACATTCTACTATTATGGTGCGGTTGGCTTGCTCAATAATTACTTCAGTTCTTCTTAGTATGTTAGCCTTTCTGATGCGTTATAGGGAACTGATGTAGGTGTGTACTGTTCCTAAATGCATTACAAGGGAGGCGTGAATGGAAATCCCTTCTAAATAGTGATGCAGATACTATGGGGCCGTGGGATGGATTTACTCATTTAAAAACTTTCCCTATGAATTCTCTTGATGTATTACTGTTAGTAACAGCAGATCTCACTGAGGCTGTTGTACAAATAAAGAAGAGCAATTGGGACAATCAGCAACTCCAATTATACCGCTGAGGGCCAGAGCGGTACTTAATACCTATATGTCTTTAGAGACCACTGACTTGTTGGATCAGGTGTAGAAATCTCTTGACTCTCTCGCGGTATAATTAAAAAAAAAAAAAAAAAAAAAGGCAGTGATATTTCAATTATATATATCCTGTATAAAACACCCAGACCTCGAAGGTTATTCAGTATCTCATGCTGATGTGAAATATCAGACAAGGTATAGAAATGAATTGAGGTGAAAGTGTAAAGAGACTTATTATAGAAGATAACAAACCCCAAAAATATTATGATATAGAAGGACTGGCCAGTCCACTGTTATATAAAATACAAATAATATGATCTATTTCTTGTCTTTACACTTTATCTTCTCAGTTTATTTCTATACAGCTCCCTTCATTCATTAACAGGCAGTGACTGGGCGGACACTATGGAAGTTGTAGTCACAGCTGGAGAGCCAAAGGTTGCCTACTTTTGTTTTCATTGTAAGGATTTTTTTCTGCTTCAGAATGCAGCAGGAATTGGACACCTGTTACTTAACGCTTTTGAGTGCCAGAGAGGTATTCAATGAATTGCGGTGCAATGCACTACCTTTCTGACACTCAAAGGATTAAGGACAATGGTCGTGTGCAATGCATTGATCCTTAACCACTTAATGGCCCTAGAGGACCACAGAACTTTTTATTTTTGCTCAATTAAATTTGCCATCCCAGAATTCCATGATGTGTCAGGGCCATCACATACCGACTGGTGTGAGAGTCCTGGCACATCATGTGACTGTAAAGAGGTAGTAGCTGTTTTTGGACTACCATTCTCATTGTTGTCAGCTGGCCAAAAACTGCTGCAGGGTTTCAAGTTACCCAGCGGTTAGACTGGCGGTGGGCAATCTGAGGCTCTCCAGCTGTTAAGGATTACAATTCCCATCATCCCCTTCCAGCAATTAACTGGATGGTGATAATGAGAGTTGTAGTCCATATGAGCTGGAGGGCCTCAGATAGAGCGCCAGTCTCTTAGACCACCTTTCATCTTAATTCACTTGCTTGTGTTCAGAAGTGTAATCAAATATGTTATTCAAGGCCTTTGTGGTCTCTGGGAGCTGGGTTTGTGAACTATCGTTTAACACCTTAAGGACTTCGAGGCTGGCGGTTAAGAACCACAGGGCGTTTTTTTTTTGTGTGTGTGTATCGGATTCAGGTCCCGGAGCAATGTGCAGCCACCCATGGACCCCTGAATTCCATGATTTGCCAGGACCGTCACTGGTCCTTAAAGGGACAGTAATGTCCCATTAAAAATATTTAGAGTTTGGTAGAGGTTGAAAAAAATAAACAAATTGCTCCAAACCCTATCTCTCAAACCGCTATGATTTGAGATAGATAGGAATTCTAATGATGTCAGCTGTAAAGCTGACAGCAGGAGATTCGAGTTCTATGACTCAAGGCGGCTCTGTACCAGAGCCGAAATCTTGGTACTTAAAAATAATTAATTGGTTGGAACTGTCTACAAAGTCCCTAGTTTGCAAGCACACTTTGTAGAACTTTCCAATGAATGAATTATTTTTAAGTACCGCGATTTCTGCTCGTCCCGGACAGGGATCTCCTGCTGTCAGCTAGACACTGACATCAGGAGAAGGGGAGGAAAGGGGGGAACTTTGCATTCCTATATCTCTCAAACCATAGCAGTTTGAAAGATGGGGTTTGTTGCAATTACTTTATTTTTTCAATCACTACCTAAATCTAAATTTTTTTAGGGGACATTACTGACCCTTTAAGTGCAGGACCGCCGTGACAGTCCTGGTCATTGGTCCTTAAGGGGTTAATATTTCTTTTATATTGTATTTACAAAGTAATAAGGATAACATACCAGTTCCATTTCTAAGCTGAGGACCTCTTTTGCCTGCCAGAGGAATCAACTGAAAGGGCAAGATTTAGTGCTTTGGGGCCTCCATGACTAGCAAGATCCAGGAAATGAGCATGGGAATCCCATTTACAGAGGAGGTCATGTGATTAAGAACTTTGGGGCATTACAACTGTGATGTGTGTGTGTGTGTGTGTGTGTGTGTGTGTGTGTGTGTGTGTGTGTGTGTGTGTGAATCCTCGTAACATTTTGCAAATTAAAAATAATTGCTGTTCTGTCCAACTTTTTCTTGCAGAAAGCTGGATATTTTAGATTTGAGAACTGAGAGGTCGATACAGAATCCAGTAATAATACATTATCAGTTTTTCATGTTTGAGCTGCAATAACTTTGAATAAAACCTACTCCAGAAGATAAACCCAACTAATATATATATATATATATATATATATATATATATATATATATATATATACACACACACACATTTTTTTTTTTTACATATTAAGTGTGTTCCTTTAATGTGAACCTGTTATACTAATTCACGTTTAGTTTGATTAGCAGAGAATTGCAGTCAGCCTCTGTTTTGTACTAGCTAATAGTCTGTAAAATAGTTTTTGCAAAATTAACATTTGTATCCATGGCACATTGTGACACTTTATTCTAATTCCCCTCAGAATATGCTAATTGTTCAAGACCAAACTTCTCTTTCTCGCTGTGTGCTCGCTAATACTGGCCCAGATTTAACCTTTTAAATGTCTGAGGTATCCAGGTTGTATACCTCTGGGACTCAAAGGTTTAAAAGACCCATTTTTAATTTGATGGGTAGTTTGTGAATGCTCTGGAATTACTGATAGTTTTTCTTAATACATCATCCTCACTGTAATGATCAAATGTCTGGCTCTTTCATGCTAATCGGGGCCTGTGAATGAAGCAATGTCTACAAGACCCAGTCTGTTCCTCCTCACTTTTCTGGATATCCAAGCTGACTGTGGGTCAGATGTTACACACGGCACCCTGCAATCTGCACTCTTGCAGTTCTCGGGTCATACACACTAAAATCATTTGGGCACTGAGAACAGAGGACTGTATGTATAAAGACAATGTGGAGCAACTGTAATAGGGGACAAAAAAAAGTATTCCTGTTGATTTCAAATGGGGCTTTAAATCCCTTAAAATGGAACATCCAGTTATTACTAAGTCACCATACGTTCATTAAGTGACTAGCTTGAAAATCTATGTCTTACCTTTAAAAAATCACAGATTCTAAAGAAGTCTTTGCCGTTTGGCGAATGATGTCAGGTTAGTGATATCTGCGCACCTGCGCCGTCAGTCCCTTCCGGTTATCTTGTGGCACACTGCAGTGTTACTCGGTGGAGACTGGGACTGATAGTGCAGGCACTCGGACAAGATGTCTAGGCTGTAGCCTGGGTTCCGGTCTCGAAATGGTAAAGATTTCTTTAGACTTTGTGAGATAAATAGATAAATATATACTTTTTTTTTTTTTTTTTTTTTCCCCCGGTAACAATTGGATTTCCAAGCTAGTTGCCATGCTCTTAATGAATGCATGGCGACTTAGTAGCTGAAAGTTCCTCTGTGCACGCTGAACGGTCCACGACTGGGGCGTTCAGTCTCAGCCCTTCTTGCTTGTGCTGGGTCATGTGATCGCCGTAGCAACAATCACATGTACCGGCATTCTGAGTGATAGAGGCCGTACGCAAAGCATACTGCCTCTGTCTCCCTTACTATCAAAGTAAGGGGGAGAGAAGCAGAGAGGAGACACTTAGTGGAAAAAGAACATACAGCAGCTCGGGGTATTAACCCCTTCACTGCTGGTGCTGGAGGCTGGCTAAATGCAGGTCAATTTCTGACCTGCAATGATGCACTTTAAAAAAAAAAAAAAAAAAAAAATCTCAATAAACAAAACTGGGAGTATGATTGTTGTGGAGCCAAGCAATACACTTATATACACCGCCAAATGTCATAGATAAAAAAGTGGGAAAATAGGGTGGGAAAAAGGGACATGGGGAATTTCACCCAGTGGGGACAGTGGCCACTTTAAACTGCGCATTTTGTAGGTATGACTGACCGGTCATACCTTTCATGCAGTCTCCATAAAAATGTAACCCTTTGCGCCCAATTGATCCCAAGAGAAAAAACAAAAATGGTGGATGTTTTTACGTTTTTAATTTTAACCCCTTAAGGACTAGCGGTCCTGGGACGTTTCCATCCCATAAGGACCGCTTTGATCCTTGCCGACGCGCAGGTACACGTGACGCTTTGGTGTGTTGTGTTTTGTTTTTCCCCATAATAAAACTTTATTGATCATTTAAGTGTTTCTTAACAGCTAACCTTTTGTTAACCCTTTGAGTGACAGAGATGTGTTGGTCCGCAATGCATTGTGTACCCGACTGGCATTCAGAGAGCGGACCTATCACTTTACAAACCGTTTTGCCTATTAAGTAATATTTAAAATTTTCCTCAATATTTGTTTTATTTTCTTTTTCTATGATGCAAATACATTGCTTTTGGCTGTAGACTCAACTTTGTTTGCTTTTGCGGTCTTCCATTAGGTCTGGGTGACACGCTGTGTCTGTAGAGGCATGTTATAACAGCTCTAAGAGTGTCAGAGTCTGATGGATTTCAGCAGAGAGATGAGCATGTGTTATGTGCTGCTAGTAATAACAAAATAGTGTAATTTGGATGGCACAGTTTGTCAGCAGTGTTGGTGAAAGGGCTCTGCAGAACTTAGTGTGCTTGGGTTGCTTTGTTAGGAAAGCATGTGCTGCTCATCAGCAAATTGGTTTTAGCACCTTGGATGCCAGAAAAGTATTTGATGCATGGCAAAGCAATAGGTTCGAGACCTCTCTAGTGTCCAAGGCTGTGGTTCTCAGCAGGGGTGTCGTGGCACTTTGGTCTGCCTAGAGCCCAGCTTAAAGGGATAGTAATTTCACAAAAAAGCAACTCCAGTTAATCTTCATAGTATTTGGGCCATGGAGAGAGCTATTTTAATTCTGCCAGAGCTGTAGTTCAAGAGTAATAGAATGAGAAAGTATTACCTCCTTCCCCCTTTTACTGATGTAACACTGCTCACCTCAAAGCAGCCAGACTGTCCGGATGGATCACAGAGAGGGACAATCTTCAGTGAGCATAAGGAGAAACCTGAAAAACCTGTCAATGGTACCAGGACCAGATTCCACATATGGGGGGAGGTGGCTTACACTAGATACTTTATCATACTTTATCATTCAGTTACTCTTGAATTACAATTCTGACAGTATTGAAATAACTCTCCATGGCCCAAATACTATGAAGATTAATCGAGGTGGCTGTTTTTGTGAAACAATACTATCCCTTTAAAGGGATAGTAATACTTAAATTTTACTATTCTCCATCCTGTAGCCCATATAAGACTGAATTAAATGAGCCCCGCAGCATCTCTCAAACCTTTATGATTTGAGAGATATCCGCTTTCAAAGTTTTTTTTTTTTTTTCCCCCTCTCCCGTGACGGCAGTATTCTAGCTGACAGCAGGGGAATCCGGTCTCTGAGCAAGCAGAGACTCTCCAGCAGAGCTGAGGTCGCGTTATGGAAGAAGAAATCCTTCACTGAAATGGTCTTCTATGTGTGCTTGATTTGCAAGCACACGTAGAAGACCATTTCAGTGAAGGATTTCTTCTTCCATAATGCGATCTCCGCTCTGCTGGAGAGCCTCCGCTTGCTCAGAGACCAGATTCCCCTGCTGTCAGCTAGAATACTAACATCAGGGGAGAGGGAAAAAACAAAGCTTTGAAAGCAGATGACTCTCAAACCATAAAGGGCTACAAAATGGGGAATAGTAAAATTTAAGTATTACTATCCCTTTAAGGTGGTATGCCTTTCTGTGAAGAATTTGAAAAAAAAAAAAAAAAATGGAGATTTTTAGTTTAAACAGACTTACGGAAATTGCTTGTTTTTGTCGTTCTGATTGCGAGATCCAATAATAACCATATATTTACATATTGGTCCTTTTGTTACTACCTTGACAAATGATCTATAAAATGACAGGGGTGTCCTGAAATGCAAGTGAGTTTTAGTGGTGCCAGGAGCAATAAAAGTTTGAGAACCATAGCGTTAAAGGGCCTGTAATGTCCCATAAAAACTTGTTTATAGTTTTATAGAGCCTTAGAAAATAAGCAGAATGGTACAAACCCTATCTCTCAAACTGCTATGGTTTGAGAGATATTTGCACTGAAAGTTCACCCTTCTCCTTCTCTCTCTCCTTCTCCTCCTGACGTCAGCATCTAGCTGACAGCAGGAGATTCCAGTCTGGGACAAGCAGGCGGCTCTGCAGCAGAGCCGAGATCGAGTTATCTATAAAAAAAATTAATTAATTGGAAATGACATCAGCTTTTCAATTGACGCGACTAAGCAACCTCTATCCTCGCCATGAATTTGCTGACATAGGGCTTCAATGGAGAAGATTGTCACTCAGTGTGTTGTACATTCCCCTGGCAGTCAGCGGGTTAAGACACTGCATCTGCTTTAAATGGAAGCAATATCTCAGGAGTAAGTGGCTCTTTAAAAGACAGCTCTCTCTCCAATAGTGCCGCATCTGCAGAGCTCTCCTGAAAGCAGAACTTCCAATGAAACCGACACTACATTGTGAGTCCCAAATGGATCGGTGGGGGCTGAACAGGGTCTGAAAAATATCCCAGTGCTCCCTTGTTGGTCCTGCGAGAAGCGACTGATCTTCAAGATTGAAATCTCGTAGTGATAGTAATGTTTCACAATAAAAGCTGCTCCTATTAATCTTCATAGTATTTGGGCCGTGGAGAGTGTTATTTCAATACTGTCAGAGTTGTAGTACAAGAGTAATTGAATGATAAAGTATCCCCCTCCCGCCCTTTTCCTGATGTAACACTGCTCACCTCAGAGCAGCAAGACTGTCTCGATGGATCATAGAGAGGGACAATCTTCAGTGAGCAAATGGGAAAAACCTGTTAAGGGGGGGCAGGATTTTCCTTATGTTCACAATAAGAAGATTGTCTCTTGCTGTGACCTGTCCGGTCAAGAGACTAGATCCCACATCTGAGGGGAGGCGGTTTACACTAGGTAAAAGGGGGATACTGTATCATTCAATTACTCTTGTACTACAACTCTGACAGTAGTGAAATAACATTCTCCATGCCCAAATGCTATGAAGATTAAAGTGGATGTGTCCTCTATTTATAACATAGCCTAAGTAGTTAGGCTACAAATCTAGTACTTCTAAAATATTATTACATTTTTTTCAAGTTTTATTTGTTGTAAATATAACTTAGAAAGTCCGTCCCCCAGCTAGTTCCGCATAGACTGAGGTTACCTGTTCTATAACCGCAGTCCTTCGCTCTGCCTCTTCTCTCCTTCCTCCTCTGATGACGGAGGCTTCTGTCTGAAAGCTGGAGCGGCCTCATTGGCAGAGACCGACTGGCAGAACAGTCTATGCGGAAGTAGCTGGAGACAGATTAAGTTAAATTTACAACAAATAAAACTTAAAACATAAACATTAATAAAGTTTTAGACGTATTTGATATGTAGCCTAACTGTTTTATAGATAGGTGACACATCCACTTTAATTGGAGCTGCTTTTTTTGGTAAAACATTACTATACCTTTAAGTTTCTTGTCCTGCTCAGCGCAGGTCACCATATACACTCTGCTTCAATGCACTGCACACTCCTGCTTTGTTTCACAATGACGTGCACACCCCTGTGGTTCTGAAGGAGTTAAACAGATAGGGAAATAGGCAGACTAAATGGGCCAGTTATCTGCGGTCAAATTCTATTTCAGATAAAAATAGATTGGAATTAAATCAATACCATTTGAAGGACACCTGCCAATATGTTTTTCTGATAAATGGGTGAAGAGCTACTGGTTCTTGGGGTATGTTTTCCCTTTAACAATTCTGTGGTCTAGTCTGTAGTGGTATTGAACAACCTGAGGCCCTTCAGCTGTTTAGTACTATAATTCCCATCACTCCCAGTCAGCCTCTGGCTAGGAGTGATGGGAATCATAGTTTTTGAAAGCTGGAGGACTCCTGTTGCCTACTGAGATCTATTGTTTGTCGCTATGGAATGGAAAGAGAGTTGGCACTCAACTGGCAAATTCACCTTTTTATTACGTTTCATGCTTACACAGCACAGCGTTCACAGGGATAGGTGCTGTTTCGTGCTTCACCGGCAAATTCACCTTTTGTTATGTTTCATGCTTACACAGCACAGCGGTCACAGAGATAGGTGGTGCTCCCAGTAGCAAGCCGACAGCTGCTTCATGCTGGTAAGGCTGTGTTGCTGTATAAGTATGAAACGTAATAAAATGTGAATTTTAACCCAATGAGTGACAACTCTTTTCTTTCTGTTCTATTCTGCTTTATTGTTTTGAAAAAATATTGGGGTTTGAGCACAGGGAACCTGCTGAATTGCTGCGGTGGAAGATTATATGCCCTAAACACTATTCTATGGCGGATGTAAAAGCAGGTGTCTTAAGGTATCGGAGTGTATTGCACCAGCACCTCCCAAATCAAATAGGCCATCAGGTATGCTTAGTCAGCCCTTTTCTTTTGGAAATATCTATTGTGTTTGTGTTCACCATTGTGTTCCTAAATAAAGCTTTGTGTATTGATACATATTTCAAGCCTTTCCAGTAAACACTTTCAGTGCTAGAGGATTGTGTGACACATTGCTTTGTACACTACTGTGGCACTCAAAGGTTAAACATCTCTAACATTTGTATTGCAGAAAAGTCTCTTTACTTTGCTGGTGGAAGGGTTAATCCCTGTTTCATATGCATCCCACAATAAAGAAGATGGCACGAATATGTGTTTATTTAAAAAAAAAAAAACAAAAAAAAACATTCATTACATCAATATTTTATGAGCGCAAAACTACTCTTTGGACTCTGGACTTGAATGTTGTACGCAGCACAGAGATGTAAACCGTTTGAGTGCCAAATGCTTGGCACGCCTTTCTGGCATTCAGTGGGTTAATAAAGCTTTGTTAATTCGGGTGACGGTTTGTAGCAGTAAAATCAATGCAAATAAAGATACTTTTTTGTATTTTACTTGTATTGTATTTGAGTCCAGACTGTTTTTACCATTCTTCCTACATACTTTGCTTTCAATATAAAGAACTAATCAAAACTGCACTGAAAATGCATCTACCAGTGTTATTAGTACAATTCTATTGTGATCCCATTAAAAAGCATACTTCAGTTAGTAGGTGTTGGCACACTGGCGGACCAATGAAGACTCGGAGATCTACTTTATTGCTAAAATTACTGTCCCTTTAAAGGGATAGTAATACTTCAAACTTACTATCCCTTATATTGAAGCCCTTGTAAAACTAAATTAAATGCCACCAGCGGCATCTCTCAAACCTTTATTGTTTACGAGATGGCCGCTTTTAAACTTCGCTCCCCCCTGCCTCTCCTCTGACGTCGGTTTTCTTGCTGCAGCAGGGATATCCCTTCTTTGAATCAAGCGCAGGCTCTTCAGCAGAGCCAGATCTCATTATAGAAGAAACGATCCTTCACTAAAACGGTCTTCTAAGTGTGCTTTGTAACCAAGCACACGTAGAAGACCGTTTTAGTGAAGGATATTGTCTTCCATAATGAGATCTCGTCTGTGCTAAAGAGCCTCCGCCGGTCCCGGGACCGGATTTCCCTGCTGCAGCAAAAACGTCAGTGGAGAGGCAGGGGAGAGCGAAGAGATACCGCTGGTGGCATTTTATTCAGTTTTTCAAGGGCTTCAATATAAGGGATAGTAATTTTGAAGTATTACTATCCCTTTAATGCACATGGAGTAAATTGACATGTGAACACCTGCTTGGCACACAATGAGCTTTATGTATCAACTGCACTCAAGAGGACAAATAAGTATTCCTGTTAACTTGACCCTTTGAGTGACTACCCTTCGGGAGCACAAAGGGTTAAAGTGGAACTACCACCTCAACTAATGTCGCCCTGCAATACTTAGGCAGGTGGCGACTAGCTTAATAATCATTATTTTACCTCTCAAAAGTGCCCCCGAATAAAGTTATCCTTAAGCTTCCGAGACCGGAAGCCAGGCATCACTGCGGACATCTTGAATGCGCATGCGCTTTCAGTCCCCATCACCCTTCATAGGCGTTACACTGGCCTGGACGGCTCCGGAAGAGACTGACTGCACAGGCTGCAGTAACCTGGCCGTAAGTTTTGGAAGCTTAAGGATAACTTTATTCGGGGGCACTTTTGAGAGGTAAAATAATGATTATTAAGCTAGTCGCAGCCTGCCTAAGTATTGCAGGGCGACTTTAGTTGAGGTTGTAGTTCCACTTTAAACGGGTCTTTTAGGGCTCGATCCAAATGTTGGAGTTAAAACCAACGTGAAGAAAAAAACTGCCTTTGAGTTAACCAAGACCGGGTAACGTGAGATTCAAATCTTCCTTACCCAGAAAAGCTAACGAGCGACGACCAACAAAATACATGGTCACCTTAAACCAGCGTCTCATAGAAAATCTTACCTAAAAACATATGAAAAAAACGTTAAATAGCGCCACAGCCAATCACAGCACCCCAAACTATCAAGTTCAGTCAGAAAACCCAAAATAACTGACGCAACTTTGTCTGTGTTCTATGAGTTGGCTCACAGGACCCAGGAGTGGAGGCTAGAGAAAGAGAGACAGGCAGAAGTCCTGGAGTAAATATTGCAATTTATTGTTTTATCTCTAACTCTGTTTTGTTTTCCTCGACGGTGGTTTTCTACTCTGAGTTGTGTGATTTCTGTCGCTAAATGTCGCAATTTAACTCATGTTTATCTGTTTTGTTTTCCTAAACGGTGGTTTTTACTCTGAGTTTTGTGGTGTACGGCTAAAAAAAATGGGTGTTAGATTTCTGTCGGTAAATTTAACTCACGTTATCCCTTACTCCAACACTTGAATGGCTCTGCGGTAACTTTAAGATTCTTCTCAATGGGTGATATTTTGATCTTTTGGTGACGAGCATTGTGTTTTCAAAACTGCCATTATTTCTTACTTGTGGGAACCTTTGCATCGCATACTTGACTTAAAAAAAACACAGTCGACAGTTTTTTCTGCCGACGCCAATGTTTGGATCGAGCCCTTAACCCCTTAAGGACCGGGAAATCTGGCCGAAGACGCGACTCAACGACCATGGAGCAAAATTTTTTTTTTGCTCCGTTGCGTTCCGGACACCCCGAACGGCGTGCAGCCGCGGGGGGAGCCCGGAACTCGATGACGGTCATAGTACGTCATCGGTCGTTAAGTCAAATCGACCCTTGACGTACTATGACCGTCAAGGGTCGTTAAGGGGTTAATCCTTTGAATTCTCAGGACATTGTAGAATTTGGGTTTGTCCTTTATACATGTGACCCAATGGCCCATGTGGATAAAAGCACAACAGAGCAATTGTGGGGCAAATTACAGGCAATTACTGACAATGCAGTGTTGCTGCATTGGTCTCACCCATGTGAGCAAGCCCTTAGTGCAGGGGATTTCAAAGTTCAGTCCACAGGTGGGCGAGACAAAACAAATGTCACTTATTAATTCACCTGTGCGTTAGCAGAGATATCCTTAACCCTTTCAGTGCAAGATGTGTTGCTTACCACTGTGGTAATGAAAGGGTTAATTTTAAGTGCCAGAGAGGTATCCAATGCATTGCAACCTAGGTGGCACTCAGAGTTCAATCCTGCCCTGTTTGCAGCCCTTGAGAACCGAAGTTTGACAGCCCCGCATCAGGGTAAGTTCATACGGGCAACTTTATTGCAGCATTTTCAAAACATAGAATGTATTATATGGTAAAGTAACATAGATCTGCATGTTGATCTAACATTCAAGGGTTTAAAAGCTCCATTTAAATTTGTGGGAATTTTTATTTGCCCACTAAGGTGCAATTGTTTTGCCCCAGAATTGCTCTGTTTTGCTTTTATCCACATGGGCCCTTGAGTCTTATGTATAAAGGACAGCTGATATAATTTTGGAGCAAACCAACTGCGTCCCAAGGGGACAAATCAAAATTCTTTAAATTTCCAGTGTACAAGCAAGGAATTCCTAAAAACGTAGCCTGTTCGGTACACCTGAAGATTGAGTTGAGAAAATCCTAGTGGTCCCATGACTTTTGTCTTTTTGTTCAAGATTAAAAAACAAAAAAAATCAATTTATTCTGGATATCGCGTCCATGGAGGTGGACATAACCGTTCCCAGTGCAACCACAATGTCTCAAACTCTGCTCATTGCACATGGTAACCTTAAAGGAGCAGTAATGTCTGTATATTTAAAAAAGGCCATATTGCAGCTATTAGAAAATGTAACAAAACGACTCCAGTCCCATCTCTCAAACCTTTATGATATGAGAGATATAGAAGGTTAAAGTTCCCAGCTCCCTCCTCTTTCCCTAATGTCAGCTGTAAAGCTGACAGCAGGAGATTCGAGGCGGCTGACCCGAGGCAGCTCTTCAGCAGAGCCGAAATAGCACAATGTAAAAGGAAATACTTCATCTGAACAGTCTACAAAGTGTGCCTGGTTTGCAGGTACACTTTGTAGAGCATTCCTTAAAGGGTTAAGCAAGCCTACACACTCTGCCAGCATCCGTTTTGAAAACTCTACCAGCAGCTATCATGCCCTCCTTCATGGGCATAACATCCGGGACTGAATGAAGATGTCATGTGTTGAATAAAGGCACAAGGGCAAAATGTATGTTTTATTAGGATTTTCTGTAGGGTTGCACCGATACCGATACTGGTATCGGTATCGGTGCAGATACCAGCATTTGCGCGAGTACTTGTACTCGCGCAGATGTGGCCGATTCCAGCACGGATACCCTGTGTCAGGGTCGGTGCTGCAGTGAGGGAGCCCGGGGAGCCTCTCTCCCTCCTGTAGCGTCGGAGCATTGCCGCGGGTTACCATGGCAACGATCCAACGCTGACTTCTGCCGGGGCTCGCGTGAGAACAGCGAGCACCTGGCAGAGGAGGGTAAGGGAGGCAAGATGGGACATTGAGCGGGTGGTGAAAGAAGCAGAGAGGGGAGCCAAGAGGGAGAAAGAGGAAAAAGGGACTAAGGAAAAAAAAAAAAAAAAAAGGCAAAAGGAGTAAAGATCAGGAGACAAAAGGAGGGGGATTCAGGAGACAGCGAGAGAGGCAAAAGAGTGGGATCAAGAGTCAAGGAGGGGGACAAAGGAGGATCAAAAGGAGGGAGCTCAAGAGGTGGAGAATGAAGTAAAAGGTGGGAATCAAGAGGGGGAGAAAGAGGCAAAAGGGGACAGTCAAGAGGTGTGTGTGTGCGTGCGTGTGTGTGTGTATGTATTTCAAGTACTCACCAATACTTTTTTTGCGGTCATTTGCCAGGTTTCCCAAGTACCTAAAGTGCGTGTGTGTGTGTATATATATATATATATATATATATATATATATATATATATATATATATATATATATATATATAATATAATATGTGCTTTAAGTACCTGGGAAAACTGGCAAATGCCCGCAAAAAAAGTATTGGTAATTGGTATCGGTGAGTACTTGAAAAAAGTATCGGTACTCGGTCTTAAAGAAGTGGTATCGGTGCATCTCTAATTTTCTGGTAAGTAGGGATTATTAGGGTGTTGTTTCTCCTTTACGAGCTCATAAAATAGGATTATGGTATAAACACTTGACGGCTTGTTTGGTCTCTCACACAAGCTGTAATAAGGACCTTTCTACTACAGTTTCATAATCAAGTCATATGGAAAATGTATATTTTACAGTACTTTTCCTGCTGTGAAACGGCGTCTCCCACTGCAGAGTGATTATTGAAATTTTATTATAGGAACATGGAATTTGACAGCAGATAAGAACCACCCGGCTTTCTAATCTGCCCATTTTTTTCCTACTGTAAAAACCTAAAAAATTATTTGGTCCTTGTTCGTGTCTTGTGTTCAGGACAGCCTTACACCTGTACTATGCATGCTTACATTACATCACTAAGCATGCATGGGATAGGTATCAGGCTATCCTGATCATAAGACAAGACCAAATGGTTCTTATCTGCTGTCAAATGCTATGTCTCTATAATAATGATTGAATAAAGAATCACTCAGAAGCATATTCTAGCTTAATCTTTGGTGCATTACTCCTGTATTCTGCCATTTTAGGATACAGATGTTGGAGAGCTGTTGTCAGAGAGAAGTCATCCATACTGAACAATAACTAGCCAAAAGATGTGAGAGGCTTTGAGCATGAACAGAAGCAAAGTTGTCTGTTCTCCGGCTAGTGACCTCTCAAGAGCATCACCATTTAGCTCTTAAGTGCCAGGGAAGAAATTTCCACATTAGAATAATCCTGCCCATAAGGCTGGTCCAGTTCCAAAATGATGGGCAAGTTCCCTCTGCACTGGAAATAGCAGCTATAACACCAGACGTACGTTTTGGCCTTATTTGGGCCTCGTTAGTGAGGTGCTGCTGGATTCCCTAGGCACTGAGAGCAAGGGGTCTACGTCTAAATTACCTTTTACACTTAGGAAGAGACCCTTCCTCTCAGTGTCTAGGGAATCCAGCTGCACCTCACTGACGAGGCCCAACAAGACTGAAATGTCTGGTGTTGGCTGATGTTCCCGGTCAGAGGGGACTTGCCCATTATTTTGTAACTGGGCCGTCCTTTTGGGCAGAATTAGTCTATAGTCTGTAATGGAATTAGAAAGCTAAAATGTGATGCTTGTGAGTGGTGACTAGCTGTAGAACAGGCCATTGTGCTCTTTGTTCATCCTCAGAAGCCTCTCACATTTTGTATGTACATCCTGAAAATGAAAGGCCGTTAAAGTACTGTACCAGCGCCACTCCCCCACCCTCCTAAAAAAATAAATATATATAAATGCAACTTTGAACTGTAGTAATGTGTAAATAAATGCTTACAGTACCTTTTTGTTTTGCTCTGCAGCAAAAGCCCTGAAGAAAATTGTCATTAAGATTGGTTAAACTTCATTTTTCTCTAATTCTGTTTGCTATGGAAAGTAGTTTTGTTTCAAATACACCTAAAATCTGCCTTATTCTAAATAGACATTACCACACCCCTGTCCTCTTCCCCCCCCCCCCCCCAGCTTTTTTGATGAATGCAAATGTTTACAGAGCGCCTGTTTAAGTTCAGTCGGTGTGGAAATTGTGCCTGTCTCTCCTAACGAAGAACCTGGATGTTAATCATTTATAACCGTGTACAGTTTTATTGGAAATGAATAGTGTTTTGCTGCTTGGACTGTCGGGAGGCCATATTGCTTATATCAAGGACTGGACTTTGGTGCCGATGTGGAACTCTGTGACAACCAGCTTTTTATTCATGTGTAATACAAACCTCCGCCCCTACTTCACATAAGTTGAAAAGGGATACAATTGTGAGTATCATACTCAAGCTTCACCAATAAGTCTCTTCTCATGGGACCAATGAGGGATCCTTTGGAGGTCTCTCTACAGAACCCCATTCTGATCAACTGGTGCTCAAACTACAGCCCAGGTTTTATAAGCATCTCTGTTCTCAGGGTCACGGATTTGCCAATAGGATACTATTGACTAGTGATAGTTGCCCTTTTTAAAGTCATGATAATTGTTACCTACATTAATGTGGAAAGTGTGTGTTACCTCTCTGTCCTATTGAGTTAAGAAATATAATATTGCATGTATTTTCAGTTCTGTGGGAGAATCACATTTTTTTTTCTGCACTGAATTGTCTGGTTTTGCTTGCGGTAGCCCTGCTTTCTGAAAACCTAAGGCTATACTCTCATGGGCGTCTTGGTTGTGCTCCATTTTAACACACTTCTAGGCATTTGTGCTTGCTTACTGCTGAATTCCTGCATTCCCCTTGAGATCCTCTTGCGTGGTGGAGATGTGTGTCACAAGGCCAGCCAATGTAGGTTTCAGCCATATTATTGGCTGATCCATACTTTGATTGACAATTCAATGAAGGCTGGGAACAGCAGGGAAACCTTCAATGTAGCTCTTGTGATAGCTGTGTGTGGCAAGTCAGGTGTGTTGAACTTGAGCATATCCACATTGCTGCATGTAGAGTTGGGGTGTGTTACATAAGAAAAAAAGTACCTACAATGGTGCTGTTCACATGGAAAAGTTGTTTCACAGATGAGCTCTGTGCTACATTCACCTATATGAATTAGGCCTAATGACAGGTCTGCAACTCCATATGTTTCAGTCAGCAAGAGGCTGCATTTTAGAGCCAGACATTGGCTGTTTGGGGATGATTCTGAAACCATACTTCAGAGCCAGCCATTGGCTGTCTGAGGATGATTGCGGGGCTGTACTTCAGAGCTGTACTTCAGAGCCAGCCATTGTCTGTTTGGGGATGATTGTGAAGCTGTACTTCAGAGCCAGCCATTGGCTTCTGAGGATGATTGCAGGGCTGTACTTCAGAACCAGGGACTAGCTGTTTGGGGATGATTACGAGACTGCATTTCAGAGCCAGCCACTGGCTGTTTGGTCATGATTGCGAGGCTGTACTTCAGAGCTAGCCACTGGCTGTTTGTGGATGTTTGTGAGGCTATCTGGGAGGTCCAGCAGTTGACTACCCCTGTTTCTGATTTGGCAAGTGAGACTCGAGACCCTTTTTTTTTCTTCCCTCTAGACACTGATGAGAGAGCCATATGGGTCAGCTATCTGACCCTTGAAACAGCTGCTAGAAGCCATAGAGGGGCTAAACAATTCAGTTCCTGGCTAATCGTTAAGTGTCTTCCATCTTGGCTTTTCGTGACAGTTGTTCTTTTGAAGGAACAGTAATACTTTGTTTGTTAGACACCTTATTCCTTTGAGTGCCAGAGAGGTATGCATTGGATTTCTCTCTGGCACACAAAGGGTTGAAGAAGTAAATATTCCTAATAATACCCAACAGCATTACTTACTCTTCTATGAGCAGAAAATCCTAACTGCCCTTATAAATTTTGCTCCTTTGCCTTTGTTCCACAGATAAAACATGCCATTTGGTAACAGGGCATCAAACTCCTCATTTCACATGGCAGTTTTAACCCATGAAGGACCAGGTGGGCACACCTGACATTGCTTTGCAATGCATTGTGTGCCCTTCTTTCCTGAAAGTGTCAGTACTCAGACTCCCGCTGAAGCAAGCGGTCATGATGGCCTCTTCTACAAACATGACATCCAAGACTGACTGAAGAGGTTATCTCTTGAACAGAGGTACAAAGGCAAATTAATTTGGGCCATGAGGATTTTCTGGCTATAGTAAGGTAAGTTGAGGGGTTATTGAGGTGTTGGTTCTCTTGTAAGACATTGCAAGCTTCAGCCTCCCAAATCATAGTGTTCAGTGGAACTAGGGTGTTTAAAGGGCTAGTAATGTTACAGATAGACTGCAGCTTGGATCCCTCCTTACACTGTGTACAATAGCTCAGTTATGCCTTTTAATAGTGAAAGTGCTATATCTGTGTTATTACATTATTAATTCTCCCCTTCCTCCCCTTTACAGTGCTGAAGGCCACCTCCCCTCAGATCTGAAGTCCGATCGCTAGATTGGACAGATCACAACAAGGGACAAGCTTCCTATAAAGGAAAGCCTGCCTGTTTTTCCTTATATTGAATGTAGATTTGTCCCTCATCGCGATCCATTTCCAGTGCTGAGGCACGAAGAATGTCGTCGGCATAAGGGGCAGAAGGAGAGAATTAATAATGCAAGGACATCAGAAATACAGAACTTTCACTATTAACAACATAACTTGACTACTGTACACATTGTAAGGAGGGCTTCTAGCTGCAGTCTATCTGTAACATTAATATCCCTTTAATAAAGCGCATATATATCTGATGTCGAACTGAGAAATGGCATCCTTCTTCCTGCAGCATATTCCGTCACTGAACCTGGGCAAAGACAGGTGTTAATCTCTCTGCCTGCTGTTATTATTAGGCGGTGTATGTACCTACAACCACTTCTACATGTGAGTGCCCTCATACTATTTGTTTATTCATTTTCTGAGTGATCAGGAACTCTTGGGCACCCTCTCTTGTCTCCCTTTTTAACTTCTGACTAATACGTCCTGCTAGATATGGTAAGATTATCTGCCTGCTAATAACTGAGAGACAGATAACATCTGTAGGTCTACAGATACTGTTGTTGGGGCAGTCTAAAAAAATCCTTTCTGCCAGATTTACAGACCACACATAGGCATTGTTTCTGGACACTGGGTTTGTGAGTAGTATTCCTAAGTTGGTGGTGGAACCTGGTGTGATACAGTCCAGTTGTAACAATACTGCACTGGGAGCACCTCCTGTATTTTAATTTTATTTTTGTTTCTTCTTTTCTTTTTCTGAATATATATATTATAACAACCCTTGTTTTTAAGGAATTCTTGAACTGCATCCTGCAGGGATAATGTTACATTGTATCACAATACCTGCTTTGAAAGCTCTCTGGGAACAGAGATCCAGTGAGATTAATGTAAGGGACAGAAGTTTAAAGGGATAGTAATACTTAAATATTACTAATCCCCTATTGTAGCTATTTTAAAAAGAATGTAATTGTCTCCAGTGTCATCTCTCAAACCTCTATGGTTTGAGAGATAACTGTATGCAAAGTTCCCTCCTCCTTCCCTGAAGTCAGTGTTGTACTGAGGGATATCCGGTCTTATTTGCATCAGGCGGCTCTGCAGCAGAGCAGAGATCGCTTTAGTAAAAAATAATTATTTCAATGAAACGGTCTTCTACATGTGCTTGCAAACCAAGCACACGTAGAAGACTGTTTCAGTGAAATAATTATTTTTTTACTAACTCGATCTCGGCTCAGCTGCAGAGCTGCCTGATGCAAATAAGACTGGATATCCCTGCAGTCAGCTACAACGCTGACTGGAGGGAGGGGGAACTTTGTGTGCGGTTATCTCTCAAACCATAAAGGTTTGAGAGATGACACTGGGGACAATTCAATTCATTTTAACATGGCTACAGTGTGGGGATTAGTAATATTTAAGGGATAGTAATACTTTAATTTTACTAATCCCCATCTTGTAGAACTTTAAAAAATTGTTTTTTTTTTTTTTATGCCCCCAAACATGTCTCTCAAACCTTTATGGTTTGAGAGAAAATTTATATCAAAGCCCCCCCCCCCCCCCCTTTCCCTGACATCGGTGTCTAGCTGTAATCCGATCCTGGGGCCATCCAGTAGCTCTGCAGCAGAGCAAAGATGGCGTTAATGAAGAAAATATGACTTACTGAAAAGGTCTTCTACGTGTGCTTGCAGAGCCCCGGATGGTCGTACGACAGAATATTCCTGGAGTCAGCTAGAATGCTGATCTCAAAGAAAAGGGGGGGGGGGGTACTTCGAAATTGATTTTGTCTCAAACCATAAAGGTTTGAAAGATGTGATTGGGGACAATTAAAATCTTTTAAGTTCTACAAGATGGGGATTAGTAAAATTAAAATATTACTATCCCTTTAATATGCACACCAAATGGGTGAAGATGGGTAAAAACAAGTACAGGGCAATTTTGTCTTTACATATTATGTATTTGCATAGTGTAAACTGAAAATAAAAGGTTCCCATCAGTTTAACACCCTTACAAAATGTTGAATATGATCGTCTCGTTTTCAATGTTTTAATTTTAAATAATGTATTCATAATAAATACACATCTCCTCTGTTCCAGCATAGGAAGCATCCATTCTGCTGTAAATTATCATAAATTTTGTCTTCCCCTTCCCCCCACACCCTTATGGCTGCTTTGATTGATCTTGTCACAGACACCAAGAAGCACTATTTTTTCTGGAATCCCACTGGTTCTAAAAGTTGCGTGCTTCGTTTAAAGGGATAGTAATACTTCGTTTTAACTTTATTTTATTTTGTAGGCATTAAAAAAACATGAACGATATAAGTCTTATCTCTCAAACCTTTATGGTTTAAGAGATATTCACAAGCAAAGTTTCCCCTTCCTGCCCCTTTTACCTAGTGTAATCATCTCTTCTCAGATGTGAATCTGGTTGTAAGACCAGACAGATAACAGCAGGGGACAATCTTCTTCCTATGAGAACAATGAAAGCCTTGCCCCCCTTGACAAGCTTTTCAGGTTTTTCCCTTATCTTAATTGAAGATTGTCCCTTTCTGCAGTCTACCTGGGCACCTCCCTTCTGATCTGGCTGAGCAGTGTTACATCAGTAAAAGGGGCAGGAGGGGGATACTTTATCATTCAATTACTCTTGAACTACAACTCTGACAGAAGTGAAATAACACTCTCCAAAGTCTACTATGATGATTAATTAGAGCTGCTTTTATTATGAAACATTACTATCCCTTTAAACAAAGCTGATGCTGCAACTCCAGTCACAGGTTACATAATCTTGTTGTCCATAGCCTCTGTCCCACTTTAATTGATCTTCCTCCTTTCCTGCCCTCTTTAAAATACAAACATTATTTAGGATGCCTCTTGATGAAAAAAGAAAAAAAAATGTTACATGGTCTTGAAATTGGCACAAATAATGTAAATAACTATTGCGGTGTAGTCTTGTGTGTTTGGTGTTGTATGGTGTTAAAGCTGTACACACACGAGCAGTTTTATCTGGGTATGTTGCAGGCCAACCACTGCCCTCTGGTCCAACAGTACATTAACACTTACAAGCATTAAAGGGATAGTAATGTTTCATAATAAAAGCAGCTCTAATTAATCGTCATAATATTTGGACTTTGGAGAGTGTTATTTCAATTGTCAGTTGTAATTCAATGACAAAGGATCCCCCTCCTGCCCCTTTTACTGATGTAACACTGCTCAGCCAGATCAGAAGGGAGGTGCCCAGGTAGACTGCAGAGAAGGACAATCTTCAATTAAGATAAGGGAAAAAGCTGAAAAGCTTGTCAAGGGGGACAGGGCTTTCATTGTTCTCATAGGAAGAAGATTGTCCCCTGCTGTTTTCTGTCTGGTCTACGGACTGGATTCCACATCTGAGAAGAGATGGCTTACACTAGGTAAAAGGGGCGGGAGGGGAAACTTTGCTTTTGTGAATATCTCTCAAACCATAAAGGTTTGAGAGCTAAGACTTGTATCGTTTGTCATGTTTTTTTAATGTCTACAAAATAAAGATAAAACAAAGTATTACTATCCCTTTATGGGCCGTAGGTTAAAAGAAAAAGTGGAGGAGAACTAAACATTCGCCACTGATTTAATTTTGGATTTTATCCCCTTGAATGCTGGAGAGTTCTTCCAATGCATTGATTTAAGGGGTTAAAATTCCAATTAAAATCAATGGGAATTTTAATTCTCCCCTATAATGCAAATGGTTTTTCTTTTGAATGTATGGCCCTTAGTACATATTTCAGTGGAATCACTCACACACACATCAAAGCTGCCTGTGGGTTGTGGGGCATTCTGGGAGGAAAATAAACATACTTTTGCTGTAAAGTTGTATGTAAATTCCACTAAAATCACTATCACTTTTCATGTGATAACATGTAACACAACTTTTTGTGTAGTGATGATTTTTTTTTTTTTGCGCACACATTGAGAACCACTGGTCTTTTTCTTTTTTCTTCACAGCACCCCTAACACAATCAAAATTATCCCCCCACACCGCAGCTTTTACCGACGGTCGTGTCTTCCCTTGTATCTAGAGATGCACCAATACCGATTTTTGAAGACAGAGTACGAATACCGATACTTTTTTCAAGTACTCACAGATACTTTTTTTTTTTTTTTTGCGGTCATTTGCCAGTTTTCCAAGTATCTATATGCTTTAGGTACTTGGAAAACTGGCAAATGACAGCAAAAAAAAGTATTGGTAATTGGTATCGGTGAGTACTTGATAGATATAATATAATATATATATATATATATATATATATATATATATATATATACACACACACACCACCTCTTGACTCTTGATTCTCCCCTTTTGACTCTTTCTCCCCCTCTTGATTCCCACCTTATGCTTCATTCACCCCCTCTTGAGCCCCCTTCCTTTGCCTTGGCTTTTTCTCTCCCTTTTGATCCCCCTTTCTCCCCCTCCTTCTCCTTGTCTCTTGATCCCACCCTTTTGCTTCTCTCTCTCTCTCCTGATCTCCCCTCCTTTTGCCTCTTCTTGGCCCCCATCCTTTTGCCTCTTTTTCTCCCGCTTGACCGCACTCTCTGCCTCTTTCACCACCCGCTGCCCTATCTTGCCCCCCTTACCCTCCTCTGCCGGGTGCTTGCTGTTCTCTCGCGAGCCCCGGCAGAGGTCAGCGTCGGAACGTTGCCATGGTAACCCGCGGCAACACTCCGATGCTGCAGGAGGGAGCAGGTGACCGGGGAGCATTGTGAGCAGCTCCCCGGGCTCCCTCTCTGCAGCACCGACCCTGACACAGGGTATCGGTGCTGGCATCGGCAGCATTTGCGCGAGTACAAGTACTTGCGCAAATGCTGGTATCGGCACCGATACCGGTATCTGTGCAACCCTACTTGTATCTGAAATCTGGTCGCTTGACCAGAGAGATGGCAAAGAGGGACAATATGTCTGTGTATCTATAAGAATACCCTGCCAAACTTGGCGAAAGATAACCAGGCTTTCCTTATGCTAGCACAGTAATGTCCCTCGTTGCTATCTGGCCAGCCAGGCGACCAGATCACAGGGGAGAAGAGTGACGCTGGGGAAAAGGGGAGGGAGGGGGAAACTTAAAAATATCTTATAGTATAAAGTGCTAGGCTGTGAAGCTCCCTGTGTGTAACATCACATGCGCACTAGGGACTGCCGGAATGATGCAGTCATGCGCAGTAGAGCCTGGCCGAACGCGCTGATCTGGAGCAGGGAGATCTGAACAGCTCACTGCCTGTCTTTGCTCCTGACTTCAGGGCAGCAGTCGGGGCCGCTGGGTGGCACTTTATCCCGTGTACACAGGCTTTCATACTAGTAATTACAATAAAACTACAAGGATATGGACATCGTGAAAGGGTTTGCAAGCACACGTTGTAGACCGCTCAAATGAAGTATTTCTTTGTAAAGATCGCGATTTCGGCTCTGCTGAAGAGCCACAGGACAGTCTGTGGACCAGGATCTCCTCCAGTAAGATAGAAAGCTGACATCAAGGGGAGGGAAGGGGGAAGTTTGTAAGCTGATATCTCTCAAACCATAAATGTTTGAGAGATCAGACAGGGCATAATTAATTCATTTTTTTAATATCTACAGAATTACATTTCATTTAATTGATGTATTACTATCACTTTAATAGGAGGGTATTATTGGTATTGATTTTGCTGGGTCATTGATCATTTGATTCTTACCTGGCCCTGATTTGTGCACTTTGTACTTGTTGAGGCCCCATTAACCCTTTGGATTTGATAAGGGTATGCAGCGATTTGTGAAGCAATGCATTTCGAGCCCATCAGGTATGCAATGGGTTAACCCTTTGTAGTGTGAGAAGTCTTTGCAACACCTTGGATTGCCATTCCCGCTCACCTGGCACTCAGAGCCGATCACTACACGAGTCTGCCAAAGAGAGAAAATCAGAACCGAAAAATAAAAAAGTGACCCTGTGCTCCTCCATACCAGAATGTAAATATGTGCCCTGCCTTGTGCATATATAATAACTAGATTGATAAATATGAGGATTTAGTCCATCAAATGGCCAAGAGATGTTAAAGGCATAGTAATACTTAAAATGTAAAAAAAAATATGTTGTAGGGTTTATCCCCCTGAGTAAAACAAGAGTACTCCCACTGCTGAAAGGTGTTTCATTCAAAAGTTATTCATTTTCAAAGTTGAATTTTTTTTAGGTGTAATATCACAGTGGCCTGAAATTTTACAGTGGCGCTGTTGCTACACCATCCTATGGACAGCTCTGGTCCCGGGACCATAAATCTCCATAGGATGGTGTAGCAACAGCACCACTGTACAATTTCAGGCCACTGTGATATTGCACCTAAAAAATTCAACTTTGAAAATTAATAACTTTTGAATGAAACACCTTTCAGCAGTGGGAGTACTCTTGTTTTACTCAGGGGGAGAAACCCTACAACAAATTATTATTTTTTTTATTTTTATTTTTTTTTTTTTTATTTATTTTTTTTTTTACATTTTAAGTATTACTATCCCTTTAAGCTCGCCGACCTTCTAAATCTTGGAAGCAAAAATGCAAACTTTGGAATAGACTGACAACATTTTAACTTTACCCTCTGAGATCCAGAGGGATGTGCAGTGAATTGAGAATCAATATGTTGGACACCGTTGGCGATTAACCCTTTGCATGCCAGAAAGGTATCAAACACATTGCTCTGCTTTGCATTTGATACCGCTCTGTCACTGAAAGCGTTAAAATGTTAAATAGGCTTGTCTCTATGGACTAGCACAATTGAAGTGGAAATGCAATGCGATCAGGGGCGTAACTAGAAGCCCCCGGGCCCTGGAGCAAGAAGCGCCATGGCCCCCCCCCCCCCGACTACATTGGCCCTCTCCAAAATGCCCCCATCTCCTACCTCCCTGGAGTGGCAGGAGCCCGGAGAGGTGTGCTGATCTCCCGCGCGGTCCTCTTCAGTAATTCAGAGCGCTGGGCGATGATGTCATCTCCCAGCGCTCTGCATTACTACCGTGCCAGACGGAGATCGTGGGCGCCAGGCAGAGGGGTCGCAGGGGGTGGCCGGCCCCCCTGGAGCGACTGCCCGGTCGCGGGTGCGACCCCTATAGTTACACCACTGAATGCAATCTACAGTAGTTCAGCTCTGCAACCCCTTGTATATACATTTGATATAATCATCTTGTTCATATAGAGACGTTTAAGTTGTAAATCTGTACACAGGTATGTATAATAGACCAATTCTTAGAGGAACTCTTACACCTCCAATTAGTACGCCCCTGCTTTCGTTAATCTGGGCAGAATCAATTCTGCTAAGATTGGTTCTCCATTGTAATTATTAGTTATTAGTGGATAGTATATCCATGAAGGCAGCAATAGGAATATGATGAAAGAAGAGAATCAACAGGCCTATCGAGTGTGCCCGTACCGAGTCAGCTCAGATTTAATTTATTCTTAGAATAGCCATTTATCTATCCCACAGGCAGATGCATTAAGGTTTGATAGAGAGGTGATGAGGAGGGGATAACTTTTCCAGTGATATCACTTCTCCAATTTCTATGGTATTCTTTGAAGCTCGTGCACAAAGAACTCTTCCACTTAAATGTTAGTGCCTAGGCTTCATAGAAGGACATAACTTCTCCAGATCCTATCACACCTTCGTTCAATCCACCCCAGGAGTTCTTTCATCTACTGTTTGAGCTGCAACCAATTCTCTTGGGAGGCTTTCATTCATCTCCCCCCCGAATCATACTTTGTGTAAACTACATTTTTCTTACATTCCCCTTATACTTCCACCCACCAATTTTAAGACATGTCCTAATGGCGACTGTGAATAAATGCCGTGTAGATTGGTTCTCCAAAAATAACGGACTGTGGAGACCAACCTGATTCTTTGAAGGAAATCCAATTGGAGTCCTTGGGCAGATGCACTAAAGAGGGGATAACAAGGAGATATCTTCTCCAGTTCCTATGTTGTTCTATGTAGCCAGTTCACAACTTTTGGCCTCTTAGTGCATGTATATAAAATGCCCCCAAAATCTAGGAGCCAAAAGTACGTTTTAGGAGGCCTGCCATTAGGATTTCATGCCCAGGTTAAGATAAGCGAGGATGGTTATTAGCAGGTGTAGTTTTTGCTTTAAATATATCGTGTTAACACCTTAAAGGTATAGTAATACTTCGTTTTAACTTTATTTTATTTTGTAGGCATTAAAAAAAACATGAAGAATGATATGTCTTATCTCTCAAACCTTTATGGTTTGAGAGATATTCACAAGCAAAGTTTCCCCTCCCGCCCCTTTTACCTAGTGTAAGCCATCTCTTCTCAGATGTGGAATCCAGTCCCTAGACCAGACAGATAACAGCAGGGGACAATCTTCTTCCTATGAGAACAATGAAAGCCCTGCCCCCTTGACAAGTTTTTCAGGTTTTTCCCTAATCTTAATTGAAGATTGTCCCTCTCTGCAGTCTACCTGGGTACCTCCCTTCTGATCTGGCTGAACAGTGTTACATCAGTAAAAGGGGCGGGAGGGGGATACTTTATCATTGAATTACTCTTGAACTACAACTCTGACAGAATTGAAATAACAGTCTCCAAAGTCCAAATACTATGCTGATTAATTAGAGCTGCTTTTATTATGAAACATTACTATCCTTTTAAGGCAGAGGGGGGGGTGGGGGTTCAGCTCATTTTGGAGAAATACATTGCACCTACTCCTATGGTCGTTAACCCTTTGATTGTTAGAGGTGACACTCAAAGGGTTAAGTAAACACCTTACTACAATTTACTTTTGAGAAAACTCTTAAAATCCACATATATGTTTGCCATTTTTTTTCCTCAAAAACAATAGTTTTTATATAGTTGTTTTATTCAGATTGGACATGTCTGACTGACACAGCCGTGTGCCAGATATTAACATTCCACACTGCTCTGTCAGACTTGCATATTGTTAGACAGACCTGTATGGCACAATATGCACAAACATACTAGTTAAATATCTCAAACTATGGCTTTAAAAACATGTTTAACAAAAGTATAAATTATTTTGAAAGCGGTTTGAAAATCAAACAACTGTTCCATTTTAATCAACTTTAGCAGCCTTAACTGTTCTGTCACGTTTTTACCGGCGACCAGATTCTTGCTTCAGCCATTTTCCTTCCAGAAACGAGAGAGCTGCAGAGAGCTAAAATGGAGGCCTTTTCATGTATTCAATTTTAACTCCTCCCAGGCCTGTCTGCTGCTTTTATAGACTGTTCATTCTGGTGCTAAAATGCAAAACCGTGTGTGTGGAAAGCCTGTTTATAATCTGGCTGCTTTCGTTCCACATTTGCTAAATGCCAATAAAGTTCTTTGAGTATTTGGGTTAATTTGCCACTGGGTACGGTTGTTTTCCTGGTTCTCTGGCAGATAAATGGTTAATTCTTTGAGTGCCAGAGGCATACGCAACATATTTTTATATTTCTCCCTGATCTTGGATGGTGCAGAGAATTTTTTTTTCTTTGCTAATGAGGAGCAGTGCGTGCATTCCTTGCAGGCCGCTGAATCCCTCCTCCTAGAAATGTTTTGTACAAACAGGCAGCCCCCTCCAGGGAAAAACAGATTGGATCCACTCCTGTGTTCACTGGCTCGTATACACAGTGAACCGTATTCCTTCTGTCCAAAATAGCCACGTTTCGCAGCTCCAAGCTTTGGAACATGACAAATTCTGCACAGGCTTTGTGTTGTATTGGTGGTAACGTTTCTAATGTGTTCCTATAGCTTTAAAAAAAACAGCTGTGCCTATTAATGAAAAATAAAACTTAATTTTAACTTATTTATTTATTGAAGAGCTTCTATCTTGAAGTGATTTGCCTAATTATTCCTGCTTATCAATTTATTTCACCCTCTCTGCTGGAAACTGATTATCTGAGGAATTCATTATGCAACTTTATCTGACGAGAGAGAACAAAGCTCTGCTGACATTACAGGCTTCAACTAATAAATCAGAAACCTTTTAACCCATCTGAGTGCCAGAGAGGTATCGTTGGATACCTCTCTGGCACTCAAATGGTTAAACTATGAACCAGTTTGAAAAATAAAAGTACAAGTTATAGGTAGTTAAAATACATGCTTTGCGTGAGACTAAAAACAGTGTAAGGGAATAGGTCCTCTTGAAACCTATCAGCTAAAGAGTTACACATTGAGAAGCAATACTTTGGAGACGTCTCTAGCTTACAAGGGGTTAAATGCCTATAAACATTGCATAATTTATATTGTGTATGAAGGAACATGCACAGAAAGGCACAGAAAGGAATGAGGAGCAATTCTGGATGGAACCAACTGCACCATAGGGGGATGAATTAAATACTGTCACTGATTTTAAGGTGGGATTATAAACCTATGAGTCTGGAGAATCCCAAAACGCCTTGCGGTGCAATTCGTTAAAGACATCTCGCTATCATTCAAGGGGGTTAACCCTCTGAGTGCCAGCAAGGAATTCAAGAGATTGCAATGCATTGGCTATACCTCTGGCACTTAAAGGGTTAAAAGTATTTTTATTTATATATATATATATATATATATATATATATAATTTTTTTTTTTTTTTTTTTTTAACTCAGGTTATCAGAATGCTAGGATATAAATGGGTCTTTTAACCACTTAACCCATTGAGTGCCAGAGGGTGCACAATGCACTGCTTTCCCCTCTGGCACTATAACATTCAAAGGGTTAAATGCTGGAGGCCTGCAATATGTTGGGGGTTAACCCTATGAGTGCCAGAGGAGTACACAACACTTTGCAATGCATTACCCCTCTGGCACTCAAAAGGTTAAGTCAGTTGCTTCACCTTACTTTCTCTGAGTATACCCCACAGTGAAGCTGATGCACTTAAAGGGATAGTAATGTTTCACAAAAACAGTAGCTCCAATTAATCTTCATAGTATTTGGGACATGGAGAGTGTTCTTTCAGTACTGTCAGAGTTGTAGTTCAAGAGTAATTGAATGATAAAGTTTCCCCCTCCTGCCCCTTTTACCTAGTGTAAGCCAACTCCCCTAAGATGTTATCTTAATTGAAGATTGTCTCTCTCTGCGATCCATCCAGACAGTCTTGCTGCTCTGAGGTGAACAGTGTTACATCAGTAAAAGGGGCGGGAGGGGGATACTTTATCATTGAATTACTCTTGAACTACAACTCTGACAGTATTGAAATAGCTCTCTATGGCCCAAATACTATGAAGATTAATTAGAGCTGCTTTTATTATGAAACATTACTATCCCTTTAACAATGTTGTGCATTGCTGTGGTAAACCAACAGCACAATAGCAAATGAATAAATATTTCCATTTATTTATATGGGAATTTTTAACCACTTGAATGCTAGAGTTCTCCACTGTATCCTCCCATTAGAATAAGACTTTTTTCCTGAAAAAAAAAAATTGTGCCACTATCTTAGTACATCAGCCTCAGTGTGTGGGTTATACTTCTGCACAGGGAAGGCCTCATCCAGACTAGATTTAATTATGTCTCTGCATTTAAGGGAAACTTGTCCCGCAACTACACCCCTGTTTTTTTTTCCAAATGTTCAGTCACCACCCTGATTTGTGCAGATTCCATGTGTTGTCATGGTTAACACCCCACTGAGCAAGCGGCATCCAGGCTTTCACTCTGACTAACAGGCCCGTAGAGAGCTACAGAGAGAGAGTTTGTGAGTCTGACATCTCTTCACATTGCATGGAAAATCTACCTTGGAAGGGATTTCATCAGGTAATTTCCACTTGCACAGAAAATATGGTGTTCAGTAATACACACTCACAGAAACACACACATACAGTCTCACACATGCAGTGCTGATTTTTAACCTAGGCAGGAGTACATCATACAGCAGTTAGTTATACCCATATAATTACTGTGTGTAACAGAAGGACTTAACTAGGTAGGAGTCAATCATACAGCAGTCGGGTGTATCTATATAATTACTGTGTGTAACAGAAGGACTTAACTAGGTAGGAGTCAATCATACAGCAGTCGGGTGTATCTATATAATTACTGTGTGTAACAGAAGGGGGGACATACGCTAAGCGGTGATAAAGTGAAGATGACTTCTCCAGTTCCTATGTTATTCTGTGGAGCCTATGCACTAAGATTTCTTTAACTTTGGAGATCATAGTGAATAAACTGGAGAAGTCCTGTCCACTGTATCACGTCTTTATCATTTCTTTATCACCGTTTAGTGAATCTCCCCCTTTGTCTTGGAGTGGAGCTGGACAGGAGGCTGTGACTGTGGAAGGAAGCGATCTGTGTGGAGTGGGTGAGGGAGTTGTGGGGGTAGGAGGAGTGGAGACGAGTAAACAATTTGCCTACCATTAAAGGGTGCATTATTAACCCTTTGTGTGCCGGAGGGTTGCGCAGCATGTTGGTCCACTGTGTGATGTGCACACCTCTGGCACTCAAAATGTTAATATGCTTAGTGCTTGAAGTGGGGGGAGATGAGCAGCAGTATTAAATATTTAGCCTAACTATGGAGTGGAGGCAGCAAGACCAAACAGACGGAGCATGGAATGGCGTGTGAATGGGGAGGCGAGGCAGAAAGATGGAATGGACTGGAGCATGGAGGGTGAATGGGGAGGGGAGGCAGCAAGATGGAATGGACTGGAGCATGGAGTGTGAATGGGGAGGGGAGGCAGCAAGATGGAATGGACTGGAGGGGCAGGCACTGTGTGCACGCTAATGGAAGTAACACCTTGGAGTTTGTACGGGAAGGTGGTAACAGATCAGAGCATGGAGCGACATAGACCATATTCATCACTTAGTGGGGAGGTGAGTGGTGGCATATACTTGGTATATGAATGCCCCCCCAGCCATGATATTGGAGGCAGTAGGGAGGAATGGGTATAACTCTTCCCGCTGTGGGTGTGGCGGGCAGCAGCATGTGAACTATAGCTACATTCACAAGTAAAAGTGGAGAGATTCAGGACAAATGAACTGCACCTCAGGGAACAATAAACTCTTCCACTGATTTTGTATTTTAATTTTTGTACTTTAAATGTACGTTTTTCTGTAAAGTACTTGTGAAACTGATCATTATATGTTGGTGGTGCTCTTTAGCCACAATATGCTGTTTGGTCCTGTTTCAGTCTGAATTTGCATCTCACTGTGCTGTTAGAAATGCCCCCAGTGTAATTACATCTCTACTAATTAGCATAAAGTGCTACACTGTGCCACCTACAATAATGGTTGATTTCTCAAGCTATTTGTAGCTTTGCAATGTGTTGGATACCTCCCGGGCACTCAAAGGGTTAAAGTGACAGGGCCACCTTAAAGAGACACTAACTCCTAAGAATGAGATGGGATATATATATACAAACTTGGATACCCTGTACTTCATATTGGCATTTTTTATCCCTTTGAATGCCAGAGGGGTGCGCACCACACATTGCTCCACAATGTGTCATGCACCCCTCTGGCACTCAAAAGGTTAACAAAAAAAAAAATCATTTTCTGGGGCCTAAATTTTACTCTTCCTTGTGCTCTGTGGGAGCAGCCATTACTGCTTTTTTCCAGGGCTCCCAGTGATTGTGCAGGATTATCTGTGAATGGGCTGAGCTAAAGTAACTGCTTTTCTGAATCTAAGAGCACTGGACACTAATCTCAAAGGTATTACAGCTCAAACATGATACTGATTTTTTTTTTAAAATTTTTGCTGCAGTATCTCAGTGGCCTGAAATTGTACAGTGGCGCTGTTGTTACACCATCCTATGGAGATTTATGGTTCACTGACCAGAGCTGTCCATATGATGGTGTTGCAACAGTGCCACTGTACAATTTCAGGCCATTGCAATACTGCACCCAAGAAAAATTAAGTTTGAGCTGCAATAACTTTTGAATAAAACTCTTCTCAGAAGTGAGAACACCCTTGTTTTAATCAGGAGGATAAACATTACAATATATATTTGTGGATAGGATATATGGGATAGGCATAAGACTGTCCTGAACATAAGACAAGACCAAAGACCAAACAAGACTTTAGGTTTTTACAGTAGGAAAATGGGCAGACTAGGTGGGCCGAATGGTTCTTATCTGCCGTCAAATTCCATGTTTACATATTAAGTGTTACTGTCCCTTTAACTGACTTAACTCTGAATAAGCGACAGAAAAACCCACTAAATCCCCTCTGAAGAGGACAATTTAAGCATGTATTAAAAAGCAGGTTTAGAAATGTAACCTGAATAATTTTTTTCATATACTGGCTATAACTTTGGGATATTTAACCGTTTAACTACCAAAGGGGTCTGCAACACTTTGTAACTCATTGTTATGCAATGCTCACCTCTCTGGTCCTTGACTCCTCAATGACCCTTAATGTGCCAGGACCATCGCGCTATAATTCAGCATGTTACCTTTCACCATTGGTGACTGATCTAATGCATCTTGCCTGCATTGGTGTTGTCTTTGTGAAAGGGGCCTTAAAGGGACACTAATATCCATTAATAACTTTGTTGTTTTGTAGATTTTAAAAAGTAAATTTTGTGGAGCAAATCCCATCTCGCAAACCTTTACGGTTTGAGAGAGATTCGCATCTAAAGTTCCCCCTTTCCTTCCCCCCCCTCTCCTTCCCCCTCTCCTGATGTCAGCGCTCTACTGACAGCAGGAGATCTCGGTCCTGGGACCAGCCTGTGGCTCTGCAGTAGAGCCGGAATAGCAATATTTGAAAATAATTACTCAATTTGAACGGTCTACAAAGCGTGCCTGGTTTGCAAGCACACTTTGTAGACCGTTCCAATAAAGTAGTTCTTCTTAAATATTGCTATTTTGGCTCTGCTGAAGAGCCGCCTCAAGTCAGCCAACTCGAATCTCCTGCTATCAGGGGGGAAATTTAGATGTGAATATCTCTCAAACCTTTATGGTACAGGATTTGCACTACATAACTTTGTTGTTTTGTAGATTTAAAAAAAAAATATTACTGGACATTAGTGTCCCTTTAAATTCCCTTTTCATTCTGACGGTTTTTAAAGGGATATTAATGTCTATATTAAATGGACAGTAATGTCCCATAAGAATGTTTTATAGAGCCATAGAAAATAAGAAGAATGGTGCAAACCCTATCTCTCAAACCTCTATGGTTTGAGAGATATAGGGATTCAAAGTCCCCTCCCTCCCTCCCCTTCTCCTGATGTCAACTGTAAAGCTGACATCAGGAGAATAGAGACGTAGGACTCAAGGAGGCTCTGCAGCAGAGCTGAGATCACGTTATTTATAAAGAATTAATTCATTGGAAAGATCTACAAAGTGTGCCTGGTTTGCAAGCACGCTTTGTAGACATTCCCAGTGAATGAATTCTTTATAGATAACGCAATCTCTGCTCTGCTGCAGAGCCTCCTTCTGGCTGCATCTCTCTGCCTCTCTGTCTGGTCTGGACGGATGTGGCGAGGGACAATCTTCAGTAAGTAAATGGAAAATCCTGCCCTCTTTCATCAAGAGGGGTTTTCCTTATACTTACCGACTGAAGATTGTCCCTCTCTGCATCCGTCCGGTCCCAAGACTGGATTACAGCTTTTAAGGGGAAGCGGCCAGAAGGATGGGAGAGGGTTCCTTTCAGCTTTTAATATCTTTTGAACTACCAGCATGTAAGTAATTAAACATAGAGATATATGTTATAAAAACCATATAGAAGTCTTGGAGATCAACTTTAATATAGACATTACTACTGTCCCTATAAGTCAGGCAACTTTACTGTTTATTAAAAGAGCAATATAAGATCAAACTAAGACTCTCTTAACCCTTGGGGTTATGGGAAACCATAGTTAATAGCTCACTGAATAAAAAAAAATTCCCAAATCCTTTTTGATTTAAATGGGACTCTTGAACCCTGTGAATGTTAAGTCTCCAACACATTACATTTGTAATTCATTGTAGAGCTTTCTAACATTCAGTGGGAAAGCCTCCTATCAGTGGAAGTGTTATTGTGCACTTACTGCCTTTATACATATGGGCCAGACTACAGTCTGTTTAGCTTTTGTTCACACAGGTGTGTCTGTTTTGGGAGGAGACAGAATACATTAACCTCATCGCTTTGGGTCATTTCAAGTCTTTGTTGACTAGCATGAAGGCTGTTAACCATTTGATTGCCAGAAATGTATCCAACACATTGCAACGCAATGGCTTGGCTATCACTCTGGCACTCAAACAGTTAAATGATAATCCACACTAAAAATTCAAATGCACCCCAATTTGAGGCAGTATTACAGCATGAATTCTTTGAAATTACATAGTAACATTGTAGTAAATGTTCCCTTTTGAAGAAATGTATCTAATCTTCTCTTAAATGTATCCATTGTATCTGCCATAACCACATCATTGGGCAAGGAATTCTATAATTTAAGAGACCTTACTGTAAAAATCCCCTTCCTCTGCTGAAGTCTAAACCTCATTTCCTCTAATCTCAAGGGGTGTCCCCTGGTCACCTGATCAGGCCTTGGAATGAATAGCTCACCACAGAGAACCTTGTATTGACCTCTCATATACTTGTACATTGTGTTAAGATCTCTTCTTAGTCTTTTTTTCTCTAGAGTAAATAAACCAAGTTTGTCAAGTTGTTCCTCATACGTCAAGTCCTCCATTCCCTTAATTAATTTTGTTGCTCTGCGCTGTACCCTCTCGAGTTCTAGTATATCCTTTTTTAGAATTGGTGCCCAAAACTGTACTGCATATTCGAGGTGAGGTCTTACCAATGGTTTGTACAATGGCAAAATGATGTTATGCTCTCTTGCGTCAATACCCCTTTTTATGCAAGACAGGATTTTGTTTGCTTTTGCTACTGCTGTTTGAAAGATGGATAGCTAAAGGGGAAGGTTCTCTAAACGGTGATAAAGTGGAGATGACTACTCCAGTGATATCGCTTCTCCAGTTCCTATGTTATTCTATAGAGCCTGTGCACTAAGATCTCCAGAGTTTAAGAATTCTTAGTGCGTAGGCTCCATAGACTAACATAAGTCATCTCCACTTTATCACTTCATCACTGCTTAGTGAATCTCTCCCATAGTGTTCTTAAACACTGGCAAAATGGTCACAATGGTATTCGGTACAATGCACAAACTACATAATCTCCTCAATACCCATCTAGCCGTTGTAACACAGTCTAATCGTAATTTTGCCTAGAGGACTCCTACAAATATCTTGGTATGTGACTTGACCCCAACCTCACTTTTGATCTTCATATTGATAAATTAATATCCAAACTTTATCCCAAAATAGGTGCTATGTTTAGAAACAAATCCTGTTAAGTCCCCTAGCAAGAAAACTTATTGGTCAACAGATGTTAATGCCAGTCACAGACTATGGGAATGTAGTATATGCTTCAGCACCGCAGATCCATTTTAGTAAACATGACACCCTGTACAACTCATTATGCAGCTTAATCTTCCAATGTGATAACACTACCAATCCTTGTGATATGTTTAAATGGGATGTTTACCCTCTTCACAACTTTGGCAAGATCGTTTCAGTACCAATAATAACTAATAGAAAGTGTGTTCTTTTTTTTAAGAAAAGAAATCTGCCCATTAGAATTTCTCCAAAGTTTAAATGTACCTCTGTTCCTACTTCCGGCAGACAGTGCTGACCGGATCTGTACCGTAGTCTCAGCTTCTGTCCAGCCTCCTCCAATGACGAAGGCTGTCTGTCTCTAAGCTGGAGCACTTTCATTGGCAGAGATTTCTGGCCAACGAGAGTGCTCCAGCTTAGAGACATAAAAGTTAGAATTTCTTCTAACTGGCAGATTTTTTTTTTTTTTTTTTTTCTTTTTTTTATATAAAGAACACACTTTCCATTAGTTATTATTGGTACTGAAATGATTTAGCCAAAGTTGTGAAGGGGGTAAACATCCCCTTTAAAGAACTACATTGGCTAACACTCCAATCTAGATGTGCCTTTCACCTTTCTTACACACAAAATCTCAGCGCTACTATACCAGTAATAAGCCCAATATAACATGACAGGTAATAGAAAGTCCTCAAATTTTCCTCCACAAAGCAGTGCAGCTTATTCCTTGTTGACGTCCAGCAAAGTCCTTACAAACGTGTAAAAAAAAAAAAAACACAAAAAAAGGAAAAGCGCACACAATCTAAGTGTAGATTCTTTTCTCCTTATTTCTTTTCTTCTTTTAACACCTTCACCGTGCGTAATTGTAACGGTGTTCACCTCCTTCAAAGTGGGGATCACCAGTTATCTCAATGTGGTATATCCACTGGTGCTCCCCACAGTGAAGGAGGTGGATACCGTTAAAATCACGCAGAGTGAAGGTGTTAGAAGTAGAAAAGAATCTGCACTTAGATTGTGTGCACTTTTCCTTTTTTTGTGTTTTTTTTTCACCTTTCTTGCTTAGTATGCAACCACTTCTCTGGAAAACTATCAGACTACCTGAGCAGTATGATCACTCCAGATCTCCATACTAACTATAACCTGTGCTCCACTGCCAACAACTCACTGAGTGTCCCACAATACAAGAAGTAAGCCGGTTGATCTGCCTTCTCCTTCAGAGCTCCACAAGCCTGGAATAACTTGCCTGAAAAAAATCAGATCTTCTCCCAGTTTTAAATCCCTAAAAAGAACGGTTTCTTTAGATCTATAATCAATATGTAACTATGTATACATTTTTAGTATATGTTTGTATGTATATAATGTTTCTCTATTTGTGTTACTGCGTAACTGTTTACTGTAAAAACTATCCAGGACATACTTGAAAACAAGATAAATCTCAATGTATTCTTCCTGGTAAAACAGTTTAAAAATAAATGAAATGCCTCCTAATAACCCTCCACCAGCCTTACTATGGCCAAAAGAATCTGAATGAACCTTATGAATTTTGTACTTGTGCATTTGCTAAAGAGATGACCTCTTTAATCAGTCCTGGATGTCATGTGCACAGAGGCGGACATGACAGTTACTGGCAGGTTTTTATTTCCCCCAAGACTAAAAGCAGGCAGTGTTCATGAACCTAAGGATCAGAGTAGAGCGCAGTTCGTTGTGAAGCAATGCTTTGTGCATCCATTAAGATTTGAGGAAAGGTGCTTTCGACTAAAACATAGGCAGGGATTCTTTACAGTAAGGGCGGTAAGGCTTTGGAATTCTTTGCCTTGGGATGTTGTGCTTGCAGATAATGCAACTGCATTCAAAAAAGCAATGGATGCTTATCTAGCACAGAACAATATTGACAATTTTGACAGCTTCAAAACAAATAGGATATTGATCCAGGGAACTATCTGACTACCAGTTGGAGTCAGGAAGGAATATTCCCCCCCCCCCCCCCCCCCACACACACACGCTTGGTACTACATTGGAAATTGCTCCGGAGGGCTTTTTTTTGCATTCCTCTGGATCAACAGGGGTGTTATTGGCATGGGCTGGACTTGATGGACGCATGTCTTTTTTCAGCCTTATCTACTATGTTACTATATTTCTGTTCCTTCAAGGTTTAATGGAACACGAAAATCAAAAAATTAAATCGGATTGCCATAACTTTATATATCATATATAATTAAAGCTAGCATATGTAATATTGTTATTCACATTAGATTCATGAAATATAATCCTAAATGAGCTTTCTAAAACATGTGAATTGTCCTGTTCAATCAATGTTATCTACCTAGACCAGCGATTATCAGTGTAAGTCCTCGGGTCACACCAACAGGTCAGTGAAACTCGCTGAAGAGCAAAGCCCTTTCTTTTTTTTTTTTTTTTTTTTAAGATGAGGGTACTTTTCTCTGGCTGGTAGTTGGTACGGAGTACAATAGGCAATTCATTGTTTTTCAAAGATATCAATATCTTTGGTTGAGGGAAATGTGAAGAAAAAAAAAGTTCTGTTTTACCTGTAAAGTTTCCTTCTGGAAATCTTTGTACACACCAGCCTGGGCGTAGAAAGGCAAATAACCACCCATTTGATGCATCTGTTTCTCTATTTCCCAGAATAATATGCCTGATCTACCGCTTCCCTCCCATGTCTGTAATTGTAAGGGCCATTTTAGCGCAGAGAGGTAATACTGCAAAATAATGATAGATGCAGTTAAGTATTCCTGGCACCCCTATAAGTATGTCGCACAATAACAATTTGATTCCATTTTACTTGAGCTTGTAATAATACATGTTGATTGCAGTATGAAATGTCATGCTTGTCCAAGATTTTTGTATCTCTGAAGAAATGTACAAACAATAAAACAATATTTTTTCCCAATAGCGCCAACTTCTGGAAATATTTGTGCTCACCAGCCTAGAACTGGAAGGCAAAGGACCCCTCATCTGATGCAGTGGGTTGTCTTCTTTCCAAAATGGTAAGCCTTTTATAACTTTTCTGTATACCATTCCTGTAATCATAAAAAGATAGAGAGAGAACTGTGATATTTTGTAGTTTTCTGGTCCTGGCAGCCCCTACAATATCATTTCATACTCATGGACTACTATTTTACTCAGGAGACCTGTAGCTACCAAACCTGATGTGGTATTCCTGGGTTTTTGGGTATTTCAGGGTTTTGCTATAGTGTAACCTTCTGCTGATTTTCATAGCAGACCTGCCTTGGGGTAGAAATGCAAATTGTCAGTCTCTGAAATGTATGCAACTCTTTGTGTATTTATTTATTTGCATAAAATTTGCATAAAATTCCAATCTCATGTTACAGGTTTTATTATAGAGAGATAATATGTGTGTGTGTGTGTGTGTGTGTGTGTGTATATATGTATATATGTATGTATGTATATATATATATATATATATATATATATATATATATATATAATAATATACAGGGCTCAAAATTTCCACTAGCCAATGGCGAGTGAAAATTTAGCCCTGACGAGTAGTAAATTAAGCCCTGGTGGGTATGTTTTGGCTTGCAGTGGTGAGTAACTTTTCAGGTCTGGCTAGTAGCCAAGGACTTTAATTTATAAGCCCTGTATATATATTTATTGATGGGTGATATCCAGAAAACGAATAGTATTCGTTTAAAGGGATAGTAATACTTAAAATGTAAAAAAAAATATGTTGTAGGGTTTATCCCCCTGAGTAAAACAAGAGTACTCCCACTGCTGAAAGGTGTGTCATTCAAAAGTTATTAATTTTCAAAGTTGAATTTTTTAGGTGCAATATCACAGTGGCCTGAAATTGTACAGTGGCGCTGTTGCTACACGATCCTATGGACAGCTCTGGTCAGTTGACCATAAATCGCCATAGGATGGTGTAGCAACAGCGCCACTGTACAATTTCAGGCCACTGTGATATTGCACCTAAAAAATTCAACTTTGAAAATTAATAACTTTTGAATGAAACACCTTTCAGCAGTTGGAGTGCCCTTGTTTTACTCAGGGGGATAAACTCTACAACATATTTTTTTTTACATTTTAAGTATTACTATCCCTTTAAAGTGCTGGGACTGCTGAAAACATGGTGTGACTTGTGGGTAAAAGCACCTAAAATTGTCATTTGACTGTTAACTTTAACAAAAGGGGATGAAGAGGGTTAGCAGCAAATTGTTTTATTAAGGACGTCCTTAACCCTTTGAGTGCCAGATCCAATGCATTACATTTCAATGCATTCAATATATTTCTGGCACTCAAAGGGTTAAAACCTGACCTGTTGTGGCCAAAGAACCGGGGGTGAGACTCTCTGATCTATCTATATATCAGCTGGAAATGTTTTTATAGAAGTATGTTATACATTTTCTTAACCCCTTCGGATTCAGAGGGGTGTGCGAAGCATTAATGGGTTAAAATTAATTTAAAAACCCTTTGGATGTTATGGAGGACTTTGCAATGCATTGAAGAGCTCTAGGATCCAAGGGGTTAAGCATAGATTGTGTCCCATCTTTTAATTGGGCCTAATCCGCCTTCTGACAATGCATCACTTTTCAGCTTACTCCAGCCAACCGCACAAAATGACTATTGACATCTGGTGCAGCCCTGACACATTTGACACGTGAAGTGCCCTTTCATTTGTGCTGACAATAGTGCTGTCATGCCTGTATACACACAGCAGGAAGGCTTCAGACAATGCACAGACCGATCAGCTGCTAAACAAGAGAAAACTGTGCCCAGTGCGTGTACAAAGTGTCAACTTCAGTTTGTTACAGGCTTGTTGGAACTGTCACATAGGGCCACTAAGTAGTGCGATTGTACCCAGTTGATAATCCCTTGTTTAACCTTTACATAAAGAAAATGTTGTGCAGCACATTGCAAAGCAATACATTGAGTATCTGTGTACACACACACACACACACACACACACACACACACACACACACACACACACACACACACACACACACACACACACACCCCCCCCCCCCCCCCCACACACCCACCCTCTTTGTGGCTCAGCTGTGGAGCAGAGAAACAGTATGTGGTTTTATACTTGCATTCAGCATGTGTTGTGCTCTCCTACTATATACATACAGGAAGTGTATTATACTTGGTTGCAAACTCACTGTAAAGCAGTTGTGTGTTTTTGTGTATAGAAGTGCAATTTATTATTTTAGGCTCTATTTTTAAAGTGGACCTGTTTCCCACACAGCTTTTATTTTTATTACATGTATCTATTTAAGCTGCCTGTATCTTGTGCTTTTTGTTTTGCAAGCACATGCATAGTTTTAGAGATACTGGGTTTATTAGATGGAGAATCTAATGCCAGTAGTGCTTTGTTCTAAAGCTGCATAATTACTCACTGTCCTGAAAATCAGCTCTCTCCACCATCTTAGCTGTTAGAAGCTATCAGTTTCCACCAGAGGGGTGGTATAAATTGGTAAGGAGGAATCATCATGGAAATCCTAGTTGGTAAGCTGACTTGTCCTCTCAAAAAATACACACGTCTTAGAAAAAAAGGGATAGTAATGTCTATATTAAAGGGATAGTAAAACTTCATTATTGCTATCCCCCATGTTGTAGCCCTTAAAATTCTGAATTCAACGATACCAGAGGCATCTCTCAAACCTTTATGGTTTGAGAGATATCCGCTTTCAAATTTCCCTCTCCTTCTCTCTCCGCTGAAGTCAGCATTGTAGCTGACAGCAGGGGAATCCTCTCAGTGAGCAAGTGGCGGCTCTGCAGCAGTGCTGAGATTGCGTTATAGAAACAGAAATCCTTCACTAAAATGGTCTTCTACTTAAGCTTGCAAACGAAGCACACGTAGAAGACCATTTTAGTTAAGGATTACTGTTTCTATAACGTGATCTCAGCACTGCTGCAAAGCCGCCACTTGTTCACTGAGAGGATTCCCCTGCTGTCAGCTAGAATGCGGAGAGAGAAGGAGAGGGAAATTTGAAAGCTGATATCTCTCAAACCATAAAGGTTTGAGAGATGCAGCTGGTATTGTTGAATTCAGAATTTTAAGGCATACAACATGGGGGATAGTAATAATGAAGTATTACTATCACTTTAAAGTGCAGTTTATTGTCTTCTGTATGGTTTTTGTAACACATAGCGCGCTATATTTAACTACTTGCACTTCTGTAGTTCAAACGCTATTGGCCCCTTCTGGCCGCCTCACCCTAGATCTGGAATCCGGTCGCGGGACCGGATGGATGCAGCGAGGGACAATCTTCACACAGTAAGTATAAGGAAAATTCTGCTCCCATTTACGAAAGAGGGCACGCTCCATCCAGACCAGACTTAGAGGAAACATGACGCAGGGAATGGGGTGAGAGGGGGATCCCTTCAGTTTGAATAGCTTTTGAACTACAGAACTGTGAGTAATTAAGCATACCGCTGTGTGTTATAAAACCATATAGAAGACTCTGAGTTGCACTTTAATATCGACATTACTATGCCTTTAAAAAACTTCACTGGAAAGAGCTTGGGATCTGCAGACCGGCCACATAGTATAATTTATGCCTCCATGGGTGTGATATATCCAGAAATAATTAAAGATTACTTTTGGGTACCACTCCACAGAGAATTAGTCCCAAACAGCCAAAGGTTGCCTCCCCCCACATGGACCTAAATCTAATAGGATAATATTAGGGAGATGGTGTAGACTATTCACAGCCTTTACGGTAGGCCGTGTTGGCCAGCAGGGTCTTGTGAATGATTATTCTTTTGTGAAACATTCAGTGAGTCATTTCCAATAATCCAACTGGATTTGGAATGTTTCAAGCTTTCCGTTGTTTCATTATTTAGACGTTTCAGATATATAACTCTCTTTAGATCCTTGCTAAAATTTGAAAGCCCTTGCTCACAAGGGCAATGCATTGCGTACCCCTCTGGCACTCAAAGGGTTAATGTCTGCAATCCCTTTTTAATCCTTTGATTGCTAATGGGGTGACTGCAGTGGTCACCCCTCTGACACTCAAAAGGGTTTAAGAGAAAGAAGTTGCTTTTTGAATCTCCATTCTACAGCAGAGTAATACTGCTGAATGAGTCACTAACCAAACCTTCTCCAACAGCCTTCTGGAAAACCGGAAACCTGGCAATATGCAAACTCCTCGGCCTATTGCGCAGGCAGGATTAACTACTGAGTTGCCAGAGGCTGACACTCTGTATAGAACTAATAACCTAAAGGGATAGTAATGTTTCACAAAAAAGCAGCGCCAGTTAATCTTCATAGTATTTGGGCCATGGATAGTGTTATTTCAGTGCTGTCAGAGTTGTGTTTCAAGAGTAATTGATAAAGTATCTGCCTCCCGCCCCTTTTACCTAGTGTAAGCCGCCTCCCTTCAGATGGGGAATCTGGTCTCTTGACCGGACAGCTCGCAGTAAGGGACACTCTTCTTACTGTGAACATAAGGAAAACCCTGCCCCCTTCACAGGTTTCTCAGGTTTTTCCTTATGTTCACTTAAGATTGTCCGGATGGATAGCAGAGAGGGACAATATCTTGCTGCTCTGAGGTGGGCAGTTTTACGTCAGTAAAAGGGGCGGGAGGGGGAGCATAAGGAAAACCCTGCCCCCTTGACATGTTTTTCAGGTTTTCACCCTTCTTCTAATTGAAGATTGTCCCTCTCTGTAAGCCATCAGGATGCCACCTTTCTGCTCTGAGGTGAGCAGTGTTACATCAGTAAAAGGGGTGGGAGGGGGATACTTTATCATTCAATTACTCTTGAACTACAACTCGGATAGTATTGAAATAACACTCTCCATGGCCCAAATACTATGAAGATTAATTGGAGCTGCTTTAATTGTGAAGCTTTTACTGTCCCTTTAAAGTTTTAATAACCGAAGAGGTATGCACTGCATTGCTTTACAATGTGATGCGTTTCCATCTGTTCTTAACCCTTTGAGTGCCAGAATGGTATCCAAAGCATTGGATATACCTTTCTGGCACTCAAAGGGTTGAACAGGTTCAGTAGATTCAGGCATTTTTCCTGCTTCAGTTTGGAAACAAGAAAAAAAAAAAAAAAAGTTAAAAGGCATTACGGGCAAAATTCATGGGGAGCATTAGGATTTTCAGATCATAGAGAGGCAAGTTGGGGCTGTTAAGATATTTTACTTCTTTTTTTTCTCCAATGAAAACATGACATCCTGTTACCCCTTCAATACACATAAACATCCCCCTCTTGTCTGAAACACCGGATTCAGGGTGTATGAAATGACAGCTGGGCACTGCTATCCACTACAATGGCAGGAAAGGCAATTCATGTTTGTGTAAAATACATTATTAAAACACTTCCCAGAACTTGGCTGAGACACACACCGACGTTACTTCCACTGTTTCTCCAGAGCACCCCAAAAAAGGACTCCTCAGAATATAAACTCCGTTCTCCTAGTGCACACTGCACAGGGGGAGATTCCTGATTCAAATTGTTCACCCTTTGAGTGCCAGAGGGGTATTCAACGCATTGCTTTGCACTCTGTTATGTGTTCTATTCTGTAAAAGGGACAGGAAGGGGATACTTTATCATTCAATTACTCTTGAACTACAACTCTGACAGTATTGAAATAACACTCTCCATGGCCCAAATACTATGAAGATTAATTGGAGCTGCTGTTTTTGTGAAACATTACTATCCCTTTAAGATTGCTATGTGCAGGGCAGAGCTTGTGTCCTGCTGTCATGTCAGCCTCCATGGACATGACACGCAGACCTGTTTAAAGATGTTATCTCTTCAATCAATACACAAGTGGGGAAAAAATCATAGGGGCTTTTAGGATTTTTTGGCTATAAGCAGTTAAAGCGGAACTACCACGTTAAGTAAAGTCGCCCTGCAATACTTAGGCAGGTGGCAACTAGCTTAATAATAGTTTTACCTTTCAAAAGTAGCCACTTGTAAAGTAATCCTTAAGCTTCCAAGACTGACGGCTAGGTTAGTGTAGTCTGTGCGCCATCAGTCCTTTCCGGTGCTGTTCGGGCCAGTGCTATGCTTCTGTAGGGAGACCGGGACTGACAGCGCAGGCGCCCAGACAAGATGTCTGCACTGATGCCTGGCCATCAGTCTCGGAAGATTAAGGATTACTTTACAAGTGGCTACTTTTGAGAGGCAAAATAACTATTAAGCTAGTTGCCACCTGCCTAAGTATTGCTGGGCAACTGTACTTAACGTGGTAGTTCCGCTTTAACCTTAAAATCACAGATATAATACGCAGGTATAAAGTATATCTACAATATTACAGGAGAACACAAGTGCCTATGTATAATACGTACCCTCTACCCACATCCTATATAATAATTTGCTAGGGGCACTACAATTATCTTTAATTAAATGGATAGTGATGTTTCGAAATAAAAGCGGCCCCAATTAATCTTCATAGTATTTGGGCCATGGAGAGTGTTATTTCAATACTGTCAGAGTTGTAGTTCAAGAGTAATTGAATGATAAAGTATCCCCCTCCTGCCCCTTTTACTGATGTAACACTGCAAACCTCAGAGCAGCAATACTCTCCGGATGGATCACAGAGAGGGACAATCTTCAGTGAGCATAAGGAAAACTTGAAAAACCTGTCAAGGGGGGCAGGGTTTTCCTTATTCTCACAGTAAGAAGATTGTCCCTTGCTGTGAGCTGTCCGATCAAGAGACCAGATTCCACATCTGAGGGGAGGTGGCTTAAACTAGGCAAAAGGGGCGACAAGGGGATACTTTATCATTCAATACTCTTGAACTACAACTCTGACAGTATTGAAATAACACTCTCCATGGCCCAAATACTATGAAGATTAATTGAAGCTGCTTTTATTTTGAAACATTACTATCCCTTTAACACAGGCTCTCACAGGACACTACAATTTTCTTGAATTAACACAGGTCCTCACAGGAGGAGGTGGCAAGCGGGTGGCAAATTCAAGCATGCCACTTTCTGCACAGATGTCTCAGACACCTCCACAGGGGGTGGGTGGTTAGAAGGTGGGCTGAGGGGAGCAGACATTGGGATATATATTTTCTCTCTCGTGTATAATATGCACCCCTCACTTCTCAAAAGGTGAAAAGGGGCAGAATTGTGAGTATCATTTGTACAGTAATTGTGTAGTTATTAGGTGGTGGTGCTTTGCAATGTGTTCCACACCCCTCTGGAACTCAAAGGGTTAATTCCACCAGCTTCTGTCCACACTGTGTATAGCAGTGTGTTTCTATCTAACAAAAAAAATGTGTGTTCTAACTGCATTTTCCTGTATCTAGTGATGTCTTTGTTGGTCTGCCTCTAGGTCACCCCCTACTCTTGGCAAACAATGGGTTTTAATAGGCCTGAATGACTCTTAAGGGACAGGAGTTATCCAAAACAACTAGCAGTGGACTAAACAGATCAAACTGCAAATAAAACAACCTCAAATAGAATTAACTGACTGCATTTTAAAGCACACCTACCTAGGTAAGTCCTGACTAAGAACTACTACTTCTTGGGGTATAGCCCCCCCTTTAACACCTTAACTTGTATAGGGGTGATACATTCCACTTTAACATGAATCATTAGCTTATACCTCAAATTTAAGTAAATGTGACTGCCTCTGCTCTCCTCCCTCTATCCAGTCTCCTCTGATGGCGGAGGCTTTCTGTATGTAAGCTGGAGCGCTCTCATTGGCCAGATATCGATCTCTGCCAATGAGAGAGCTCCAGCTTACACACACAGGCCTCCTTCATCAGAGTAGGCTGGATAGAGGGAGGGGACAGAGGCAGAGTGACAGACTGCGGTACAGACCAGATAACTGCAGTCTGTGTGGAAGTAGCTGTAGGGAAGATATTATAACTTGATTTTAGACCAACAGGAGCTTTAAAAAAAAAAAAAATAAATAAATGAATACACGTTTACTTATATTAGAGGTATAAGCTATGATTCATATTAACTTGTATAGGGGTGATGCATCTCCTTTAAGGATCCATGTCGTGCCCGGACCGTCATGGCGGTTTTGCACTTAAGGACCAGTGATGATCCTGGCACGTCATGGAATTCTGCATGCCAAAAAAAAAACAATGCCCTGTGGTCCTTAAAGGTATAGTAATGTTTCTTAAAAACAGCAGTTCCAATTAATCTTCAGAGTGTTTGGGCCATGGAGAGTGTTATTTCTATACTGTCAGAGTTGTAGTCGAAGAGTAATTGAATGATAAAGTATCCCCCTCCCGCCCCTTTTAAGTAGTGTAAGCTGCCTCCCCTCAGATGTGGACTCTGATCTCTTGATCAGACAGGTTGCAGCAAGGGACAATCTTCTTACTGTGAGCATAAGGAAAACCCTGCCCCCCTTTGACAGGATGTTCAGGGTTATCTGTTATGCTCACTGAAGATTGTCCCACTCTGCGATCCATCCGGACAGTCTTGCTGCTGTGAGGTGAGCAGTGTTACATCAGTAAAAGGGGCGGGAGGGAGATACTTTATCATTCAGTTACTTTTGTAGTACAACTCTGACAGTATTGAAATAACGCTCTCCATGGCCCAAATACTATGAAGATTATTTGGAGCTGCTTTTATTGTCAAACATTATTATCCGTTTAAAAAATGAGAGATAGGAGTTGCATCAAATAATTCCCCCCCCCCCCCCCCATCTACAAAATGAGAATTTTTTATGGGACATTACTGTCCCTTTAAGGGGTTAAGAACAAGAGGGGTGTGTAAGGTAGTGTTGCACAGCACTGATCTTCAAGGGTTAAACCTCATGTGCGATCAAGGGGACAAATATAGTTAACCCTTTAAGGAAGTGTGACTAGTGCACAAAGCATTGAGAAGTACTGTGCTGTACACCCCTCTGGTCGTTAAAAGGTCGATCTGCTTTCTGAAATTGAAGTGTGGGGGGGGTAATTTTTTTCCATATATATATAATATGGCTTCACGTTCATTATTATTATTTTGTTTAACCCTTTTAGTACCAGAGAGGTATTTAACGCATTTAATTGCAGTGTGTTGGACTATCTCTCTGGCACTCCAAAGGGCTTAACCCTTTGAGTGGCAGAGGGGGGGAATGCAGCGCATCTCAGAGCAATGCAATTCCACACCACTTCTGGCACTCCAAGGGTTAAATACCATTGGATTTATGTAGAATCAAGAGTCGAATACTTCCACTGCCCTGTTCCCCACCCCCTCTTTGTGTTGTTGCTGGTTTGCTATGGGAACTGCTTACATTCCTTAGGAAAGCATTGTTCTCGCCAATGCGACTGATCACGTTACCATATCTATCAACTGTGCACAGACAGCGGCTGCAGCCTCGCCACGATTTCCCCCCAAAAGTCAGGCTATTGAAGAACGTTGCTTCCAGATATTCAGTCACACTCTCGGTGCCTATTTGACGCACACACAGCTAGCCGCTTCCCACGCCATCTTGGCTGGAAAACGTTCCATGAAATAAAATCACATCAGCCAAATGAAGGGGAACTCTTAGAGAAGGGCGTTTTCAGAAACAAAAATTGCAGTAATTCTGAGAAATAAGTCCCCTTTATTTAAACGGGGCTACTAAGGAGGAGTAACACCGTAACCCTTCGCATGCCAGTGGTGTTGTTGAATACCCTCTCTGGCACGCAAAGTGTTAAAACTTTCTATTTAAAGGGGAACGTTCACAGTAACATGGTAAATGGAGCTTCCTGTAACGCTACACTACATAAATATAACTACGAAGGGAAGGGTGAATGCGCTCCCTGGGGCAGCTGGGAGGGAGGTGGGAAGTCCTGCTCTGCTGTGCCGCTCATACTGTGTGGCTCACAAGGCAGAAGTGCCCGATTTATAAGTATTAAAGGGATAGTAATACTTCGTTTTAACTTTATTTTATTTTTAAGGCATTAAAAAAACATGAAGAACGATAAAAGTCTTATCTCTCAAACCTTTATGGTTTGAGAGATATTCACAAGCAAAGTTTCCCCTCCCCCCTTTTACCTAGTGTAAGCCATCTCTTCTCAGATGTGGAATCCAGTCCATAGACCAGACAGATAACAGAAGGGGACAATCTTCTTCCTATGAGAACAATGAAAGCCCTGCCCCCCTTGACACGTGTTTCAGGTTTTTCCCTTATCTTAATTGAAGATTGTCCCTCTCTGCAATCTACCTGGGCACCTCCCTTCTGATCTGGCTGAGAAGTGTTACATCAGTAAAAGGGGTGGGAGGGGGACACTTTGCTTGTGTATATCTCTTAAACCATAAAGGTTTGAGAGATGAGACTTATATCATTCTTCATGTTTTTTTAATGCCTGCAAAATAAAATAAAGTTAAAACGAAGTATTACTATCATTTTAATATCTTCAATACTAGGTAAGAGTTTAGAAAAAAAAAAAAAAAAAAAAAAGCAAAGCTAACTTAGTTTTACCAATGAAAGCCAATGGACACGAGTTTGTGTCATGTGAATGTTCTCTCTGAACTTACTATGGCTGCACAATCTTTTGTTCAAGAGAGAACATCAATTGGTCCTGGATGTCCTGTCCACAAAGGCCGACATTACACATTCTCCACCAGTTGTATATGAGCTTAACCCTTTAAAGACAAGAGGATGGTGTTGTGTATACGTTTAGTCCATAACGGGTTATGTAGGCTTCTGCACACTTCTCGTCTCAGTTTAACCCTGTGCTAGAGGGGAACGCAATACATTTTGTACCCCTCTGACATTCAGCTGCTGGAAGATTTCTTAAAGGGATAGTAATGTTTCATAATAAAAGCAGCTCTAATTAATCATCATAGTATTTGCAGGGTTCAAAATTTCCACTAGCCAATGGCGAGTGAAAATTTAGCCCTGGCGAGTAGAAATTCAGCCCTGGTGGGTATGTTTTGGCTTGCAGTGGCGAGTAACTTTTCAGGTCTGGCTAGTAGCAAAGGACTTAAAATTATAAGCTCTGGTATTTGCACTATGGAGAGTGTTATTTCAATTCTGTCAGAGTTGTAGTTCAAGAGTAATTCAATGACAAAGTGTCCCCCTCCCGCCCCTTTTACTGATGTAACACTGCTCAGCCAGATCAGAAGGGAGGTGCCCAGGTAGACTGCAGAGAGGGACAATCTTCAATTAAGATAAGGGGAAAAAGCTGAAAAGCTTGTCAAGGGGGGCAGGGCTTTCATTGTTCTCATAGGAAGAAGATTGTCCCCTGCTGTTACATGTGTGGTCTATGGACTGCATTCCACATCTGAGAAGAGATGGCTTACACTAGGTAAAAGGGGCGGGAGGGGAAACTTTGCTTGTGAATATCTCTCAAACCATAAAGGTTTGAGAGATAAGACTTGTATCGTTTTTCATGTTTTTTTAATGCCTACAAAATAAAATAAAGTTAAAACAAAGTATTACTATCCCTTTAAGCTTTATCATGTCTACCTCCTTAATAAAGGGTTAATAAGGCAGTATGGCGTATAGAAGGATACTGTGATATAAAAAGGTAGTGAAGACGATAGCTGGATGTTGAGGTGTATGAGGGCAAAACGGCTGCACCGAGCAATGGGTCTTGCTGTCCTGCTCTCTGACTTTATCCCAGCTTCTCAATCTTCATACGCCAGAGATGGCAGGCCGAGGCTCCCCAGGTTGTTCAGGACTACAATCACCATCATGCCCAGCAGCCACTGGGAATTGTAGTCCCAAACAGCTGGAGAGCCACCGGCCGGTCCTGGGACCAGCATTTTGTGCGGTAAGAGCGTGACGTCAGGAGGGAGGGGGGAATTTTATAATCATATATCAAACCATATAGGTCTGAGAGATCAGAATGGCCTCCGTTATTTCATTTTTTTAATAATTGCCATATTCAGTTTACTTAAATTGATCCATTACTGTCCCTTTAACACCCATACCTACACTTTGACCAACCATCTCCCTGTCATTTACTGTAATGCATAACAACACTATCTCCTACTCTCACCTTGTGTTAACTCTTGCCCTTTTATCACATCTGCTAGATCTGTACAAGCCTTTGTACTCAAGAGCCAGACTGGGAAAATAATAATGAAGATGTCCAAATTCTGAGTATTGTCATGGAGTATAACAAGTGTGTGTGTGAATACAGGGAAGAAAAAATATGATATATTGCAGTTTTTTATGTAGTCCTATAGATGCCTGTATTCCTTCCATTTAGGATTTGCAAGCTGTTTTGTTCGGCTCCCTGCAGTAGTCTGGCTGTTCATGGTAGAACATAGTGTTCCAGACATGACTTGGCTATCTCTCAATCTATTCCCATTTGCCGATTCAGTTTTTCAGAAACTCACTTTTGTTTTACAGCATTACAAGGGTCAACAGTGCAGTCAAGGAGCCAGGGGGTTCCATGTTTTAACTCTGAGTGCTGCCAGAAAAGTATCCACACGCGCATTGCAAGGCAATGCATTAAAATCCTATGTTTGCTCTCAAAGTGTTAAAGCTGCAAATACATTTACATGAATTTGTAATGTCTTAACCTTTTCAGTGCCAGAAGAATATCTGCTTTTTGCCTCAATACTTCTCATTTCCCTTTTCACTCAAAGGATTCCCATTTTAAGTACCAAAAGGTTGTACAGAACATTTATTTGCAGTGCATTGTACTCCCTTGTGGTGCTTAAAGCGGAACTATCTATTTTCTCTCAAACCATAAAGTAGAGATGCACTGATACCAATTTTTTAAGACCGAGTCCAAGTACCAATACTTTTTTCAAGTACTCACCGATACCAATTACCGATACCTTTTTTTTGCGGTCATTTGCCAGTTTTCTAAGTACCTACATGTTTTAGGTACTTGGAAAACTGGCAAATGGCCGCAAAAAAAAAGTATTGGTAATTTGTATTGGTGAGTACTTGAAAAATATGATGTGTGTGTGTGTGTGTGTATATATATATATATATATATATATATATATATATATATATATATATATATATATATATATATATATATATATATATATATACACACACACACACACCACCTCTTGATTCTCCCTTTTTGACTCTTTCTCCCGCCTTTTGCTTCATTCTACCCCCTTGAGCCCCCTTTTGTCTTGGCTTTTGATCCCCCTTTCTCCCACTCCTCGACTCACCCTTTTGCCTCTCTCTCCCTCCTGATCACCCCTCCTTTTGCCTCTTCTTGGCCCCCCTCCTTTGGTCTCCTGATCCTTCCTCCTTTTGACTTTTTCTCCCTCTTCACCCCACTGTCTGCCTCTTTCACCACCCCCTGCCCCATCTTGCCTCATTTACTCTCCTCTGCCGGGTGCTCGCTGTTCTCTCGCGAGCCCTGGCAGAGTTCAGCGTTGGAGCGTTGCCATGGTATCCCGCGGCAATGCTCCGACGCTGTAGGAGGGAGAGAGGCGCCCGGGAAGCATTGTGAGCAGCTCCCCGGGCTCCCTCTCTGCAGCACCGACCCTGACACAGGGTATCGGTGCTGGCATCGGCCACATTTGCGCGAGTACAAGTACTCGCGCAAATGCTGGTATCGGCACCGATACCAGTATCGGTATCGGTGCAACCCTACCATAAAGGTTTGAGAGATGTGATTGGGGGCAAATAAAATCTTTTAAGTTCTACAAGATGGGGATTAGTAAAATTAAAGTATTACTATCCCTTTTACTTGACAAAGGTCCAAAAGGATGACTGAAATCTAGGTCAGTTCTGCTGTTGACTGAAACATGTTTTCTGATTTTAAAACACTGGAACTCTCAGGATTTGACACCCCACCCCCACTCCTCATATCAGGGTGAAGGGGTGAGACAGACACCTTTTATCTAATCTGCTCTAATTAACTTCTTCTTTAGTTCCTAAATTGGTACTAGGAGACAGAAGGATAAATCCTGCTTGTCTTGTGTGTGTTCAAACTGTGGTATATTTGAGTTGTTACATGACAGTGGTTCCTTGAGGGCTGTTTGGAGCACCTCTGTATTAGAGTGAGTAGGAGCATTTCACTGAGAACCTATGTTAAGGGGAACTTTGAGGGTTAAATCTACAAAATCTCAACTTTCAAAAGTTAATTTTGAAAGGTCTCTATAACGCCACATGCGCATACACACGCACGTACATATACACGCTCAGAGAAGTCTGGTTTGCAGACCCCCACAATAAAGGAGGAGAATATCAGGATTGCAGTCTCACACTATGACTGGAACAGGAGGAGTCTGGAGTGAATTCGCTCTCTCTCGAATCTGATGGGTCTGGAGTACAAGAGTGCACGCTCCACTGTCTGTCGCTTTCTCGCATGTGCAGTCTATTACTCCCTCTCTCTCAGCCCCCAGCCCTAGTCTAGGATGATGGTAGTTATAATAAGTTCAACGTCTGTTGGAGAGCCACAGATTGCTTATCCTGGCTTGTTGTCTTGAACATTGTTGTTTTTTTTTTTTTGGCGGTTTGCAGCTTGAAGGGGTTAAGATACAAATTAACTTTTACCTCTTTTAACCTTATTTTATGGTATTGATGGCAATCTGTGCGTAGTACAGTGGAAGTCTAAAGGTTGCTGAGTTTAGCAGTGAATCAAACTTAATACCAGTATCCGAGAGTTAATTAACCCTTTCTGGCACTCTGCCTGAAGTATTTTCTTTCTAGAGTCGATTTCTATTGAGCATTAGCCTCCAGTGTGGCTATTGAGACTTGTGATCTTTTAGTTTAAAGGGACCGTAATGTCCCATAAAAAATGCCTATAGTTCTGTAGTGTTTAAAAAATTAAACTATATGCCACAAATACTATCTCTCAAACCGCTATGGTTTGAGAGATATTCACATTAAAAGTTCCCCCTCCCTCCTCTTCTCCTGATGTCAGCTGTAATGCTGACAGCAGGAGATCTGTCCCTTTAATTTGTAATGGCATCTTCTGCTACAACTAATGCGCAACGAAGCAATGCATTGCACAAACTCTGGTTCTTTAAGGGGTTAATAAGCATCTGTCCTTCAGAATACAGTTTCTGTATGACCTCTCTTTCTGTATATTCCATCACAAAGCCAGTGGGGGGGGGGGGGGGGTGTGTGTGTGTGTGTGTGTGTGTGTGTGTGTGTGTGTGTGTGTGTGTGTGTGTGTGTGTGTGTGTGTGTGTGTGTGTATGTATGTGTGTATATATATATATATATATATATATATATATATATATATATATAATAATTTTATAATATAGGTGTATCTCCTGAGCCATGATAGAATTTCGTACATTCTGCTTTAGCGGATCCATAAAGAGTCCTCAGGTGTTGTTCGTAGTGTTAATCATGTTACCCGCTGATTCTTAACCTTTGTGTGCCAGAGGGGTATGCAACGCATTGCTATGCAATACGTTGCATACCTTTCTGGCACACAAAGGGTTAAAGGGATAGTAATGTTTCACAAAAACAGCTGCTCCAATTAATCTTCATAGTATTTGGGCCATACAGAGTGGTAGTTCATTACTGTCAGAGTTGTAGTTCAAGGGTAACTGAATGATAAGTTATCCTCCTCCCACCCCTTTTACCTAGTGTAACATTGCTCACCTCAGATGTGGAATCTGGTTGCTTGACCAGAAAGATAACAGCAAGGGACAATCTTCTTACTGTGAGAACAATGAAAGTCCTGCCCCCCTTGACAGGTTTTTCAACTTTTTCCCTTATCTTAATTGAAGATTGTCCCACTCTGCAGTCTGCCTGGGCACCTCCCTTCTGATCTGGCTGAACAGTGTTACATCAGTAAAAGGGACGGGAGGGGGATACTTTGTCATTGAATTACTCTTGAACTACAACTCTGACAGAATTGAAATAACACTCTCCAAAGTCCAAATACTATGATGATTAATTAGAGCTGCTTTTATTATGAACCATTACTATCCCTATAAAAATGTCCCACAATGCCTTGGACATGTTTCTAGCATCCAATATGTTAAGAGTGTACTGGAGTTCAATTTTTGACACTGTGTTAAAGTGATAGTAATATCTCATTTAAACTTTGGGTAGTATTTTGTATACGTTTTTTTAGCATATTGTACTATGTTTAAGTACTTACAGATTTGTAGTTCAAAAGCTGTTGAAGCCAAAAGGATCCCCCTCCCGCCCCTTCTGGCCGCCTCTACTCAGATTTGGAATCTGGCCGTAGGGATAGTAGTAATGTCTATGTTAAAGTTTATCTCCTAGTCTTCTATATGGTTTTCACTGTCGTCCAATACAGGTCACTGGTACCATGGGATGTGTAGTCCCCTTTAATAGGCAGGAACAATTATGCAAATAATTTGCAAGGGGCGGAGCCTCCCCTCTTACTTAAGCCACCTTCTGGCCAGAGCCACCCATATTGATTTGTTCCTGGTGTGCTTGCACACCAGGCAGAGAACAGCTATGCTTCTTAGAGTTTTATTATTTTTTATTCAAATATGGAATACCACCATTAGGAGGGTGACCATGGCTGTGAATTGCCCTCTTCAAAGTGGCTGGTGCAGCTTCCAGGGATTTCTGTGGACCTATACCTGAAGAGGGGACAGCTTGTGTTAAGCAGCTCCCCTGTTGGGGAAATTACCTCTGGTTCTTTCCCTCCCTATCATGGTCACCTGAAGACAGAAGTCTGCGAGAAAGGTGAGTCACCCATTGAGTGCTGAAGGTCCACTTGTCCCCACAGTGTCCCTTTGATGGGCTTGTATTTGGGAGTTTTAATACACTCCAGCACTCATAGGGTGTTTTTATTGCATTATCACTATTTATGCAATTTCTGTGTTATTCTCTGAGTTTTGGAGCATTGGGTATTCATTTATTTATGTTTCTCATGTATTTCATGCTTGTTTGGGCACTTTTTAATGTTTTACTAAACTTTATTAAAAATGGTGTTCCGCGCCTTTAAGCGCGGCTTTTTCCCGCTCAGCAGCAGAGCTCCTTTACTCTCTATGGGAATTCACAGTTTGGGACATATCTCTGAAACCGCTTGTCACAGCAACTTCAGAGTAGGCTCATTTTAATGCTAGGCTCCTGCCCTATCATCCGGTTGGTGTTTTATTACTGTAGGGGGCTCAGGGGGGCTTCGGGCACTGTTTGGGGTACTTGCATGGGAAAACTACATTTCCCATGAGCGCTTAGCTCGCGCTTGTTTCTGATTGGCTGTCATGACGGCCGCCATTTTGTGGTACTTTTCCAAGGCGAGTACACTACGCAGGGACCGAGCCTTCTCTCTCCTCACCAGATTAACCCTTCGCTGGCCAGATAAGTCCGTTTTTAGACCTTTTCTGGGGTGAAACTTTAATCTTTAACACTTTTCTGGGTGATAGTGTTTTTTGTGGGGTATATTGACGCTGTGAGCATGTCTACTTCACTGGAGCTAGGGGCTAGACCCAAGACTAAGGAGGCTGGGGGGTCTTCTACCCCCATGGCGTTTTGCTCCTCTTGCCACATTGGGCTGGATTGCGATAATGTGGGGGATCTATGCCCTAATTGTACTGATAAAGATAGCAACCCTGGGCTTCCCAGCCACGCTATTGAGCCATCTTGGGTGAGGGAGTTTAAAGCTGCCACTAGGGATCTCAGATCCACGCTTCAACTCTTTCCCTCTCAGGTACAGGGGGCTCTCCAGGTCTGGCAGACCCCCTCTACTATCAGGACCTCCCTGCCTAAGCCACAGGGAGCTCCTGATATCACTGATTCTTCTGAAGAAGAACTTTTACAGGATTCTGATGCTGAGGAACGTACTGTTATTGAATCTAACAGGTCCATTGGGGACCCCTATGAGTGTGACCCTGAAGTTTCGGCTGAGGGTCTGATCAGAGCGGTTCTGAATACGCTCAACCTTCCTCTGACTCAGGAATCCACTTATGATCCTACTGATGTTTTTCAGAAAAAGCCATCTAAACCTGTTGTTTGTTTTCCAACTAACCCTACTCTTGCCCGTCTGGTTTCTGAGGCATGGAAGTATCCTGATAGATCTTCCTCTGTCTCCAAAAAGTTTGCCAAACTTTACCCTTTTCCCGAAGCGGAGCTGGCAAAATGGGTTCATCCTCCCAAGGTGGATGCTCCTGTGTCTAGACTATCCAAATCTACTGCTTTGGCTGTCTCAGATGCCTCTGCCTTGCAGGACTGGACGGATAAGAAATTAGAGCTCTCTCTTAAATCTATTTTTGCCTCTATTGGCACTGCCATGCGCCCCACCTTTGCTGTGGCATGGGTTAATAGGGCTATTGCAGCCTGGACTGAACTACTGACTGAAGCGGTTCGCCAGGATGCGCCTGTATCTGAACAGTTGCAGCTTCTTGCTAATATCACTGAAGCTCAGAACTATGTTGCTGATGCTGCTTTTGATGCTGTGCGCATGATGGCGAGGGCCTCCACTTCTTCTGTGGTGGCTAGACGCGCTCTTTGGCTGAAAATTTGGTCTGCTGATACAGCCTCTAAGAAAGCCTTGCTTTCCTTGCCCTTTCAGGGGAATTTGCTCTTTGGCTCTGAGCTCAAAGAAATGATCAGTGAGGCTACTGGCGGTAAAAGTACTCTTCTACCCTCAGTCTTTAAGAAAAAGTTTCCAGCCAAACGCAATCGGTCCTTTCGTTCCTTTCAGACTGAGACACGCTCCTCGGCCCAAACGGGTCCTACCACTACGCGCTCCTCCTCCAAGCCCAAACAGTCCTGGAGGCCCAAAGTTGCCTCCAAGGCCAAGACCTCCAAGACTGCTTCGGCATGACTCGCCGAACCCGGGTCCGCATCCGGCTGTAGGCGGTCGTCTCCGCATCTTTCGCCGGACTTGGGAGGAGTCAGTGGCGGACCCATGGGTTCTTCAGGTGGTGTCAGAGGGATACAGGATCCCTTTCTCTTCCCTTCCTCCTTTTCGGTTCCATTTTACTCGTCCTTCTCAGGAACCCTCAAAAAGGCGTCTGTTCGACGACGCTATTCAGGATCTCTTGGACAAAGAGGTCCTGGAGGCGGTTCCGCAGGGGGACACAGGTTCAGGATTTTATTCCAACCTGTTTGTGGTAGCCAAAAAGGACGGAGGAACCCGTCCCATCTTGGATCTCAAAGATCTCAATGCCTATGTGGCGACTTCCCACTTCCGCCAGGAGTCCCTGCGCTCTGTGATTGCAGCAATGTCTCCAGGGGAGTTTCTTGCCTCCCTGGACCTTCAGGATGCTTATCTTCACATCCCTATTCATCCAGAGAGCAGGAAGTATCTCAGGATTGCCTGCCACAGGGGACACTTTCAATTTACAGCGCTCCCCTTTGGACTGACTACAGCTCCTCAAGTCTTCCAGCGGGTGCTGGGCTCCTTGATAGCGGTGCTCCGTCAGGATGGGATCAGAGTGACACCCTACATGGACGATCTCCTACTGAAGGCCTCCTCAGCGGAGCTTCTCCACCAGCAGTTGCAGAGGTGCATGCACACCCTGAACCGTCACGGATGGATCCTGAATCTGGACAAGTCGGACTTGATTCCTTCTCAGAGGCTTCTGTTCCTGGGTCTCCTGTTCGACACTCGCCAATGCATGGTGTTTCTTCCAGAGGACGTGGCTCACCAGATAGCCGTCAGAGTGGCTGGGATTCTGGACATGGACGAAATTCCAGTTCCGAAGTTGTCGTCCTTAGTGGGGAAGTTCATTTCCACGATCGAAGCAGTACCATTTGCCATGGCCCACTCCAGGGATCTTCAGAGATTTGTGATCCAGACGTGCAGGAATCATCCAGATCATCAACATCTGTCTGTTTCTCTTCCTCCTCACGTCGAGTCGAGTCTGCACTGGTGGTTAGATCTCTCTCATCTCTTGAAAGGGAAATCCTTTCTAGTTCCTCATTGGACCACAGTCACAACGGATGCCAGCCTTCGGGGCTGGGGTGCAGTCTGGGGTCGCTTCAGTGCTCAGGGGAAATGGGGTCTGGAGGAATCCATGCTCTCCATCAATGTTCTGGAACTTCGAGCTGTCCGGCTGGCCCTGAGGCACTGGGAGTCTCAATTGACCGGTCTTCCAGTCAGAGTAGAGTCCGACAACGCCACGGCGGTGGCTTACATCAACAGACAAGGCGGCACAAGAAGCGGTTCCGCCTGGTGGGAAGTCAAGGATATTTTGCCTTGGGCAGAAGATCACGTGCCTGTCATCTCTGCAGTACACATTCCAGGCGTGGACAACGTCATGGCAGACTTCCTCAGTCGTCACACCGTCGACAGCGGAGAATGGGCTCTTCACCCAGAGGTGTTTCACATGCTCACTCAACGGTGGGGGATGCCAGTGGTGGATCTGATGGCTACCAGACACAACAGGAATGTTCCGGTGTTTTACTCCCGTCTGAGGGACTCCCTTGCTCTAGCGGTGGATGCCTTGTCGATCCCTTGGGACTTCTCCCTGGCTTACATCTTCCCCCCTCTTCCTCTATTGATCAGAGTTATTCAGACGTTGAAGAGAGAACGTTGCCCTGTCATCCTGATTGCTCCGAACTGGCCTCGTCAGTCCTGGTTTCCGGAATTGATGGCCATGTCAGTGAAGGATCCAATCCCACTTCCAGCCCGTCCGGACCTGCTTCTTCAGGGGTATCTGTGGAAAGAGGATGTTCACTCTCTCCGTTTGATGGCATGGCGGTTGAATCCTCGATTCTAGCTCAGAAAGGCTTTTCTCCTTCTGTGGTGTCGACGATGCTCAGTGCTCGTAAGCCTGTGTCTTCCAAGATCTATCATCGCATTTGGTCAACTTTCGTGACATGGTGCTCTGTCAAGCAGTTGTCTCTTGACTTCCATCTTCCCACTGTCCTGGCCTTCTTGCAGGACGGTGTGGACAAGGGGCTCAGTTTGAGTTCCCTCAAAGTTCAGACCTCTGCCTTGTCTGTGTTTTTCCAGGAACGGATTGCCATCCTTCCTGATGTGAAAGTCTTCTTCCAAGGTGTGACTCATGTTCGACCTGCCTTCAAGAGTCCTGCTCCCCAGTGGGATCTCAATTTGGTGCTGGGTGTTCTTCAGCGACCACCGTTTGAATCCTTGGCTTCCATTCCATTACGTCTTGTGACTTGGAAGATGGCCTTCCTTTTGGCTATTGTGTCGGTACGCCGGGTGGCAGAGTTACAGGCATTGTCTTGTAAACCTCCTTACCTGGTGTTCCACAAGGATAAGGCTGTGCTTCGCACTACCAAGGAATTCTTACCCAAGGTTGTGTCTGAGTTTCACATCAATCAGGAGATTGTGGTTCCCTCTTTCTGCCCTAATCCTTCATCTGACAAGGAAAGAGATCTCCATTTGTTGGATGTGGTGCGTTGCCTCAAGTTTTATGTTCACCGCACCGAATCTATCAGGAAGTCTGACGCTCTATTCGTCATTCCTGAGGGGCCTAGGGCAGGAAGACCGGCTTCCAAAGTTACCATTGCCTCTTGGATTAAGGCTACCATCCGTGAAGCCTATAAGTTGAGGAATAAGCATGTTCCCTTCAGGGTGACTGCCCATTCCACCAGATCTATTGGGGCCTCCTGGGCCTACAAGAATCAAGCTTCTGCTGATCAACTGTGCAGAGCGGCCACTTGGTCCTCTGTGCACACTTTTTCTAAGCACTACCGAGTTGATGTACTGGCATCGGCTGATGCCAGCTTTGGAAGGAAGGTCCTGGAGGCAGTCTTGCCTGTGTAGGTCTTCCGCTCTGTGATCCTTAGTGCTTCCTTACTGTTGAGCCCGGTTGGCTCGTGTTCCGTGTGCTGTGTTAAGTTCAGGGATTGTTCCCTTGGTTGGTGTCCGTTGACACTTACAGTTTGGGCTATGTTATCAACTGGTTAACAGTTCTAGTGACTTGGGCCTTGCGCCTGGTCCTTGCCTTACTTCCCGCCTCTGGATCAGCTCAATGTTTGTACATCCCATGGTACCAGTGACCTGTATTGGACGACAGTGAAAATAGGATTTTAGTCTTACCTGTTAAATCCTTTTCACTTAGTCCATACAGGTCACTGGTCTCCCACCCTGTCAAGGGACCAGTCTTGGCTCTCCTGTGGCATTCAGTGGGAGACCGTTCGGGCATGCTCACAGGAGTCTTTCTTTTTGCTTACCTGGGGTCAGTTTAGGGTCTCAAATCAATATGGGTGGCTCTGGCCAGAAGGTGGCTTAAGTAAGAGGGGAGGCTCCGCCCCTTGCAAATTATTTGCATAATTGTTCCTGCCTATCCCATGGTACCAGTGACCTGTATGGACTAAGTGAAAAGGATTTAACAGGTAAGACTAAAATCCTATTTTTATAACCTATATTGTCTATGTTTAATTACTTACATTTTGGTAGTTCATAAGATACTAAATCCTCTCCTCCCCTTAGAGCTGTAATCTGGTATTGGGACTGGACGGATGCAGCGAGGGACAATCTTCAGTCAGTAAGTATAAGGAAAACCTCTGCCCCTCTTGACTAAGCAGGACAGGACTTTCCTTTCGCTTGCTGAAGATTTTCCCTCGCCGCACTCCATCCGGACCAGACTGTGAAGATCAGTGACACTGGGGAAAGGGGCGGGAGGAGGACCTTTCGGCATCAATAGCTTTTGAACTACAACTCTGTATGTACATATACATAGCACAATATGCTAAAAAAAACTTGTACATAATACATGGAGCTACAGGTTAAATGAGATCACTACCCCTTTAACCCTTTGAGTTCCGCTGTAAGAGAAAGACCATGGGTCCCTGACAACCTATGTACTCTTCTGGTAGCTCTGGTATCAGTACTTTGTCACTTGTTTCCATGTTGATTCTTGCTGGGTCAGGAAAAGTATTCTTCCTCTTCCAGCCTTATTCGTGACTGGTGTTATGGGGTCTGAGAAGGGACTCATTTATTGATGGAGTACAGCGAAGGTCCCCTCTCGGTGTAAGCATGGTTGTAAAATTGAATTTGGCTCTGAGATTATGGGTTTTGTCCCATTTAAGACCCCATAGGAGCCAGTTGCTGGTCAGACCGGAAAAAGAGTGACTTCATTTGACCCTGCAAGAATGTGTGGGATCGGGTAAGTGACTCTATAAGTATTAACATCTGAACTGTAGGTATAGTGCAGCCTTAGTCAGGAATCCATGGGCTTTATATTAAAGGGATAGTAATGTTTCACAATAAAAGCAGTTCCAATTAATCTTCATAGTATTTGGGCCATGGAGAGTGTTATTTCAATACTGTCAGATTTGTAGTTCAAGAGTAATTGAATGATAAATTATCCCCCTCCCGCCCCTTTTACTGATGTAACACTGTTCACCTCAGAGCAGCAAGACTGTCCGGATGGATCGCATAGAGGGACAATCTTCAGTGATCATAAGGGAAAACCTGAAAATCCTGTCAAGGGGGCAGGGTTTTCCTTATGATCACAGTAAGAAGATTGTCCCTTGCTGTGATCTGTCTGGTCAATTGATCCACATCTGAGGGGAGGTGGCTTACACTAGGTAAAAGGGGCAGAAGGGGGATACTTTATCAATCAATTACTCTTGAAATAATCAATTACTCTTGAAATAACACTCTCCATGTCCCAAATACTATGAAGATTAATTGGAGCTGCCTTTTTTATGAATCGTTACTATACCTTTAAGTTAGTTTTGATTTAGGGTTTACTGCTCCTTTAATCCTTCAAAGACCAGAAGGGTGTGCTAGGTACAGCGCTCTGTTCCTCAGAGCGTTAATGAATTTAGTCTGCCATGAATATCCCATTCAAGTATAATTTGTTTATCGTCCTATAATATAAAAGGCCAGATGTATGTTTGTCCGATGCAGTCATGCACAGTAGAGACTGCCCGAAAGCACAGAATGCTGGCCCGTGTACATGGACTTTTACATTAGTATCCAATAAAATAAGCCACTGTAAGAAATATATTGAATTTTAATTTTTTTTTTAGCTGAAATCTGTTGAAGGCAAAAAATACTAATTTATGTTTTTTTTTTTTTTTCTCTCTCTCTAAGGTTTACATCTGGCTGAGCTGGAGTACAAAAGAACATCATGCTCTAACTAAATTCATTTAACGCTTCACAGATCTGCTGGAATTTCACTCTGCTTAGCCGTGTGGAAGGACGGCTTTCTTACTGAAATCGGTTAGCTGGCAATCCCATAATCATGGCCAGCAAAAGGAAATCCACCACACCTTGTATGATACCCCTTAAGACTTTGTCGCTTGAAAGAGGGACCGGTATCGCTGATACTTTCAAGGAGGCGTCCCTGAAGGAGGAGGCAGCAGAACTGCCTGATTCTGATCTAATTAACAGCAATAATGAGGTACAGACTAATGGACACGAAAATGTAGATGGACAGAGTTTTTTCTGTAAATACTGTAACTTTGGTTCTCATGACACCAGTATATTTGTTGAACACATGGACACAAAGCACCTAGACTTCAGAGACGATCCGTCATATGTTTGCATAGCATGCAGCTTCCTGGTGAAAGATCCAAAAGAACTGGAGGCGCACAATAAAGAATGCCACCCCAAAGATGCAGGCCTCACTTGGTGTGTGGTCAAGCATGAAAGCTACACAGTGGTTGAACAAAGTCTTGGAGACAGTAACACAGACCAGCCAATGCAGGACCATCCTCCTGGCCAAAGTCTTGACGATTTTTCTGAAATTACAATAACTAAAACCCCTATCATGAAAATCATGAAGAATAAGGCAGAAACAAAGAAAATATTCACTTTCAAAGATAATGCCAACCATGTTGCAGAAGTTGTGGATAAAAAGAGCCATCTACTGGTGACTAATGGATCAATACCTGTTAGCAGATCCACAATTGTGACTTCCTCTCCAGTTGTAAATGGCTCTATCATATCAACAGTACCAGTTTTGCAAACAGGGATGACGCAGCTGGTATCGATAACTTCTTCACAGTCTGTGATGCAGCCCAAGCTTTCAACAATAATAGCTCCAATGTTGGGTAAGCCTTCTGTTGTCCATAAATCTCAAAATCTCACACACAGTCAACAGCTTCCCACTGCAAAATCTCTCCCAAAAGTAATGATTCCTCTGAGCAGCATTCCAACATATAATGCATCCATGGACTCCAATTGTTTCCTGAAAAACTCTTTCAATAAGTTTCCATATCCTACAAAGGCTGAACTTTGCTATTTAACGGTGGTAACAAAATACCCAGAAGAGCAAATAAAAATCTGGTTTACAGCACAGAGACTGAAACAAGGAATCAGCTGGTCACCAGAGGAGATAGAAGATTCAAGAAAAAAGATGTTTAATACAGTTATTCAGTCCATCCCTCAGCCCATGCCTCAGCCAACCATAACGGTTGTAAATGCTCCACTTGTAGCAAATGCCAATAATGTTCAGCATCTTATTCAGGCAACTCTACCTGGTCAGATTGTTAGCCAACCCCAAGGAACAAGTGGTTTGTTTGTAACACAGCCTATCATTACAAATGGAATTCAAGGAGCCAAACCTTCTGTCAACCCTTCTGTGTCTTTGACTGTAACATCCCTCCCGACACAACAAACTACCACCCAGGCAAAGATTGCATCTCCAGCTACCGGATTTGTTGACACCTCCCTACCTGTAACAAGCACATCTCCCAGCAATGTATCTCAAAGCACATTTGACCCCAACCTTTACAGAAGCAAAAAGTCCAGGCAACAGCTTAGTGCCCTGAAAAACAGCTTTTACAAATCTCAGTTTCCTTCACATGCTGAGGTTGCAAGGTTAACAAAACTTACAGGACTGTCAACTAGGGATGTTAGGAAATGGTTTAGTGATAAAAGGTATCACTGGCGCAGCAAAGCAGCTCATTTATCTCAGAACAGTGGTGGTGTTATTGACCCATCTTCCGAAACAATGTATACCATGTTAAAGGAATCTGAGATGGATTACACATTGCCCACAAGTTCTCCCACAGTATCACATACGCCAAGGAGACAGGCATGGAGTCAGGCACCTAATTTTACAACCACAAAGTACAAGGAAAGGGCTCCTGAGCAGCTCAAAGCTCTAGAATTCAGCTTCTTCCAAAACAACTTTCCTTCCGAGGAAGAGGTAACCCGCTTAAGGGCTGAAACTAAAATGACTAGGCGTGAAATAGACAGCTGGTTCTCAGAGAAACGGAAAAGGCTAGCTGAAGAAAATAAGAAAGTACAGGAGGAGGAGGAAGATTATGAGGACGATGAAGAGGAAGAAGATGGTGAGGGAGAGGATACCAACGATGAGATGAAGACATCTGAAGATTGCACGTCTTTGGCCTCTGAGAACAGTCAAATATCCAATGAGAGGAAAGTAAACCCAATCAAAATAAACCTTAAGGATCTCCGTGTTACAGAGTCTAGTGACAGCCCAGATGTTTCAAATGGTAACAACAACAGTGTGGCATCAGATGGGGCCCAGGGTCCCTCGCCTTCCCCCAAAAATAAGCCGAATATAAAAAAAAATGCTGTGCAGCGTGATATTTTGAAGAAGAAGTTTGTCCTAACCCAATGGCCTTCAAACGAGGAATATGATCAACTTGCTGAACAGACGGGTCTACCACGTACTGATCTTGTTCGCTGGTTTGGTGACTGTAGGTATTCATTCAAAAATGGACAGTTAAGATGGTATGATCGCTATAGAAGAGGAATTTCAGACATTAAGCCCCAATCTCTCCAACCCCTCTTGGACTATTACAAACAGCATCACACAGTTTCTGACGAGGATCTCGAAAATCTTTCTGAGAAAAGTGGAATGACTACAGATGAGGTGAAGACCTGGTTTGCTGAAAAAATGGAGCAAGAAAACCAGATGGCATCAGACATGGGCAGTGATGACCCCCACTCAGATTGTAGCGAGAAGCAAGTAATTAGAAAAGGAACATGTGATGGTTTTTCGGAGGTGTCGGAGAGCAGCGAAACTTGGGAACCAGCGACGCAGGAAGGCAGTAGAGACCCCAGTCAGACTTGCAAGAAGTCCAGCATCCAGCTTGGTAAGAAATCACAATTCTGTTATCTTGCAAACTAGTGAGGCTGGCATAAGGTCTAGTTTACATGGGCAACGTTACCGCATCAATGTGTTTTGCAACAACAAGTTTCATGGAATCGATATCTTGTGGTATTTCCCACTACAATAACATCCAATGGCAACATTCTATTGCTGCAACAAAGCTGTGCATGTGAACCAGGCCAAATAATAGGAACTGTAGCAGTTCTGGAGCGAACCAACTGCATTGTAAGGCTTTTTTCCCCCTTGAAGGCTGCAGAGGTCTCTGAAGCAATCACTGTAATTCTGTATTAATCTCTTTTGGCACAGTTGATCTGCTGACAATAGCAACAATTGTCTTCATACGTCAGCCTTACTGTAGAATGTCTGCCAGCACTGTTTAAAGGGGAACCACCACCCAATATAAAGTTGCGCCCCCCCCCCCAATAATTAGGTATATGGCGACATGCTTCCTAATAGCGTTATTATCTTACAAGTACCGCGATCTGAAGTAATCCTGTTTCTTCAGAGACTGACGGCCAGGCTTGCACGCAGACATCTTGTCTTAGAGACACCTGCGGTCTCCTCTAGGAGGCACTGCATAGAGCCGAAAGCCACCGGAAGGGACTGACGCTGCAGGAGCGCAGACAGCTCTAAAGCAAGAAGCTCGGCGTCAGATTGTGGTACTTGTGGCAGATAAGACTATTAAGAAGGTAGTCGACATATGCCTAATTATTGGTGGTGACTTTATATTGGGTGGTGGTTCCACTTTAATTCTCACATTTTTGGCAAATAAAATGAAATATCTCAAACAGTTTATGAGGGAAAAAAAAAAAGCCAAAATAAATGGTTAGAAGTGGTTTTGAAAGTTCCCTTTAATGACCACAGCGATGGACAAAGCATTAATGATTTATGGGAAAGTAAAGCAATGCACTGGAAAACTCTCTAGCCTTCAAGGGTTAAAAAAAAAAAAAAAAAAAAATCTATTCAAGTGCGTGGTAATTTAGGAATTTTTCTCTGTCTCCCCCTAGGGTGCAATTGGTTTACTCCAGAATAACTCCAGTTTGATTTTATGAATATTGGCCCATTGTGCTCAGAAGCTACTACACACAGAGAGGTGGTATGGGATTAACCCTTTGAATGGCAGCGTTATCCAATGTATTGCATTTCAATGTGTTGGATACTTCTCTGGCACATAAAGCGTTAAAAACCACTCTGCCTGTTTTTCCGCAGGGATTGCCCAAATATTGTACTTTGTAATGTATACTAAATAATCGAGTTCGCTATTGTGAACAGTCTGCACCGCTGCCCATAGGCTGCAATGCAGATCAGCTCCTCTCTACCCATGGGTATCCTTTTAAATGGTCACATTCGAAATATCATCATGTCGCCTGGATGAAAAGGGGCGACATGAGAATCTCGTCCTGCATATAAGTGCGAGATTCTCATGTCCCCTTCTTAAATGCCACTGTATATCTTTATCTGGATCCAGTCTGTATGCTTTTTTGGATGCTGAGTCTCCATCTGTGCCAGACGTGTTTTATGATAACAGATGAGAGTTGGTACCGTGTTAGCCTTAGAAATACAGGAGGCAAATATAGTTGTTGATACCTTTATTGGCTAACTAATCGGGATTAAAGGGATAGTAATACTTAAATGTAAAAAAAAATATGTTATAGGGTTTATCCTCCTGAGTAAAACAAAACTTATTAATTTTCAAAGTTGAATTTTTTAGGTGCAATATCACAGTGGCCTGAAATTGTACAGTGGCGCAGTTGCTATACCATCCTATGGAGATTTATGGTCCCGGAACCAGAACTTTCCATAGGATCGTGTAGCAACAGCACCACTGTACAATTTCAGGCCACTGTGATATTGCACCTAAAAAATTCAACTTCGAAAATTAATAACTTTTGAGTGAAACACCTTTCAGCAGTTGGGAGTACTCTTGTTTTACTCAGGAGGATAAACCCTACAACATATTTTTTTTTACATTTTAAGTATTACTATCCCTTTAAGATGTAAGCTTTCAAGACCTCAGACATGTTATATGATAAATCATAGAAACATTACAAGGGACTTTTAGATGTCTAATGGACTGCCTGTGGCTTCCTGGTGCACAGTTTCATTTTTTTGCATGGAACACAAAGGGTTAAGCTACACATGGAACAAACATACCTAGGCTTTTTAGTCCTTTGTTCCACATGTAGCTTAACCCTTTGAGTGCCACACAAAAATATGAAGTTGCGCACCAGGAGATCACAGGCGGTCCGTTAGCCATCTAAAAGTCCCTTGTAATGCTTCTATGAATTAGCATAACAGATGTCTGGCACAGATGGAGACTTGGCATCCAAAAGAACATATTACCTCACCAGACTGGATCCAGATTCAAGTATGCAGCGATGGCATTTAAGAAGGCAACGTGAGAATCTTGCACTTATATGCAGGGTGAGATTCTCATGGCTCCCTTTTGTCCAGGTGACATGATGATTGCGGTGTGCAGCCGCACAGTATTTTAAATGCAACCATTTAAAAATGAACCCTACCCATGAGTGCAGTGGAGTTGCTTCATTAATGCGTGGCTAATTATCAGTGGGAACATCCTAATAGCCAGCAACGTGCTCCAAGTACAGACTGTTAGTGCAGCATTAAAAACAATGCACAGACAATCGCAACTGTGAAATACTTTGTCATACACTACTGGGGGGAAGGGGATGCACTAAGCAGTGATAAAGAGATGATAAAGTGATATCACTTCTCCATTTCCTATGTTATTCTATAGAGTAAATGCACTAAGTTTTCTCCAACTTTGGAGATCTTAGTGAATAGGCTCTATTGAATAACATAGGAACTGGAGAAGTGATATCACTGGAGGAGTCATCTCCACTTCATTACTCAGTGCATAACACCCTTAATCTCCTTGGTGGTCACAGTACAAAATTGCAGGGCAGTTTAAAAAAAAACAAAAAAAAACAACAAAAAAAAAAACATTGAGCTGGCACTCAATAGGTTAATTTGACATCAGACTTCTCTTTGCAGCATGTTCTGTCACAGTTACTTCAAAGTAATGCTTTGGACACCTCTCGGTCACACAAAGGATTAAAATCTTGATATTAATTGAAATATACTGTATCTATGGCCATTAGTGGCAAAATAATCGTTTACATTTTCTCTGTCATCCAATACAGGTTACTGGTAACTTTGGGTAGGCGATCCACCCCTTTAAGTAGGCAGGAACAATTCTAGAAGTGAATGCAGGGGGTGGAGCCTACCTTCCCTCCTTGGCTGCAGCTAGCCAGGCGGATCCATTAAGATTTGTTCCTTGGTGAAGACACAGACAAGAGAACAGTTCTGCTATAGTTTTAGCTATTTTTTTATTTTTATGTTAGAAATGGAATACCACCATTAGGCGGATTACCATAACTGACAATGCCCTTAGATGTGGCTAGCTCAGTATCCAGGTGCTTTTTGTGGACCTTAAGCCTCGAGGGGGAAAATCTTGGGTTCAAGTTCTTTGCTCAGGAGTTGCACCCTGAGGCTTCTTCTCAATACATAGTAATCTGAAGACAGAAGATCTACAGGAAAGGTGAGCAACCCTTTGAGTGCTGCAGGTCCACATGTCCCACAGTGCCCCTCCGCACAGGGGTTTTCCTTTGGAGTTCCTGTTACGCACTCCTGCACTCATTGGGTCTATCTGTATGTCTGTTGGGTGTTTTGGAACAAGTTTCTGTGGTAACTTAACCCTTTATCTGCTGGTTTTGCATCTTTTGGGGGGTTTATTGGCACTTTCCCTACTGGGTTCAGTGTTATTTTTTGGGTCTACTAATATGTTCTAGTGATGATTCATGTAATTTTAATTACAGTTTCAACTCTGCAAAATTTGTGTTCCAAGGCGCGCTTTATTGCATAGACGCCATTGCGCCATTCACTTGTATGGGACTGTACAGTTTGGGATATATCTCTGCAACCGCTCAATGTAGTGACTTCAGAGATGGCTCATTTTAATTGTCTGCCCTTGCTCTGTCATCCGGTTAACGTTTTAAGTGTGTTGGGGGGCTCGGGGGGCTTCAGGCACTGTTGGGGTACTTTTTCTGGGAAAACTGCATTTCCCATGAGTGCTTGCTTCGCACCCTTGTTTCTGATTGGCTACCACGTGACAGCTATTTTGTGCCTTTTCCTGAACGAGTATCCTATGCGGGGCTTGGACTCTCCTTCTCTCCTCTGCAGATTAACCCTTTGACTGCCAGATAAGTGCATTTTAGCGATTTTCTGGGGTGAAATATTAATCTTACACACCGTATTTGTGGATTCCTTATACTTTAAACATTTTGACACTGTGAGAATGTCTAATCTGTTAGAGCTGGCGGCCAGGCCTAAGACTAAGGACGCTGGGGTCTCTGTCTCCCCTATTGTGCATTGCTCCTCATGTCATTCAGGGTTACCTAGAGAATTCTCAGGTCATTTATGCCCAGCATGTTCTGATGCGCCTGAGTCTCTCCCAGGGACCTCCAGCCATGCATTAGAGCCAGTTTGGGTGCAAGAGTTCAAGGCTGCTACTAGAGACCTCTGGTCTACATTGCAACTCTTTCCATCCCACTTACAGGAGGTCTTCCACCCTGGCAGACCCGGTCTTCCGTCAGATCTTCCCTGCCGAAACCACAGGGAGTACCTGACGTATCCGATTCCTCTGAGGAGGAACTGTTGGTGGATTCGGATGTTGAGGAATATTCTGCTGTGGGCTCCTCTCAGTTTTTTGGTGACCACATTGAGGCTGATCCTGATCCCTCGGCTGAGGGCTTGATCAGAGCCGTCTTGACCACCCTAAACATTCCCCTAGTTCAGGAGGTTTCTTCGGATCCCTCTGATGTATTTCAGGAGGATAAAAGACTCTATACTTGTTTTTCCACCTAACCCCCCCACTCTTGACCGCCTTGTGTCTGATGAGTGGAAGTCTCCGGACAGGAAACCTTCTGTTTCCAAGAAATTTGCCAAGCTTTACCCCTTCCCTGAGGCAGAGCTTGCTCAGAGGGTTCATCCCCCCCAAAGTGGATGCTCCTGTCTCCAGGCTATCTACGTCCACTGCCTTGCCAGTTGCTGATGAGTCTGCTCTGAAAGACTGGACTGACAAGAAACTTGATCTCCCTCAGGTCCATTTTTGCCACTGCTGGTACTGCCATGCGTGCAGTGTTCGCTGCGGCATGGGTGGACCGGACCATTGCGGTCTGGACTGAACAACTCACCCTGGCTGTACGTCAGGGTGATCCTGCTTCAGATATGTTGCGGCTTCTTGCCAACATTTCTGAGGCCCAGCACTATGTTTCTGCTGCTTTATTTGATGCCATCTGTTTTGGCAAGGGTTTCCACCATATCTGTGGTTGCCAGACATGCTCGTTGGCTCAAGATCTGGTCTGCTGACACTGCTTCCAAGAAAGATTTGCTCTCATTGCCTTTTCAAGGCACCGCTTTGTTTGGGCCAGATCTTAAGGATCTGATTAGTGAGGCCACAGGGGTCAAGAGTACCCTTCTGCTTATGGTCCCCAGGAGGAAGACTCCTCTCAAGCGTAATCGGCCTTTTCGTTCTTTCCAGACTGAGACATGTCCAGCGAACCAGGCGGTTCCCTCAGCTCCGTGTTCCTCCTCCAAGCCGAAACAGCAATGGAAGCCTAAGGCTTCCAAGCCTCATTTGGCATGACTCGCTGAATCCAGGTCCCCTCTCGGCTGTGGGTGGCCATCTGCATCACTATCACAGCGTCTTGGAGGATTCAGTGGCAGAACCGTTGGTTTTACAGGTGGTGGCAGAAGGGTACAGGATCCCTTTCACCTCTCTTCCTCCCTTTCGGTTTTCCCCCTCTCGTACTCCTCAGAGTGTAGAGATACGCCATATGTTCAATGGCGATATCCAGACCCTTCTGGACAAGGATGGTCTGGAACCCGTTCCAATTCGGGACAGAGGTATGGGGGTTTTACGCAGACTGTGGGGGTCCTTCGGGGTCATGCTCACAGGAGTCTTCTTTCCCTTCTACTTTCTAGTTACTAGTTAGTGTCTCAAATCTTACTGCAGCTGACTGGCTAGCTGCAGCCAAAGAGGGAAGGTAGGCACCACCCCCTGCATTCACTTCTAGAATTGTTCCTGCCTACTTAAAGGGGCGGATCGCCTACCCAGAGTTACCAGTAGCCTGTATGGACCAAGATAAAAGGATTTAACAGGTAATAATAAAATCCTCCTTTTTTTTTCCTTTCTTTCTTTAGAGGCTGATTGAACACAAGGGGACCTTTTGTAATCAAGAGGCAACAATGAACGTCACAACACGGTTCAACTGGGATCCAGTCACAGATACAGTGCCCACTTATTGCCACAGTTGGAGGTCAAAGTGGCAGTAGGAGCATTTTAGAGATGCATAGGAGTCAAAGGGATTGTCCGGACCCCATTGCCTTGCGCCAAATTCTGCCCATCACGAGAGACTTTTTTATTTTTATTTCCAGTGTGTATAAAGTAACACAGACTCTCCACTCTATTCATTCTCTTTCCAGATGTGTGATCCTTCTAATGCTTTGTAATTCTCGATTTCCATGTTCTGATCAGTGTATTGTATTGGTACAGATACTTATTTATATAACAATTACAAACTTAACAGTTTAGTACTCATGAGCTGATAATTTACTACCAAACTTTCTAGTGGACATTTTGTTTGGACTAATTGGTTATAAATAAAGATTTTTTTTTTTTCCTCCCGCTCTTTTATAACCGATCTATAATAGGTTTATAGGTTCAGAAAACCCTAAATATGAACTGGAGTAATATATACACTTTAAAGGATAGTAATGTATCAAAATAAAAGCAGCTCCAATTAATCTTCATAGTATTTGGGCCATGGAGAGTGTTATTTCAATTCTGTCAGAGTTGTAGTTCAAGAGTAATTGAATGATAAAGTATCCCCCTCCTTCCCCTTTTACTGATGTAACACTACTCACCTCAGAGCAGCAGGGTTGTGTCCAGATAGTTTGCAGAGAGGGACAATCTTCAATTGGCATAAGGGAAAAACCTGTGGGGGTGGGGGGGTCAGCATTTTCATTGTTCTCACAATAAGAAAATTGTCCCTTGCTGTGAGCTGTCTGGTCTTAAAGTGTTAGTAATGTCTAAAAAAAGTTTTTTGCATTTAGAAGAGGTTAAAAAGCTGATCTTTTTTTAGCTCAGCTTTTTAAGCTCTTGTAAATGCAAAAAAACTTTTTTTTTAGACATTACTAACACTTTAAGACCAGATACCACATCTATGGAGAGATGGCTTACATTATGTAAAAGGGGTGGGAGGGGGATACTTTATCATTCAATTACTCTTGAACTACAACTCTGACAGTATTGAAGTGAAGTAACATGGCCCAAATGTTATGAAGATTAATTGGAGCTGCTTTTATTTTGAAACATTACTATCCCTTTAAATACACTGTACTTCTTGCCATGTCTGCCTGTTTTGAGGCCTTAAATCTAGTGCCTTTCTTGAGGGAGCGGATATTCCTGTCTGTTCCAGACTCTCATTGATTATCCAGGATTATCCATGAATGGGCCGAGAGAGAGAAATATCTTTTAATACAAGAGCAATGGGCAATAACCCTAATCCATTAACTGGCATTAGAATTCATTTTTCAATACAAAGAGTTGCCCTTAGGTTGGGCAAGCTGTGCCACCTTCTGTTTCACAACCATTGCCATTATCCTCAGTGAGCCTTTAAAAATGATTTGCTCGTCCTTTGGTTTAGGGTCTGGATAAGCCCAGAAAGCCAATGCAGAGTTTTGGTCAATGCTCAGACATCTTAGAACAGTTCAGAGACAAATGCCTCTGTGTGAGTACTGATTGGGTTCGCATGGCAACTGAAGCTCCAAACAGTTGGTTGTCTGGGTCAGGTCCTTCGCTTTGGAAGTGGCAGGAAGGGGGATATGAAATCTCATATATCTTTACTAAATTAACACCTTCACGTCTGATGAGGTACCTGGACCGTCACGCTGGTCCGACACTTAAAGGGATAGTATTACTTCAAAATTACTATCCCTCATATTGTAGCCCTTAATAAACAGAGTTAAATGACACCAGCGGCATCTCTCAAACCTTTATGGTTTAAGAGATAGCCGCTTTCAAAGTTTCCTCTCCCCTGCTGGCAGCGTTCTGCTGCCAGCAGGAGCATACGGTCTCTGAATCAAGCGAGGCTCTTCAGCAGAGCCGATATCTCGTTATGGAAGGAAAAATGATTAATTGAAACAGTCTTCTACATGTGCTTGGTAACCAAGCACACATAGAAGACTGTTTCAATGAATTATTTTTCCTTCCATAACGAGATATCGGCTCTGTTTAAGAGCCTCCGTCTGTCCTCGGACCGGATTCCCCTGCTGGCAGCAGAACGCTGACTGCAGGGAGAGGAAACTTTGAAAGTGGCTATCTCTTAAACCATAAAGTTTTGAGAGATGCCGCTGGTGTCATTTAACTCAGTTTATTAAGGGCTACAATACTAGGGATAGTAATTTTGAAGTAATACTATCCCTTTAAGGACTAGTGACGGTCCTGGCACGTCACATACTTTTATTCACCGCGCTACTGCAGGAGTATGGTGAGTAATAGCGGGAACTGAAGTTGATCGCTCCAAGACTGGAGCGATCTCTTTCAGCCCCTCATTCGGTGTGCCGGCACACGTGATCAGTCACGTGGGGCGGCACGTCGAACTTCCCTATCTGGTCCTTAAAGGACCACATACCCCGGGGCTGCTGGTCCTCAAGGGGTTAAATAGCATGACTGACATCAGTCACACTTTGTGGATCAGAATAAGTATTAATATCTTTAATTTAGAGGTTCTTGCATTTAAATAGCATGCACACAGTGCTGTGGAAATTCATGTCAGTGGATATTTCTAGCTGATGTTAGCTAATCATTGTAGCAGAGAAGTTCCCATTACTTTGCCACTAGCATGGTCGAGGTAACAGAGTCTGCGTCACACTTAGGGTGGTATTGGCAGATGAAGACGTGCAATTCTTGAGCAAACGGATTACTCCATAGGGAATAAATGAAACTCCCCAATGGCTTAAACTGGTCTTTTAACCCCCTTAATGCCAGAGAGGTTGCCAACTCATTGGAAGCAATTGCATTGGAGACCGCTGTAGCAATCAAACGATTAAATGGATAGTAGTGTTTCACAAAAACATCCTCTCCAATTAATCTTCATGGTATTTGAGCCATGGAGAGTGTTATTTCAATACTGTCAGAGTTGTAGTTCAGGGGTCATTGAATGATAAAGTATCCCCCTCCCGCCTCCACTCACATGTGTGGAATCTGGTCCTGGAACCAGACAGATCACAGCAAGGGACAATCTTCTTACTGTGAGTATAAGGAAAACCCTGTCCCCTTGACATGGTTTTCAGGTTTTTCCTTATGCTCACTTTTTAGATTGTCCCTCTCTGTGATCCATCGGGACAGTCTTGCTGCTCTGAGGTGAGCAGTGTTACATCAGTAAAAGGGGCGGGAGGGGAATGTTTATCATTCAATTACTCTTGAACTACAACTCTGACAGTATTGAAATAACACTCTCCAAGGCCCAAATACTATGAAGGTTAATTGGAGCTGCTTTTATTATGAAACATTACTATCCATTTAAAATAGTGATACAGATAGTATGACCCAGAATAACTTTTTTTTTTTAAGCTAAATGATGAAAACCCATAGAATTATTCTCCGTTTCTCATGTGTATAAGGCTCGATTTGAAAACTGTACCATAGTGTAGAAATACAAATTCCTATAGCTTTAAATGAGACTTTTAACACCATGAATGCTAAAAATGTGCCGGAGACCTCTAGAATTTAATGGGTTAAAAATCCCATCAAGAATACAGTAAAGCTGCTCCATACTGGCCTTTGTTGCAGTTACTCATGACGGTAGTTGTCCCATGTGAAAGGTACCATAGTCCAGTATGTTATCTTTCACCACAGGCAACAGATCCAGTACAGTGTCACTGTTAATGTACACTGTGTATAAGGGGCTTAACCCCTTAAGTCCCAGTGATGTTTAAGCACCATCACTGCTATCCTTGCCGAAAGGACCGCTGACAGTCCTGGCACGTCACATATCTTTACTCCTGTGGGAGCACTGTGAGGGTCTGAAATAGAGTGCTCCAAGACTGGAGTGGTCACTATCAGAACCCCCCTTTCAGCGCTCCAGAACACGTATGCCGGCTCGCCAAACTTCCCTATCTGGTCCTTAAAGGGAAACCAACCCCAGGACCGTTTGTTCTTTGGGGGTTAAGGAACAAATCTAATTATTCCCAAATGTTGTGTATAACAGCCAGTACCTTCTATCTAAGCCAGTGGTTCTCAATCATTTTTTGTTCGGGGTACACTTAACACATCTAGAACATTCGTGTTACCCCTAACATATTTAATGTACTTTACCAAGGGCATAATGAAGGGTACAATACATAAATATACAGTTATTATTAGGTCTTACAATCATAGTAACAAAACTAAACATATTGTGCAGAACAATTTCTATTATTCTTTATTTAAAAGTCTATTTTTGTTATTCTTCATAGAAAATGTGGGGAACCCTAAGATGATGTCCGTGGCACTTTGCACCCTGGTTGAGAATCGCTGATCTAAGCATTTCAGTTGTTTGTATCTCTCCATCTTGTATGGGTTTTAGCCACCTCTCAGCTGTCCTCTGTAAACACACACAGACCATTTTTGATGGGATGAGTGGATTTGTTCCTTCCAGCTGATGTTGCTTGTATAAAGAGGGAGACTGGTCACAACTTTAGATTCTCATTTGAAATTTAAAGGGATAGTAATGTTTATTTTTAACATCCTTTAATAGTGTAGGTATTAAAAAAAAGAATTGTAATGATGTAAGTCCTGTGTCTCAAACCTTTATACTTTGAGAGAGATAACCGGCTAAAGTTCCCCCACGCCAGGCCGTTTCGCAGGAGTCAGCGATCTAACTGACAGCAGGCAATTCCGGGAATTTGACCAGGCAGCGGCTCTTCAGCAAAGCCGAAATAGCACCATCTAAAAATAAATATTTCATTGGAACGGTCTACAAAGTGTGCTTGCTAACCAGGCAACTTTGTAGATCATTCCAATGAAGTATTTCTTTTTAGATTTCGGAGACCGCAGGAGATGCGTGTTGGCCGTTACAGCTGACAGCAGGACATGCGTGTCGGCCAACTCTAGGGGCTCTTCAGCAGAGCAGAGAGACCGAAATCTAAAAAGTAATACTTCAGTGGAATGTTCTACAAAGTGTGCTTGGTTTGCAAGCACACTTTGTAGACCATTCCAGTGAAATATTTTTTATATTTTGGTATTTCGGCTATGCTGAAGAGCCGCCTGCCGGTCCCCGGACCAGGATCTCCTGCTGTCAGCTGTAGGGAAATGGGAGGGAGGGGGGAAACTTGGAACTTTAAAATGTTCTATCTCTCAAACCATAAAGGTTTGCGAGATGGGACTGAGATCATTTAGACATTACTAACGCTTGTCCTGAAAAGCTACCAGCAGAGCCTGTTTTGAGTATAATATGCTGATAATAGTACAGGTTTTTCATGTAGAGGAGTTGTTAAATGGTAGTCCCCAACCAAGGCAGGTTATACACTAGTGAGTGATAAAGTGGAGATCACTTCTCCAGTTCCTATGTTATTCTATGGAGCTATTGTACTAAGATCTCCCAGTCTGGAACAATATTAGTGCATTGGCTCCATAGAATAGCATAGGCCCTGGAGAAGTCCTCTCCACTTTATCAGCTTCCTGTATCTTCCCCCAGATGTTAAAGGAGAATCACCATCACCTAATAATTACCTGCACTTAACAGGCGACAGGATTTTCTGACCTAAAAAGTTATGTTTTGAACAAAAGGCAAAATGAATATCTTAAGTCAGTCCTGGAGTTCATGTCCATGGAGACTGACATGACAGTTGCTGGCAGGTTTTCTTTCCAAACTGAAGCAGGCAGAGTGCGTGATCCTACTTAAAGGGATAGTAATACCTAAAATGTAAAAAAAAAATATGTTGTAGGGTTTATCCCCCTGAGTAAAACAAGAGTACTCCCACTGCTGAAAGATGTTTCATTCAAAAGTTATTAATTTTCAAAGTTGAATTTTTTAGGTGCAATATCACAGTGGCCTGAAATTGTACAGTGGCGCTGTTGCTACACGATCCTATGGACAGCTCTGGTCTCAGGACCATAAATCTCCATAGGATGGTGTAGCAACAGTGCCACTGTACAATTTCAGGCCACTGTGATATTGCACCTAAAAAATTCAACTTTGAAAATTAATAACTTTTGAATGAAACATCTTTCAGCAGTGGGAGTACTCTTGTTTTACTCAGGGGATAAACCCTACAACATTTTTTTTTACATTTTAGGTATTACTATCCCTTTAACCCTGTGAATGCTAGAGGGATATGTTGAATACCTCTCTGGCACTCAAAAGGTTAAGAACCAGAGGGGTGAGCAACACAACTGTATGCAGGAAAATACGCATCATGCAATCTCCTAAAAGTTTCCAGGAGGTGCCAAATGGAACCCAGCGCAGGTCAGAGCCGCATCCTTGCACAGTCCCCCGTCCACATGAAGATGCATGGTATTCTGCTTGACATACTGAATTTTTTTCTTTTCTTTTTATTATGTGCTGTGCAGTCAGCTTCCTCCATTGTTGCCTACATAGGTGGTGGCTGCTGGGTTAAGGGGGGGGGGGGGTCTTGTTTGTGCACCTAGATACCCTCAACTCCTTAGGATGTTGGTAATCCTCTAGAAGAGGTGTTAGTTCTTCTTAACTGTGCCCTCTAGTGGCCATATTGCAGACAGGTATTCTGTTACATTCTCTTGGCGAGGTAAGCCCCTGACCAACTGTTCTCTGTAGAATGATAGTACCAGCTGTACATTCTGGTTTTCATAAAAAACAAGTTTACTGCTCATTTAAAGAGTTAGGATTTTTCTGTGCGGTGATCTGTTTTATGTCCTGTGGTGTAGCCAGCAACTGTCATGTCTGCTTCAATTGACATGACAGCCAGGACTAATTGAAGAAGATACCTTTGGGGGGGGGTATCTTAGGGGCCCATCAGTATTTTCTTGCTCTATAAAGGTATGCATATGGTGGCTATTATTAGATATTACTTCACCTTTCTACATCATCCTATTTAATTGCGTGTAACCCACAGCATTCAAAATTTCCTTTAATGAAAATGAGGGTTCCCCCCAATTTTTTAAACCCCATACACACCACCTCTGTGCCTTTAAAGGGTTAATTAGACTTCACAACAGTACCAACTAGTGTCCTAAAATCAGTGGTTTTATTGATTTAGAATGACCTCTGTGGAACAGTTTGAATAAAACTACAGCTCTCCAGTTACAGTAACACCACCACCTGGTGACCAAAATAAAACATTACAGGAATAAAATAAAATAGCTGTTTATGTAAGTAGATACATCTTTACAATGCAACGGTTCCTGTGTGCAGAGGACTGGAGGTGAGAATGACTTAGAAGACTAAGTGCAACGATTGCCAGCATCATAGGAGGAACAAAGAGGTAATATTTCAAGGAAGGTACCAGAAACTTTACCCACCAATCTGAATGTTACAACTCTAGCATTTGTGAGGGGGGGGGGGACCCAGATTATGGCGCCATAAGGTTACATTTTACTATTTAAAAGGTTTCACCTGCCTACTGACATTTTCAACCAAGCACCTAAAAGCAAATTTGCTTTTTTTTTTTTTTTTTTTTTTTTTTTTTTTTAAACTTAGAAAATTAATCTTGGCTGCAAGTTCTTTCCTCAGGAGTTGCCCACTGAGGCTTCTTCTTGATATATGGTAATCTGAAGATAGAAGACCTGCTAAAAAGGTGAACACTCTTTGAGTGCTGAGGTCCACATGTCCCATGCTTCCCCTCTGCACAGGGGTCTAATTTGGAGTTCCTATTACATACTCGGGCACTCACTGGGTTTATCTATATGTCTGTGAGGTGTTTGGAGTACGTTTATGTGGTAACTGAACCCTTTGACTGCTGGTTTAGCATCTCTTGGGGAGGGGGGGTTGTGGGCACTTTCCCTACTGGGGTCAGTGTTTATTGGCTGTACTGACATATTCTAGTGGCCCTTGGAGTGGTTTTACATTTTGGTATTCACACTGTAAATTTTGTGTTCTGCGCCTCCGTTTCTCCATTCACTCCTAGGGGACTTAACATTTTGGGACATATCTCTGCAACCGCTCCACGTGGCGAGGTCAAAGATGGCTGATTGGGTTGGTCTGCCCTTGCTCTGTTATCCGGTCAACATTCTGGGCTTGTTGAGGGGCTCAGGGGGCTTCGGGTACTGTTGGGGTACTTTTTCAGTGAAACTACAATTCCCATGAGTGCTTGCTTTGCACGCTCGTTTCTGATTGGCTCCCACCTCGGCAGCCATTTTGTGCCTTCTCTGAACAAGTATCCTACGCAGGGCTTGAACTCTCCTCTCCACAGCAGTTTAACCCTTTGCCTAACAGATAAGTCTATTTTAGCGTTTCTGGGGTGATTTTAATTATGATATACACTTTTTTGGGTGTTTGACTCTGTGAGAATGTCTGTTCAGTTAGACCTTGGAGCTAGGCCTACAACTAAGGACACTGGGGCGTCTGTGTCCCTCACTGCTCCTCATGTCACTCAGGGTTACCTAGAGAATACTCAGGTCACGTTTGCCCAGCATGTGCTGCTGCCCCTGAGTCCCCTGCAGGGGCCTCCAGCCATGCACTAGAGCCAGTTTGGATGCAAGAGCTTAAGGCTACTACCAGGGACCTCCGGTCTACCTTACAACTCCTTCCATCCACCTTGTAGGGGGTCTTCCACTAATGGCAGGCCCCCACCCCTATCAGATCTTCCCTGTCTAAACTGCCGGCTGTACCTGATGTGTCTGATTCCTTTGAGGAGGAATTATTGGTGGATTCTGATGACTTCTGCTGTCCCTTCCTCTCAGTTTTTTGGGGACCCCTTTGAGGCTGATCCTGTTCCATTGGCTGAGGGCCTGATCAGGGCTGTGTTGAACACCCCGAACATTCCTTTGGTACAGGAGATGTCCTCTAACCCATCTGATGTGTTTCAGGAGCCTGTCAGCCCCCATACTTGTTTTCCACCTAACCCCACCCTTGTCCATTGGTGTCTGAGGAGTGGAAGTTTCCAGACAGGAAACAGTCTGTCTCTAAGAAATTTGCTAAGCTTCACCCATTCTCTGAAGCAGCCCTAGCTCAGTGGGTTCATTCTCCTAAGGTGGATGCTCCTGTTTCCAGGCTAAGTCCACAGCCTTGCCTGTGGCCGATGTATCTGCTCTGAAAGACTAGACTGACAAAAAGCTTGAGACTTCTCTCAAGGCCATTTTTGAGATGGCTGGTTCTGCCCTGCATTTGGTGCAGTGTGGGTGAATAGGGCTGTAGCTGTTTGGACTAAACAGCTCACTTCAGCTGTCCATCAGGGAGCTCCTACTGCTGACATGTTGCAGCTTCTCGCCAACATCTCTGAGGCTCAGCATTATGTTTCTGTTGTCCTGTTTGATGCTGTGCGTATGGTAGCCAGGGCATCCACCATGTCTGTAGTAGCCAGATGCGCTCTTTGGCTCAAGATCTGGTCTGCTGACACTGCCTCCAAGAGGGGCTCTCCTGTCTTTGCCCTTTCAGGGCACCTCACTGTTTGGGCCTGATCTCAAGAACCTAATCAGTGAAGCCACGGGGGTAAAAGTACTCGTCTACCAGTGGTCCCTAGGAAGAAGACGCCTGTCAAGTGGAATCATTTTTTTCGTCCCTTTCAGGCTGAGTCAAGCCAGGCGGTGCCTTAGGCTCCGTGTACCTCAACCAAGCCTAATTCCTCTGCTAAGCCTAAGGCTTCCAAACCTCCTTCTGCATGACTCGCCGAATCTAGGTTCCCACCAACAGGTGGGGGTGGCTGCTTGCGCCACTACCTCTCTGCTTGGAAGCCTCTGTGGCGGACCCGTGGGTTTTGCAGGTGGTGGCTACGGGATCCATGGAGAATTTTAGTGCAATACTGTCAGAGTTGTAGTTCAAGAGTAATTGAATGATTATCAATGAGTATCCCCCTCCCTTGGCCTTCTCTTCTCGCTCTCCTCTGGGAGTAGAAAGGCCCTGCTTGGCAAAGCGGTCTTGGAACCAGTTCCTCCTCAGGAACGGGGGTTGGGGTTCTACTCCAATCTCTTTGTGGTTTCCAAGAAAGACGGCAGCTGTCGTCCCATTTTGGGTTTGAAGGATCTCAACTCCTTTGTGGTCAGGTCCCAGTATCCACTATGCACGGTGATCGCTGCCATGTCCTCTGGGGAACATATGGCTTCTCTGGATCTTCAGGATACATATTTGCACGTTACCATTCTTCCAGAGAGTCTGCAATATCTCCGCTTTGCCTGAGATCGAGGGCATTTCCAGTTTTCTGCCCTCCCCTTTGGCCTGACCACGTTCTCAAGTCTTCAACAGAGTGCTGGGAGCCTTGATTTCCTTCTTCCATCGGGATGGCATCAGTTACACCGTACATGGACTACCTCTTTCTAAAGGCATCTTCTCCAGAACTCCTCCATCAGCAGATGCAGGACTGCATTCATGCTCTGTCCTGTCATGGATGGATCATCAATCTGGACAAGACAGAACTTATTCCTTACCAGAGGATGGTGTTTCTAGGCCTCGTCTTCAACACTCAGAGAGGGATGGTGTTTCTCATGGATGAAGTGGCTCATCAGATAGCACTGATTGTCCAGGCTGTCCTGAATCAGGATCCGGTTCCAGCCACAAAGTTGTCATCCCTGGTGTGGAAGTTCATTTACACCATAGAAGCGGTTCCGTTTGCCATGGTCCATACCAGGGAACTTCAGAGGTTGGCCGGATCTCCTGGAGAGATCCCTATCTCTCCCTCTATCATGGTGGCTTAACCTGGGCAATCTGCTGAAAGGCAGGCCCTTCGTAGTGCCATTCTGGACTATAGTGATGACAGATGCCAGCCTCTCCAGGTGGGGAGCAGTCGTGGAGCCTTTGAATGCTCAGGGCTGGTGGTTCCAAGAGGAATCTCTCATTCCCATCGTCCTGGAGCTTCGGGCGATATTTCATGCCCCGTGACACTGGACGCGCCAACTGGAGGATTGCCCTGTCAGAGTCCAGTCAGACAACGCCACAGCAGTAGCCTACATCAACAAGCAAGGCGGCACAAGAAGCTTCACAGCTTGGTTAGAGGTCAAGGCTATTTTTGTCCTGGGCAGAGGAGAAAGTCCATATTTCTGGCGTAGACAACGTTCTGGCAGACTTCCTCAGTCGACAAGGAGAGTAGGAACTGCATCAAGAGGTGTTCGACCTCATTGTCCAGCAGTGGGGTCTTCTGTGCATCAACCTGATGGCAACAAGACACAACAGGAAGGTTGCAACGTTCTGCTCTTGCTGGGTGGACCCTCTGGCTTCAGAAGTGGATGCTTTGTCGATTCCGTGGATTTTTCCTCTGGCATTCCTTTTTCCTCCTATTCCCGTTTGCACAGGGTGATCAGGAAGCTGCGACTGGAGCGTTGCCCGGTCATTCATTGCTCCATACTGGCCTCAACAGGCTTGGTTTCCAGGAGCTTCTGGACCTCTTCAGCTCCCCTCCCATCCGGATCTTCTTCTACAGGGTTACCTGTGGAAGGAGGATGTTCATCGTCTGGCTTTGACGGCATGGAGATTGAATCCTCAATTTTGGAGAAGGGTTTTTCTTCTGGTGTGGTGGCTACGATGCTTAGTGCCTGTAAGCCGGTTTCCTCTAAGGCCTACCTTTCACACTTGGTGTGAGGATAGGGACCTGTCTCAGGATTTTGATCTTCCTACAGGCCTTTCCTTCCTCCAGGATGGTGTGGATAAGGGTCCCAGTCTGAGTTCTCTTAACGCTCAGACTTATGCTCTCTCTGTTTTCTTTCAGAGGTGCCTTGCTATTCTTCCTGATGTCAAGGATTTCTTCCAGGGCGTTGCTCATTCCCTTCCTGTGTTTAAGGCTCCCGCTCCTCAGTGGGACCTTAACTTGGTTTTGGGCATCCTTCAGCTCCCTGCCTTTGAGTCTTTTGGCCACTATTCCGTTATGTTTGCTGACGTGGAACATGGCATTTCTCCTGGCGATAGTGTCTGCATGCCCTGTCTTGTCAGCCACCCTTTTTGGTGTTTCACAAGGACAAGGCAGTGCTTTGCACAAGTTTCTCCCGAAGCTGGTGTCGGAGTTCCACATTAATCAGGAGATTGTGGTTCCTTCTTTCTGCCCTAACCCTACTTCTGACAAGGAGAAGGATCTTCACTTGTTGGATGTTGTGCACTGTCTCAGGTTCTACATGCACCGCAGTGAGTCCTTAAGGCAGGCTGATTCTTTCCTTTTGTCATTCCTGTGGGTCCCAGGGCAGGTGAAGCCTGCTTCCAAGATAACCATTGCTTCTTGGATTGAAGCCACTGTTCGTAGGACTTATGAACTTTGGAAGAAGCTTGCCCCCTTTCGAGGGGCATTCTACGAGATCTATTGGGGCATCTTGGGCCTACAAAAATCAGGCCTCAGCTGATAAGTTGTGTAAGGCGGCTACTTGGTCGTCTGTCCATACGTTTCACAAACACTATGGTGTGGATGTCCTGGCATCGGCCGATGCCAGATTTGGGAGGAAGATCCTGGAGGCAGCCTTGCCTGTCTAGGATCTCTTTAGTCTCTCAGTACTCTTTCACTTTCGAGCCCTGTTGGCTCTAGTTCAGTTTGCTGTGTTTCAGTTTCTGGGGTCTGTTTTACCCCTGTTCAGTGTCAGTTGACACCTTGCGCTTATTGTTGAGCTATTCATGATCTGTAGGTTCATTGGTGCTCTGGTGACTTTGGGGGCCTGCGCCTGGTCCTTGCCTTTCTTCGTGCCCTGGGGAACTTAACTTTGGGATGTCCAACCATTATCAGTAACCTGTACTGGTTGACAGAGAAAAGAGGATTTTAGTCTTACCTGTTACCCCATACAGGTTACTGGTCTCCCACCCTGTCAAGGGACCATGCTTGGGTTTCCTGTGGCAGAAAGTGGGGATCCTTTAGGGTTCATGCTCATAGGAGTCTTCCTTCACCTACTTACTATCTAGTCAATAGTTAGTTTTCAAATCTTACTACATGGGGATTGGATAGCTGCAAGCTAAGGAGAGGAGGTAGGCTCCACCCAGCAGTAACTTCTCAGAATTGTTCCTGCCCATTTAAAGGGGCTGATCGCCTACCCAACATTACCAGTAACCTGTATGGGCTAAGAAAAAAGGATTTAACAGGTAAGACTAAAATACTCTTATTTACGTCATGAAATTCAGGGGACCCCTGCTTCCACTTCCAAAAAAAAAAAAAAATAAATAAATACCGGCTGGTCCTTAAAGTGGAACTTTCAGTTCATACTTAGTTGCCATGCATTCATTAAATGCACGGCAACTAGCTTTGAAATATATGTCTTTCCTTTACACTGTGATATTTTTTTTAAAGGTATCCTTCCTGTTTGGACACCGGAACCCAGGTTACAGCGCAGACCGCTTGTTCATGCGGCATCAGTCCTGGTCTCCATTGAGTAGCGCTGCAGTGCTCTATGTATGTATGTATCTTTATTTATATGGCGCCACACAGTGTACGCAGCGCCTTACAATATGGTTACCGGAAGGGACTGACTGCGCAGGCGCACAGACCGCACTAACCTGCCCATCAGTCCCCAAACGGGAAGGATTCCTTTACACTGGGCTATTTTTTAAAAGGTAAAACATTTATTGCAAAGCTAGTTGCCATGCATTTAATGAATGCATGGTGACAGTATGAACTGAAAGTTCCGTATTAAGGGGTTAAATAAACAATGTGAGTTTTATTGCTATGGAGCAATATGATACATTTTAAAACATAACACATATTCTGGTCTCCTACAACGAGGGACATCGGGATGGAAAAGTGGGGCACCTGGGAGATATGAAATACAAAACACTCTAAAGAAGTAGTTACTCAAAGAGCTGACAAAAAAAAAAAAAAAAAAAAAATCATACATTATGACTAGAGAAAAGGGTGCTTTCGACTAAAAGGCAGGGATTTTTTATGGTACAGGCTGTAATATTTGGAATTCTTAGACTCTGGCTACTGTGCTTGGAGATACTGTAGGTTATAAAAAAAAAAAAAATAAAAAAATTAAAAAAAAAAAAGTAATTGATACCTTTGTAGCTCAGAACACTATTGATAATTATGAGAGTGGGTTTCAAAGGAGATAGGACTTTGATCCAGAGAAATATCAAACTGCTATTTGTGTTCAGGAAGGAATTTTCTTTGCCCAATTGCGGCTTAAAGGGATAGTAATGTTTCACAAAAACCGCAGCTCCAATTAATCTTCACAGTATTTGGGCCATGGAGAATTTTAGTGCAATACTGTCAGAGTTGTAGTTCAAGAGTAATTGAATGATAAAATATCCCCCTCCTGCCCCTTTTACCTAGTGTAAGCCGCCTCCCCTCAGATATGGAATCTGGTCCACAGGTCAGACAGCTCACAGCAAGGGACAATCTTCTTATAGTGAACATAATGAAAGCCCTGCCCCATTGACAGATTTTTCTCTTATGTTAATTGAAGATTGTCCCTCTTTGCAGTCCACTTGGACACCACCCTGTTGCTCTGACCTGAGCAGTGTTACATCAGTAAAAGGGGCGGGGGGGGGGGGATACTTTATCAATTACTTTTGAACTACAACTCTAACAGTATTGGTATAACACTCTCCATGGCCCACATACTATGAAGATTTATTGGAGCTGCTTTTATTATGAAACATTACTATCCCTTTAATAAATATTCAACTAGTAATTCTAAATGCTACAATGTAGCAGTACGTCAGACATACTCTTTCCCTCAAACTTTTCAAAAAACGGACTGTAAGAGAAAACACGGACCCCACCTGCTTGCTTACCCAGCATCTTATAGCTAGTGCCCAACCTTGAACAACTGTGTACAAGCCCAGTAGCCACAACAGACTGTGTGGAATGAGACACACAGTTCTAAGGAGCGTGTGTGCGGCGACACAGACTTCTCATTTGGCTGGTACATGAAGCAGCAAACAGTGTAAACATGCAAAAGTCCATTTTACGTGTATAATATTTAAGTAATATTCTTTTAACCACTTGTATGCAAGCAAGGCCTCCAATGCATTACATAGCAATGGAGACCACTAGCATTCAAAGGGTTAAAAGGATCACATGAAGAACAGACTCCATTTTGGACATTAAAGGATCAGCAAAGTTTTAATATAGGAAAAAAGAAAAACATTTTCCTGCTGTGTAAAAGATGGATACTCACACTAATGGTAGTTGCTTTGTTAAAAAATGTTGTAGCAGTTCAAATGGTCATAAAGAAGTGATGATGTTACTATCACATTCTATGCAGCACTGTAGCCATTTGCTAACCGCTGCCATCAAAGTCACAATAATTACTGTCTGGACAGCAAGAGGAAATGTAATAACTCTTGAATAGTGTCTGTGTCTCTCTCTCTCAGGGTTCCTGATTTGCTGTCCACCCTGATGAGAGAGGGAGCAAGATAGTGATAGTTTACTCCTGGGAAAATCACTGCAGCAGGTCACCAAACTGCGCTGTGAGCCTAATCGCACGGGCAACGCCGTGCACCATCACTAGTATACATTGTTTGTTCTATCCCCCCATTATAAAGCTTTACTACTCCTTTTTGCTACAGAGTAGACTTGGATCTTACCACATGCCACTTCTAGTGAGACACATTGCATGCCTTACCATCATGTGGCATTAACTTCCAAATTAGGGTAGTGACATCACCAGGCTGCCATTAACCCCTTAAGGACCCATGACCGGCATGAGACAACCACTATTAAGGACCCCATGACGGTCCTGGCACACCATGGAATTCAGTGTTTTTCACGTGGCTGCATGTCAGTCAGGGACCACTAAATCGATTGAACAAGGGGAAAAAAAAAGCAAAAAAAAAAAAAAAAAACATGCCCTGTGGTTCTTAACTACTGGGTGCATGGCCAGTCCTTAAGGGGTTAAATATATAGCTTTGTCTGATCAACATCAAAACAGTTTACAAAAATGGAAAAGGATGTGGCATTAAGATACATTTTGCCATTCTACAAAAAAAAAAAAAAACACAACACAAGAACATGACGAAAAACAGTCTTTGTTTGTTTAGGTTTTCGTTTTTGTTGTGCTGTGAAAATGGAAGACACTGCCAACGTATATGATTCAACAAATAAAAATAAAATATTAAACAAACAGCCACGGAATAATGTCGACATGAAAATAAAGAATTTTGAAACATTGGTCTTGTAACGGCTTTGTTTCCCCAGAATGTCACACAGCCTTTATACCATGGATGAAGATGCCAAGGACTGGAATACAAAATGCGAAATGCGTCGGAAACCTTTCACAGTTTGAGAGAAGGTGGTTACTAAACAGAGAAGGGGCTGTCAATTGAAATGGTTAGTTAAACCTCAGTCTTTGCTAACTGCCCCACTAATATACAAGATAATACTTATATAAGTTCTAGAGTCTGTGCTGTAGGTATAGAGTTCCCGTTCCGGAAACAACGGTTATATTTGAACAAAATTATCCCGCGTGGGGGGTGGTGATTTTGGGGAGGCACACTTGTTAGACGTTATGTCCGAAGCTCAAATAGTAGCTTGGCTGGGCTCCCAACTTAAAAAGTTCCCATTGGGAGGAATGTAGGCTGGGATCCTGATTAATTCCAAGGAAAATCAGTCTGTTGATCCAAGACAAGGACATTCAGTTCACAGTTCACAGACGATTATCACCACTTAGACGAGTTTTCCGGAGGACCCTGGGGACGGAAGCAAATTGAAAAAATGATAAAATAGGACTTTTAAGCAAGAATAGCAATATTTAGACAAATCAATAAACTCTGCATCACATTCTGTATTAATCATATGAAAGACTGAACCATATTAACCCCTTAACGGTCATAGTACATCATGGGTCGCTCTGAGTTAACGACCCGTGACATACTATGACCGTCGTGGAATTCTGGGCTCCCCCCGCGGCTGCACGCCGTTCGGGGAGTTCGGAACCGGAATAAAAAAAATTTAAAAATGCTCCATGGTCCTTAATCCCTTAAGGACCAGCGCGATCCCATGCGTCCGGCACTTGCGGACCACGGGGCATTTTTTTTTTTTTTTTTAATAGCGCTTCCAGTTCAGGGCTTCCTGAGCGGCGTGCAGCCATGCCAGGAGCCCTGAACTCCATGCCGTGCCAGGACCGTCATTGGTCCTTAAGTGACGGACCGCCATGACGGTCCTGGCACGGCAATGGTCCTTAAGGGGTTAAGTGACCACGATGCGACGATCGGCTGGTCGTTAAGGGGTTAATAAATATCTCAGTCTTTGAGAATCAAAGGAGCTACATAAGTTTTAGAGTAGTGATGGGCAACTGAAATCATCCTGCTACTGTGACCCCAACTCCCATCCCTCTCAGCCAAATTGACAGGCTAAGTATGAGGGAAGTTGTAGTCCAACAACAACGAGAGGACCTGAAGTTTCCCACCTATGTTAAGGGGTCTATGATGCAGGTCGGCCCCTTATGGAAAGTGTAAAGTCTCATGTTTTGCTATGCGTATGCAAAATGACCTTCCATCTGTTTGTTTTATGCACTAAGGCAGTGTTTCTCAACTCCTACCCTCAGGAACCACTAACAGGCCAGGACTTAGGGATTTCTCTGCTAGAGCACAGGTGTGGTGATCAGAGGCTCATTCACATTGATTAACTTACCTGTGCACTAACAAGGAAATCATCAAATCCTGGCCTATTAGTGGGTCCTGAGGATAGGAGTTGAGAAACACTGCCCTAACCCATTATCTGAAATTCTCAGGATACCCCCTAACCCAGTGTTTCTCAACTCCTGTCCTCAGGACCCACTAACAGGCCAGGACTTAGGGATTTCTCTGCTAGAGCACAGGTGTGGTGATCAGAGGCTCATTCACACTGATTAACTCACCTGTGTTCTAACAAGGAAATCATCAAATCCTGTCCTGTTAGTGGGTCCTGAGGACAGGAGTTGAGAAACACTGCTCTAATACATGATAAAGAGGTGATCAAGTAGAGATAACCTCTCCAGTGATATCATTTTCAGATCCTATGTTATTCTATGGAGCCAATGTACTGAGATTTCTTTGGGGAGATGCACTAAGGCAAGAAAGAGGTGATCAAGTGGAGATGTCTTCTCCAGAGATATCACTTCTCCAAGTCCTATATTATTCTATGGAGCCTGTGCACCAAGATGTTTCCAACTTTGGACATCTTATTGCATAGGTTCTATAGAGAAATTATCTCCGTGTTATCACGCCTTAGTGCATAACCCCTTATAAGTTTGGTTTTATTAAATACAGACTATATATGGTACCAAATGAAAGCATAATTATATATGCCTTGTTCTCTATTGATAACTATTATCTATATGTGCAAATAATTAACAATGTTTTCAGGATACTGCCACTTAGTGTCTGCACACAGTTACTGCAATTCACATAAAATACCCCTAAATAAATGTGTCTAGATCTCCTATTTACATAAAAAAACCTATACAAGTAGGTTTTCTATGTATTTTGTCAGTTCAGAAACACATTATAATTTATAAATACAGTTTTCCCTTTAAATGTATTCCCTATGTCTTACACACAGTATTCATAATTAGGTAATCCTACTTATTTTCTTGTACTATGAAGAACCAGTGAATGCACATGGGAGCCAGCTGTCAGTACTGAGTGCACACCCCGCTTACTTCCTCGTTGAGATCCGCCGGATCATAATATGTACTCAGATCAAAAAAAAAGCTGAACCAATTGAATGAGTTCCCTTCACTGCCAGGAGACTCTGGCTGTCAACCTCAGCCAGTTTGCCTTTCCAGCTCATGGAGGGGGAGAGCCGTCACTTCTGACAGCTCTGTCCCCCAGTTCATTTAAAGTGCAAATGCCGTTTATAAAAGACACAGATTATAAACAGTGACGTGCTCTTTAAAGGGATAGTAATGGGTCATAATAAAAGCACCTCTAATTAATCATCATAGTATTTGGACTTTGGAGAGTGTTATTTCAATTCTGTCAGAGTTGTAGTTCAAGAGTAATTCAATGACAAAGTATCCCCCTCCCACCCCTTTTACTGATGTAACACTGCTCAGCCAGATCAGAAGGGAGGTGCCCAGGTAGACTGCAGAGAGGGACAATCTTCAATTAAGATAAGGGAAAAACCTGAAAAACTTGTCAAGGGGGCAGGGCTTTCATTGTTCTCATAGGAAGAAGATTGTCCCCTGCTGTTATCTGTCTGGTCCATGGACTGCATTCCACATCTGAGAAGAGATGGCTTACACTAGGTAAAAGGGGCGGGAGGGGGAAACTTTGCTTGTAAATATCTCTCAAACTGTAAATGTTTGAGAGATAACTTATATCGTTCTTCATGTTTTTTAATGCCTGCAAAATAAAATAAAGATAAAATGAAGTATTACTATCCCTTTAAGGGGAATAATTATTCGCTTTCTAAAAACCATAATAATAATTATTTAAACAAAAATAGCTCAACATAGGATATTCACCCAATCCACACACTGTGATCCAAAGAACATACTAAGATTCAATATTACCTCCGTTCTCGGTCAAAATGCTCCGACAGCTGTTCTTGTGAGATCCTGAAGTCCTCGAGCTGGTGTGAAGGGTATCTGGATTCAACAGGGCCATCTCGAATCCGCCCAGCCAAGGGATCACTGATCCGTTCTCTGGGTGCAGAGGCACCGTTAAGCTCACCATTCTCCTGCTGGAATGAACAAGTAAGTGCTTAGGGACAGATTTGCTATTAGGAAAAGTAGGCAACTCGTTAGACAGGAAGATAGGAGTGCTAACACACCAAACAATCAATCCACCTTATAAAAACATGCCATAATGTTATGGACTCACCGGTAGTGCATGGGTGCTGTGCCACCATGGTCCTTCATTAACCGGAATATTTCAGTGGAGATATAGAGGAATGCATCCACACTGCATTCATACATATCTAGAGTAAGCACCTACCTAGAGCACTGCATTTTGAGGGAGGAGCCTCTGTGCTAGCCACACACATATTCTGAAATGTAAGTGTGACCAATGTGCACCAAACACCATCTCCTGGCTTATGATAGCTGGTGTATTTACCCTTTGGTTGCTAGAGAGGTCTCCAATGCATTATGACTGTGTTCTAGGGCCTCTGTGGCTGGTAATGTATTTTGGTATCTTGCTGCCCTAGGTCCAATCCAGTGCATGCAACCCCCATACACACTTTATCAAGTCTGCTAAAGGCAGGCCACTCCATTTTCGTTAAAGGGATAGTATTACTTCAAAATTACTATCCCTCATATTGTAGCCCTTAATAAACTGAGTTAAATGACACCAGCGGCATCTCTCAAACCTAGCACACGTAGAAGAGTGTTTTAGTGAATCATTTTTCCTTCCATAACGAGATATCGGCTCTGCTGAAGAGCCTCCTCTTGATTCAGAGACCGGATTCCCCTGCTGGCAGCAGAACGCTGACTGCAGTGAAGAGGAAACTTTGAAAGCGGCTATCTCTTAAACCATAAAGGTTTGAGAGATGCCGCTGGTGTCATTTAACTCAGTTTATTAAGGGCTACAATATGAGGGATAGTAATTTTGAAGTAATACTATCCCTTTAGACACAGAATTATGATACCAGTACAAATAATTGCATCCAAGGGGTGAAATGTGAGTAGGAAATTTGATCTATGAAGAAGGACCACCTAGGTATATTCACTTTGAGAGAAAGGGGCCTAAGCTCTGAGCCTTGGAGTTCAACATTTTATAATGGTGCATATTCTTTAGAAAATGGATATAGGTACAAAGCAGCCAATCTATTGACCTAGGAACAGGCCTATAAACAGGTCACTGTGTGTGTGTGTGGGGGGGGGGCACACTATACAAGCTAGCCTTAATAATTATACGTGTAAAACTGTATTAATTTTGTTTTTCTGAATCTCTATTTGGCCGAAAATGAAGGAATAAACTCTGCCCTGCACCTGCTTCTAGACAGACTGAGTGTACAGCTCTGTACTGGCAGTCTGTCACTCTGCCTCCTCCGAGGATGGAGCGCTCTCATTGGCCAGAAATTACTCCAGTTTACAGGTAGAAAGCCTCCATCATTGGAGGAGGCTGGATAGAGGGAGGAGAGCAGAGGCAGAGTGACGGACTGTCTGGAAGTAGGTGATTGGCAGCTTTTATTCCTTCATTTTCAGCCAAAGTGAGATTTGAAAAACTAAAGTAATACAGTTTTACACATATTCGCTATATAATCTATTAAGGCTAATTTGTGTAAGGGTGATAGATCCCCTTTAATTATTCACTTGTCCTGAAATAACATCTCACCTCCTCAAATGTCTATATATTTATCCCACCATCTCAACCCAAAATAATAATAATGATAAAAAAAAGTTACTGCCTCTGGATATTCTAGAATTTCAGCTTTAAAAAGTTCCTGTCTTACCCCTTCCAGTGAAAACACTAGTACCCACAAATTTCTATTTTTCCTGTAACCGACCAGAGAAACTACAAAGTGCCCACACATTTCCAGGTCCCCTGTAACCCACCACTGAAAATACCAAGTGCCCACACATTTCCAGGTCCCCTGTAACCCGCCACTGAAAATACCAAGTGCCCACACATTTCCAGGTCCTCTGTAACCCGCCACTGAAAATACCAAGTGCCCACACATTTCCAGGTCCCCTGTAACCCGCCACTGAAAATATCAAGTGCCCACACATTTCCAGGTCCCCTTTAACCCGCCAGTGAAAATACCAAGTGCCCACACATTTCCAGGTCCCCTGTAACCCACCAGTGAAAATACCAAGTGCCCACACATTTCCAGGTCCCTTGTAACCCGCCACTGAAAATACCAAGTGCCCACACATTTCTAGGTCCCCTGTAACCCACCAGTGAAAATACCAAGTGCCCACACATTTCCAGGTCCCCTGTAACCCACCAGTGAAAATACCAAGTGCCCACACATTTCCAGGTCCCCTGTAACCCACCAGTGAGAATACGAAGTAACCCACCAGTGAAAATACCAAGTGCCCACACATTTCCAGGTCCCCTGTAACCCGCCACTGAAAATACCAAGTGCCCACACATTTCCAGGTCCCTTGTAACCCGCCACTGAAAATACCAAGTGCCCACACATTTCCAGGTCCCCTGTAACCCACCAGTGAAAATACCAAGTGCCCACACATTTCCAGGTCCCCTGTAACCCACCAGTGAAAATACCAAGTGCCCACACATTTCCAGGTCCCCTGTAACCCACCAGTGAAAATACCAAGTAACCCATCAGTGAAAATACCAAGTGCCCACACATTTCCAGGTCCCTTGTAAACCACCACTGAAAATACCAAGTGCCCACACATTTCCAGGTCCCCTGTAAACCACCACTGAAAATACCAAAAGGTTTATAGATCTCCCTCACCTTGCTTGAGTAGATGTCCAACTTAATTAACAATGATGCCAGCTCCAGGTCTTCACTGTAGTTATTTTTGAGAGGTACAGCTCTGTATCCTACAAAAAAGAGGTCAATGATCACAAAAAGAAGAAAAGAATGTTCTCTCCCGTCTCACCCCACTACCCTTTCTAGACCCTCCTACCTGTCTTCAGACCCCGCACCACGAAAGATGCCTGTGCTAGGAAGTTCTGATCACTGAACATGTCTTCTTCATAGACCACGAACCGCAGGAAGGCAAACTCGGGGTTTGAAATGAGGAACTGGAAGATCTTCTGTGGCCAGACTGGATTTAAACCATTATCCACTGAGGAAGAACCAAAACGAGACTTGAAAAATTCCGTAGGTCTGATTCAATAGAAATTATTCATCAAGCTACTGAAGCAAACCATATGCAACATGGTGTACAGCTAGGGGCATTCGTTGCACAAAAGGGGAAGTGGTCATGCCACTCTACAGATCTCTAGTTCAGCGGTTCTCGAGCTTTCTAGTGCCACGACCCTTTGATAAAATGATCCAATTTGTGGCGACCCCTAACAGTAAAATTATTTTCTTTGCTCCTTCATCACTGTAATTACTGAATTACTCCGTTATAAAGAAATCCTGTTTCTGAGGCCAGAAGTCAGGAACCAGCACAGACATCTTGTCTGCTGTCAGTCCCTGCCAGTTCAAATAATGAGGAAGTGAATTTACTGTGTTTACTTCCTGATAGTTCTGACAGGAAGTGACTCAGCGGTTTCTAACATATTCTATGGAGAACTGTAAGTCACTGACTTTCCTCTCCATTAGAATGTAACAGGATAACTAATTAGAATTTGGCCAAAAGTTTACTGCTCCTTTAAGGGCCAGAGAGAAATGTAAGGGTCTAAAGGCTTTGTTATGTGTGCAGTGGGCTTTATATGGCATTGCACTGATATAAAATGTGCATTATCAATAACAGAAAAATTAGAGATGTGACAGTTAGGCTGAGAACATTAAAGCAGTAGTATAATCAAAAACTAACAACTGTAGGGCATTTCCTATTGAGTAAAACAAGGGGACTCCCACTGTCGACAAATACTTCATTCACAATTTATTACAGCTCAAACGGTCACATGGTGGCACTGTGATGATAACATTCTATGAAGAGATTCAGCCTGAGGCTTAGCACTTTCACAGAATGCAACAGAAATGCTTGTGTAGGCACAAACTATTACTGTTACAAGCATTTTAAAGGGATAATAATGTTTAAAAATAAATGCAGCTCCAATTAATCTCCATAGTATTTGGGCCATTATACTACTGTTTTAATGTTGTAAAGTATCCTTTCTCGCCCCTTTTACCTATGTAAAACTGCACAGCAAGACCATCTGGATGGATCTCAGCGAGGGCCAATCTTCTGTGAGGATAAGGAAAAACCTGCCCTCCCCCTTCACAGCCAGAATATTGTCCCTCTCTGTGAGCTGTTCAGTCCGATGACTGGATTCCACATCTGAGGGGAGGCGGCTTACGGTAGGTAAAAGGGGTGGGAGGGGGATACTTTATAATTCAATTACTCTTGAACTACAGCTCGGACAATATTGAAATAACACTCTACATGGCCCAAACACTATGGAGATTAATAACATATGCATTTATTTTTTAAAAAAGTACTATCCCTTTAATGGTAAAATGATAATGCTGTAATAACTTGGAATTAAACATCTCCCAGTACCTTTGTTTTGTTCAGCAGGAAAATCCCTAACATTAAAATTATGTTCTTTTCTTCTCTCCATAACACAGCCTTCCTGCTCCATCAGTCTTAATGGGATAGTATTGCTAGATTTTTACAAAAATTAATGTTGTAGACCTTAAAGGGATAGTAATACTTTATTATTACTATCCCACATATTGTATATATTAGCAAAATAATTTAATACCCCCCAGGTTCATCTCTCAAACCTTTATGGTTTGAGAGATAACTGAAGGCAGTGTTGTACTGACTGCAGGGGAAGTCTGTGGTACGACAGGCTTGCGGCTCTGCAGCTGAGCAGAGATCCCGTTAGTGAAAAATAATTATTTGACTGAAACGGTCTTATATGTGCTTGGTTTGCAAGCACATGTAGAAGGCCGTGTCAGGGAATAATTATTTTTCACTAACTCGATTGTGGCTCTGCTGCAGAGCCATCTGATGAAAGTCAGACCAGATATCCTGCAGTCAGCACAACGATGACTTCAGGGAAGGGGGAGGGAGGGGGGAACTTTGCCTTCGGTTATCTCTCAAACCATAAAGATTTGAGAGATAAACCTGGGGGCTATTAATTTATTTGGCAAATATGTACAATATGGGGGATAGTAATAATAAAGTATTACTATCCCTTTAAAACAATGAATAGAAAGAGCTATCTCCCATCTCTCAAACTTTTATAGTTTGAGAGATCAAAGCATGTAAAGTTCAGGTTTACCAGAAGTCTGCCATCTAGCTGAGAAAAGCACAATCCGGTCCCGGGACCATCTTGCAGCTCTTCAGCAGAGCCGAAATAGTGCGATGTAGGAAGAAATACTTCATTGGAATGGTCTACAAAGTGTGCCTGCATGCTCTGATCTCTCAAACTATAGAGGTTTGAGAGATGGGAGATAGCTCTTTCTATTCATGGTTTTAAGGTTTACAACATTAATTTTTGTAAAAATATAGCAATACTATTCCTTTAACCAGAGTTCCAGTGGGCTGCCCTAATGCGCTACTTTGCAATGCACTGGTCACCCTTCTGTCACTCAAAGGGGCTTAAAACAAAGATTCAACTTTGTTTGCCAGGAGTGCCCAACACAGGTCCATTTTCCACCCTACTGTTTTTTTCTCGTCTCTCTTACCCACAAATTCCGTCTTCTGCTTAGCATTGTCGTATTCTGCACCACAGACCTCCACCTCCACAAATGGGCACACAATGCCCCTCCCATTCTTGGGCAGATGTCGGGCACCTAGGATCTGGCAATCAGTAAGATATTATTAGTGTACAGACCCTTCAGGTACCAAGGAATCTGCAAAGCAGTGCTAAACAATATGTTGCAAGGACCCCTAGGCACTCAATTGGATACAGACAAAATTTTGGACAGGCCAAGGTTGATATTAACCCTTTAAGTGCCAGAGGGGCATGCAAATCATTGCTCAGCAATCCGTTGTGTAACCCCTCTGGCACTCAATTCCTTTGGCTGTGTTGTGAAAAAGATGCATTCTATAGAGGAAATAGTGCACTATGTACGTTTATTGGCCATATGCACAATGTTAAAAGTGGAGAAACTTTGGGGCTAACCAACTGCACCTTAATTTTCCTATGATTTAAATGGGGGCATTTAACCTCTTAAACGCTGAGAGGTCTCCAATGCAAGAACTTTCTAGCATTCAAGGAGTTAACACTTTTAGTGCTGGAGGGGTACTCCATGCATTGCAAAGCAATGCGTTGCGTACCCCTCAGGCACTCAAAGGGTTTATAAGCCCCATTAAAAATGAATGGACGTTTTTATGGCGCAGTTGGTTTGCCCCACTTATCTCTGTGCATATGACCCTACATGCCATCTTTCATATCTCACCTCAAGACGGATGATTACTGGCTCCATCGTACGCAGGGAGCATTTGTCAAATGGATCAAACATATCATCTCTCATGCTGTTCGGCTGAAAGACGTACCCACAGCGACCCCCAGAGTGGAACAGGGCCTGGTTCATCTGCATGGGCTTATCTGGGAGATGAAAAGGCCAATAATTAGGGATGCAGTGCAGAAGGGAGGTAAAGGACATGGACTGTCCACATCCTGTAGGGTGTCAGTGACTCTGAATAAAAGGAGATATATAAGACAGGGAGTCTGACCCTCCTACTACAGGGAGAGACAGGCAGAATGAGGACATGGAGTCACTGCAGGGTCACACAGGCAGAAGGGAGCTATAGGACACCGAGTCTGTCCCTCCCGCTGCAATGTGACACAGACGGAAAGGAACTATAAGACATGGTGTCTGTAAATCCTACTACATGGTGACACAGAGAGAAGGGAGACATGGTATATGGCGTTTGTCCTTCCAGCTACAGGGTGACGCAGAGAGACGGGAGCTATAGGAGATGGAGTCTGTCCCTCCCACTGCAGTGTGACACAGACAGGAGAGCATCATTGGACATGGAGTCTGTCCCTCCCACTGCAGGGTGATATATACAGAAGTGAGTTATGTTACAAGGAAACTGACACCTCCCACTGCAGGGTGACAAAGACAGGAGGAAGCTATGAGACATGCTGTCTGTCCTTCCCACTGCAGGGTGACAGACAGGAAGAAGCTATGGGACATGCCGTCAGTCCTTCCCACTGCAGGGTGACAGTGACACAGACAGAATTAACTACCTGGAGTCTATCCCTTCCATTGCAGGACGACACAGAGAAAAGAAAATAGGGTTACACTGGGTCTGATCTCTGCAATGTAGCAGAACACACACTTAGGACATGGATACGAGTACCTGGGGTCTGAAAGTTCAGTGCCACAAGCTGGCTGCCACAAATCCACATGGGCATGGGGTCATAGTTGGAGGAATCAAGGCGCTGTCCTTTGGGGTAGATCCGCGAGAGCTGGCGTCTGTTGTACTGCAGGAACTTCTTCCCTTTCATCTTATTTACATATTTTTCTGCTTTGGTTTCGGGGAAGGATGACATGTCACGGTAACAGGCCCGTTCTGTGCCAATCTCTGAAAAGGAACACCGATTACCAGCCGCGCAAAAAATGGCATCCGGTTTCGGATGAATGGGCGCAGCCCACCAGACTGGGTGGTGTGTGAGTGCTGCAGATTCTGGAGCAAACAAGTGGCACCATGCAAAAGGGTGGAATGAAAATTCCCCATTGCGTTAAATTTAGTGTTTAACCCTTTGAATGCAAGAGCGGTCTTCAGCATATTGCAAAGTAATACAGGATGATCTCTCTAGCATTTAAGGGGTTAAAATCAACATCAATGCAATTGGAATTAGAGAAATTAACCTCTACACACACACACACACACACACACACACACACACACACACACACACACACACACACACACTACTTCGCAGATGGTTCAATCTACAATTGCAGCTCTTTAGCTTGATGATTTAGCTCTCCAGTCACTTACTTTCTTCGTCGAAAGGCACCGGCCGACAATAAATAACAAGTTCAGAGAGTTCCAGGGCAATCTTCTTCCTGCGCTCCATTATCTTGCCTTCTGTGAGCTATAAAGAGAACATAGAAGCTGGGAGATCAACTATATAGGCACAACTGGCCACTCCCACATTCTGAGTTATGGGTGTGGCCAGGTCAATCTCAATGATCCTGCAACATGCTGATTACCTTTAGCATTCAATAGGTCAAAATCAATAGCCCTGTATTAAAGGGACAGTAATGTCCCAGAAAAAATCTTTATCGTTTTGTAGTGCTTAAAGGGATAGTAATGTTTCATAATAAAAGCAGCTCTAATTAATCATCACAGTATTTGGACTTTGGAGAGTGTTATTTCAATTCTGTCAGAGTTGTAGTTCACGAGTAATTCAATGACAAAGTATCCCCTTCCCGCCCCTTTTACTGATGTAACACTGCTCAGCCAGATCAGAAGGGAGGTGCCCAGGTAGATTGCAGAGAGGGACAATCTTCAATTAAGATAAGGGAAAAAAATGAGAAACTTGTCAAGGGGGACAGGGCTTTCATTGTTCTCATAGGAAGAAGATTGTCCCCTGCTGTTATCTGTCTGGTCTATGGACTGCATTCCACATCTGAGAAGAGATGGCTTACATTAGGTAAAAGGGGTGGGAGGGGAAACGTTGCTTGTGAATATCTCTCAAACCATAAAGGTTTGAGAGATAAGACATATCGTTCTTCATGTTTTTTTTAATGCCTACAAAATAAAATAAAGTTATAACGAAGTATTACTATCCCTTTAAAAAGTTTGACTATATGCAACAAATCCTCTCTCTCAAATCGCTATGGTTTGAGAGATATTCAGCACTAAAGTTCACCCCTCCCTCCCCTTTCCCTGACTTCAGCGCTGTGCTGACTGCAGGGGAATCCTGTCCAGGGACCAACTGGCGGCTCTGCAGCAGAGCCGAAATCACTTATTTAAAAAGAATGACTTCACTGGAAAGGTCTACAAACTGTGCCTGGTTTGCAAGCACACTTTGTAGACCATTCCAATGAAGTAATTCATTTTAAATAACGCGATTGCGGCTCTGCTGAAGATCCTCCTCGTGTCGACCGACACGGATCTCCTGCTGTCAGCTGTAGAAACGGCAAACTTTCAATACGAATCTCTCTCAAACAATAGCAGTTTGAGAGAGAAGATTTGTTGTATATAGTTGAACTTTTTAAGCACTACAAAACAAAGATTTTTTCTGGGACATTACAAACACGTTAAAATGTGATTAAAGTGGGCTTAGCACCTTGAATTTGTTTTTACATATATGAAAATTTCATAAAAAAACTGCCTATGTATCATGTTCACCAAAAGTCCAGTAGATGTATATTTATTTCTAGGAAAAGTGAAAGTCTCCTTGTGCAGAACAGAGATGAATTACCATATGAAATGTCACTGAAAAAGGCTTAATTTACATATTTAACAACTCCACCACGTGTTTTGAACATATGGCCCATAGAAGCCAGAAAAAATGAAGGAATTAGGGGAAAATACCTATAGAAATATGGCACGGAGCTGAAAGTACAGCGGGTGAATGATCTTTCTGAGCAATCGGTGCCCATTTGCTTACCCGTGCATCAGCTGTTTGGGTGGCCTCACGGATCTTCCTAACCCAGTCTTGCATATCTTCCATTGAGTCAGCTGCTACATCAAGTGGACATCGGGTCACAGAAGGCACATTAATGGAAAACACGAAGGGCCGTCCGTTCATCCCTTCATGCCGGATAGCTGAATGGAAGAATCACCAAACGTTACTCCACATATAATGACCAGTTGTTATGCCACACAGCAGGACCAGTAGTTAGGAGTGACCAATTGTTACACCACAGAGGTATAACAAATATCATGCATTCTACACCATGGGCTGGGGATAATCTTGATAAGAGTGTCTGGAAGCATATATAAGCATTCACCAGTAAAGGCTGTTTTGTTTTACCCTCCACAATACGTTCCGGCTGTATTTCTGGAGGTGAATCCTGGAGGGGAGTTGGCTGGTGATCCTCATCCCAGCTACTGCAAGAGCTAAATCCACTTGCCTCACCGGTGTACCAGTGAGTGGTGGCCATCTGTTCCTGTCTTCTGCCTGATCCAGAGTACCCAGTGCAAGAACCCACAGAGGGGAGCAGCTGGCTAGGCAAGCTTGTGTGCTCTGACCTCCACAGGAGCTATAGTCCAACAACAGATGGACGGCTTCTGGTTGACCACTTCTGCACTATACAGTAGGGAACTGTCAGCTGTTGTTGGACTACAGCTTCCATCCATCTCAACCAGCTAATACTACAGATGTTGTAGGACTACAATTTCCATCACACACAGCCAATCAATCCAGCTGTTGTTGAAACCAACTCCCATCATCCTCAGCCATGACCCCCTCCAGCTGTTGTCAGACTACATCTCCTGTCATCCTCAGCCGGCCAATCCTCCAGATGATGTTGGACTAAAATTGCTATCTTCTTAGCCATTCAACCCTTCCTCAGTTGTAGAACTACATCTCCCATAATCCTCAACCAGCCAACCCTGCAGTTGTTCTTGGATTCTAATTCCCATAATCCTAAACCAGGCAAGTCTCCAGCGACTATTGGACTACAATAGCCACTACACTCAGCCATCATAAGATGGGCCTTCTAGTTCAACAACAACTATTTCTCTATACAAATAATCTATACAGATGTAGGCAACCTGTGTCTCTCCAGATGTTGGCGACTACAACTCCCATCATCACCAGATAAGGATGATGGGAGTTGTATTCTCCAACAAATGGTAACAAAAAAAGTTGTTTCCCATACACTATACTAAACCCAAAGCCTTTCTATAAAGGTGAGCCCTACAATATTCACACGTGCCTATATATTTGACAAATTCAACCCCCTGTACTGCTGCTTTGTACCCTCCCTTACCCACCATACTGTCCTGTTCATACCCTCCCTTACCCACCGTACTGTCCTAGTCACACCCTCCCCTTACCCACCGTACTGTCCTGTTCATACCCTCCCCTTAACCACCATACTGTCCTATTCATACCCTCCCTTACCCACAGAACAGTCCTATTTATACCCTCCCTTACCCACTGTACAGTCCTGTTCATACCCTCCCATCATGCTGCCTTGTTCAAACCTTCCCTTATCAACTTACCTCCCCCTGTACTGCTCTATTCATACCCTTTCTTACAAGTTACCTCCCCCTGTACTGCTCTATTCATACCCTTTCTTACAAGTTACCTCCCCCTGTACTGCTCTATTCATACCGTCTCTTACAACTTACCTCCCCCTGTACTACTCTATTCATACCGTCTCTTACAACGTACCTCCCCCTGTACTGCTCTATTCATACCCTCCCTTACAACTTACCTCCCCCTGTACTGCTCTATTCATACCGTCTCTTACAACTTACCTCCCCCTGTACTGCTCTATTCATACTCTCCCTTACAACTTGCCTCCCCCTGTACTGCTCTATTCATACCGTCTCTTACAACTTACCTCCCCCCGTCCTGTTCTATTTATACCCTCCCTTACAACTTACCTCCCCCTGTACTGCTCTATTCATACCGTCTCTTACAACTTACCTCCCCCTGTACTGCTCTATTCATACCCTCCCTTACAACTTACCTCCCCCTGTACTGCTCTATTCATACCGTCTCTTACAACTTACCTCCCCCTGTACTGCTCTATTCATACCCTCCCTTACAACTTACCTCCCCCTGTACTGCTCTATTCATACCGTCTCTTACAACTTACCTCCCCCTGTACTGCTCTATTCATACCCTCCCTTACAACTTACCTCCCCCTGTACTGCTCTATTCATACCGTCTCTTACAACTTACCTCCCCCTGTACTGCTCTATTCATACCCTCCCTTACAACTTACCTCCCCCTGTACTGCTCTATTCATACCGTCTCTTACAACTTACCTCCCCCTGTACTGCTCTATTCATACCCTCCCTTACAACTTACCTCCCCCTGTACTGCTCTATTCATACCGTCTCTTACAACTTACCTCCCCCTGTACTGCTCGATTCATACCCTCCCTTACAACTTACCTCCCCCTGTACTGCTCTATTCATACCGTCTCTTACAACTTACCTCCCCCTGTAGTGCTCTATTCATACCCTCCCTTACAACTTACCTCCCCCTGTACTGCTCTATTCATACCGTCTCTTACAACTTACCTCCCCCTGTAGTGCTCTATTCATACCCTCCCTTACAACTTACCTCCCCCTGTACTGCTCTATTCATACCGTCTCTTACAACTTACCTCCCCCTGTACTGCTCTATTCATACCGTCTCTTACAACTTACCTCCCCCTGTACTGCTCTATTCATACCGTCTCTTACAACTTACCTCCCCCTGTACTGCTCTATTCATACCGTCTCTTACAACTTACCTCCCCCTGTACTGCTCTATTCATACCCTCCCTTACAACTTACCTCCCCCTGTACTGCTCTATTCATACCGTCTCTTACAACGTACCTCCCCCTGTCCTGTTCTATTTATACCCTCCCTTACAACTTACCTCCCCCTGTACTGCTCTATTCATACCGTCTCTTACAACTTACCTCCCCCTGTACTGCTCTATTCATACCGTCTCTTACAACTTACCTCCCCCTGTACTGCTCTATTCATACCGTCTCTTACAACTTACCTCCCCCTGTACTGCTCTATTCATACCCTCCCTTACAACGTACCTCCCCCTGTACTGCTCTATTCATACCGTCTCTTACAACTTACCTCCCCCTGTCCTGTTCTATTTATACCGTCTCTTACAACTTACCTCCCCCTGTCCTGTTCTATTTATACCCTTTCTTCCTCACCTACTCCCTCCGTATTGCCCTGTTCATACCCTTCCTTACTCCATACTTTCTCCACACATATTGCCCTATTAATACCTTCCCTTCCCCAACTGAACTGCCCTGTTCATACCCTCCCTTACCATCCGCCTCCTCCACTCCCTGTATTGCCCTGTTCATTCCCTCCCTTACCCCCGCCTCCTCCACTCCCTGTATTGACCTGTTCATTCCCTCCCTTACCCCCCTGCCTCCTCCACTCCCTGTACTGCCCTGTTCATTCCTTCCTTTACACTACCGTTTCCTCCACTCCCTGTACTGCCCTGTTCATTCCTTCCTTTACACTACCGTTTCCTCCACTCCCTGTACTGCCCTGTTCATTCCTTCCTTTACACTGCCGTTTCCTCCACTCCCTGTACTGCCCTGTTCATTCCTTCCTTTACACTACCGTTTCCTCCACTCCCTGTACTGCCCTGTTCATTCCTTCCTTTACACTACCGTTTCCTCCACTCCCTGTACTGCCCTGTTCATTCCTTCCTTTACACTACCGTTTCCTCCACTCCCTGTACTGCCCTGTTCATTCCTTCCTTTACACTACCGTTTCCTCCACTCCCTGTACTGCCCTGTTCATTCCTTCCTTTACACTACCGTTTCCTCCACTCCCTGTACTGCCCTGTTCATTCCTTCCTTTACACCACCATTTCCTCCACTCCCTGTATTGCCCTGTTCACATCCTCCCTTACCCCCCTACTTCCTCCACTCCCTGTATTGCCCTGTTTATTCCCTCCCTTACCCCCCTCGTCTTCCACTCCCTGTACAGCCCTGTTCATTCCCTCCTTTACCCCCGCCTCCTCTACTCCCTGTACAGCCCTGTTCAATCCCTCCCTTACCCCCCGCCTCCTCCATTCCCTGTATTGCCCTGTTCATTCCCTCACTTACCCCCTGCCTCCTCCACTCCCTGTACAGCCCTGTTCAATCCCTCCCTTACCTCCCTGCCTCCTCCCCCTCATACTGCCCTGCTCATGTCCCCCCCCCCCACACACTTACCAATCTGGCAGGATGGCACATCCAGGACCCCGCCCAGCAGGTCTCCTAGAGGACTGTTCTCGTCCAGATGCTATGGAAGTAAAGGGGAACACGTTACCCAGAGAGATCCCGGGGTTACTGGGACGCACACAGAATTACAAAAGAGATGCAATAGTGTGGCAAAAGAGAATTACATTAGCACTATGCTCACACTTTTGTTTTATTTTCAAGTATAATTGCTGCATTAACGAAAAAAAGAGGATTTTAGTCTTACCTGTTAAATCCTTTTCTCTTAGTCCATACAGGTTAATGGTAACTCTGGGTAGGCGATCCGCCCCTTTAATTGTAGGCAGGAACAATTCTAGAATTGTATGCAGGGGGTGGAGCCTACCTTTCCTCCTTGGCTGCAGCTAGCCAAACAGCTCCAGAAAGATTTGAGACACTAACTATTGACTAGATAGTGGAAGGGAAAGAAGACTCCTGTGAGCATGACCCCGAAGGACCCCCACGGTCTGCCACAGGAGAGCCAAGCATGGTCCCTTGACAGGGTGGGAGACCAGTAACCTGTATGGTAAGGTAAGACTAAAATCCTCTTTTCCCTGTCGTCCAATACAGGTTACTGGTAACTCTGGGATGTCCAACCATTGAGTTTCCCCAGAGGCAGGAAGTAAGGCAAGGACCAGGCGCAAGGCCCCCAAAGTCACCAGAGCAGATATGAACCATCAGATCAGAGATAGCCCAACAAACAATGAAGTGTAAACGGACACTGAACAGGGGTAACAACACTCCAACTGTTACACAGCACACCGAACTAGAGCCAACTGGGCTCAAAAGTGAAGGAAGCACCAAGAACGGAAGAAAATCCTAGACAGGCAAAACTTCCTCCAGGATTGTCCTCCCAAAGCTGGCATCAGCCGATGCCAACACATCAACACGGTAGTGCTTCGAAAAGGTGTGAAAAGACGACCAGGTGGCAACCTTGCACAACTGATCAGCAGAGGCCTGATTCTTGTAAGCCCAAGAGGCCCCAATAGATAGTGTAGAATGAGCCGTGACCCTGAAAGGGACAGGCTTCTTCCTCAGCTCATAAGCATTACAAATAGTGGACTTGATCCAAGAAGCAATAGTCACTTTGGATGCAGGTCTTCCTGCCCTGGGACCCTCAGGAATGATGAACAGCGTGTCAGATTGCCTGACTCAGTGCGATGTACATAAAACTTGAGACAACGCACCATGTTGAAATAGTGGAGATCCCTCTCCTTGTCAGAGGTGGGGTCAGGGCAGAAAGGGGGCACCACAATCTCCTGATTGATGTAGAACTCCGAAACCACCTTCGGGACAAACTCCTGAGAGGTGCGAAGCACTGTCTTGTCTTTGTGAAACACCAAATAGGGTGGTTTACAGGACAGAGCATGTAATTCCGCAACTCGGCGGTCAGACACAATCGCCAGGAGAAATGCCATTTTCCACGTCAACAAGCGTAGAAGAATAGCAGCCAAAGACTCAAATGGAGGGCGCTAAAAAACACCCAAAACCAAGTTAAGATCCCACGGAGGAGCAGGAATCTTGAAGGCAGGACGAGTATGAGCAAAGCCCTGGAAGAAAACCTTGACATCACGAAGGATGGCAATGCGCCTTTGAAAGAAAACAGAGAGCAGACGTCTGAACTTTAAGGGAACTCAAACTGAGGCCTTTGTCCACACTATCCTGCAAAAAAGCTAGGACCGTAGGCAGATCAAATTCCTGAGACAGGTAGGTCGACCAGACACGATGGTAGATCTTGGATCTGGTGTGCGCCATGGCAAACTGTACTGCTTCAATGGTGAAAATGAATTTCCCCACTAGAGATGACAGCTTCTTGGCTGGAGCTGGATCTTGAGCCAGGATTGCAGAAACCCTTTGGGCGATCTGGTGAGCCACCTCGTCCATGAGAAACACCATGTTCTTCTGGGTATCGAAGAGGAGGCCCAGGAAGACCAGGAGCTGGGATGGGACAAGATCTGATTGGTCCAAGTTGATGATCCATCCGTGATGGATGAGAGCATGAATGCATTGCTGAACCTACTGATGAAGAAGTTCCACAGAAGGGGCTGTCAGAAGCAGGTCATCTATGTATGGAGTAACTCTGATGCCGTCTCGGTGGAGGACGGACACTAAGGCTCCCAGGACACAGTTGAAGACTTGAGGAGCTGTCGTCAGACCAAATGGAAGAGCTGAAAACTGAAAATGTCCCAAATTGCAGGGAAATCAGAGGTACTGCCGGCTCTCTGGATGAATGGCAATGTGTAAGTACGCGTCCTGAAGATCCAGAGATGCAAGGAATTCCCTCGGGGACATGGCAGTAATCACCGTTCGTAGAGACTCCTGGTGATAATGAGTCCAGATCACAAAGGAATTGAGATACTTTAAATACAAAATGAGATGACAACCGTCATCCTTCTTAGAGACCACAAAGAGGTTTGAGTAAAAACACATACCTCTGTCCTGAACTGGAACCGGCTCTTGAACGTCCTTGTCCAGAAGAGCCTAAACAGCGGCATCGAACAGACGGCGTTTCTCTGCGCCCTGAGGCGTATGAGAAGGAAAAAAGCGAAAGGGAGGAAGAGAGACAAAAGGGATCCTGTACCCTTCAGTCTCCACCTGTAAAACCCATGGGTCCATCACTGAATCCTCCCAAATGCTGTGACAGTGACGCAGACGACCACCCACAGCAGAGTATGGACCCGGGTTCGGTGAGTCATGCCGAAAATGGCTGGTTCGTCTGGATGTGTCTCTGCAAGGAACGAAAATACCGGTTACGCTTAATCTGTGTTTTCTTCCTAGGAACTAAAGATAGAAGTGTACTCTTTTACTCCCTGTGGCCTCACTGATCAGATCCTTAAGATCTGGCCCAAACAAAGAAGTGCCTTGAAAAGGCAATGAGAGCAATGCTTTCTTAGAAGCAGTGTCAGCATACCAGATCTTGAGCCAAAGAGCCCATCTGGCAATCACAGACATGGTGGAAACCCTAACCACCAAATGAATGGCATCAAATAAGGCAGCAGAAACAGTGCTGTGCCTCAGAAATGTTGGCAAGGAGGCACAACATATCCGAAGTAGGAGCACCCTGACGGACAGCAAGAGTGAGCTGTTCAGTCCAGACCACAATGGCCGGATTCAACCAAGCTGCTGCGAATGCTGGACACATGGCAGAACCAGTAGTGGCAAAGATGGACTTGAGGGAGTTCTCAAGTTTCTTGTCACTCCAGTTCTTTAGAGCAGACGCATCAGACACTGGAAAGGAAGTAGACTTAGATAGCCTGGAGATAGGAGCATCCACTTTGGGAGGATGAACCTACTGAGCAAGCACAGCCTCAGAAAAGGGATAAAACTTGGCAAATTTCTTGGAGACAGAAGGTTTCCTGTCCAGAGACTTCCACTCTTAAGAAACAAGGTGGCCAAGAGTGGGGTTAGGTGGAAAGCAAGTAAAGGGCTTTTTAGGCTCCTGAAATACATCAGAAGGGTCAGAAGGAACCTCCTGCACTAAGGGAATGTTTAGGGTATTTAAAACAGCCCTGATCAGGCCCTCAGCTGAGGGCTCAGGATCAGCTTCAAAAGGGTCCCCAAAAAACAGAGGAGCCCACCGCAGAACATTCCTCAACATCTGAATCCACCAGCAGTTCCTCCCCAGGGGAATCTGACATGTCAGGTACACCCTGAGGCTTTGGCAGGGAAGACTTGACGGAGGAGGGGTCTGCAAAGAATGAAAGACCCCCTGTAACTGGGATGGAAAGAGTTGCAATGTGGACCTAAGGTCCCTAGTAGCAGCCTTGAACTCTTGCACCCAAGCTGGCTCTAATGCATGGCTGGAGGTCCCTGGGAGATTCTCAGGGACATCAGAACATGCTGGGCATAAATGACCTGAGAATTCTCTAGGTAACCCTGAATGACAGGAAGAGCAATGCACAATACGGGATACAGAGACCCCAGCATCCTTAGTCTTAGGTCTGGCCCCAAGCTCCAACGGTATAGACATTCTCACAGTGTCAAATAACCTTACTGTATAAGAAATCACAAAATTACAGTGTGTAGAATTAAAGTTTCACCCCAGAAATCGCTAAACTAGACTTATCTGGCAGGCGAATGGTTAATAAGCAGAGGAGAGAAGGCGAGTCCAAGCCCTGCATAGGATACTCATTCTGGAAATAGCACAAAATTTCTGCTGCTGTGGGAGTCAATCAGAAACGAGCGCGCGAAGCAAGCGCTCATGGGTAATTTAGTTTTACCAGAAAAGTACCGCAAACAGTGCCCAAAGCCCCCTGAGCCCCCCAACACACTAGAAACAAGAACCAGATGATAGAGCAAGGGCAGACAAGTAAAACGAGCCATCACTGAAGTCGCTAGGTTAAACGGTTGCAGAGATATGTCCCAAACTGTACAGTCCCATAGGAGTAGGGAAAGTGCCAATAAACACCCAAAAGATGCAAAACCAGCAGCTAAAGGGTTAAGTTACCACAGAAACTTGCTCCAAAACACCCAACAGACATACAGATAGACCCAATGAGTGCAGGAGTGTGCAATAGGAACTCCAAATGAAAACCCCTGTGCGGAGGGGCACTGTGGGACATATGGACCTGCAGCACTCAAAGGGTTGCTCACCTTTCCTGCAGATCTTATGTCTTCGGATTACCATGTTTAAAGAAGAAGCCTCAGTGGGCAACTCCTGAAGAAAGAACTTGTAACCAAGAGTTTCCCCCCAGGGCTTAAGGTCCACAAAAAGCACCTGGTCACTGTGCTAGCCACATCTAAGGGCAGTTATGGTAATCCGCCTAATGGTGGTATTCCATTTCTAACAGAAAAATAAAAAAACTTCTAAAGCTATAGCAGAACTGTTCTCTTGCCTGTGTTATCTTCACCAAGGAACAAATCTTTCTGGAGCTGGTTGGATAGCTGCAGCCAAGGAGAAAAGGTAGGCTCCGCCCCTTCATACAATTCCTACAATTAAAGGGGTGGATCGCCTACCCAGAGTTACCAGTAACCTGTATTGGACGACAGAGAAACATAACCTTTTAAGCAGGCAGGCAGCGGGGAACACCGCAGACATCTTGCAGAGCCGGCATCTGTGTCTGCTCTGTCCGTCCCCTTCAACTCCATGATTGGTGGGTTGAACTCCTTTTTGCCGAAAGACACCGGAAGGAACTGGACACAGCAGGCACAGAGACCTCCTACTACAAGATCCCAGCTGGTGCCTGCCTGCACAAAAGGTTATATTCGTCGTTAATGCAGCAATTATACTTGAAAATAAAAGTGTTTGCGTATCACTAAAGTTTTTATCATTTGCCTTGCTATGTCATGCTGGTTAAAGTTCCGCTTTAAAGGGACTGTAAGGTCTAAAAGCAATTATATATCAAAGTCTTCTTTAGATTATAAGAAACATTTTGCACTGTTTAAAAGCTCTTACTTATGTGTCTTTCTAAAGTTATGAAGTGGAGAAGGATCCCCCGCCCACCCCTTCTGGCCGCCTCCCACTGAATGGCTAGTTGCGTTGTGCGACCCGACGGATTTCGCAAGGGACAAACTTCAGTAACTATAAGGAAAATCCTGACCCCCTTGATGGAGGGCAGGATTTCCCTTTGCTTACTGAAGTTTGTCCCTCACTGCATCCGTCCAGACCTCACTTTGCCTACAATATCCAGAACCATTTGGAGGATCAGCATCCACTGGTGCTTGAGCAGGGACATGCGGTTTGAATCTCCCTGCATGCGATTCAGAACACTGGTGTGGATTAGACACCGATACAACATACTGTGAGCACAGAGACTTACTGTTTCCTATATATTGCTGGTTCTAGCGCTCTGTTTCCAGTGAGAATTGTACTGGCACTTTGTTTTTTGGTCCGTCGGATGGGACACTGTGTGGACCACCGACTGAATCGTCTGTAGCTGCTCAACAGCCCAGGAACATACCCAAGTGGAACTGTGGTTCTGAAATAGCTTCCATCTGCATTTCTTGCCTGTCTTACACATATGTGTTTGATAGACCATGTAAATTTGTGAGTACCCCATTTGAGGAGTTTGGAGTGCGTTTGAAATTGAAGTTACATTTACATACTACTCTACGAAGCGCCCCTCTCTCTTTGTTCTTTCCACAATTGTATATCAGAGTCTTCTTTAGATTATAACAAACACTTTGCACTGTTTAAAAACTCTTACTTTTGTGTTGTTCTAAAGTTATTTAGTGGAGAAGGATGCCCCGCCCACCCCTGCTGGCCACCTCCCACTGAATGGCTAGTGGTGTCATGTGACCCGAGGGCTGCAGCAAGGGAGAAACATCAGTAAGTAAAAGGAAAATCCTGACCCCCCCTTGAAGAAGGAAGGCAGGATTCCCCTTTGCTTACTGAAGTTTGTCCATCACCGCATCCGTCCAGACCTCAGAGAGCTGCAGCAGTGACGTAGGCAGAAGGGGTGGGCGGCGGATCCTTCTCCACTTCATAAATTTAGAACAACGCAAAAGTAAGAGTTTTTAAACAGTGCAAAGGGTTTCTTATAATATAAAGACGACTCCGTGATAGAGTTGTTTAGACATTACAATCCCTTTAAACAGAATTTTCATGCAGCGTCGGATTGATTGTGTCAGAGTGCCGCACATTGCCCACAGGCCTTAGTCTGAACATTTCTGAACTTTTAGGTTGGTTTGACCCACCTGGCGCTCAGGTTCAGGCTCAACCGGACTGAATATCTCTTCCACATAGTTGGCAGGGAACCACATCTGCTTTTTATTCCCGTAGTCTCCTCGCCACCTGCAGAACAGAAGAGCCACACCTTGGAGTTCAATTTAAACATACCGTGAAAAAAGCAACAGTGTAGCCATCTTGACTATAAGCCGGTGTTAATTACCAGCCTGCTTAATCCATTTGGAAGGCAGTGGAATATGCAATATGGTAAAGTTTAAAGGGATAGTAATGTTTCACAAAAACAGTAGCTCCAATTAATCTTCATAGTATTTGAGCCATGGAGAGTGTTATTTCAATACTGTCAGAGTTGTAGTTCAAGAGTAATTCAATGAAAAAGTATCCCCCTCCTGCCCCTTTTAACTAGTGTAAGCCACCTCCCTTCAGATGTGGAATCTGGCCACTTGATCAGACAGGTCACAGCAAGGGACAATCTTCTTACTGTGAGCATAAGGAAAACCCTGCCCCCTTGACAGGGTTTTCAGGTTTTCCCTTATGCTCACTGAAGATTGTCCCTCTCTGTGATCCATCCAGACAGTCTTGCTGCTCTGAGGTGAGCAGTGTTACATCAGTAAAAGGGAAGGGAGGGGGATACTTTATCATTGAATTACTCTTGAACTACAACTCTGACAGTACTGAAATAACACTTTCCATGGCCCAAATACTAGGAAGATTAATTGGAGCTTTTATTGTGAAACATTAATATTCCTTTAATGCACTGTGTCTTTTCTGTCAATCCTTCCTATAGGAAAACATAAATAATTTGAGTTTATGTATAATATATGTAACACACACACAAGCAAAGCTTTTCTCAAACTCATTACCTTGTTTGTGTAAGTAGTGTCTGGCAGTTCTTGGTTGCACTGTGATTACTTCAGTGCAACCTGGAAATAGCATACCTCCCAAGTGTCCCTCTTTAGGGGGACAGTCCCGCTTCGAGACCCAAATCCCTCTGTCCCTCTTTCCCACTCTGGTGTTCCTCTTTTTAGGAGAGGTGTGATGTGTATGTAAGTGTATCACATTGCTCTGCAGCAACAAAAGCTCACATTGATGTCTGTTTAAACTTTAGTATGTGTGTTTTTACATTAGTTTGTGTAAATAAAATACTTTGTACTAGCTCTAAATCATTTATTCAGTTACACAAAGAGGTAACTGTACGTTATGAAATAACCTAAATGTTCTCGGAAATGCACAGGCCACCAGCCATGCCCCCAGAAACACCACCTAAAACAAAAGTGTCCCTCTTTGGCCATTTAAAATGTTGGGAGGTATGAAATATTTTAGACATAAGAGGCTGATTGCTCCAGATTGAATATAAGTTAGGCAGCTCAGGTCAGCGCTAGGCTAACTGACACCTATATGGTATGAAATGCAGAAACCAGAGCAACGTGGGGCACTACTTAAAAATGTGGTACTGTCCCACATAAACTAGACATCCGGAGCTTGATTCAAATGCAGGTGCTAATTGTATCTCTGCTTTTATCTCCAGGTTTCCCCGTAGACTTCGATAGGAAAATATTTGACAAAATGGGAGGTAACATTTATCTCCTGCATTTGAATCCAGCTCTTAGTCACTTTACCTATGTGCCCCAATGAGGGGAATTTTGTTCAATGTGTAAATCATTTCCTAATTCTAAGAAGAGGTTAATGTCAGTCAGATCCCAGTATAAATGTATTTATAGTACCAGATATATTGCCCTGATTAAAGTCACCAAAAAATTAAGTTCAAAACTTTTATTCTCTTCATATCCTCAGGGACTTGGTGGAGTGAAGGATCTCTTTGGATATCCCGAGCAGTTACGGTGTCTGAGCGATGACAAACATCCTTTTTGTTCAAACACCATAGTGCAGAGTTAGACAACCTTACGCCTTACAGCTGTGGAGATTACAAGGTGCATCATCCAAACCAGCCAACAGCCAGAGAGCCAGAGGTTGCCTCCCCCACCACAGTTTAACTGCACATGCTCATACACAGTAAACTATGTTTCTACCTACTCAGATCAAGCAATGAGTTTGAGCAGGGAAGTATTTTTGGCGCAATGCAGAAAATGTGCGCAATCGCTTTTTCCCGTGTGAAAACCACTAGGGAATAGGTTAGCACACGATTTTGTTGAATTGCGCATGAAAATTCAAGATTAGCGAACGCCTGCATACATTTAATTTTTTGTGGGCATGGCTAAGATTAACGAATCTGTGTGAGTGGAATAGCGAATGTGCCTAATGCAAGAATTGGTATTGCGAATGAATTTATATGTCTGTGTACTGTTGTCGTAAAATGGAATTTTTTATGCTCAACTCAAGAAGCGTTCGGTATTTAGCTTCCTGGATTAGAACATGCGCAAAATCTATCTGCGCACAAAAATGCTTTTATCCAATGGGAACCTTTCTTGCATCGAGTCATTTGTTCCTTCCCACACCCTGTGGTTTCAGAGAGACACAAGACAGTATATGCCAGAGATATTCACCCAAGCCTTCAGCATCACGCCAATGAAAATAAGAAATAAAAGGCAAGAACTTCTTTTTTTAACATGATCTGTTAGTTGCTATAATCAGGGCATGTTCCTTTTACATTCATATTGAGTGTTTCCTATGCCTTTAAGGAGCGATTGTATTAAAGTGTTATATCCAAACTGCCTATGAATACAATTTATTTTCCCATAATACAAAAAAACCTCTACCTCAATCTTTTTTTTGAAAATCAGAGGATCGACACATTTAATAAACTCCCCCAATTAATTTATTGTTGAGACGCGATAACACTCTTGAGATCTTCCCCACTTTGCATCACAGAGATATATTCTACAGGCAAATTAATGCTTCATTAATATTCACTGCAGATACTGAAATCCTGCAAAAAAGAACTTATTGCCAAAATAAAGGTATGCTGTGTATCTGTAGTACTAGACACTAGTAGGTTTTGAGAAATTAACCTTCATTCAGTGGTGCACAGTGTGGCATTTTATGCTAATTCGTTAAAATACAAGGCACAAATTACTGCACACTGTGCTATGGAATAATCTAGGCAGAGTCAACACACAGGGGTATTTCTAATAGCAGAGACAGAGAGAGATAGAAGGGGGAGAGAAGAGAGAAGGGGGGGAGAAGAGAGAGGGAAAAAGGGAGAGCCAGGGAAATGGGAGAAGGAGAGCGCAGGAAAGAGGGAGAGAAGCTAGGACTGGCTTAAAGCAGAATAATAAGGATATAACACAGGGATTTAGCATAAAATGTTGTACTGTGCTACCAAAACCATTTATTTTACAGAAAATTGGCTGGTATAATCTACAGGAAAATTTGAATTCTCTGTAATACAAACTAAACTTGTCTTAAAGGTATAGTAATGTTTCTAAATAAAAACAGCTCCCATTAATCTTCATAGTATCTGGTCTTTGAAGAGTGTTATTTCAATAATATCAGAGTTGTAGTTCAAGAGTAATTGAAAAATAAAGTATCCCCCTCCCGCCCCTTTTACTGATGTAACAGTGCTCATCTCAGAGCAGCAAGACTATCCGGATGGATTGCAGAAAGGGACAATCTTCAGTGAGTATAAGGACAAACCTGTCAAGGGGGCAGGGTTTTCCTTATGATCACAGTAAGAAGACTGTCCCTTGCTGTGATCTGTCTGGTCAAGTGAACAGATTCCACATCTGAGGGGAGGTGGCTTACACTAGGTAAAATGGGCAGGAGGGGGAGACTTTATCATTCAATTACTCTTGAACTACAACTCTGACAGTAGTGAAATAACACTCTCCATGGGCCAAATACTATGAAGATTAGTTGGAGCTGCTTTTATTTTGAAACATTACTATCCATTTAAGGTGAACGTTTTACATTAATGTCACAGGGAAAGAGGTGCAAAACACAGACCAAACAGGGGGATGTTACAATCGCTGGCTCGGCTGCTTACCAGCCTCCCTCTTGCTTCTCCACGTTCTGGATGACCGCGTTCTTGGTAAAAGTCAGTTCATCCTCCCGCTGAGCCTTATAATCAAACAGGGCCCTGACAGAGCACTGGGGGGAGACACAGAAGGAGTGAGAGTAGGGAAGACTGAACAAGGCTTCAGATGGGTAACACAGAGGTTCATAAAGAGGAGGGAGAGACAAAGACACAAAAGCATGCATAATCTGAATGGCCCTTTAACCCTTTGGGTGCCAGAGGGGTAGGCAAAACATTGCAATGCGTTCTGTACCCCTCTGGCATTCAAAGGGTTAAGGATCAGTCAAATTTTAATATGAAAACGAAAACATAGTGTAGGACTTGACCTGCAAAATAAAAACAAGGGCATTTCCACTACTGGAAAACTTCAAGCTGTCACAAAGTGGTGAAGCTGTTCCATGGAACACTGTAACAAGAGTCTCACCTCCCCCATAGAACACAATAGACAACAGAATACAATTAGCAACCAATTTGGACACCAGGTGGCACTGCTAAGAACAGTTTGATTAAAAATTTAAATGAAAAAGTTGTTATATCATAATTTAGAATGAAGTATCTCTCAACGAGGCGTGTACTCTTGTTTTTAACTCAATAGGAGAAGCCCCACAATACTGTTTTTTCATTTTCAAAGTTTACCACCCCTTTAATCTTAAAGGGATAGTAATACTTCATTTTAACTTTATTTTATTTTGTAGGCATTAAAAAAACATGACGAATGATATAAGTCTTATCTCTGAAACCTTTATGGTTTAAGAGATATTCACAAACAAAGTATCCCCCCCCTGTTCAACCAGATCAGAAGGGAGATGCCCAGGTAGACTGCAGAGAGGGACAATCTTCAATTAAGATAATGGAAAAAGCTGAAAAACTTGTCAAGGGGGGAAGGGCTTTCATTGTTTTCATACAAAGAAAATTGTCCCCTTCTGTTATCTGTACTGTCATACAACCAGACTCACATCTGAGAAGAGATGGCTTACACTAGGTAAAAGGGGCGGGGAGGGGAACTTTGCTTGTGAATATCTCATAAACCATAAAGGTTTGAGAGATAAGACTTATATCATTCTTCATGTTTTTTTAATGCCTACAAAATAAAATAAAGTTAAAACGAAGTATTACTATCCCTTTAATCTACCCCTACAATCGACTAGGCAGTCTTACTGCTCTCCAGCCATTGCTGAAGAACAATTCCCATTGACCAGCTGAATATGATGCAAGTTGAAGCCCAAAAGCAGCAGGAGAATCACAACTTTCACTCGTGTGTCCTACAGCTATCACTTGTTAATACCTTGAATGTTGGCATTGGATTGGCCTCCACATAGAAACCAGGATTCCTTCCCTCATACAGAGAACCGTAATCTGGCTCCTACAAATACAAGGTATGGTCAGACTGACATGGGACTCGGAAAGGGCTCTCCCAGCGGCAACAGGTATCCTATTGAAATGTCGCCCCCGGTGACCAACAAAATGGCTTGGCGACACTTAAGCCTGCAACATCAGAATGTCACCCTTTTGATGCGGGCACCATTCTGATGTCGCCCTTTTCATGCAAGCTACATTTTTAACACAGCGTTTTGTTGGTCTCCAAATAGAGGGCAATATTTCAACAGAAAACCGTGGCAACCCATCTCCAGCACTCACAGCTGTGCCGATTTTCTCCAGAGTCTCCTCGTTGATAGGATATCTCAGCTTCATCTTCCGATACAGAGGCTGCTTCTCATAGTAACTGATCAGATCCACCAGGCTGTCAAACTCTGAACTGCCCAAGACAACGCTCTGACCTTCCTGCTGCACTCGGCAGTGTTTGATCTTCCCCTCTGCTCTGTACAGATAGGAGGCAGGAGAGAAGGTAGAACCATGATTAACAGACGGTGGTGGGGAAACAGATGAGAGCAGGAGAAAAGAAGGAGTTGAAGGGTGGACGTCAGGACAGAGCTGAAGGGTGGACAACAGAAGACAAAAATAGAAGCTTAACGAAAGGAGGAGAAGAGAGGAAATGAACGTAAAAAAGGAAGAGAAATACAATATAGACACAAGAAGCAGAAATAAAAAAAAGAAGATGGAAACGAAGAGCAATGTAGAATAGAAGTAAATTAAAAAGGAACAATGTGATGAGGAAGAACAACATGAGAAAGTACAGTAAGTAAATACATTTATCCAAGTCAGCAGAAGTTAAACAGATGGATGGAATGATGAATACTGGTGGGTTGGGGTCTCACCGGAAGGAGATGGCATACGAGTTGGGCTCGCTCCTCTTGCGGACCAGGAAGGCTCCGTCTCGGGGAACTCTCATCAACATATGCTCTGCTTGTGCACGTGTTAAATTGGCATGGTACCATCTGTGGGATTCACCATATAAAGGAGTCATTATCCATCTAATGCAAAGCAGGGCGATGACCGCCAGGCTGAGCAAATTCACTTCTCCAGAACCGGACACAGTATTCTAGATATCCTCCCACTGGAAAGTCTATTTTTCACCAAGCAAAACTTGTACTAGTGTATAAGGTGTTATTGTGTGTGTTTGTGTGTTTATGGCACATGTGGCTGATAAGTGTACACGAGGTCACGCTAGTTTACACTTTGTCCAGAGTGTTTCCCTGCCCCAATCACAAACGACTTATACAATTCCCTCTACACTTAACATCACAATGCTCTCCTCATCCATCTTCTCATACCAGCCTGTACACTCCATCGGCTGTCCTCAGTGCCCTATATGCCTCCCCCCCCAACTCTATACACCCGCACTCACTCCTTGCTCTCGTGAGCATTGGTCTGTGGCACAGGCTCCGTCAGCCTCATTTCAAACTCATTACATCTCAGGGGCATTTGCTGGTAGTGGGTGATCAGAGCGTAAAGACTTTCAAAGACCAGGTTGTCCGTTAGGAAGAATTTTGGGCTCCCGGCCTCTTGCCTGGAGTGGATCCTACAATGCTGGACCTTTCCATTCCTCCTGGACAGAAGAGATGGAAACAAGAGCAACAAGTCAGAAGACAGTACATAAAGAATTACACAATCTACAAACATATCCCTTCTCATACTGGGATCCATCTCCTGGACACACAGATTTATATGATCTACACAGGTCTATTCTTCACCATGTTCCCACTGATTTAAATGGGGCTTTTAAAGGGAACTTGTCACCTTGAATCAAAGTCTGCATATATGAAAATTAATAACTGAATATATCATGTTAAACATGCCCTCCCCATTGGTCATACCTGGGAACTTTCCTGTCCCTAGCTCCTGGAGTACCCAGAACTAGTGTGGGGCAATGTGCAACATTATGTTGGAGTAGCTTAAGCAGGGAGAGTGGTGTTGCTGTGAAAACGGACAGGAAGTGGATTGAAGGGGGCAGGAAGTGGGAGTAACAAGGCAGGAAGTGAAGAAGGTTACAAAGAAAAGTGGTGTAATTCTTAAGCAAATTAATTACACCAGTGGGAATAAAAACTCTCCAAATTCATATTGCATTGAATAGTGCTTTTAACCCATTGAGTGCCAGAGGGGTGAATGTGTTAAAGTGGACCTATCACCTTGTTTTTTTTGCATAGTTGAAAACTTTATTTAAAATTGCATATGTAGAATGTTAGCCAAACGTCCAGCGGATGCACAGTTTAGAAGATATTCACACTTATTTCTGGTGATCGTAAATGTTTCTCAGTGCAACATAGAGCTTAATTAGCATCTGAAACTGCAAGGAAAAGCTTAATTTTACTATATTAGCATACAGTGCCAGATTCTGAGATCTCATCCTAAAGAAATACAAGTAAATAATCCATCTGCTGGTCTTTTGGCTCTCATGATTCATAGCCCAGTGAATGGGTTATGAAAGGTGATAGGTCCATTTTAACCCCTAGAATGCTAGAGGGGTCTCCAACGCATTGCTTCAGAATGCATTGGAGACCTTCTTAACATTCAAGGGGTTAAAAGCACCATTAGTGCACTATTTAACCCTTTGAGTGCCAGAGGGGTACACAACGCAATGCGCTGTGTACCCCTCTGGCACTCAAAGGGTTAATTTGACGAGAATATTCGATCAAAATGGGTCTTTTACCCCACTGAACACAAGAGACATATCCAATACATTAGAAACCTTCCATCCTGACATTCAATGGGTTAAATGTACCCTTTAAGGAGATAGTAATGTTTCACAAAAACAGCAGCTCCAATTAATCTTCATAGCATTAGGCAATGGAGAGAGTTATTTCAGTTCTGTCAGAGTTGTAGTTCAAGAGTAATTGAATGATAAAATATCCCCCTCCCGCCCCTTTTACCTAGTGTAAGCCCCAACTCCTCAGGTGTGGAATTTCATAGACCAGACAGCTCACATCAAGGGACAATCCTCTTACTGTGAGAACAATGAAAACCCTGCCTCCCTTGACAGGTTTTTCAGCTTCTTACCTTATCTTAATTGAAGATTGTCCCTCTCTTCAGTCTACCTGGACACACCCTGCTGCTCTGAGGTAAGCAGTGTTACATCAGTAAAAGGGGTGGGGGGGATACTTTATCATTCAATTACTCTTGAACTACAAGTCTGACAGTATTGAAATAACACTCTCCATGGCCCAAATACTATGATGATTAATTGGAGCTGCTTTTATTATGAAACATTACTATCCCTTTAATTCAATCGGTTAATTTGCTCAGTTTGTTTTCCCCTGAATTGCTCCAATTCTTCTTTGTACCTCAGCCTCTCTGTAGTGAGTTTGAAGCCCCCTTACCAGAAGGACAAGGTGTAATCCCCCACAAACGTCTCGCTCTCCCGAACCAAGAAGGAACCATCTGGCGCCCCTGTCTCAATGCAGTAATCCGTTAATAGACGCTCTGCGATGTGTCGTCCATCCCGACCCGCTCCCAGCTTCCCGTGGAACCACTTCTCAGCAGAGTGCAGCTCCGAGCTATTACTGACCTGAGGGATTATTATTATATGCACATATAGATTATACAGAAAACACAAACACGTACATATATATATATATATATATATATATATATATATATATATATATATATATAGAGACAGCAGTTTCAAAGTGTTAGTAATGTCCCATACATTTTTATTTATTTTTTTTTTTTTAAAAGCTTTATTGAATTCAGAAAATGTTACAGAAATAGAAATCAGAAGACAAAGAAATTCACAGAGCAAGAGTTTCCAAAGTAATAAAGGCAATCTCATATTTGAAGTGAAGCATAGTAATAAGACATTCATATATCCTCACTGAAACATCTTAATAAGCATAATGCAGTATGTACTTAAGAAAGAAAGGTAGTTAGGGACAATTCAATATTCATAGCAAGGTCAGGACCATGATTCTATAGATCTGGGCAAATGGTGTGTCCCAGTAGGATAGAGATCCCATCACCCCAAGAGGAAGGCAATAGCGCCAAAACTCTTAGGAGACCTGTAATGGGAGTGGGATATGGAGTAGTAATAACAACATACATGGGTATCATCCTAAGTGGGCGAGATGTAGAGAGAATATGAGGAAAGTAGGAAGAGAAAGGGAAGTAGTCAAATGAATCAGGGCTATTACGATGGGGTGTCTTAGATGGTGGGGAGCGAATTCTCCACAAATGCTAGCCCCTCCATAAATTTTTATAGATTTGTAGAGGGCAAAAAAAGAATCTCATTGCCACAAACCCCATGTCTCAAACCGCTATGGTTTGAGAGATATTCGCGATCAAATTCCCCCCTTCCCTCCCCTTCTCTTGAGGTCAGCTGTAAAGCTGACAGAAGGAGATCCACGTCAGCCGACACGATGAGGCTCTGCAGCAGAGCTGAAATCCCGTTATTAGAAAAAAAAGACTTCATGGGAAAGGTCTAAAAAGTGTGCTTGCAAACCAGACACAATTTGTAGACCTTTCCAATGAAGTAATTATTTTCTAATAATGGGATTTCGGCTCTGCTGCAGAGCCTCATCGTGTCTGCCGACACGGATCTTCTCCTGTCAGCTTTACATCTAGCATCAAGAGAAGGGGAGGGAAGGAGGAATTTGATCGCAAATATCTCTCAAACCATAGCGGTTTGAGACATGGGGTTTGAGGCAATGAGAATTTTTTTTGCCCTCTACAAGTCTATAAAAAAATTATGGGACATTACTAACACTTTAAAGGAGAGCTATTCTCTATGATCAAAGCTAATGATATAGAATGGAGAAAATAGGGGGCTCTGCCATAAAAAAAAAATTACCTACTATACCAATAAGGACCGGGCACTAATATGAAAGATGGCCACTATCCGAACTGAAAAAGTGTGTCCAAATCGAGGACAAAAATGCTGCATCAGTTAATAGGAGAGCGCTAAATGTATATAAAGAATCTATAAGTATCTATGCACATGTGCCACCCACATGCACACTAGTATGGATTTCAGTCCTAATGGGCACACAGATTATCATGTGCGGTGAGCAGAGTATGAGGTCCTCGTGGTCCTGCTAGCAATGGTAATGTCCGCCTCCATGGATACGTAATAAAAGACTGATTGACAGCTTTATGTCCTCCCTTTTTTTTTTTTTTTTAATAAGCTTGGGCCCATTGGAGAATAGACATAGTAAAATGTGATAAATGCCCTTTAATTCGGTATCAGAAGTCCCGAGCCAGAAACTGATTTTACCTCCTTCTGTTCCTCCTCATCATCGTTGGCCTGCCCGTTGGTGGTCTCCTCCGAATAATAGATCTTGCTGCTGGTGAGGACGAAGAAATGAGGGTACCACTCCTAAACAGAAAAGAGGGGTATTAGCTGTGCCACTCTGTATTCCATGACCTCACCTTTAACCCTCTGAGTGCCAGAGAGGTATCCAACACATTGTGTTGGATACTTCTTTGGTACTCAAACGGTTAAGGACCAGAGGAGTGTGTATCACAATGCAAAAAAACATACTGCACACCACTCTGGTACTCAAAGGGTTAACCCTTTGAGTGCCAGAGTGGTACGGAATGCATTGCAAAGCAATGCATACCGTACCACTCTGGCTCTCAAAGGGTTAAAAATATGACATCTCCCAAGTTTCTCTTTTTGCTGAATACCTTGCACTTCCACCACTGCCTCCATTTTGTCGCCACATTCCAACCCTCTCCCCCTCTCTCTTAAGGTGCCCACACACTACTAGATTTTGAACAAAAACACAACTATCAACCTGATTGCGGAGGTAGGGGTAGGTGTTTGTGTGTGTGTGTGTGTTTGTGTGCAAATGTGTATCAGTCTCACAGTCCCATGTGACAGATTGCTGTGGTCTGGTCTGTTGAGCCCCCACAAACAGGAATCTGATCAAATCCAATTAATATTTTCAATTTAGCCTGATCAGCTTAGGCAACCAGTTTGGCTTGATCCGATCGAGAAGACCCATACAGTCAGTGATGGGGCATTTCTAAATGCTGGATGAGGGGATTAGAGCCCAAATTCTTATGATTAGAGCATCAGGGCTTGTTGCCAACCTTGTGTAGGTAATAGAGCCAATCTCCCCATTAGTAATGATGCAACTGGGCTGCACTGTGCAATAATAAAGCATTAGGCCCAAGCACCAGGTCTTCTGGAAGCCAAGCAAGTACTCCGAGTCCTGTTATATGGCCACTGCCCTTTGATAAAGCAACTGATTAGCCATGAAACCCGTAAGATGGCCTTTTAATGTACCCATTTACATTTTTTTATCCAGAATCCGTTGGTGTGGGAGAACAGAGTTTGCAGAAGTTTCTTGAATGAAATCATGTTTAATTCTCCATAAGCCTGTGCATTTATGTAATGTGTGACACATGTTACCGTTAAAGGGATAGTAATACTTTATTATTACTATCCCCCATATTGTAGGTATTTGCAAAATAATTTAATAGCCCCCAGGCTCATCTCTCAAACCTTTATGGTTTAGAGATAACTGAAGGCAAAGTTCCCCCCTCCCTCCCCCTTCCCTGAAGTCAGCGTTGTACTGACTGCAGGGATATCCGGTTTTATTTTTCATCAGGAGGCTCTGCAGCAGAGCCGCGATCACGTTAGTGACAAAGAATTATTTCACTGAAACGGTCTTCTACATGTGCTTGCAAACCAACCACATGTAGAAGACCGCTTCAGTGAAATAATTATTTTTCACTAACGGGATCTCGGCTCAGCTGCAGAGCCGCAAGCCTTTCGTACGACAGACTCCCCTGCAGTCAGTACACTGCTGACTTCAGAGGAGGGGGGAACTTTGCCTTCGTTATCTCTCAAACCATAAAAGGTTTGAGAGATGAACCTGGGGGCTATTAAATTATTTTGCTAATATCTACAATATGGGGAATAGTAATAATAAAGTATTACTATCCCTTTAACATGAAATGTGAGTAGAAATGTTATTTTGAATGTATTGTAGAAGATTGCCGCTGGCAGTAAGAGCCTAATGGCTCCCCTCTCTGGGTCACAGGACCGAAAAGAGAGAGGGGAGCAGTCTGTCACTAGAAGACCCTTGGGGAGCTCTACTGTATGGCGATTGGTTTGGGTAGTAATTACCCAGAGGCAATATTAGCTGGATAGTATACAAGTACTCAGTGTAATAATTAATGGTGGGTTTTGTGACCAGTGTGTCTTCTACTGTTTTATACGGATGACTCGCTGAATGTCCAGCACTTTGCACTGTGCTCTTGCATATCTTGGTCATGTTCACAACAGAGATATCGACAGCCATTTAGTATGAGAAGTCACTTTCTTTATGAGACAACATGATGAACCTTCCCGTTTTGTAGTCCCCTTTCCTAAACACTATGCCAGTGATCGTAAACTATTTAATTGTGGAGCAGAGGCGTGTGTTGTACAACCCTTTGGTGCTCAAGGGGTTAAGCCCAGGTAGATCAAGCACAATGACTGATCCACTGACTACCAACCTGAAATCAAGCAGAAGTATCTTGAAAACCTGTGCTATTAGTGTGTCCTGAGACGCGGTGTTGAGAATCAGTACTAGGAGATGGAGTTCCATAACTCACGTGGTTGATGGGATCCTGCAGGTATAAGATTCCGTTCTTGATCGAGTTGCTGATATCGTTCTCAGAGTAGACAGTGGAGGCCGGGATCTCCTCATATGTACTTCCCTCTGCCAGCTTCTTGTGCTACAATATATAAATAAAAACAAACTTGTACCCACCTGCCAGCTCATACCCCCCGGAAACACTCACCAGCATCCCTATCCCTGCGGGTAGAAAACTGCAGGCCATATGAACAATGAAAGTGGACCCGTTACTTATACATCTTTTAGTAATCGTACATGTATCTATGTAAAATCCCTACATCTTGGAGTTAGAGATTTCTGGTTAAAGTGTTCATAATGTCCCAGTAAAAATATTTTGCATTGTGTAGAGCTTAAGAAGTTGAACTGGATGGAAAAAATGTATCTCTCAAACTGCTACGGTTTGAGAGATATGTAAATTCAAAGTCTGATATTTCCTGCTGTCAGCTGTAAAGCTGTCAGCAGGAGATCCGTGTTGGCAGACACGAGGAGGCTCTTCAGCAGAGCCGCAATCCCCTTATTTAAAACAAATGAATTGATTGGAATGGTCTAAAAAGTGTGCTTGCAAACCAGGCACACTCTGTAGACCATTCCAATGCAGTCGTTGTCACTTAGTGACAGAGGACGTACATGTGACAAACAAATGAAAAAAAAATGTTCGGCGTGCGTGGCGGGTCACTAAGGGGTTAATAATCGGAGTGCCAGATGTATCCAGCACATTGCAAAGCACTCAAATGGTTAAAGGAGCAGTGCATCCACCCCCTTCCCCCAAAAAAAAGCATTGCAAATAAATAAATATAACAAAGAAAAGCCTATCCATAATACTAATAAATGACTTCAGAAACCTTAAAAATGTACAATTAGATTTTGCCATTTTCACCATTATCTGAATATCTCTGGGACCTCTAAATTAATCTGTTATCCTCCCCCTTCTGCCTGACGTTCAGAAACCAAAACCCACTGCAGGAAATTTGAATGAGCAGTCTAAGCCAAGAGTAGATGACATCTCCAGAGTAGAAAAAAAAAATGAGAGCAAAGATGGTCCCTGTTTTGACAGCAGCTCCAATTAATCTTCCTAGTATTTGGGCCATGAAGAGTGTTATTTCAGTATGGTCTGAGTTGCAGTTCAAGAGTAACTGAATGATAAAGTATCCCCCTCCCGCACCTTATACTGATGTAACACCGCTTCCCTCAGAGCAGCAAGACTGTACGGATGGATCACAGTGAGCATAAGGAAAAACCTGTCAAGAGGGGCAGGGTTTTCCTTATGCTCACAGTAAGAAGATTGTCCCTCGCTGCGACCTGTCCGGTCAGCCACACTAGGTGGCTTACACTAGTCATTTGAATACTGTCAGAGCTGTAGTTCAAGAGTAATTGGATGATAATGTATCCTTCTCCTGTCCTTTTAACCCATGTAACACTGATCACCTCAGAGCAGCAAGACTGTCCGGATAGATTGCAGAGAGGGACAATCTTCAGTGAGCATAAGGAAAAACCTGTCAAGGTTGTGGTGGTGGAGGTTTCCTTATGCTCACAGTAAGAAGATTGTCCCTTGCTGTGACCTTTCCAGTCAAGAGTCCAGATTCCCCATCTGAGTGGAGTCGGCTTGTACTAGGAAAAAGGGGCGGGAGGGTGATACTTTATCATTCAATTTCTCTTGAACTACAACTCTGACAGTATTGAAATAACACTCTCCATGGCCCAAATACTATGAAGATTAATTGGAGCTGCTGTTTTTGTGAAACATTACTACCCCTTTAAAAGTTGTTATTTTTATGCGAATAAGATGCGAGTAAAAAAATAAAAACACGGATCGGTTTTATTTTCTCCTCTTAACAAGTTACTGTAGTTTTCTAAATTTCGTTCTACAAAGCACTGCTCCTTTAAGACATAAATTAAATGTATTACACGCAATTATATACAAAGGACAAAAATATGAATAACTTAGTAGCGACACAGACATTTCAGAATTTTAGGAATTTAGGAGCCAGAGGTAGACAATTTCTATATACACATCTATATTTATTTTAAAGGGATAGTAAACCCCCAAAAAACTTTAAGCCAAATTATAGGAATAATAAAAACAAACATACTTAACGCCCTCATTCCCATCTCTTAAACCGTTATGGTTTGAGAGATGTAAGAAAATAAAGACCTCCGCTCCCTCCCCTTTCTGCCTGATGAGCTGTAAAGCTGTCAGAGGCAGAATTCGGTCGCCCGACTGTAGGCGGCTCTTCAGGAGCGCCGTCATCGGGATAACTAACTATAATTACTTCATCGGTATGGTCTACAACAGGGCTTAAAATTGGAAGTATTTTGCTACTAGCCAGACCTGAAAAGTTACTCTCCACTGCAGCCATAACATACCCACCAGGGCTGAATTTCTACTCGCCACGGCTAAATTTTTACTTGCCATTGGCTAACCAACGGAGAGTGAAAATTATGAGCCCTGTTCTACAACGTGTGCCTGGTTTGCAATCACATGTTGTAGACCATTCCGATGAAGTAATTATACTTAGATATCTCGATGACAGCACTCCTGAAGAGCCGCCGTCTGGTCCCGGAAGCAGGATCTCATGACATCCGCTGGACAGCAGACACATGAGAAGGGGGAGGGAGTGGAGGTCTTTATTTTCTTACATCTCTCAAACCATAACGGTTTGAGAGATGGGAATGAGGCCGTTAAAGGGATAGTAATACTTAAAATGTAAAAAAAAAATATGTTGTAGGGTTTATCCCCCTGAGTAAAACAAGAGTACTCCCACTGCTGAAAGGTATTTCATTCAAAAGTTATTAATTTTGAAAGTTTAATTTTTTAGGTGCAATATCACAGTGGCCTGAAATTGTACAGTGGCGCTGTTGCTACACCATCCTATGGAGATTTATGGTCAACTGACCAGAGTTGTCCATAAGATGGTGTAGCAACAGCGCCACTGTACAATTTCAGGCCACTGTGATATTGCACCTAAAAAATAAAACTTTCAAAATTAATAACTTTTGAATGAAATACCTTTCAGAAGTGGGAGTACTCTTGTTTTACTCAGGGGGATAAACCCTACAACATATTTTTTTTTACATTTTAAGTATTACTATCCCTTTAAGTATGTTTTTATTATACCTATCATTTGGCTTACAGTTTTTTGGGGGGTTTACTATCCCTTTAATAAACGCTCACCTTGATAAGAATTTTTCTTTTCAGCTGGTTAGGTGAAGGGAGTCCGTCGGCAGTCACATCCACAGGCTTAGTCAATAACATGTCCCCAAAAACCTTCTTAAAGTACTGAGCCATATTTCTCTGCTGAGCGATGCTGCAATGGTCTTCAATGGACAAGATGACCGGATACCTAATGAGACACAGATATAATGATACTGTGTTAAGCAATCGGTCCAGTTGCCACCCTGTGGTAGGCATGTCAGATATAGTTTCATAGGAATCCATCTATAATTGTATCTACAAGAAAGAGAATGGACAAATCTAATTGGCTTTATGTATAATAGCAAACAGCAGTTATTGTGCAAACCAGCAGCATATAAGGTTCAAATAATCATTCCCCAATGTTGCGCTCCAATCTTTGCGCAAGATTGTGTTCCATATGACCAGATATATCTTTGTTAGTGAGGCGGGCGGAAATATAGGGAAAGATGAACGTCGGAATGAGATCCCATTGATGCTGTGATGCCATAAATTCTTGGACTTCCAGGTATGTGTTTAATGCCCCTGACGAAGCGATACTTAATCGCGAAACGCGTTGGGCTGGTAGCAAGACAATTTTAGCACTAATATTGATTTTATTTATTTGTCAAATATACTTTATTGTAATAGTTTAATAAATCACTCCTGTTTATATAAATCTGGTCCCCTGGAGATTTGTCTCAACCTTAGGTCAACTGGAGGTTGACCAAGTCTAAAACTCCTTAGGAAATTCCTTAAAGATATCTTCGGTTAACGGATGGAGAATTCAATATAAGGATTAAAATTAGAGGTGAGCGTTATCTTGGAAAAGGGGAATGGATTCTTATATCCTGAAAGTTGACCAGGGCTGGAGGTTAGATCCAGCCGAAGTCCTTATACTAGAGGCAGGAGAGGCCTCTCTAAAGAGTGAGTACCCACATTGAAGGGGGGTTAAAAGGGATAAAAGTTTCAATTTTGGTGCCTATATTAATATGGATAACATTTAGATGGACTTTGAGCTATTCTTCTATTGTGTTTTGTATTCTGGTTCTCGAGTGGAATACTGGCAAGAAAGGGTTTTCTGCAACGACCCATAAGAAAGGCTGCAAGTCCGTAGTAGATCCATAGAAAAAAGGACACTAATAGAGACGCTTTATCTCTGCCCAGGAGCAGTAAAAGTATATTAACCTGAATGCAGAAGATATATCCTTCATTAATGCTATTTACTGTTATTTATTGTTTTGCTTACAATTGTCATACATCCCCTTTTTATTTAATAATATTATTGTATGACTTTATGACTGAAGAGTTTTTGGAGCGCTTGAACATTTGGTACATTTAGTTTATGCCCCTAACATAGTTACCCAACCATTATTCCCTGCCCCTGGCCCCATTGTGCTATTGTATAATGTTTTACTATAAAATAACCTTGTGTGCTGAAAAAAGTGTGTTCGTTCTGGAACAAGAAGCGAGTCCCGTCATTTTGTCACAGAATGGTCTAAAGGGTCTCCTTTTGACCCCCATTCACAGAAGCTTTGATTCAAGAAGACCGGCTTGGTGAATTTCTAAAAAACTATTTATATTACAAACTAATGGCTATTAACATAACAAACAGGGAATTTTTAACGGTCTCATTTTAATAAAACCTATCTTAGGACAGGCTGGGAATACAACTGAATATGCATAAAGACAACTGATGGGACCCTATTCTTGTTTGAACACCATGTATTAGGAAAGATATAGGTTAACCCCTGCCATATCTGTTCAGATTTGTTAGTGGTAGATCATTAAAGGGATAGTAATGTTTCACAATAAAAGCAGCTCTGATTAATCTTCATAGTATTTGGGCTGTGGAGTGTGTTATTTCAATACTGTCCGAGCTGAAGTTCAAGAGTAATTGAATGATAAAGTATCCTCCTCCCGCCCCTTTTACTGATGTAACACTGCTCACTTCAGAGCAGCAAGACTGTCCGGATGGATCGCAGAGAGGGACAATCTTCAGTGAGCATAAGAAAAAACCTAAAAAACCTGTCAAGGGGGCAGGGCTTTCCTTATGCTCATAGCAAGAAGATTGTAACTTGCTGTGACCTGTCCGGTCAAGAGATCGGATTCCACATTTGAGGGGAGGTGGCTTACACTAGGTAAAAGAGGCGGGAGGGGGATATTTTATCATTCAATTACTCTTGAACTACAACTCTGACAGTACTGAAATAACACTCTCCATGGCCCAAATATTATGAAGATTAATTGGAGCTCATTTTTTGGGAAACATTACTATCCCTTTAAATGTCAGTGTTATTAACACAAACGACTCACTCTGATGTGACAAAAGCATGTTCCTTGATAGTGAACAGGACCTCAGAGAACTTTATTTTGGTGGTCAGCGTGTGCCCGTGGTAGATGACTGGCATCCCATCTGGCCCGTCCCAGCAATCCACTGAAATAGGAAAATGGGTCATTTTTAAATTAATTATCAACAATGTGTCTGTTACTGTTTAACCCTTTGAGCGCCAGGAGTAAGCAATGCATTGCTAAGTGTTAGATTTTAAAGAAACAAACAGACCTTGCATAATAGCAGTAGTATGGTGGTGCTATAAATTAGGAATAATAATTGAAAGGGGATATATTACAGAACTCAAATCAGCTGAAACATTCTCTCTTGTGTATATATGCTCAGTACAAAACCAGGCATTTTCTTTAAAAAAATTATATTATATAGGATATTTCCTGTTGAATAAAATAAGGGTTCTCACCCGCTGTCGAGAGATACATATTTCCAGAGTAATTACAGTTTAAACCCATGTTTTTTACATTAGCAGTGCCCTCTAGTGGTCAAATTCCATTTAGAAATTCTGTCACATTCTAATGGAGAGGAAAGTCAGTGACATACAGTTCTCCACAGAAAGTGATAGAAAATGCTGAGTCACTTTCTGTCGGTTGGAACTATCAGGAAGTAAACTCACAGTAAATTCACTTTCTGACTAATTTGAACTGTTATAGCTTTTGTATAAAATAACTGACAGCGGTGGGAGTAACTTTGTTTTACTCAACAGGAAAAGCTCTATAACATCTGTTTTCATAAAAAAAGTTTACTGCTCCTTTATAGGTTGCTGAATTAGTGTTTTCTGGCTTTGGAAAAATAATTGAACAATGACATTCCTTGATAATAGACCCCCCACTAACCTTAATATGGGTAAATGTACTAATGGACTATCAATTTGGTGTGTATTGGTTCCCTAAAACCTATCTTTAAATTAGCACTAGATTTCATGTCCATGGAGGAAAACATTATTTTTTTCATGGGACTCCAAAGTCCACCCAATTAAATCTTCCTTCTTTGCCAAGACGACTTCAGTTGGAAGGGTTTTTGGTCCTGGAGTCTTGTAAAAGGAATCATGGTTGCCTCCATAGAAATGATATCCAGTGCTGAATAAAGTTACATTTTTTGGGAGCCAATCTAGATAAAATTGATTTATAGTGGCCATTTGGATTTCCCTTCCCAGATTAATATAAATGGGGGCTATTATTCCAAATCATTTCCCTTAAATTCATAAAATGTCCACTAGGTGGTGCAGGTGACTCACATTCTATACAGCGGCAGCCCATGCGCAGACAGCGAGCGTATGCTTCTAAGGAGGACTCACTGGAGAACTGATCCCCTGTAAGATACCTGAATAAAGAGTACAATTGAGTAATATTATATTCTAATACAGGACAGTGCCCATCATACATACACATCTCCTAGTCACAAGTATGTATAGTCGGTGTGTTCACATTCTTTTCTCTTCACCTACTGACATTTTGGAATATACACACATGGTACATACTGGCCGTTAACCCTATGAGTGCCAGAGAGGTACGCAACCACTCTGGCACTCAAAGGGTTCATCTGAAAGTGGAGCGATTCTGGGGCACCATAGCAAACCAATTCATTATTTCCAGAGATTTAAATTAAGCTTTTAACCCCTTGAATGCTTTGCAAGGCGTAAGAGGCCTCTTCAGCATTAAAGGGTTTGAGAGCCCAAATGAAATCAATGGGGATATATCTCTGTTCCCTATGTAACAGTTTGTTTGTCCCAGAATTCCTCCATTTTTTCATTGTGCATTCAGCCTGTTTGTATGACTGAACATTTCTAAAGTGAAGTCATATTATCTAGAGCTGTGTGGCACGGGGGGGAGGGACCCACAAAGAGTGGCGACAGAGGAGGGAGAAGAAACCAGGGAGGCTGTGAGTTGAAGAGAGTGGGAGGGGAAGGAGAGATATTAGGGAACCTAGGTGGTGTAGAGATGGGGGGGGGAGCAGGCAGGATGTGTAGTGGGTAAAGGGTGAGGAGAGAAGGGATCCTGTAACATTATGGAGATGGAGGAAGGAGAAGATACAGAGGAGGCTGAGAGTCAAGAGGTCGAGGCATCAGGGAACCAAGGTGGTGTAGCGATAAAGGGGAGAGAGAAAGAAGCAGGGGGGGGGGAATCGAGAGAGAAGCAAGCAGGCAGCGGAGGGGGGAAGAGAGAAGCGAGCACGCAGCCGAGGGGGGGAGAGAGAAGGCAGGAGGGAGTGAGAAGGCAGAGGAGGGAAGAGAATACAGAAGGCAGCAGAGGGATTAGAAGCGAGAAGAGAGCTGAGCGGAGAGAAGGCAGCGGAGGGGAGAGAAGCGGGAAGACAGCAGAGAAGAGAGAAGCAGAAAGACAGCAGAGGAGAGAGAAGCGGGAAGACAGCAGAGGAGAGAGAAGCGGGAAGACAGTAGAGAAGAGGGAAGACAGCAGAGAAGAGAGAAGAGGGAAGACAGCAGAGGAGAGAGAAGTGGGAAGACAGCAGAGAAGAAGGAAGGCAGCAGAGGAGAGAGAAGCAGGAAGGCAGCAGAGGGGAAATAAGCGGGAAGGCAGCAGAGGGGAGAGAAGGCAGCAGAGGAGAGAGAAGCGGGAAGGAAGCAGAGGAGAGAGAAGCGGGAAGGCAGCAGAGGGGAGAGAAGTGAGCAGACAGTCCAAGTTGTGTGGATATTGCAGGGAGAACAAGGAGAAAGTGGTGCTCTGAGACCTTACGTGTTATGGGAGGAGGAAATCCAGTAATGGGACAGGGGGTTGTCCATGTTTTGGGGACACACTGTGTCCAGCTCTGAATTCCACACATTGTTCTCCTTAGAGAACAGGAATGTGACAAACTGCAGAGAGAGAAAGGGAGAGAGCAAGTGGGAAAAACAAGGGAAAATGACATTAGGAGATACAGTGAGAAGATAAGCACAATACGGATATGGGGAGGGGGCAATACCTCTTCCAGAGTGAAGTACGGCTCCTCGATCTCTCTCAGGGGGTCACGCAGGAAATGGAACATGAACTCTTGTACCTGGTGCAGGTCAGTAGCCCACATCTCCTGCCGGTCAAGGGAGACAAGGTGTAACAAATGGCAGGACACGGACAAAGGGAGAAAAAGAGAGGGGAGGAGAGAGAGAGAGACTGATACAGAGAGGAGGGAAGACGGTAAAGAGTGAGACCGTAGGAGAGAGCACGAGAGTCTGAGCAAGACAAATGAGATTAGAGAAGAGGGTGGAAGAGGTTAAGAGGAGGAAAAATGGTGGGAGGTAAAGAGGGGTAGAAGGAGATGAGGGTTAGATTGTATTGGCATAGCTGGGAACACTACGGAGACTCAGGTTTTTGTAGTGAATTACCAGGTCTCCATGGAAAGTAGTAGTTTCTCCGGAGGTGGGATTTTTTTTTTATGAAACTCTGCCCACTTCTCCCCCTTCCCACCCCGTCCCGCCCACTTCTCCTCCTTCCCACCCTGTTCTGCCCACTTCTCCTCCTTCCCACCCCATTCCACCCACTTCTCCTCCTTCCCCACCCTGTTCTGCCTATTTCACTTCCTCCCCGCCCACTTTTCCTCCTTCCCACCCCATTCCACCCACTTCTCCTCCTTCCCCACCCTGTTCTGCCTATTTCACTTCCTTCCCCATCCTGTTCGGCCCACCACTTCTTCCCATCAGTTTCGACCCACTTCCCCTCCTTCCCACCCTGTTCGGCCCACTTCTTCTTCCCATCCTGTTCGGCCCACTTCTCCTCCTTCCCACCCCATTCCACCCACTTCTCCTCCTTCCCACCCCATTCCACCCACTTCTCCTCCTTCCCCACCCTGTTCTGCCTATTTCACTTCCTTCCCCATCCTGTTCGGCCCACCACTTCTTCCCATCAGTTTCGACCCACTTCCCCTCCTTCCCACCCTGTTCGGCCCACTTCTTCTTCCCATCCTGTTCGGCCCACTTCTCCTCCTTCCCACCCCATTCCACCCACTTCTCCTCCTTCCCCACCCTGTTCTGCCTATTTCACTTCCTTCCCCATCCTGTTCGGCCCACCACTTCTTCCCATCAGTTTCGACCCACTTCCCCTCCTTCCCACCCTGTTCGGCCCACTTCTTCTTCCCATCCTGTTCGGCCCACTTCCCCTCCTTCCCACCCTGTTCTGCCCACTTTTCCTCCCACTTTATTAGACAGACCATTAAGCCCTGCCCCTACCCACGATCAAGCCCCACCTCTGACATGATTTGCATAATTTATATCCTCCCACCAGCACCACATTAGTCCACTCCGGGGACTCTAGAAAAAAAGGTTCTCAGGTATGTGTATTGGGGTAGAAATATAAGGAGAGGGAGAAGAAGAGAGATGGAGAGGGAGAAGTGTGAAAAATATCATGCTGACCAGGGATGGGCAACCTGCGTCCCTCCATTTTCTGGTGAACTACAGGTTTCATCATCCTCATCCAGCCAATGCCTGCCTGATTATCATGGCTACAGAAGTCTAACAGCTAGAGAGACACAGGTTGCCCAGCAATAGAAACATACATTTTGATAGCAAGTAAATAATTGGCCCATTTTCCTAATTTTAAAAAAAAGCAAGTTTGAGCTGTAATAATTTGAATAAAACACCTTTCAGTAGTGGGAGTACTTTTGTTTTACTTGGTGTGATAAACTCTACAACATACATATTTTTTTAATTTTAAGTATTACTATCTTTTTCAAATATGCAATAATTCTTCCTTTCAATAGTTTCCATTATTTCCTAGTCTACTGATGTCAGACCCACAGGCCTGTAATTGCCACAGTTCTCCCTACTGCACTTTTTGTGTAACAGCATTTTATTGACAGTTTTCATCTAGAACCAGTCCTCTCAAACATAGTTTAAGAAGATCTCGTTAGACGCTGTTATTTTATGTAAACAATAACTCTATTCTTCTCTGGTCTGTCTTTTCTATAAAGATTGGGGCATAGTTATATATGGGAACAGTCATGAGATTCTTTGAACCAACAATGCAAACACAGACTTCTCACCTTCTGATAGTCCAGCAGGAATCTCTGGAAGGCCTCCATGCTTACTCGGGTGTCCTCACGATCTCCACATCTGGTATAAACACAGTGTCACTATGCCACACTATCCACCCTCCAACCAACCTGTTCCCCTGAGAAGGCAGATGTCTCTAACAGCTAAGGAGGCCATTAATTATTTGTAGGGCCAGATTTCCCATTAGGTAGGGTAAGCAAGGGCCTAGGAGCCAGGTTGGGCGTAGCGAAGCCCTCCAGTGATTCTGGACTACAATTCCCATCATACACATTCTGCAATGTGAGCATGGCCGAAGAAATAACAGTTCATTAGCACACGTTACAAAGCGGTCACTTGATCAGTTTACGTATCCCTTCATGAACCACAATGTAATTTAGAATTATAGCATTTGAAATATTGATCACTAAAAGGGACTGACAGCGCAGGCGCGCAGACGTCAGCAAGATGTCCACGATCCGTCCTGCTGTCAGCCCCAGAACAATGCACATTTCTTTGGAATAAGGTAATAATTCTGTCGACTAGCGCTACTAAGCTGCTAGTCGCCACATGGGGATTTATTGAAGTAATTCATTATTACTATTCCCCATGTTGTAGCCCTTAAAATTCTGAATTCAATGATACTAGCGACATCTCTCAAACCTTTATGGTTTGAGAGATATCCGCTTTCAAAGTTCCCTCTCCCCTGACATCAGCATTCTATCTGACAGCAGGGGAATCCTGTCCCGGGACCAGCAGAGGCTCTGTAGCAGTGCTTAGATCTCATTATAGAAACAGAAATCCTTCACTAAAATGGTCTTCTACGTGTGCTTGCAAACCAACCACATGTAGAAGACCATTTCAGTGAAGGATTTCTGTTTCTATAACGCAATCTCAGGACTCCTGCAGAGCCGCCGCCGGTCCCGGGACCGGATTCCCCTGCTGTCAGATAGAATGCTGATGTCAGGCGAAAAGCCCAAAACAAGGAAATTTGAAAGTGGATATCTCTCAAACTATAAAGGTTTGAGAGATGCCGCTGGTATCGTTGAATTCAGAATTTTAAGGGCTAGAACATGGGGGAATAATGAAGTATTACTATCCCTTTAAATTCTTGAAGAGGTGGTAGATCCGCTTTCAGGAACTGATGACCCCAAAAGGGTCTGGTAAATCCTGGTACCGTCACACACAATTTAACCCCTTGGATGCTAGAGGTCATCAGCTCATTGTTTTGCTGGGGACAATGGGAACTGAAGACCTGAAAAGCTGGAGGGCCTCACATTACCCGCCACTGGCCTAGGGGCTCCTAAGATGCAAACCCAGCCCTGATTTAAGCCTTCTGCAGGAATCTTCTCCTATATATTTATTACTCCACAACCAAACTGTTGTGTGCCTTTATAGGAATTAAGTACTGCTGGTCTTACCTCTCCGGGAAGGGAAGTGGTATCTGAAAAGAGAACATAAGAATAGTAAATAAGATACAGTGGAAATGCTCTGCACTAGTGCTCAGCAATGATCTGCTACTGGTAACTCAAAAAGCTCTACAATCTCAGTAATGCTTCTCTGGACACACAAAATGAAAAAATATGGAGCAAATAAACCGCACTATAGGTACACCAGGGAACGCTCCAGATTCCCCATGGAGATTTTGGTTCTCAGAGTAAATTACCAGTTTTAAGGGGACAGAGTTTGATTACCTGGTCTAGGAAGTTCCCCAGTAACCCCGCCCACTTCCTACCTCATTCCATCCACTCCAAGCCTGGTTCCATCCACTTCTGTCCCATGGAATTCCCACCCACCCTGCTTAAGCTCCTCCCACATCATGATGCAAATCGTGCCACTTGGACACTCCTACCCCTTCTTGGTACACTGGGAGCTAGGGACAGGAACGTTTCCAGGTACGACCAATAGAGTTAGGGGGTGAAATACATTCCCATCTATTTAAATGGTGCTTTTAGCCCATGAATGTAAGAGAGGTCTCAAACAAATATGGGGATTTTTTTTATTTATTCCCTATGATGCATTTAATTAGCCCAAGGATTACACACTTTTTCTTCGTACATAGAATCCAAAATATATCTGAGCACACGAGACTCCAAATCACCTCAAAACAGCACACCAGGGGCCCAGCTACCACTATAGAGGACATATACACAATCATTTTCATCAATATAAATGGGAATTTTAATCCCTAGACTGCTAGGAAGGTCTCCAACAGAATTTTCCATTTTAAAGGGATAGTAGCACTTGATATGTAAAAAAGGGATTCTCTCACTGCTGAGAAGTGTTTTATCCAAATGTTTTTGCAGCTCAATCTTGATTTATTATTATTTTTTTTTTTTTAGTTACAATATCTTAATGGCCTGAACTGTTATGGTAGCGCTGTTGCTACACGATGCTATGAGCAGCTCTGGTCAGTTGACCATAAACCTCCACAAAATAGTGTAGTAAAAGCGCCATAGTAACATTTCAGGCCAATGAGATATTGCATCTAAAAAAAAAAAAAAAGAATTCAGGTTTGAGCTGTTATAACTTTTGAATAAAACACCTCTCAGCAATGGGTGCACCCTTGTTTTACTCAGGAAGAGAAATCCTGCAATATAAATCTTTCTCCATATTAAAAAGTGTTACGATACCTTTAACTGCAGCACAGCTATGTTGGTTAAGATTCCATTTTAGATCAGCTTGGGTTGCTATCAGTTTTTAGCAAAGAGGTAGGGAACGTTTGGCTCTCCAGCTGTTCACTGGTTGTGGAGGATGCACCTTGTAGTCTCCAACAGCTGAAGAGCCAAAGGTTACTAGTGGTTTGCTTGACACTGGGCTCATTACCAGAACAGCCACAACAGAGCAGCAAACAATTTACATTTCATTCCTCTATTCAGATCTGCCCAACAAATTAAGAGGATTTTAGTATTACCTGTTAAAACCTTTTCTCTTAGTCCATACAGGCTACTGGTCACTTTGGGAAGGCTATCTAGGAACAATTCTAGAACTGATTGCAGGGGGTGGAGCCTACCTTCCCTCCTCGGCTGCAGCTAGCCAACCAGCTTCAGAAAGTTTTGAGACACTAACTATTGACTAGATAGTGGAAGGGAAAGAAGATTCCTGTGAGCATCAGCCCGAAGGACACAATCTGCCACAGGAGAGCCAAGCATGGTCCCTTGACAGGGTGGGAGACCAGTAACCTGTATGGACTAAGAGAAAAGGATTTAACGGGTAAGACTAAAATCCTCTTTTCTCTGTCGTCCAATACAGGTTACTGGTAACTTTGAGATGTCCAACCACTGAGTTTCCCAGAGGCGGGAAGTAAGGCAAGGACCAGGTGCAAGGCCCCCAAATTCACCAGAGAAGATATGAACCATCAGATCAGAGATAACCCAACAAAACAACTAAAGTGTCAACAATCACTGAACAGGGATAACCCCCCCACACACACACAGCACACGGAACTATAGCCAACAGGGCTCAAAAGTGAAGGAAGCACCAATAACCGAAGAAGATCCTAGACAGCCAAGACTGCCTCCAGGATCTTCCTCCCAAAGCTGGAGTCAGCCGATGCCAGCACATCAACATGGTAGTGCTTCGAAAAGGTGTGCCCAGGAAGACCAGACGCTGGTATGGGACAAGATCCGATTTGTTCATGTTGATGATCCACCCGTGATGGGTGAGAGCATGAATGCAGTCCTGAACCTGCTGATGAAGAAGTTCCGCAGAGGGGGCTTTCAGAAGCAGGACGTCTATGTATGGAGTAACTCTGATGCCGTCCCAGTGGAGGACGGATACTAAAGCTCCCAGGACACGGTTGAAGACTCAAGGAGCTGTAGTCAGACCAAAGGGAAGAGCTGAAAACTGTAAGTGCCCTCAGTCGCAGGCAAATCTGAGATACTGCCGGCTCTCTGGTTGAATGGTGATGTGTACATCCGCGTCCTGAAGATCCAGAGAAGCAAGGAATTCCCCCAGGGACATAGCAGCAATCCCCGTCCTTAGGGACTCCTGGTGATAATGAGTCCTGATCACAAAGGAATTGAGATCTTTCAAATCCAGAATGGGACGACAACCGCTGTCCTTCTTGGAGACCGCAAAGAGGTTTAAGTAAAAACCCATACCACTGTCCTGAACTGGAACAGGTTCCAGAACATCCTTGTCCAGAAGGGCCTCGATAGCTCCATTGAACAGATGCGTTTCTCTGCGCCCTGGGGCGTATGAGAGAGAAAAAAGTGAAAGGGAGGAAGAGAGATGAAAGGGATCCTGTACCCGTCCATTACCACCTGTAAAACCCACAGGTCCACCACTGAACCCTCCTAGACGCTGTGATAGTGACGCAGACTGCCACCCACAGCCAAGTGAGGACCCGGATTCGGCGAGTCATGCCGAAGAAGTCTTGGAAGCCTTAGGCTTGAAGGAGTCCTTGGGTTCCATTGCTGTTTGGGCTTGGAGGAGGCACGTGGAGCTGATGGGACCGCCTAGTTCACTGGACGTGTCTCAGTCTGGAAGGGACGGAAAAACCTGTTACACTTGAGAGGAGTTTTCTTCCTGGGGACCAAGGGCAGAAGAGTACTCTTACCCCCTGTGGACTCACTAATCAGATCCTTAAGATCTGGCCCAAATATTGATGTACCCTGAAAGGGTAAGGAAAGCAAGTCTTTCTTGGAAGCAGTATCAGCAGACCAGATCTTGAGCCAAAGAGCTCATCTGGCAACCATGGACATGGTAGAAACCTGTGCCACCAAATGGATGGCATCAAATAAGGCAACAGAAACATAGTGCTGGGCCTCAGAGATGTTGGCAAGATGCTGCAACATATCCGAAGGAGGAGCACCCTTACATACAGCCAGGGTGAGCGGTTCAGTCCAGATCACAATGGCCCGGTTAACCTATGCCGCAGCGAACACTGGACGCATGGACTTGAGGGAAACCTCAAGCTTTTGGTCAGTCCAGTCTTTCAGAGCGGACGCATCAGAAACTGGCAATGCAGTAAACTTAGATAGCCTGGATATAGGAGCATCCAGTTTAGGGGGATGAACCCACTAAGCAAGCGCTGCCTCAGAAAAGGGGTAAAGCTTAGCAAACTTCTTGGAAACAGAAGGCTTTCTGTCCTGAGATTTCCACTCATTAGACACAAGGCAGACAAGAGTGGGGTTAGGTGGAAAACTAGTAAGGTGCTTTTTAGGCTCCTGGAAAACATCAGAGGGATCTGAAGTAACCTCCTGAACTAGGGGAATGTTTAGGGTGGTCAAGACAGCCCTGATCAGGCCCTCAGCCGAAGGCTCAGGATCAGTCTCAAAAGGGGTCCCCAAAAAACTGAGGGGAGCCCACAGCAGAACATTCCTCAACATCTGAATCCACCAACAGTTCCTCCTCAGAGGAATCTGACATGTCAGGTACTCGCTGCGGTTTTGGCAGGGAAGATCTGACTGAAGAAGGGGTCTGCCATGAGTGGAAGACCCCCTGTAACTGGGATGGAAAGAGTTGTAATGTAGACCGGAGGTCTCCAGTAGCAGCCTTGAACTCTTGCACCCAAACTGGCTCTATTGCATGGCTGGAGGTCCCTGGGAGAGACTCAGGGACATCAGAACATGCTGGACATAAATGACCTGAGAATTCTCTAGGCAACCCTGAATGACATGAGGAACAGTGCGCAATAGGGGAGACAGAGACCCCAGCGTCCTTAGTCTTAGGCCTGGCCCCAAGCTCCAACGGATTATACATTCTCACTGTCATAAAAGTTTAATATAATGAATCACCCAATTACAGTGTGAAGATTAAAATTTCACCCCAGAAATCACTAAAGTACACTTATCTGGCAGGAGAAGGGTTAATCTGCAGAGGAGAGAAGGAGAGTCCAAGCCCTGCATATGATACTTGTTCTAGAAAAGGCACAAAATGGCTGCCGTGGCGGGAGGCAATCAGAAACGAACGTGCGAAGCAAGTGCTCATGGGAAATGTAGTTTTCCCAGAATAAGTTGCCCAGCAGTGCCCGAAGCCCCCTGAGCCCCCCCCAACACACTTGGATGATAGAGCAAGGTCAGACAAGTAAAATGAGACCTCTCTGAAGTCGCTACGCTGAGCGGTTGCAGAGATTTGTCCCAAACTGTACAGTCCCATAGGAGTGAATGGAGCAATGGCGTCTATGCAGTAAAACACCTTAAAGGCGCGGAACTCAAATTTTGTCAAAGTTAAAACTGTGAAATAAAATTACATGAGACATCACTAGAACTAGTTAGAAGACACCAAACAGACATATGGATAGATCCAATGAGTGCAGGAGTGTGCAATAAGAACTCCCAAGGAAAAAAACCCTGTGTGGAGGGGAATTGTGGGACATGTGGACCTGCAGCACTCAAAGGGCTGCTCAACTTTCCTGCAGATCTTCTGTCTTCGGATTACCATGTATTAAGAAGACGCCTCTGTGTGCAACTCCTAAGGAATAAACGAGTACCCAATATTTTCTCCCCAGGGCTTAAGGTCCACAAAAAGCACCTGGATACTGAGCTAGCCACATCTAAGGGCATTGTCAGTTATGGTAATCAGCCTAATGGTGGTATTCCATATCTAACAGAAAAATAAAAAAAATTCTAAAACTACAGCAGAACTGTTCTCTTGCCTGTGTTATCTTCACCAAGGAACAAATCTTTCTGGAGCTGGTTGGCTAGCTGCAGCCAAGGAGGGAAGGTAGGCTCCACCCCCTGCAATCAATTCTAGAATTGTTCCTGCCTACTTAAAGGGGTGGATCGCCTACCCAAAGTTACCAGTAACCTGTATTGGACGAAAGAGAAAATAGTTTTGTCATTTTCAGTCATTGCTGCAGCCCTCCATAGACGGAACTGTTGAATATGTGGCCCTGATAGGGGCTCACTGAATTTTCATTTCCAGAGAACCTGAAAGCAGGGATAAGGATACAATGCTGCCCTTTCCCTGCGGCACTCAGTGATCAGGAAGTTGTAATGGAGACAGGCTGTTCTGCTGCCCGTACTGTACAACACTGTACCATTAGCACAGTTCCTGAGAGAAAGGTCTCTGGAAACAGATATTCAATTTCCCTGTCAGGCATATAAAAGTGCCTAAAATCTGTAGATAAAGGATATATATTATATATGAAAAGTATAGGCAATTTGATTTTACATATTTTGCAAGTGCACAATACGTGAACTAAAAAAGGAGGCCGACTGTCACTTTAACCATCTTGGAAATCCTAGAACAGAACTAGGAATCTTTTGGCACTCCTGCTGTTCGGGACTACAGCTTCTATCATTCCAACAAGCTGCTGTGGTCCCCAGAAGCTGAAGTGACACAGGTTGCCTAATCCGGACTTTGACTGGCCCATATGGCATAGACACTGAACCATAACTAGGGTCCAGAAGTTACTATACCTACCGTCTTCTGTGCATCGTACATCAGGGAGCGGTACAGCAAGGCAAACTGAGTATAGTTAATCTCTCTGCTCCTCTGCTCCAGTTCCTGAATAGAAGGGACAAGCAGAGAAATATAATTCATATGGAATTCATAGAGGATACACAGAGGGGAAGAGGGGACATTAAGAAGGTAACAGGCAACAAATCAAAGAGGAAAGATTGTGGCAGCAGAGGAAAGGAGGTTCTGGGTCATGGAGAGAAAGATGTGTGGAGTATCAGGAAAGGAAATTAGGTGGATGGCCAGAGAACAAAGAAAAATATGGGAGGTGCAGATTATGAAAAAACAAGTCAAGTTAAGGGGATAAGCAGGGAAAGCAGGCAGGTGGGGGGAAAAGAAGGAGAGGAAGTAGGTGATGCGAAAATAAGAGAGGGCAGGGGTGGGGCGAAAAGAAGGAGAAAAGGCAGGGGTGGGGCAAAAAGAATGAGAGAAGGCAGGGGAGGAGTGAAAAGAAGGAGAAAAGGCAGGGGTGGGGCAAAAAGAAGGAGAGAAGGCAGGGGTGGGGCGAAAAGAAGGAGAGAAGGCAGGGGTGGGGCAAAAAGAAGGCGAGGAGAGAAGTAAGGGGTGGGTCCAAAAAAAAAAAAAGGAAAGGTGGGTGAAATGAAGTAGAGAAGGCAGGGGTGGGGAGAAAAGAAGGAAAGGAAGCAGAAGTGGGGTGAAAAGAAGAATACGAGGTGGGGGCAAAAAGAGGGAGGGGAGGGAGGTGGGGAAAAAGAGGGAGAGGAGAGAGAGCTGGGGTGAAAAGAAGAAAAGGGGCAGAGGGGCAGGAATGGGTGGCACAGAAAGAAAAGAGATGGGAGGACATAGACGTAAAGGAGGACAGGGGGTGTCAGGAGGAATGCAATGGGGACAAGAAAGGAAAGGAGGTGCAAATGGACCTGAAAAGGAAATTAGGTATAAGAGGGGGGAAAGAAAAGCGTGCAGATAATGACTCCATAATGAACTACAGAGTCAGACGGGAACACAAAGGTCTAGAGGTAAAGACAGGACAGTGAGCAGATACAAAGTAGCAGATATACAGGACACAATAAAGAGGGGAACGGACAGAGTTGCTGGGAGCGCAGATGGGTCACTTCTCACCGTTAGCCGGTCACGCAGGAACCTCATGTTGGGAACCCTGTAGTTCACCTGGGACAGCATGTTTTTCAAGTCCTTGACAGAGATTCTAGAAAAAAATAGAAAAAAAAAAAAAGAAAACAAGAGTATATTAACCCCTCCACTACCAGGAAACTTTATCCTATCGCATGGCGATAGCTGAAAGTCTGTATACTGCAATCAGGATGATTAAGAGGAGCAATTGTGGAACAAACCAACTGTACCACGGGGATAAATAAAAATTCCCAAATTTCCTGTTGGATTTAAATGGGTTTTAGACCCCACTGAATGCTAGAGGGGTGTCCAAAGCATTGTGAAGCAATGTACTGGATACCTCTCTGGCACGCAAAGGTTTAAAACTAACACTGGAAACCTAAAACCAACCTAACCCCTCCCTCTAAGGAAGCTGACAAGGGGCAGAAACATGTGGCCAAAGTTACAATAACCAGTTTAAAGGGATAGTAATACTTTATTATTACTATCCACCATATTGTCGATATTTGCAAAATAATTTAATAGCCCCCAGGTTCATCTCTCAAACCTTTATGGTTTGAGAGATAACCGAAGGCAAAGTTCCCCCCTCCCTCCCCCTTCCCTGAAGTCAGCGTTGTACTGACTGCAGGGGAAGTCTGTCTGCAGCCGAGATCGAGTTAGTGAAAAATAATTATTTCACTGAAATGGTCTTCTACATGTAGTTGGTTTGCAAGCACACGTAGAAGACCGTTTCAGTGAAATAATTCTTTGTCACTAACGCGATCGCTGCTCTGTTGCAGAGCCGCCTAATGAAAGTCAGACCGGATATCCCTGCAGTCAGTACAACGCTGACTTCAGGGAAGGGGGAGGGAGGGGGAAACTTTGCCTTCTGTTATCTCTCAAACCATAAAGGTTTGAGAGATTAACCTGGGGGCTATTAAATTATTTTGCAAATATCTACAATATGGATAGTAATATAAAGTATTACTATTCCTTTAAACCTTTAAGGACCGGTGAAGTGCCAGAACCATTACAAACGGGGTGTGAAATTGACTGCTCCAAGACTGGAGCAGTCTCTCAGACCCCCACTCTGCGCACCGGTGCACATAACAGGTCACATGTGCCGGCATAGATCAAAAGAGATCCTTAAGAGACAGTAACTTCCCTGGACCACTAGTCGTTAAGGTGTTAGTGGGTTAAAGTGACTAACCTCCTTTTCAACTACACTCATTCTCCATGCAAATATTACATAAAGTCGAATTGTCTGCACTTTTTATGCATGTACGTGTGTACATTTTTTTATTCATTCATTGCTTTTTTTAAAACATACACTTATGTCCTTGACAGGGAACGGTTTCCTGAGAGCTTTTGGGCAGGGGCTGTAAATGAAAGAAAGTGATACAATGTAACATTCTCTCTGCAACACAGATTGCTCTGTATGCTGTAGAGAAGATGAGCTTTTTTGCTGCATGGATAGTGTTACATTCTATCACAATCCCTGCAAGAAAGCTCTCTGGAAACAGAAATTCAGTTAACTCTGACATAAGGAACATAAAGGAGTAAAAAACGTTTAATAAAATTGGTGAAGATGAGAAAATAATATATACTCAATTTGACTTTACATATTTAATGGGTTAAAAGGATGAATACTTAACTGGTTAAAAAAAAATATAAAAAAAATTATATATAATTATATATATATATATATATATATATATATATATATATATATATATATATATTATATATATTGTAGCCTTTATTCTTCTGAGTAAAACAAGGGTACCCCTACAACTGAAAATAGGATTTTAGTCTTACCTGTTAAATCCTTTTCACTTAGTCCATACAGGTCACTGGTACTCTGGGAGGCGTAAGTCCCCTTTAATAGGCAGGAACAATTATGCAAATAATTTGCAGGGGGCGGAGCCTCCCCTCTTACTTAAGCCACCTTCTGGCCAGAGCCACTCATATTGATTTGAGACCCTAAAAACTGACCTCAGGTAAGCAAAAAGAAAGACTCCTGTGAGCATGCCCAACGGTCTCCCACTGAATGCCACAGGAGAGCCAAGTCTGGTCCCTTGACAGGGTGGGAGACCAGTGACCTGTATGGACTAAGTGAAAAGGATTTAACAGGTAAGACTAAAATCCTATTTTCACTGTCGTCCAATACAGGTCACTGGTACTCTGGGATGTACAAACATTGAGCTGACCCAGAGGCGGGAAGTAAGGCAAGGACCAGGCGCAAGGCCCAAGTCACTAGAACTGCTATGAACCAGTTAATAACATAGCCCAAACTGTAAGTGTCAACGGACACCCATCAAGGGAAAACAATCCCTGAACAAACATAGCACACTGAACAAGAGCCAACAGGGCTCAACAGTAAGGAAGCACTAAGGATCACAGAGCGGAAGGCCTAGACAGGCAAAACTGCCTCCAGGACCTTCCTCCCAAAACTGGCATCAGCCAAAGCCAGTACATCAACTCGATATTGCCTTGAAAACGTGTGCACAGAGGACCAAGTGGCCGCTCTGCACAGTTGATCAGCAGACGCCTGATTCTTGTAGGCCCAAGAGGCCCCAATAGATCTGGTGGAATGGGCAGTCACCCGGAAGGGAACGTGCTTATTCCGAAACTTATAGGCTTCACGAACTGTAGCCTTAATCCAAGAGGCGATAGTAACCTTGGAAGCCGGTCTCCCTGCCCTAGGCCCCTCAGGAATGACGAATAGAGCGTCAGACTTCCTGATAGACTCGGTGCGATGAACATAAAACTTAAGGTAACGCACCACATCCAACAAATGGAGATCTCGTTCCTTGTCAGATGAAGGATTAGGGCAGAAAGAGGGAACCACAATCTCTTGATTGATGTGAAACTCGGACACAACCTTGGGTAAGAATTCCTTGGAAGTGCGAAGCACAGCCTTATCCTTGTGGAACACCAGGTAAGGAGGTTTACAAGACAGAGCTTGTAACTCTGCCACCCGGCGAACGGAAACAATAGCCAAGAGAAAGGCCATTTTCCAAGTCAAAAGACGTAAAGGAATAGAAGCCAAGGATTCAAACGGGGGTCGCTGGAGAACTCCCAGCACCAAATTGAGGTCCCACTGGGGAGTAGGACTCTTGAAGGCAGGCCGAACATGAGTCACACCTTGGAAGAAAACTTTGACATCAGGAAGGATAGCAATCCTTTCCTGGAAAAACACAGACAAGGCAGAAGTCTGAACCTTGAGGGAACTCAGGCTGAGCCCCTTATCAACACCGTCCTGCAAGAAGGCCAGGACAGTGGGAATATGAAAATCAAGGGATAACTTCTTATCACTGCACCATGCAACAAAGGTTGACTATATGTGATGATAGATCTTGGAGGACACAGGCTTACGAGCACTGAGCATGGTTGACACCACAGAAGGAGAAAAACCTTTCTTTGCTAGAATCGAGGATTCAACCGCCAAGCCATCAAATGGAATGTGTGAACATCCTCCTTCCACAGATAACCCTGAATTAGAAGATCCGGACGGGCAGGAAGTGGGATCGGATCCGCCACTGACATGGCCATCAACTCCGGATACCAGGACTGGCGAGGCCAGTTTGGAGCGATCAGGATGGCAGGACAACGCTCCTGCTTCAACTTCTGGATGACTCTGATCAATAGAGGAAGAGGAGGGAAGATGTAAGCCAGGGAAAATTCCCAAGGGATCGACAAGGCATCCACCGCTAGAGCAAGGGAGTCCCTCCACCGGGAGCAAAACACCGGAACCTTCCTGTTGTGTCTGGTAGCCATCAGGTCCACCACAGGCATCCCCCACCTCTGGGTGAGCCACTGAAACACCTCTGGATGAAGAGCCCATTCTCCGCTGTCGACGGTATGACGACTGAGAAAGTCCGCCATGACGTTGTCTACGCCTGGGATGTGAACTGCAGAAATGACAGGTACGGGATCTTCTGCCCAGGACAAAATATCCTTGACCTCCCACCAGGCGGAACCGCTTCTTGTGCCGCCTTGCCTGTTGATGTAAGCCACCACCGTGGCGTTGTCGGACTCCACTCTGATCGGACGACCGGTCAGTTGAGACTCCCAGTGCCTCAGGGCAAGCCGGACAGCTCGAAGTTCCAGAACATTGATGGAGAGAAGGGATTCCTCCAGACCCCATTTCCCCTGAGCACTGAAGCGACCCCAGACTGCACCCCAGCCCCGAATGCTGGCATCCGTTGTGACTGTGGACCAACGAGGAACTAGAAAGGATCTCCCTTTCAGGAGATGAGAGAGATCCAACCACCAGTGCAGACTCGACTCGACATGAGGAGGTAGAGACACTGACAGATGTTGATGATCTGGATGATTCCTGCACGTCTGGATCACAAATCTCTGAAGTTCCCTGGAGTGGGCCATGGCAAATGGCACTGCTTCGATCGTGGAAATGAACTTCCCCACTAAGGACGACAACTTCGGTACCGGAATTTCGTCCCTGTCCAGAATCCCAGCCACTCTGATGGCTATCTGGGAGCCACATCCTCTGGAAGAAACACCATGCATTGGTGAGTGTCGAACAGGAGACCCAAGAACAGAAGCCTCTGAGATGGAACCAAGTCCGACTTGTCCAGATTCAGGATCCAGCCATGATGGTTCAGAGTGTGCATACACTTCTGCAGTTGCTGATGGAGAAGCTCCGCTGAGGAGGCTTTTAGTAGGAGATCGTCCATGTAGGGGGTCACCCTGATCCCATCCTGATGAAGCACCGCTATCAAGAAGCCTAACACCCTCTGGAAAACCTGAGGGGCTGAAGTCAGCCCAAAGGGGAGCGCTGTAAACTGAAAGTGTCCCCTGTGGCAGGCAATCCTGAGATACCGCCTGCTCTCTGGATGAATGGGGATATGAAGATACAAATCCTGAAGGTCCAGGGAGGCAAGAAATTCCCCCGGAGACATAGCTGCAATCACAGATCGCAGGGATTCCTGGCGGAAGTGGGAAGTCACCACATAAGCATTGAGATCTTTGAGATCCAAAATGGGACGGGCCCCTCCGTCCTTTTTTGGCCACCACAAACAGGTTGGAATAAAATCCTGAACCTGTGTCCTCCTGAGGAACCACCTCCAGGACCTCTTTGACCAAGAGATCCTGAATAGCGTCGTCGAACAGACGTCTCTTTACAGGTTCCTGAGAAGGACGAGTAAAATGGAACCGGAGGAGGAAGGGAGGAGAAAGGGATCCTGTATCCCTCTGACACCACCTGGAGAACCCACGGGTCCGCCACTGACTCCTCCCAAATCCGGCGAAAGATGTGGAGACGTCCACCTACAGCCGGAAGCGGACCCGGGTTCGGCGAGTCATGCCGAAGCAGTCTTGGAGGTCTTGGCCTTGGGGGCAACTTTGGGCTTCCAGGACTGTTTGGGCTTGGAGGAGGAGCGCGCAGCGGGAGGACCCGTCGGGTTCGAGGAGCGTGTCTCAGTCTGAAAGGAACGAAAGGACCGGTTGCGTTTGGCTGGAAACTTTTTCTTAAAGACTGAGGGTAGAAGAGTACTTTTACCACCGGTAGCCTCACTGATCATCTCTTTGAGTTCAGAACCAAATAGCAAGTTCCCCTGAAAGGGCAAGGAAAGCAAGGCTTTCTTGGAGGCTGTATCAGCAGACCAAATTTTCAGCCAAAGGGCGCGTCTAGCCACCACTGAAGAAGTGGAGGCCCTCGCCATCATGCGCACAGCATCAAAGGCAGCGTCAGCAATATAATTCTGAGCTTCAGTAATGTTAGCAAGAAGCTGCAACTGTTCAGAAACTGGTGCATCCTGGCGAACTGCTTCAGTCAGTCGCTCAGTCCAGGCCGCGATAGCCCTGTTTACCCAAGCCACTGCAAAGGTTGGACGCATGGCAGTGCCAATAGAGGCAAAAATGGACTTAAGAGAAAGTTCCAGTTTCTTATCCGTCCAATCATGCAGGGCAGAGGCATCAGAGACAGCCAAAGCGGTAGACTTGGATAGCCTGGAAACAGGGGCATCCACCTTTGGAGGATGTACCCATTTAGCCAGCTCAGTCTCAGGAAAGGGGTACAGTGTAGCAAACTTTTTGGAAACAGAGGAAGACCTATCAGGATTCTTCCACGCCTCAGAGACTAGACGGGCAAGAGTAGGATTAGTTGGAAAACAGACAACAGGCTTAGATGGCTTTTTCTGAAAAACATCAGAAGGATCATAAGTGGATTCTTGAGTCAGAGGAAGATTGAGCGTATTCAAAACCGCTCTGATCAGACCCTCAGCCGAAACTTCAGGGTCACATTCATAGGGGTCCCCAATGGACCTGTTAGATTCAATAACAGTACGTTCCTCAGCATCAGAATCCTGCAATAGTTCTTCCTCAGAAGAATCAGTTACATCAGGAGCACCCTGTGGCTTAGGCAGGGAGGTCCGGATGGTAGAGGGGGTCTGCCAGACCTGGAGAGCCCCCTGTACCTGAGAGGGAAAGAGTTGAAGAGTGGATCTGAGATCCCTAGTGGCAGCTTTAAACTCCCTCACCCAAGATGGCTCAATAGCATAGCTGGGAAGCCCAGGGTTGCTATCTTGACTAGTACAATTAGGGCATAGATCCCCCACATTATCGCTAGACAGCCCAATGTGGCAAGAGGAGCAAAACGCCATGGGGGTAGCAGACCCCCCATCCTCTTTAGACTTGGGTCTAGCCCCTAGCTCCAGTGAAGTAGACATGCTCACAGCGTCAATATACCCCACTAATAACTCTATCACCCAGAAAAGTTGTAAAGGATTAAAGTTCACCCCAGAAATGTCTAAATTTGGACTTATCTGGCCAGCGAAGGGTTAATCTGTTGAGGAGAGAGAAGGCTCGGTCCCAGCGTAGTGTACTCGCATAGGAAAAGTGCAACAAAATGGCGGCCGACATGACAGCCAATCAGAAACGAGCGCGAACCAAGCGCTCATGGGAAATGTAGTTTTCCCTATACAAGTACCCCAAACAGTGCCCGAAGCCCCCCTGAACCCCCCACATGAATAAAACACCATCCAGATGATAGAGCAGGAGCCTAGCATTAAAATGAGCCCTCTCTGAAGTTGCTGTGACAAGCGGTTCCAGAGATATGTCCCACACTGTGAATTCCCATAGAGAGTAAAGGAGCCATGCGTCTGAGCGGGAAACGCCGCGCTTAAAGGCGCAGAACACAATTTTTAATAAAGTTTAAGAAAACTTTAAAAAGTGCCCAAACAAGCATAAAACACATAAGAAACATAAGTAAACAAATATACTAAGCTCCAAAACCCAGAGAATACCACAGAAATTGCATAAATCTAATAATAATGCAATAAAAACACCCTATGAGTGCTGGAGTGTATTGAAAACTCCCAAATACAAGCCCATCAAAGGGACACTGTGGGGACAAGTGGACCTTCAGCACCCAAAGGATGAATCACCTTTCCTGCAGGACTTCTGTCTTCAGGTGACCATGATAAGGGAGGAATAACCCAGAGGCAAATTCCTCAGCAGGGGAGCTGCTCCACACAAGCTGTCCCCTCATCAGGGTGTAAGGTCCACAGAAAATCCCTGGAAGCTGCACCAGCCACTTTAAAGAGGGCAATTCACAGCCATGGTCACCCTCCTAATGGTGGTATTCCATATTTGAATAAAAATAATAAAACTCTAAGATGCATAGATGTTCTCTACCTGGTGTGTAATGCACTCCAGGAACAAATCAATATGAGTGGCTCTGGCCAGAAGGTGGCTTAAGTAAGAGGGGAGGCTCCGCCCCCTGCAAATTATTTGCATAATTGTTCCTGCCTATTAAAGGGGACTTACGCCTCCCAGAGTACCAGTGACCTGTATTGGACGACAGTGAAAGGGGTTTTATTCAAAAGGATTTTTTTTTTGTGTAGTATCACAGTGGCCTGAAATTGTACAGTGGCACTGTTGCTGCACCATCCTATGGAAAGCTCTGGTCAGTTGACCATAAATCTCTATAGGATAGTTTAGCAACAGCACCACTGTGCAATTTCAGGCCACTGTGATAATGCATCTAAAAAAAATCACGTTTGAGCTGTAATAATTATTGAATACAACAGCTTTCTGCAGTGGGATTACCTTGTTTTACTCAGGGTGATAAACTCTACAATATACATTTTAACTCTGAGTGCCAGAGGGCTACGCAACACATAGCTCTGCAATGCGTTGTGTACCCCTCTGGCACACACAGGGTTAAGTATTACTATCCTTTTAAGGGGTCAGTCTAATGTACAAGTAAATAGGGACATGAATAGGGTTCATTTTACAGTGGGCAGGAAAGACCAAACCTAATGACCTTGTCATGCCTCTACAGCGTTCCAGGACCCACTGGCAGATGTTGTGTTAATGAGATACGAACGCCAAACATTTACTAACACTTACTTGTCTTCCCGATTTCGGTCCAAGGAATAGAACTGTTTCCGAAGCCACCTGCAGAATTATACAAGAACAACGGGGGAGATTTACAAAACTGGAGTTATAAAGAAATTGTCTCAAAGTAGCATAAGGATATGTATAAATGTTTAAAAGGGGAGGGAGGGGATACTTTATCATTCAGTTACTCTTGAACAACAACTTTGACAGTAATGAAATAACACTCTCCGTGGCTTAAATACTATGAAGATTAGTTGGAGCTGCTTTTATTGTGAAACATTTTTATGCCTTTAAAGGGGTAGTAATGATTCATAATAAAAGCAGCTCCGATTAATCTTCATAGTATTCGTGCCATGGAGAGTGTTATTTCAATACTGTCAGAGTTGTAGTTCAAGAGTAATTGAATGATAAAATATCCCCCACCCACCCCTTTTACTGATGTATCACTGCTCACCTCAGAGCAGCAGGGAGGTGTCCAGGTGGATCACAGAGAGGGACAATTTTCAATTAACATAAGGGAAAAACCTGTCAAGGGGGGCAGGGCTTTCATTGTCCCTTGCTGTGAGCTGTCTGGTCTGTGGACCAGATTCCACATCTGAGGGGAGGTGGCTTACACTAGGTAAAAGGGGAGGGAGGGGGATACTTTATCATTCAATGACTCTTGAACTACATCTCTGACAGTATTGAAATAACACTCTCCATGGCCCAAATACTATGAAGATTAATTGGAGCTGCTTTTATTTTGAAACATTACTATCCCTTTAAGTTCAGACAGAGATTGTACAGGAGTTTATATTTTTCAAAGTTTGTTAAAAGATATCCTTAGGTATTTTACAGATCAATTCTGTAAAAAGCATGGTGGCCCTATTCAAATCTACATATGCATGATGACAGTCTGAAGCATAACTCCCAATCAGCCAGCGGCTGTATGACTGTATTCTAACCTACACGTTAAAACAGGATTTTAGTCTTACCTGTTAAATCCTTTTCTCTTAGACCATACAGGTTCCTGGTAACTTTGGGTAGGCGATCAGCCCCTTTAAATAGGCAGGAACAATTCTGAGAAGTGACTGCTGGGTGGAGCCTACCTCCTCTCCTTAGGTTGCATCTAGCCAATCCCCAACCAGTAAGATTTGAAAGCTAACTATTGACTAGGTAGTAAGAAGGCAAAGGAAGACCCGAAAGAACCCCTACGTTCTGCCACAGGAAAGCCAAGCATGGTCCCTTGACAGGGTGGGAGACCAGTAACCTGTATGGACTAAGAGAAAAGGATTTAACAGATAAGACTAAAATCCTCTTTTCTCTGTCATCCAATTGTCACGGTTTATTATGACTCTCAGACACAAGTTTTAGGTAAAAAAAATCAATTTTATTGAAATAATAAATGATAACTTAGGATGGCAATAACATACATATATATATATATATATACAGAATATAGCACAGACAGAAGGCAGACTCTACCGGTCCTGTCAATATACCGGACAGGACAGTCTTTAGGCTCTACCGGCCTTGCCAATACCGGGTAAGGCAACCTGCAGATGGAATAGCATAACGGTTTTACCGGCCTTACCAAATTACCGGGCAAGGCAGCCTCAATAGATACTCAATGTAGGCTCTACCGGCCCTGCCAATACCGGGTAAGGCAACCTCAGATGGAATGTGGCAAAGGTTCTACCGGCCTTACCAATACCGGGCAGGGCAGCCCAGAGATAATAGCAGCAGTCAGATGGAACTGGCAAATTAGCAGAATCGTTAAGCAGCAAGGCTTTGGAGCAAACCAGCGTCCGCACGCTGGGACCAACACAGATTTGTATAGCTGATAGGCTTTGGAGCAAACCAGTGACCGCACACTGGTGTAACAAGCGAGTTTGTATAGCCGCAAGGCTTAGGAGCAAACCAGCGTCCGCACGCTGGGACCAACACAGATTTGTATAGCTGAAAGGCTTTGGAGCAAACCAGTGACCGCACACTGGTGTAACAAGTGAGTTTGTATAGCCGCAAGGCTAGGAGCAAACCAGCGTCCGCACGCTGGGACCAACACAGATTTGTATAGCTGATAGGCTTTGGAGCAAACCAGTGACCGCACACTGGTGTAACAAGTGAGTTTGTATAGCCGCAAGGCTTAGGAGCAAACCAGCGTCCGCACGCTGGGACCAACACAGAATTGTATAGCTGATAGGCTTTGGAGCAAACCAGTGACCGCACACTGGTGTAACAAGCGAGTTTGTATAGCCGCAAGGCTTAGGAGCAAACCAGCGTCCGCACGCTGGGACCAACACAGATTTGTATAGCTGATAGGCTTTGGAGCAAACCAGTGACCGCACACTGGTGTAACAAGCGAGTTTGTATAGCCGCAAGGCTTGGGAGCAAACCAGCGTCCGCACGCTGGGACCAACACGGAATTGTAGCAATGTCACCAACGCGACCAGGCAGAAGGTCGCCAGGATACTGAAGACAGGTGATGAGATGACAGGAACCAGCAACGATCAGTCAGGTCAGAAAACAGCAGAGAAGTTCAGCAGGAACTGCAACACCAGAGACTAGGCCGGAACCAGGACTGGAAGTACTTCAGCATGCAGGAAACACTGGAACAGTAGAGATCAGGAACTCAGGAACACATGAGATCAGGAACTCAGGAACACTGGAACAGAGGCCCAGCTATCACTAGCATAGTGATAGCAAGAAGGTCAGAAACAACACGAAAGGGCACTCAAAGGGTGCCCAATCCAGGTTTAAATAGTCAATAAGAGGCGGGCTATCTGCAGACAGCCAATAGAAGCCCCCTACTGGTGACAGACAAGTAACTGCAGCAAATCACGGGCACCGTGATAGTACCCCCCTTTCAAAGACCCCCTCTCCTAGAATAGGGTTTAGGTTTCTGCGGGTAATTGGCATGAAAGGCCCTAGTTAACCTAGGTGCATGAAGGTCCGTACTATCCACCCATGATCGATCCTCAGGACCATACCCTTTCCAATGTACCAGGTACTGTACCCTTCCTCTAAGCCTACGGGAATCAATAATGCTCTGAACCTCGTACTCCTCCTGGCCCTCGACCTCAACAGGTCCTGGCACCACAGGTGTGGTAGTATAGCGATTGCAAACCAGAGGCTTAAGAAGGGACACATGGAACACATTATGGATACGCATGGATGCAGGTAGGTCTAGTGCATAGGAGACAGGGTTAATTTTGCGAATAACTCTGTATGGACCAATAAACCGAGGAGCCAACTTATTAGACGGAACCTGCAGCTTGAGATTTCTGGAGGAAAGCCATACTCTATCCCCAACCTGAAAGGAAACCGCTGGAAGCCTTCTGCGATTAGCATGGCGCTGATGACGCTGAAATGACTGACCAAGTGCCCTCTGAACTTGTGCCCATGTGGAACGGAGTTGCTCGATATGCTCATCCAGAGCTGGAATCTGTTGCGTCTGAAATGAGTCTGGAAGCAAACAGGGCTGGAACCCATAATTAATCAGAAACGGAGAGCTCCCAGATGAAGAATTGACCGCACAGTTCCTGGCGAACTCTGCCCAAGGCAACAAGTCGGACCAATTATCATGATGGTCAGTAACGAAACAACGGAGAAATTGTTCCAAGCCCTGATTAGCTCTTTCAGCGGCTCCATTGGTCTGGGGATGGTAGGCAGAGGAGAAGGACAGCTGTATGCCCATCTGTTGGCAAAATGCCCTCCAAAATCTAGACACAAACTGGCTCCCCCTGTCAGACACCAGTACCCTAGGCACTCCATGCAACCGGAATACTTCTCTGGCGAACACCATTGCCAATTCCTTCGCTGAAGGAAGACCACGGAGGGGCACGAAATGAGCCATTTTAGAAAACCTGTCCACCACCATGAATATAAAGGAGTACCCCTTCGACATAGGCAACTCTCCCATAAAATCAATGGAAACATGAGACCAGGGGCGTTCGCCATTAGGCACCGGTTGAAGCAAGCCCACAGGGAGATGTCTCGGGGTCTTAGCGCGGGCGCAGGTGGCACAGGCATTCGTAAATTCGGCACAATCTTTTCTCATGGAAGGCCACCAAAATAACTGAGAAAGGGACCATAACAATTGGTCTCTACCAATATGTCCCGCAGCCTTAGAGGAATGGTAGGTTTCGAGCAGCCTAGTACGAAATGATTCAGCGACAAAACATTTGCCCACTGGGGTTTCATGGGGAGCGGACCCCTGAGAGGCCAGGATCTCCTCCCCTAGAGGAGAAGTGATACTCGTGCGTATAGTAGCCAGTATTCTATCAGGTTGGATGATAGGAGCTGGTGCTTCCACTCTGTCACTGTCGGCCTCAAATTGTCTTGACAGTGCATCAGCCCTGATATTTTTTGACCCTGGTAAATATGATACAATGAAATTAAATCGAGACAGGAACAGTGCCCACCTGGCCTGACGAGAGGACAATCTCTTGGCCTCCGAGAGATAGGTCAGATTCTTATGATCTGTTAGGATTAAGACAGGATTCTTAGTACCTTCAAGCAAATGACGCCATTCCTTAAGAGCAAGGATAATGGCCAATAATTCTCTGTCACCTATCTCATAGTGGCTTTGAGTGACAGTCAACTTTTTAGAGAAAAACCCACAAGGTCTGAGAGTTCCACCTTTCTCGTGTCGCTGCGAAAGTACTGCCCCGACCCCAATATCTGAGGCATCAACCTCTAACGTAAATGGAAGTAAAGGATTGGGGTGGGATAACACAGGAGCCGCAGCAAATGCCAGCTTCAAATTCTCAAAGGCTTTCTCAGCAGATACCGGCCAACAAGAAGGATTAGCACCCTTGTGCGTAAGATCGGACAGAGGTTTGACAATGGAAGAAAAGTTCTTAATAAACCTCCTATAATAATTAGCGAAACCCAGGAAACGCTGTATGGCTTTAAGACCCTTGGGTTTTGGCCATTGTAGGACAGCTGACAACTTTTCTTTGTCCATGGCAATGCCATCATTGCCAATTATGAACCCCAAGAATGGCACACTGGTTCTATGAAACTCACATTTTTCCATTTTACAAAATAATTTGTTCTCACGGAGTCGTAGCAATACTGCGGATACATCTTTGATGTGCTGTGCCATGTTTTGGGAGTAAATCAGTATATCGTCGAGGTACACCACAACACATGTCTGTAACATATCTCTCAGAACATCATTTATCAGTTCCTGGAAAACTGCGGGTGCATTACACAGCCCAAAAGGCATTACTAGATACTCGTAGTGCCCAGCTCGAGTATTAAAGGCAGTTTTCCACTCATCACCTGCTCGAATGCGAACCAGATTGTAAGCGGCCCGTAGGTCCAACTTGGTAAATATCGAAGCGCCCTTAAGCCTGTCAAAAAGCTCGGTGATGAGTGGTATTGGGTATGCGTTTTTTGCCATTAGTTTATTCAAGCCCCGGTAGTCAATGCATGGTCTTAATTCGCCATTTTTCTTTTTTACAAAAAAGAAGGAGAGGTAGATTTACGTATGATCCCTCTAGCAAGGGCATCAGAAATGTAATCCTCCATAGCCTTATTTTCATCACAAGATAATGGATAAGTGCGTCCTTTCGGAGGTACTGCACCAGGCTGCAATTCAATGCAACAATCATAAGGTCTATGCTGGGGTAGCATACTAGCCTCTCCTTTGCTAAAAACATCGCCAAACTGTTGGTACACATCCGGCATAGCAGAGGAGGTGCACATGACCTTAATAGGCTGGATGACGCACTTGTCCATACAAAACTGGGACCAAGCAGCAATTTCACACTTTTTCCAATCGAATTGTGGGTTATGTAACTGTAACCACGGAAATCCCAATATCACCGCATGGTGCGGGGAATTAATCAGTTGAAACTGCTGCTCTTCTCTGTGAAGTGCCCCAATAGTCATAGACAATGGCATAGTTTCAAATATAACCTGAGGCGGTTCTAAGGGTCTACCATCAATCGCTTCAATAGTCAAGGGGTTTTCTCTTTCAATGCGTGGAACTCCGTGCAATTCAGCAAAGGTATTATCCATAAAATACCCTGCTGCACCGGAGTCAACCAAGGCCAAAACCTCCACAGAGCGTTGTGCCCAAGACAACACCACCTGTATGGTGGGTTTCATTATGCCCGACACTGGGGACGATTGTACACCACCTAGGGCCTGTCCCCCAAGATACCCTAGGTGTGTGCGTTTCCCGGACGTACCGGACAGGAATTTAGCAAGTGCCCTTTTTTACCGCAGTATAAACATAACCCATGTTTTTTGCGATATAGTCTCTCTGCCTTGGATAGTCTAGTGAAGCCTATTTCCATAGGTTCACTTGTTTCCCGTACTGGTTCACTAGACTTCAATGCCAAGGGAGGGATGGGTGGGCAAAACATGCTACTAGGCTCATTATTTTTTGACCGTAACTTACGATCTCTGGCAATTGATCTCTCACGTATTCTGGAGTCAATTATCATAACATACTCAATGTAATCATCTAGATCAATAGGTAGATCTTTAGCAGCGATTTCGTCTTTAATGTGGTCATTCAGGCCTTGAGAGAAGGCTGCCAATAATGCCTCGTTATTCCAACCTACCTCTGCTGCCAGTGTGCGGAATTCGATGGCATAGTCGCCCACTGTACGCCTGCCCTGTTGTATCTCCATAAGGCGTTTGGCAGCAGAGGTGGTTCTACCAGGAGGCTCAAACACTCTTCGAAAGGAACGCACAAATTCACTAAAGTTCTTAGTACAAGGTTTAGCATTCTCCCACAAGGGGTTAGCCCAAGCCAATGCTCTGCCAGTGAGCAGTGATATCGTGAACCCCACTTTACTACGATCATTGGGAAATGCGTGTGCCGTCAATTCCATAAAGATTTCGAGTTGATTGATGAACCCTCTGCAGAGACTAGGGTCACCATCATATCTTAGCGGCAAGGGTGCAGAAGCCGTTAACCCTTTAACAGTACCCCCTAGGGGTCTGGTATCACTTTCCGGTGTCTGACTTGGCGAGACCACCGGGCTAGAGCTAGATTGGTCAGCAGGTACCGTGCGTTCAAGGATCGTTTGAATTGCAACTGCCAACTGATCCAAACGTTGCTCGAGCACATCCATCCTCCAATGGATATTCTGTGCGTTACCTTCACCCTTGCTGTCTGAGGTCATGGCCCTTTCGTACTGTCACGGTTTATTATGACTCTCAGACACAAGTTTTAGGTAAAAAAAATCAATTTTATTGAAATAATAAATGATAACTTAGGATGGCAATAACATACATATATATATATATATACAGAATATAGCACAGACAGAAGGCAGACTCTACCGGTCCTGTCAATATACCGGACAGGACAGTCTTTAGGCTCTACCGGCCTTGCCAATACCGGGTAAGGCAACCTGCAGATGGAATAGCATAACGGTTTTACCGGCCTTACCAAATTACCGGGCAAGGCAGCCTCAATAGATACTCAATGTAGGCTCTACCGGCCCTGCCAATACCGGGTAAGGCAACCTCAGATGGAATGTGGCAAAGGTTCTACCGGCCTTACCAATACCGGGCAGGGCAGCCCAGAGATAATAGCAGCAGTCAGATGGAACTGGCAAATTAGCAGAATCGTTAAGCAGCAAGGCTTTGGAGCAAACCAGCGTCCGCACGCTGGGACCAACACAGATTTGTATAGCTGATAGGCTTTGGAGCAAACCAGTGACCGCACACTGGTGTAACAAGCGAGTTTGTATAGCCGCAAGGCTTAGGAGCAAACCAGCGTCCGCACGCTGGGACCAACACAGATTTGTATAGCTGAAAGGCTTTGGAGCAAACCAGTGACCGCACACTGGTGTAACAAGTGAGTTTGTATAGCCGCAAGGCTAGGAGCAAACCAGCGTCCGCACGCTGGGACCAACACAGATTTGTATAGCTGATAGGCTTTGGAGCAAACCAGTGACCGCACACTGGTGTAACAAGTGAGTTTGTATAGCCGCAAGGCTTAGGAGCAAACCAGCGTCCGCACGCTGGGACCAACACAGAATTGTATAGCTGATAGGCTTTGGAGCAAACCAGTGACCGCACACTGGTGTAACAAGCGAGTTTGTATAGCCGCAAGGCTTAGGAGCAAACCAGCGTCCGCACGCTGGGACCAACACAGATTTGTATAGCTGATAGGCTTTGGAGCAAACCAGTGACCGCACACTGGTGTAACAAGCGAGTTTGTATAGCCGCAAGGCTTGGGAGCAAACCAGCGTCCGCACGCTGGGACCAACACGGAATTGTAGCAATGTCACCAACGCGACCAGGCAGAAGGTCGCCAGGATACTGAAGACAGGTGATGAGATGACAGGAACCAGCAACGATCAGTCAGGTCAGAAAACAGCAGAGAAGTTCAGCAGGAACTGCAACACCAGAGACTAGGCCGGAACCAGGACTGGAAGTACTTCAGCATGCAGGAAACACTGGAACAGTAGAGATCAGGAACTCAGGAACACATGAGATCAGGAACTCAGGAACACTGGAACAGAGGCCCAGCTATCACTAGCATAGTGATAGCAAGAAGGTCAGAAACAACACGAAAGGGCACTCAAAGGGTGCCCAATCCAGGTTTAAATAGTCAATAAGAGGCGGGCTATCTGCAGACAGCCAATAGAAGCCCCCTACTGGTGACAGACAAGTAACTGCAGCAAATCACGGGCACCGTGATACCAATACAGGTTACTGGTAACTTTGGGATGTCCAACCATTAAGTTCCCCAGGGCGGGAAGAAAGGCAAGGACCAGGAGCAGGCCCCCAAAAGTCACCAGAGCACCAATGAACCTACAAATCATGAATAGCTCAACATTAACTGCAAAGTGTCAACGGACACTGAACAGGGGTAACAACACCCCAGTAACTGTTACACAGAACACTGCACTAGAGCCAACAGGGCTCAAAAGTGAAAGAGTACTGAGAGACTAAAGAGATCCTAGACAGGCAACGCTGCCTCCAGGATCTTCCTCCCAAAACTGGCATCGGCCGATGCCAGCACATCTACACAGAGCAATCTCATTGTCCTTGCACTAGTTTTGTATCCCCTTTACAGGTTATTACTCCAAGGAGGGATAAACTGTTTTTGTCCTTGCTTTTTTATAGACCAAGGAAACAGTGGAAGGGACATGTGAGGCCTGGTGGGTGTGACCATGGGTGGAGCTAATGGCACCTAAAGTGTCAGAGCCTATTGGTACCTGGGATGTAAATCTGGCCACGGTTATTGAGTGGGTTGAAATTCCCAGCTCAGGAACTCACATATGTCAGTTGCCGGTGTTGCTCAAGTAATACCAGAATACAACCTGCAAAGATTACCTGAGCCCGGTCCTGCTCAGGTAACACACGATGAAAATGCAGACTTGGAACAAGTGTTAAAAATAATAGAAATAAAAATAAAAAAGCCCATAATAAAATTAAAACCACAGTGCTGCCTTTTTGTGTTTTTAAATTTTATTATATGGCCTTATTTTTATTAAATTATTTTCCATTTTTATTACCACATGTTCTGGGTCTGCTTTTTCACTCACCCATTACCAAAACTATTCCCCACAAGCTAAACTGCAATGGCAGTCAAGAAACACTGGTACCCACACAAGCTGATATTTTACTGATAAAGGCCTATGATGTAATCCTTATACCGGTCTCTGCTTATCCATTTTCAAAGTGTTTTACCAGGAAGAACACAATGAGATTTCTCATATCCTGGAAAGCACTTATATTACCAAACAGGTCTGTGGTGTTTTAACATTGAATCCCACAGAGGTATCTAACGTATTTCAAGGATTGCGTCGGGTACCTCTCTGGCACTCAAATGGTTAACCCTTTGAGTGCCAGAAGGGTACTGAACGCATTGAGAAGCAACGCGTTCCGTACCACTCTGGCCCGCAAAGAATTAAATGTCATCTGGAGAACCCTGGAGAGAGAAGCTGCCAATGAGATTTTCATATTCCGACAATTCCATTCATTCTCTGTGATGGTCGTCCGATATCTCCCACAGGCTTGCTTTGTCATATGAACATAAAAGTATATCTATGGCATATTTTAAAGTGATAGTAATGGTTCACAAAAAAGCATCTCTGATTAATCGTCATAGTATTTGGGCCATGAAGAGTGTTATTTCGATACTGTCTGAGTTGTAATTCAAGAGTAATTGAATGATAAAGTATCCCCCTCCCGCCCCTTTTACCTGGTGTAAGCCACCTCCCCACAAATGTGGAATCTAGTCTCTTGACCGGACAGGTCACAGCAAGGGACAATCTTCTTAATGTGGACATAAGGAAAACCCTGCCTTCCCTCTTGACAGGTTTTTCAGGTTTTTCCTTATACTCACTGAAGATTGTCCCTCTCTGCGATCCATCTGGACAGTCTTGCTGCTCTGAGGTGAGCAGTGTTACTTCTGTAAAAGAGGCGGGAGGGGGATACTTTATCATTCAATTACTCTTGAACTACAACTCTGACAGTATTGAAATAACACTCTCCACGACCCAAATACAATGAAGATTAATTGGAGCTGCTTTTATTGGGAAACATTACTACCTCTTTAAACTTTTAAGAACCAAAGAGGTATGCACTGCATTGCTTTGCAATGTGATGCATGTCCATTTGTACTTAACCTTTTGAGTGCCAGAGAGGTATGCAATGCATTGGATACATTTCTGGCACTCACAGGGTTGAACAGGTTCATTAGATTCAGGCATTCTTCCTGCTTCAGTTTGGAGCCAAAAAAAAAATAATCATGGGGAGCATTAGGATTTTCAGATCATAGTGAGGTAAGTTGGCCCAAATACTACGAAGATTAATTGGAACTGCTGTTTTTGTGAAACATTACTATCCCTTTAAATGCAAATAGATCGTATACATATGTGAATGTTGTATTTAGCCCAATAGTAATACACCCGGATGTTTCTTCTCGTCATTACCTCTCAATCTGCAGGGGAGTGGGGGCCTGTAGCGTATCCTGAAGCAACCAATTTAACCCTTTAATCCACATGCTCACTTCCTCCTCTGATGTAGCTGTGGATAAGAAAGAACAACGTAGAGAGATGAATGAAGAAAAGAGGCACATAGACTGATTTACTAAAAACTGATGCAATTCAACAATAAACCACATGCACATTAGTGGACAAAATGCCCACTGATTTAGACGGAGCTTTTAACCTTTTAAATGCAAGAAGGGCATCCAACTCTTTGCTCTGCAATTCGTTGGATACCCCTTTGGCACTCAGAAGGTTAACCCCTTGCATGCTAAAGGTCTCCGATTCATTGCATTGGAGAGGTCCCTGGATATTCAATTTAAAATCCCAATTTTAATAAAAATTCCATTTTATTTGTGCACTAGGTTTACACCAGAATTACACCAGTTCGTGGTACATCCACCTCAATGAATATGATCAATAATGAAATTTCAAGTTAACCCTTTAAGGACCAGCCGTGCTCGCGGACAGAAACACAGAAACATAGAATTTGACGGCAGATAAGAACCATTCGGCCCATCTAGTCTGGCATTTAAATACCATCCGATTCAGGGCTCCCCAAACGGCATGCAGCCGCGTGGGGAACCCTGAAAACCATGATGTGCCAGGACGTTCACTGGTCCTTTAGAGAAGTTTTCCCATGATGGTCCTGGCATGTCATGGGTCCTTAACGGGTTAAGCTACGTTGCGTCCCATGGGTTACTCACCCTGTAGGCTCAATGTCTTTAGTCTGAACTCTGTTCCATATAATATAACGAGGCAATGAGCTGGCTCCAAACGTATGGTTCCATCCTCCAGATATCGGTCGAAATCCCGCGAGTTCTTCCCTGGCCGGATCTCCTTCATCTCCCGGATATCAACTGAGGTGGAAGGAATTAGAGAGCACATTGTGACATCACACGTAGACACTGCAATGCTTTGGGTACCTCTCTAGAATATGAGGCGTTAATAGATCCATTTAAACGTAACTACCACCCACATAAGGTTAAACCACAAGAATTACCCACCTGGCGACTAGCTGAACAACAGTACTAGTCTCTAGAATAATTACCTCCTTATAATAAATTCTACTGCTCACTAGACTGACAGCCAGAGCTTTAAAGCGGAACTACCACCGCTAAAAAACTTCCCAGCGGGAACATTTACTCTGTGTCAGCCTCAGAAAGATGGTCAGCACCGGCGGGAGCCTCAGCCGCGGGTCTCACTTGCAGCGCCAACATACCTGCTCCATCCCAGCTGTCTTCAACGCACCAGTCCAGCCAGCCAATGAAATGTATTTGCTATATGGTCTTCATTGGCTGGCCAATGAGGACCATATAGCAAATACATTTCATTGGCTGGCTGGACTGGTGCATGTTGTTCCATTCCGGGACTCTTTGTTGTCCCGGTGGGGGGTGACCCGGGACACAGACCCCCAATAAGGGACAGTCCCGGGCATTCCGGAACGTGTGGTCACCCTAATCCCTTAAATGCTCCAGAGGTATCCAATGGTGAGACCTCTAGCATTCATGAGGTTAAAAGTCAGATTCAAAGGGATAGTAATACTTCGTAGGCATTAAAAAAACATGAAGAACGATATAAGTCTTATCTCTCAAACCTTTATGGTTTAAGAGATATTCACAAGCAAAGTATCCCCCCCCCTTCAGTCAGATCAGAAGGGAGGTGCCCAGGTAGACTGCAGAGAGGGACAATCTTCAATTAAGATAAGGGAAAAAGCTGAAAAACTTGTCAAGGGGGGAAGGGCTTTCATTGTTTTCATACAAAGAAGATTGTCCCCTGCTGTTATCTGTCTGGTCTTACAACCAGATTCACATCTGAGAAGAGATAGCTTACACTAGGAAAAAGGGGCGGGAGGGGGAAATTTTGCTTGTGAATATCTCTTAAACCATAAAGGATTGAGAGATAAGACTTATATCGTTCTTCATGTTTTTTTAATGCCTACAAAATAAAATAAAGTTAAAACGAAGTATTACTATCCCTTTAAAACCAATGGAAACATTTGTCCCCTATGGAGCAGTTGGTTTGTCCCAGATTACCTCTTTTCCTTTGAACTTAACCTTCTGAGTGCCAGAAGGTTGTGCAATGCATTGCGTACCGCTCTGCAATTCAAAGGGTTAACCCTTTGAGTGCCAGAGGGGTACGCAATGCGTTGTTTTAAATACAACTGGATGGACCGTGCCCCCCCTCCAATTAACCCTTTAAGTGCCAGAGGGGTTTGCGATTAGGAGTGTAGATTACACCTCCTCTGACAAAGTTACATAAAATGTTCGGTGTGCCCATAGCAAAAAAAAAAACTAACAAACAAACAAACAAAAACAAAAAAACAAACAAACCACAAAACAGTTGAGAACGGCTCCAGTAGATAGAACGTTATACACATTACAGAGCACAAACATGTAGTACCCATGTCAATATCTCTTACAAAAAATATGTCTTCTTTGTAGTTTTAAATACAACTATATAATGTTGACAAGACAGCAAGGCACATGGTGGGTGATCTGCGGAAAGTAGTGGCAACAGGTTTGGTATGATGGGTGTCATGGCAACCACACACAGGAAGTGGATAAAGGAGGAAGCTAGATTGCTCAGATCAGGTGCTACATGTGGTTACCCATCTGCAAGCATCCTGCCTTGCCCTCACCCTGCCTCTACAGGATGGGAGCCAGAGAACAAAGGGTTAACAACTGCAAAGATGTCAAAGATACAACAGATGTCGGTCAGAGGCTGTTGTTGTAACCCCAGGCCCTTTGTTCAAATGATACATGGAACAATTTCGAACCAAACCAACTGCACCACTGGGGACAAAAAATATTCTCGTTGATTTAAATGGGATTGTTAACCCCTTGAATGCTTTGCAATGTCTTGATGACCTCTTCAGCATGTAAAAGGATTCAAAATCCAATTTTAAATCTATGAGAATTTGGGGACATTTTTTTTGTTGTTGTTCGTTCACAGAATGACCCCTACTTCGTGCAAATGGCAAAGGGGATGCAAAGGGGGTTAAAAACCACATTAAACCTTAGCAATGCATTGTCTAGCCCTCAGGCATTCAATAATTAAAAAAAAAAAAAAAAAAAAATCAATAATTTCCCCATCTAGGTCACAGTTGGTTTACTCCAGAACTACTCTGGTTTTGCTTCCCGCATAAAGCCCAGTGTCTTCTAACCTTAGCCTAGATTACGCTGCAGGTGATAGATAGAATCAGTGGTTTTAAAGGGTTAGTAATGTCTTATTTAAATAAAAAGTAATATTGTAGATAATCAAAAAATAAATCCATCAATGCCAGTCCGATCACTCAAATCTTTATGGTTTGAGAGATATACGGTGATAAAGTTCCCCCCTCACTGATGTCAGCTGTAAAGCTGACAGCAGGAGATGCGTGTCGGCCGACTGGAGGCGGCTCTCCAGCAGAGCCAAGATACCTCAATCTAAAAAGAAATACTTCATTGGAACAATCTACAAAGTGTGCCTGGTTTACAAGCACACTTTGTAGACCGTTCCAATGAAGTATTTCTCAGTGTCCCTATTTCAGGGTATTATTTAACCCCTTGGATGCTAGAGAGCTCTCCAACACATTTCTTCAATGCGCTGGAGAGCTCTCTAGCATCCAAGGGGTTAACACATTGTTTCCCCTTCTTGTTTGATATAGGCCAAGGGCATTTTCTGTGCCTGGAAACAGTGGATAGGACTGGGGGTGTGGCCATGGGCAGTGCCAAGGGTCCCTACAGTGCCTTGCCTAGAAGCACCGGAGATGTAAGTCTGGACCTGGCCCAAATGCAACCCCCTATACTTATACCTCTGAATTATAACAATAATATTATACAACTGACTTGCAAAGAAAATCAAAAATATATGCATTTAAATTTTAGATGTAAAAGAAAAATATCGAGATCAATTGATCATTGTAAATGTTCCAGACAGTCCACTAGTCTGGGGACGGCTCAATCATTTACCACAATAAATTTTCCTTATCGTCTTTTCTCAGCAAGTCCTGAGAGTGCCGTTGTCCTCCTTTGTTTGTTCAGTGGTTCTGGCACACAAGCTGATACCACTACAGTCCTGCTATTGATTTTACATTATATATTTACGGAGTTGGGGTGTACCAGGAATCTGTAACTCAATAAACCAAAAGAGGTGCAATTCTGCACCATATGGAAGGCCTGAAAATTCCCAATATTTTAAATATGGTTTTAATGTGTTTGACACCTCTCTGGCATTCAAGGGTTAGTAATGTCACTATATAAATCAAATTCATATTGAATCTATTAAAAAATAAACCTAAACAACCCCAGTCCCATCTCTCAAACCTTTATGGTTTGAGAGATATAGTAGGATAAAGTTCTCCCCTCCCTCCGCTTTCCCTGACGTCAGCTGTAAACTGACGGCCGAAGATCCTGGTCCTGGGACAAGCAGGCGGCTCTTCAACAGAGCCAAAATAGCACAATGTAAAAAGAAATACTTCACTGGAATGGTCTACAAAGTGTACCTGCAAACCAGGCACACTTTGTAGACCATTCAATGGTGTATTTCTTTTTACATTGCTCCATTTTGGTTCTGCTGAAGAGCCACCACGAGTCGGCCGACACGCATCTCCTGCTATAAGCATTACAGCTGACATCAGGGAAAGTGGAGGGAGCGGGGAACTTTAGCCTCCTATATCTCTCAAACCATAAAGGTTTGAGAAATGGGACTGGAGTTGTTTAGTTTATTTTTCTAATAGCTGCAATATGAGATTTTTTTTTTATATAGCGATATTACTAACCCCTTTCAAGGGACTCAAATCTTTGGACATTTGAGAATATTTCTCCTTCTTTCTTTCCCATTGGCACTGCTGGTTTGCTCCATAATGTCCTCACTAAATTTAGAGTCCTGGCACACTTATCTCTTTAAACTTTTGTGTGCCATTGCAATATATCTGATAACACAGCTGCCAACTGTCCCGATTTATGCGGGACAGTCCTGATTTTTGGGCCCAATCCCGCTGTGTAGAGTGAATGTCCCACTTCCTAGGCTTCTGTCCCACTTCTCAGGCATCTCCCTGCTTGTCTCTTCTCCCATCATCTTGTCTCGAGGTGCACCACTGATTCTCATCACGTTCCTCCACAGAACCTCTTTACACAAGCCCCATAGGCATCCCCCCGTATCAGGTGGAGGTACCAGCCCCCATGTAATCTAAACCATGGCATGTTTGCTCATGCGAGACGCACAATAACTAGGATTGGCCACAACTACAAGCCATAAGGGCCGCCCCCTCCGCCTGGTGCCCGCAATCTCCCTCCGGCGCTCTAGTAATGCAGATATCATCTCCCAGCGCTCTGCATTACTGAAGAGGACCGTGCGGGAGCTCAACCCGCGTAGAGATCTCTCCTGCCACTCCACTGGACCACCAGGGAGGTAGGAGATGGGGGCATTGTGGTCAGGAGGGGCCATGGCACTTCTTGCACCGGTGCCCGGAGGCTTCTAGTTTACGCCTCTGCATGCGTGTTTATAAATTCGTCTGTGTAAATGAAATACTTTGGTTTTGCTCTAAATCATTTATTCAAGTACACAAAAAAAAGGTATCAATAGCTCATGAAATAACCAAAACATTCTTGGTAATGCTCCACCTACCAGCCACACCTCCTAAAACCAAAAAAAAGTGTCCCTCTTTGGCCTTTTGAAATTTTGGGAGATATGTAATAACTATCTGGCACTCAAAGGGTTAAATACAGAATGCAAAAATCAAATCACTGTTCTCTAAGCAAGTAGCTTGTGAGCAACTGGTAGCTCTTTGGATACCAAGGAGTACCCCTCTCCAGTCCAATCAGGTTTCAAGATATCTGGCCCGCCAGACAGGTCCAGTGGTTGAAATCCGCTCCCCCAATTGGCTGCAGTCAGTCTTGGCACAGCTTTCATCTGCGTGTACCCAGCAGTGGTCAATCGAGAACAGATAGTAATACAGACAGAGGCCTCAGAGTGATTTTCATGGGTTTCCTGTCCCACTGCCATAATAGCTTCCAACATATTATTCCATTTATTATATAGTATCAATAATAAATATATTCCATTTATTATATAAAGGCTACTTACATAGAAAGCATTGTGGGGAAAAAATGCGGTGTCAAAGAGACACTGTAACAACAGACGCCATCTTTCTGTTTCAGTCATTAAATGTTTTAACAAACCACTCTAGTAACTTTAAAGATGCATAGTAATATGATACAGTTTTGTTAAATATGAGACAGACTATCAATCAGAACACTTGTGGCTCACTGGAGATCCACGGGTTTGGTCTTCTAAAGAGAATATGGATTTTTTTCTGCTAAAAATTATACATCTTGCAGCAGGATTTTATCACCTTGAGCCATTAAAGGGATAGTAATACTTTATTTTATTTTGTAGGCATTAAAAAAACATGAAGAACGATATAAGTCTTATCTCTCAAATCTTTATGGTTTATGAGATATTCACAAGCAAAGTTTCCCCTCCCGCCCCTTTTACCTAGCGCAAGCCATCTCTTCTCAGATGTGGAATGCAGTCCATAGAGCAGACAGATAACAGAAGGGGACAATTTTCTTTGTATGAAAACAATGAAAGCCCTTCCCCCCTTGACAAGTTTTTCAGGTTTTTCCCTTATCTTAATTGAAGATTGTCCCTCGCTGCAGTCTACCTGGACACCTCCCTTCTGATCTAGCTGAACAGTGTTACATCAGTAAAAGGGGTGGGAGGGGGATACTTTGTCATTGAATTACTCTTGAACTACCAACTCTGACAGAATTGAAATAACACTCTCCAAAGTCCAAATACTATGATGATTAATTAGAGCTGCTTTTATTATGAAACATTACTATCCCTTTAAGAAGGTCACTTGTTTGCTGAGCAACACCTTGTTATTGGAAGGTGTGGGAAGGAATAAAGAGTAGGTAAGAGCAGCTTTGGAAATAATTGAATACGTACAGTTATACATTCAGATAGTTTCAACTTAAGTTTTAGAGTAGCTCATTATATGTTTATTGATTAAAGGAATAGTAATGTTTCACAAAAAAGCAGCTCCAATTAATCTTCATAGTATTTGGGCCATGGAGAGTGTAATTTCAATACTATCAGAGCTGTAGTTCAAGAGTAATTGGATGATAAAGTATCCACCTCCCACCCCTTTTTCATAGTACAAGCCGCCTCCCCTCAGATGTGGAATCTGGACTCTTGACCGGAAAGGTCGCAGCAAGGGACAATCTTCTTACTGTGAGCATAAGGAAACCCCCCCACCACCACCACCACCTTGACAGGTTTTTCCTTATGCTCACTGAAGATTGTCCCTCTCTGCGATCTATACGGACAGTCTTGCTGCACTGAGGTGAGCAGTGTTACATGGGTAAAAAGGGCGAGAGGGGTATACTTTATCATTCAATTACTCTTGAACTACAGCTCTGACAGTATTCAAATGACACTCTCCATGGCCCAAATTTTATGAAGATTAACTGTAGCTGCTTTTATTGTGAAACAATACTAGCCCTTTAAAAGTAGCTACCATTAAAGAAAAGGTTGGAGACCCCATGAACCCTTAGAGTGCCAGAAGGGTATGCAACACATTGCATACCCTTCTGGCACTCAAACGGTTAAAATATTGACTTGCACCGTAAATGCAGTTTATCAGGACATGTTCTTAAATTCTTATATACAGTGACACCCTGACTGCAGATTATGAAGGCAGATTCGGTCAGTGCTGGGTTTCTATCTATCTAATGGAGATTGATAGATCTCTTAACTGCAGTTTATGATGACAGACTCAGACAGTGCTAGTGTTTATCTAATGTAGGGTGACCTCCCAACATTTCAAATTGCCAAAGAGGGACACTTGTGTTTTAGGGGGAGTGGCTGGAGGTGTGGCTGGTGGGTGGGGCATTAGCGAGAATTTTTAGGCTATTTCATGACGTATTGACACCTCCTTGTGTAACCTAATAAATGACTTCTAACAAGACCAGGGTATTTTATGTACACAGACTAATGTATAAAAACATATACTGATGTTTAAACAAACAATAATGTGAGTTTTATTGCTGTGGAGCAATGTGATACACTTATATACACACCACACAGTCTGATCTCCTAAAAAGAGGGACATCAGGGTGGGAAAGAGGGACAGAGGGATTTGGGTCAAAAAGAGGGACTGTCCCTCCTAAAGAGGGACACTTGGGAGGTATGTGATTGCCGATTATCAGATCTAAACTCAAAACTGGCATCTCTACAATGGCTCAAACCAGACCCACAAAAGGTCAGACCACAACCACAAAGTAGAAAAAGAATGTATTCACACGATAAATTGGCTTGTGTGTAGTACAAGTACTCACCGATTACAAATACTAACACATTGGACTAATGAATGAATATGGTGCAAAAATCGATTTTCTCGTCCTACGCCTAATCCCAATTTGCCCCTTAAAAGGAACAATAAAACCTAGTTTTAGTCTAACTAAACAGTAAGGCCAGGTGTCCCTGACAACAGCAAAAACTAACCTGGTAGCCCTAGGTTTAATCGTCACCTAGTCAACACACCTATGCCAAAACTGCCAGTTCCTGCAGGGTCCTAGGGAAATGGCTCCTCAACCTCCTTGACACTTATGGCGAGATGCAGGAAACGTGCGCAATCGCTATTTCCCACGTGAAACCACTAGGGAATAGGTTTGCACATGATTTTGTTGAATTGCGCATGAAAATTCAAGATTAGCGAATGGCTGCGTATATTTTTGTGGGCGTGGCTAAGATTAATGAATCTGTGTGAGTGGAATAGCGAATGCGCCTAATGCAAGAACTGCTATTGCGAATTAATTTATACGTCTGTGTACTGTTGTCGTAAAATGGAATTTTTTATGCGCAATTCAAGAAGCGTTCGGTATTCAGCTTCCTGGATTAGAACATGCGCAAAATCTACCTGCACACAAAAATGCCTTTATCCATTTCTTGCATCGCGCCATTGGTCACACAGAGTCTGAGAAGCACAAACTTCCTGACTTCTCAAAGCCCACACTTCTACGAATGAGCAGAGTGGATATTTCAGATCTGTATAATCCAGGGGTAAACAAATTTTATATATATATATATATATATATATATATATATATATATATATATATATATATATATATATATATATATATATACCTTTAACCCCTTAAGGACCCACAACGTACATATAAGTCATGGGGAAATGTACATTATGGACCCATGACGTACACGTACATCATGGAATTCAGGGGTCCCTGCGCGGCTGCAAGAAGTTGAATTTCTAAATAATGCTGGGCTTACTAAGGATCATGCAAGTTTGGATATGCTTAACGCTATGTTAAAAATTATTTGGGGGCACATTAAAATGCATGAAAGTTCCACTTTAAAGGGATAGTATTGCTTATATTTAAATAAGTTTATTACTGTAGTGAATGTGATAACTAATTTTATTCATATTTTTAATGTCCCATCTCTCAAAATTTTATAGTTTGAGAGATCGAAGCATCTAAAGTTCCGGTCTCACAGAAGTCTGCCATCTAGCTGAGAAAAGCAGATTCTAGTCCCCGGATCGTCCTTCAGCAGAGACGAAACAGAGTGATATAGAAAGAAATACTTCATTGGAACGGGCTAAAAAGTGTGCTTGCAAACCAGGCACACACTGTAGCCCGTTCCACTGAAGTATTTCTTTCTATATCTCGCTATTTCGGCTCTGCTGAAGGACGATCCGGGGACTAGAATCTGCTTTTCTCAGCTAGATGGCAGACTTCTGTGAGACCGGAACTTTAGATGCTTTGATCTCTCAAACTATAAAAGTTTGAGAGTTGGGACATACCTCATTTTATTCATATTTTTAATCTCTACAATATTAAAATTACTTAAATATAAGCAATACTATCCCTTTAAGACAAGTTGAATCCCTTTTACAGAAAATTAAATTCTGCGTACGTCATGTTATAATAACAATTTTCTGTACAGTAACTATTTTTTTTTTGAGAGAGAGAAATTAACCTTTGTTTGGCACTTTAGCAAAATTAGGTCTGTTCAAGGACCAACTTCCTGCCCACTGTTCTATTGGCCTCTATCTAGATTCATTCATAGCACAGCGTGTGGTAACAATGGCCTGGCACACAAACGAATTAGAATAACGTGTCACCAACAAGACGGGTGTCCAATGTGATGCATTGTGCACCCATCTGGCATTCAAAGTGTTAACTGCACTTTAAAACTGATCAAACTTCTCTTCGGTGTGACTGGTACACTTCAAGTAATAATTATGTACCAAGAGGACAAAATAACATAACTGTTACAAGAGATTAATGATAGGACCTGTAGGATAGACGGGATATAGCTCATAATATCCTCTAAACGTCATTTAGGCCCCAAGAGGATTGTACGTTATACCTCATATCCTGCCCGGTTTTAATTCAAAGCACAGGGTAATCAGTCTGATGCATTTCCAGGCAGACAGACACAGCCAGTGGAGTCAGGAGAAGAGCTGGGCTGTAGGACTGTCCTTTTGGGTAGGGGCTGAATAGTGGGGTATGATAGAGGGGGATCTGTATCCAGATTATTTGAACAGTGGGCCCTCACCAGCCGAGGATCAAGGGATTTGTATTTTAAAGGGATAGTAACACTTTGTTTTTTTTAATGTAATACCTAAAATGTAAAAAAATATGTTGTAGGGTTTATCCCCCTGAGTAAAACAAGAGTACTCCCACTGCTGAAAGGTGTTTCATTCAAAAGTTATTAATTTTCAAAGTTGAATTTTTTAGGTGCAATATCACAGTGGCCTGAAATTGTACAGTGGCGCTGTTGCTACACAATGCTATGGACAGCTCTGGTCCCGGGACCATAAATCTCCATAGGATGGTGTAGCAACAGCGCCACGGTACAATTTCAGGCCACTGTGATATTGCACCTAAAAAATTGAACTTTGAAAATTAATAACTTTTGAATGAAACACCTTTCAGCAGTGGGAGTACCCTTGTTTTACTCAGGGGGATAAACCCTACAACATATTTTTTTACATTTTAAGTATTACTATCCCTTTAAAAAAAGAATTTAAATGCCCCCAGTCACAATCTTTCAAACCTTTATGGTTTGAGAGATAATCACTGTGAAAATTTCCCCCTCCTTACCCCTATGTCATAGCTCTAGTTGACTGCAGGGGAATTTGGTCCCAGGACCGGTGGAGGCTCTTCAGCAGAGCCGGTCTACAAAATGTGCTTGCAAACCACATTTTCATCTTCAGAGACCGGAAGCCAGGCAACAGCGCAGACATCTTATCTGTGCCCCTGTGCTGTCAGTCCCGTTCTCCTCAAAGAAGCACTGCAGAGTGCGACATTGTAACCGGAAGCACCGATGGCGCAGGAGGCACTAACCTGGCCATCAGTCTCTGAAAATTAAAGATTTCTTTAGAATGTGGCACTTTACAGAGGTAATACATGTATTAGGATGCTAGTCGCCATATGTTTAATTATTGAAGGGCGACTTATTACTACCTGAAAGTTTCACTTTAAACTTCGTATTATTTGAGCCATGGAGAGTGTTATTTCAATACTGTCAGAGCTGTAGTTCAAGAGTAATCCTATATAATAATTAGCTAAATTGTTTGTCAGAAGCCATCATGCGCAGTAGAGACGGCTGTGTGCGCTGCAGTCTTGCACACTACAGACTGCCCGCACCGCGGCTGATAACGGATCGGAGCTCCAAATTCAGACCGTAGTCCTTGCGGTGTGGGCAGTCTCTACTGTGCATGACTGCACCGCGGCCATTGCTGGGTGGCACTGTGGCCTGTGTACATGGGCTCTTCAACTAGTTGAATGATAAAGTATCCCCCTCCCGCACCTTTTACTGATGTAACACTGCTCACCTCAGAGAAGCAAGACTGTCCGGATGGATCGCAGAGAGGGACAATCTTCAGTGATCATAAGGAAAAACATGTCAAGGGGGGCAGGGTTTTGCTTATGCTCACAGTAAGAAGATTGTCCCTTGCTGTGACCTGTCCGGTCAAGAGACCAGATTCCACATCTGAGGGGAGGCGGATTACACTAGGTAAAAGGGGCAGGAGGGGGATAATTTATCATTCAATTACTCTTGAACTACAACTCTGACAGTATTGAAATAACAATATCCATGGCCCAAATACTATGAAGATTAATTGTAGCTGGAGTTCGATACCTCTCTGGCACTCAAAGGGTTAAAGAAGAATACGAATATTTATTTTTCCACTAAACATTTTCATGCTGTGCGAAAACAAGGACAAGCAGCTGCTGGGAGATGCTTAAAATCAAAACATTAAACTGTAATTTTCCATTTTTGTCACTAGATGGTGCTATTCCTACCATTTCCTATAGAAAGGCATAGTCATTGGCTCAATGATTCTCTCCCACACAGTGCCTTTTGTATCTAACTTGGTGCTGCTGCTATCAGTTTGAGCTGTAATAACTACTGAATGGACGCATTGCCTGACACTGAAGGGTCATTTTTTTTTTTTTTTTTTTAATGAATAGATAACTTCTCCTTTAACAGCAGGAGAGTCACTGTTGTTCAATCCAGGAATAGAGGAAATTAGTGAAATAGTATTGGTTAAAAATAGTCTGAGTTTTATGAAAAGGAAAAAAAAAAAATTGGGTAAAATCTGAAAAACTACACCATGGGGCAAATACAACATTCCTTTCATTGCCACTGATTTAACCCTTTGAGGGCCAGAGCAATATCCAATGCAATGTAACGCCAGTTACATTTAAAAAGTCACTTATTATGGGCACAGTTCCCTTTAACCCTTTGAGTGCCGAAGGGAGTATTGGACATATTGCTTTTACCCCTTCGGCACTCAAAGGGTTAACATGGTCATGGTTCCGGTACTCTGAGGATTAAAGAAGGGAGTGGGAGGAAGCAAGGGAAGACAGACAAAGGAGTTAAGAGAACAGGCATCTGGCCTTCATCCTGCAGTCAGACTGTGGCTGTATCAGTTACTGGTCCATCTGCAGGTAACAGGATCCGCACAGAGGCCAATCAATAAAAGGCAGACAGATGCTCTCCTGGGGACAGAGTGAAGGGCAAAGAATACATACACTGTAATAGGACAGTAACCAAATCACTGCACCACAACTCATATCCCAGCCCTCTACTACAGCACGGAGCCACTCTCTTCCCAGCACCACCTAGTCCTCTATAATGCAGATATAAGTGCTGGAGGGGGGCACTCGGCCACTCTCCTCCCTCCCTTTTCCTGCCACAGGGGCTGGCAATGCATTGCTGATCTCCTTATCGTACTGTTCTGCAGTGCATTGCTCAGCTCTTTATCGTACTGTTCTGCAGTGCATCGCTCAGCTCTTTGTCGTACTGCTTAGCAATGCATTGCTCAGCTCTTTGTCATACTATTCTGCAATGCATTGTGGGACCATTGCCAATAAAAGGGTCAATAGGGAGTTGAAGTTTTGGAAATACAAGCAAGACGCAGAGGAGGTGTAGCAACAAACACAAAGAATCCCTGTTATACCAGGAGGACAGACAGGAGTCTGTGTATGTCTGTAACCCTTTCACCGCCAGAATGGCTGACAGAACAAGTGTGTGTCTGTGTATGTTTTTTTAGGAGAAGGTAAACAGGCAAGTATAATGTGTAGTATTATACAAGTCTCAGGGGCCTGGCCTCATAATCCCTTGCAAAGTGATGACATCTCTAGCATTCAAGCGGTTAAAAGTTAGTTTAATTGCCTCTTTTCTGGCTTATGAAAGTTCTGGTTCAACAGACAAACATACATAGTTTTGCGATGCCTTGGGTACCCGTCTGGCAAACGACAACTTAATAGATTTTTTTTAAACCCTTTGAGTGCCAGAGGGGTACGCAACGCATTGCAAAGCAATGTGTTGCGTACTACTCTGCACTCAAAGGGTTAATAACTTCATATTTATAAATCTCCCCCCTTAGTTCCCTGAAACATAATCCGAATCTTAATTTTGTGCACTGTTCTATTCAAACTGGTTATTTTGTTTGTGCTGTTTGGTAACGAGACAAGAGCGAAGGCATTTCGTTATTTTAGATTAACACCCTTCTATTACCTTGCCGTTTACAGACCATCCTATACTATTACTTCAGGGAACTTTACATTCCCATGATAATGGCAGTCTAGGAGTCCTGCATAAAGCATGAATGTGTGCCACCACAGATCATATGTAAACTGGATTTTAGCCCTCGGCAAATAAATAAAATACATACATACATATATATTACAGACACTGCATGAAGTACATGATATTTAAGTGCCAGAGGGACGTCCGATGCATTGCACTTAAACGATTAGATATACACAAATCCAGCTCATTTTTAGGTGTTCATTTTCCTTAAAAAGGAAAATAATACTTTGTTTTATCTTTATTTTATTTTGTAGGCATTAAAAAAACATGAGGGACGATATAAGTCTTATCTCTCAAACCTTTATGGTTTGAGAGATATTCACAAGCAGAGTTTCCCCTCCCGCCCCTTTTACCTAGTGTAAGCCATCTCTTCTCAGATGTGGAATCCAGTCCATAGACGAGACAGATACCAGAAGGGGACAATCTTCTTCCTATGAGAACAAAGAAAGCTCTGCCCCCCTTAACAAGTTTTTCAGGTTTTTCCCTTATCTTAATTGAAAATTGTCCCTCTCTGCAGTCTACCTGGGCACCTCCCTTCTGCTCTGGCTGAACAGTGTTACATCAGTAAAAGGGGCGGGAGGGGGATACTTTGTCACTGAATTACTCTTGAACTACAACTCTGACAGAATTGAAATAACACTCTCCAAAGTCCAAATACTATGATGATTAATTAGAGCTGCTTTTATTATGAAACATTACTATCCCTTTAACCCTTCAAGTGCCAGAGAGACCTATCAAACCTCTCTGGCACGCAAATAATTGAGCCTTTATGGACCCCAGGGCTGTGAAACACAATGCACTGCAAACTCCTCTGGTTCTTACAAGGTTAAGCAGAAAAGTGCCTACGGGGTTACACTATTACAGATTTAATAGGAGGCCGATATGGGAACAGGGCTGTTTAGGATCTTTTGAGGCCTTCTTTGCAATTGTAAAAGGAGGACCCTTCCCCATATAGGACTATGAGATGCCTCTAAAAGTCCAGGGGTTAAAATCTCCATTAAAAAAAAAACAAAAAACAAGAAAACAAGCAATTTTCCTCCTATAGCGCAGGTGGGACTGTGCACAACTACTCCACTTTAGATTTTGTACATGCGCACAGAAGCTAAACATGGAGGTGATGTATGTAAATAGTTTGGGAGACGCGCCGTCTCCTCTCCAAGCCGTATACCTCTGCACACTGCAGTAACAGTCCATGTTTTACTTTGATGCGGGCTGAGTGGATGGGGAGAGAGAGAGGGAAGAAGAGGCCGCTGGGCTATTTTATGGGTTGAGCCGATTGGCCTGTGCGTCACATGCCCTCCTGTCCACCTCCCCAGCCAGCCTGTGCCTGCCTTTTTCCTATAACCCTTTGAGGGCCAGAGGGGTACTCATCTAGCCTTCAAAGGGTTAATCCTCAATAGACTGTCCAGCTATAGAAGAATGAGGACCACCCCAATTCTGGGACCCTTGGCATATACCAGGAAAGCTATGCCCCCTGATTGGGAAGCAATCAGACTGCCATGTTGGAAGGATAATTTGACCCCCCCTCAGGAGCTACTGGGTCAGAAATTTATATTGGACGTATTTATTATTATTATTTTTTTTTAACATAAATGAGAATTACCACTTTCTATTAATAGCCCTCCCACTGACCTAACTATGGCCACAAAAGCTGAATGACCCCTATAAATTTCTCTATTGTTCCCTCTTGAACAAAGGAACATCTTTAAATCAGTCCTGGATGTCATATCCATTGTACAAGACAGTGACATGTCCAAGAGATCAGTCCTTCCTAGGACCAAAGTGTCCTAACAACAGCAACATGGTATAAGGGATCAATTCCTACTAGGACCAAAGTGTCCTAACGAAAGTGACATCTAAGGGATCAGTCCTTATTAGAACCAATGTGTACTAATGACATGTCTAAAAGAACAGTCCCTCGTAGAACCAGTGTACTAACAGTGACGTTTCTTATAGGTCAGTCCCTACTAGAACTAGTGTCCTAACGACAATGACATGTTATAAGGGATCAGTCTCTCCTAGGACCAAAGTGTCCTAACAACAGCAACATGGTATAAGGGATCAATTCCTACTAGGACCAAAGTGTCCTAACGACAGTGACATCTAAGGGATCAGTCCCTATTAGAACCAATGTGCACTAATGACATGTCTAAAAGAACAGTCCCTCGTAGAACCAGTGTACTAACAACAGTGACGTTTCTTATAGGTCAGTCCCTACTAGAACTAGTGTCCTAACGACAATGACATGTTATAAGGGATCAGTCTCTCCTAGGACCAAAGTGTCCTAACAACTTTTGTACATTCAAGTGTTCCATTTCTACTATCGCTCCAGCCCTGTGTCCCAGCCAATCCCCTTTAGTTAATTTTATAACTATAATGAAGTAAGGAAAGTGATATCACAGAGCTTACAATTGAAATGGGGCTATACTATTGATAGTGCAGAGCTTACAACTGAAGTGGGGCTACACTCATGATCCTGCAGAGCTTAAATTGAAGTGGGGCTACACTAGTGATACCACAGACTTACAACTGAAGTGCAGCTACACTTATGATCCCGCAGAGCTTACAAATGAAGTGGGGCTACACTCGTGAAGCCACAGGGCTTACAACTGAAGTGGGGCTTCACTAGTGATACCACAGACCTCACAGTTGAAGTGGAGCTGCACTAGTGGTACCACAGGGCTTACAAATGAAGTAGGGCTACACTAGTGATACCACAGGGCTTACAACTGAAGTAGGGCTACACTAGTAATACCACAGAGCTTACAGCTGAAGTGGTGCTGCACTAGTAATACCACAGAGCTTACAGCTGAAGTAGGGCTGCACTAGTAATACCACGGATCTTACAGCTGAAGTGGTGCTGCACTAGTAATACCACAGAGCTTACAGCTGAAGTGGTGCTGCACTAGTAATACCACAGAGCTTACAGCTGAAGTGGCGCTGCAATAGTAATACCACGGAGCTTACGGCTGAAGTGGTGCTGCACTAGTAATACCACGGAGCTTACAGCTGAAGTGGTGCTGCACTAGTGATACCACAGAGCTTACAACCAAAGTGGTGCTGCACTAGTGATACCACAGGGCTTACAGCCAAAGTGGTGCTGCACTAGTAATACCACGGAGCTTACAACTGAAGTGGTGCTGCACTAGTGATACCACAGGGCTTACAACTGAAGTGGTGCTGCACTAGTAATACCACAGAGCTTACAACCAAAGTGGTGCTGCACTAGTGATACCACAGGGCTTACAGCCAAAGTGGTGCTGTACTAGTAATACCACGGAGCTTACAACTGAAGTGGTGCTGCACTAGTAATACCACAGAGCTTACAACTGAAGTGGTGCAGCACTAGTAATACCACAGAGCTTACAACTGAAGTGGTGCAGCACTAGTAATACCACAGAGCTTACAACTGAAGTGGTGCTGCACTAGTGATACCACAGAGCTTACAATCGAAGTGCAGCTACACTACTAATGCAGCTCCATTGAGATTGTAAACTCTGTTTTCTCCATTTAAGGCTGCAATGATAATCAGAAAGTCATGCATGTCAAGGCCACAATTTTTTGATTGATAACAATGGTGAATATAGTCTGTCAACTATTCAAAAATGTGGGATTAATCTACCCAGTCACTGACAATATTGCTATTTAACAGACATCTATTCTTGAACTAGAAGTTGCTGGCAGCCAGTTAGGCCTTACTGGCCTACAAGTGCCTACATGCTAGTTAGTTTTGTTAAAAATCTCAAGAAGGCCGCAGCTTGGGATCAGACGGGCCGTATTTGGACAACAGGCCGCACGTTAGGCTTCCGTGCCCTAGAACATGGTTTTTTTTTTTTGTTTTTTTTTTTAAACTAAAAAGGATCACTGCTCTTTTAAGAGATCAGAGTTTCCTGGAGCTGAAAGCAGCAGTTCATAGGTTAAAGCCTTGTGAATTACAAGGAGAGCATTGTGTACAATTTAACAGAACCTGCCAATTTATTTTTCCTCAAAACACAGTGTGCAACTATACAGAGAAATATTTATATTTTCTAAACACCAAGAATAATGTTGTTGGCTAAACAGAACTCCAGACCACGGATAATACAGCATTGATACAGCTCTGTGGGAGTCTCCATGTCTATTACGTGTTAACCCAATGCGTTGCATAACCCCCCTGGCACTCAAAAGGTTAAACCAAGCCGCAGCAATTTGGTGGAAAACCCATCTGCACTGTAAGGGGACTAAAACATTCCAGTTGTTTCAAACAGGGCTTTTAACCCCTTGAATGCCAGAGGGGTCTCCAGTGCATTGCTTTGTAATGCGGTGGGAATCCTCTCTAGCATTCAAAGAGTCAAAAATCTGATTTGAAATCAATGGGAATTTTGTAAATGTAAATTCCTCCAATCTATTGATTGCCCGAGAACTACTCCAGTTTGTTTTTAAGCATAAGGCCACTATATGTGTATAGACACTGTAACGGACCTACGGTCATTACCGTTGGGACTTGAAAGTTCTCATGTAAACCTGTAGAGAAAAGGACTGGGAGTTCACGTACCAGTCACCCGGCCACCTTGATACAGGGCTGTCGGACAGGCAAGAAGTGCTGCCATCATTTTGAAAAAGTAGGCGGCTCAGGGATTGCCAGCCTCCCGTCCCATTGTAAAGAATTGTAAATTGTGTTCGACAGGTAGGCAGCCCGCTCATTGGCAGCCACTTGTGGTGCACTGCCGTGACAAGGCATGATGTTGCTTTGACAATTGTTAGGTTGTTGTGACTGGTCGCCTTCTGCCCCCAGTCTCATCACTCCGGTTCCCATTGGCTGGAGGGACCAGAGTGACGAGATTGAATTACTATGTCAGGCCCGGGAAATGTAATCAAAAGTTGCATTCAATATAACCGGGCCCTGATTGGTCATCCGTTGTTATTGTCACTTATCGCTCTGATCCTCATTGGTTGGAGATCGGAGCAGCAAGATGGAATTATGTTCTTTGTTCTTTTGCGTTTCACCTGTACAAAAATGTCCTCAAACAAAGTGCGTTAGTTTTGAAACTACACATGTGCGCAGTCATTTATTTTAGAAATGGTGTTTACGGGTCCCCTTTGACCCCCTTTTCTAGGAGTTCTGTCCAGCAAGACCTGCACAGCTACTCTCCAGTAGCTGCTTCAAGGAGAGGTAAACCTGGCACGATGGCTAAAGTCAACCCAGCGTCTTTGGTTTCCGCTACAGACACAGTGGACCATAGTGTGGGGTAGTGTATTTATGGAGCAATCGAAGAAATCCCACAGGGGACAAATAATTCCATGGCTTTTAATATCTTGAATACTAGCAGTTAATGGATTCAAATGCTACTTTATCTAATGGGAATGCTGGGAATTTTCTCTTCTCCCATCAAGGAAGCTGTAATAACCAATATATACCTGCCAAGTGTCCCTATTTATGAGGGACAGCCCCTCTTTGCGACTCAAATCCCTCTGTCCCTCTTTCCCACCCTGGTGTCCCTCTTTTTAGGAGATCAAACTGTGTGTATAAGTGTATCAAACTGCTCCACAGCAATACAACAGACACTAACCCTTTGAGTGCCAGAGGGGTACACATCACATTTGGTAAAACTTCAGTATGTGTGTTTACACGTTAGTCTGTATAAATAAAATACTTTAGCCTGTCTCTAAATCATTTATTGTAATACACGCAGTGATGTCAGTAGCTTATGAAATAATCTACAAATTCTCAGTAATCCTCCACCCATAAATCACGCCCCTAGCAAACTGCCTAAAACAAGGAAAGTGTCCCTCTTTGGCCATTTGAAATATTGGGAGGTATGCCAACACCTACAGCTCTTGCATTTGATTCCACCATGTTACTGTATCTGAACTGCGCAGCAGACTTCTAAGAAATAACATAGTAAACATACATAGTAAGACGTTTTGCTTAGTCTGTTCAGGTATAACAGATTAAAGCTCCCGCACCACTGAAATAGGAGTTGGGGAACATAAGGAACAGAAGCAACTTTTTAATAATTTGTTTGAAATGGGGAGGAGTGTTGCCATTTTTATTACGGGTTTTACCATTGTCACCACGGTAAACTGGCAATAATTGTTCCACTAAAATGTAGCAATTCCTACAGATTTTAGGAGTCTAGGGGCCCTATGTTCTAACAAAAAGTGGATTCATTTTCTGGGCAAACTAACCACCTCCTAGGGAAAAAATTAAAAATTCCCCAAATACCCACTGATTTCATTTGGCTTCTTAACACCTTGTGTGCTAGAGAGATATGTAAAGCATGGATTCCCAAGCACTGGAGACATAGCAACCGTTTAACGGGTTAAAATCTCCATAAAAAACACACCTCACTGGGATTTCCAAAATCACTCCATACAGAAACAAAAAGAAGAGACACAGATCAGCATTTTTTGCCTCCTATGAACTGAATTACTGCACAGACCGATGCTATCAAGAGGACTAACATCTCTTAATAACACTCCACTTACCTCCCTATGGCCATAAACTCCTAACAGCCCTTATGAATTTTGCCCTTGTGCCTTGAAGAGAGATGGAGGGACACATGACAGCTGCTTGAAGCAGGTGCATATGTAACCCTTTATGCACTAGATAGGTCTGCAACGTTGCACATCCCTCTAGTACTTAAAGGGATAGTAATGTTTCATAATAAAAGCAGCTCTAATTAATCATCATAGTATTTGGACTTTGAAGAGTGTTATTTCAATTCTGTCAGAGTTGTAGTTCAAGAGTAATTCAATGACAAAGTATTAGAGCTGCTTTTATTATGAAACATTACTATCCCTTTAATATAAGCTTTCCCCATTAGCTTGAAACTGCAAACTTGTATTACTTCAAAAAATCACACGTCCGAAGTTTTGTCCACAAATCTAAAAAACAAACTTTATTCGTATTCAGCACAGTAACAAACATGAAATGTACCTCCAAAGTGAATTATTCACAGTTTCTTCAACCATATGGAGAGACTCATATATGGGAGCCGCACATCAGTAGATGCTACTATGTAGCCTCACATCGATTAACGCGTTTTGCGGGTTATGCACTCACTCATGATCAAAGACTGATGTGCGGCTCCCAGATATGAGTATCTCCATACGGCTGAAGAAACTATGAATAAATCACTTTGGAGGTACACTTCATGTTTTTTATGATGTTGAATACGAATAAAGTTGTTTTTTAGATTTGTGGACACATCTTCGGATGTATGGTTTTTTGAAGTACTACAAGCTAACAGTAGCAGCCATCTTTAAGAATCCCTTCCAAAAAATAAATAAAAAAAAATTTAAACCGGAACTTTCACCTATAAATAAGTTGCCATGCAATCATTAAGCATTTGGCGACTAGCTTGATAATACATGTCTTACCTATCACAAGTGGCAGATTCTAAAGAAATCTTTACTGTTTGGAAACTAACGGGCAGGTTAGTGCAGTCTGTGCGCCTGCGCCATCAGTCCCTTCCGAATTCCGTGTGGCACACTGCAATGCTTTACAAGAGACTGGGACTGACAGCGCAGGCGCGCAGACAAAATGTCTGCTCTGTAAACCTGGCTTCCGGTCTCCAAAGGGTAAAGATTTCTTTAGAATCTGCCACCTCCGATAGGTAAGATGCGTATTTTCAAGCTACTTGCCATATGCTTAAAGGGATAGTAATACTTAATTTTATCTTTATTTTATTTTGTAGGCATTAACAAAACATGAAGAACTATATAAGTCTTATTTCTCGAACCTTTATGGTTTGAGAGCTATTCACAAGCAAAGTTTCCCCTCCCGCCCCTTTTACCTAGTGTAAGCCATCTCTTCTCAGATGTGGAATGTAGTCCATAGACCAGACAGATAACAGAAGGGGACAATCTTCTTCCTATGAGAACAATGAAGGCCCTGCCCCCCTTGACAAGTTTTTCAGGTTTTTCCCTTATCTTAATTGAAGATTGTCCCTCATGCAGTCTACCTGGGCACCTCCCTTCTGATCTGGCTGAGCAGTGTTACATCAGTAAAAGGGGCTGGAGGGGGATATTTTGTCATTGAATTACTCTTGAACTACAATTCTGACAGAATTGAAATAACACTCTCCAAAGTCCAAATACTATGATGATTAATTAGAGCTGCTTTTATTATGAAACATTACTATCCCTTTAATGATTGAATGGTGATTTATTAATAGGTGAAAGTTCTGCTTTAAGAGGAAATAATTTACCAACTTCACAAAGTTTTCTTTTAACCCCTTAGATTCTAGAGACACCTCCTACACTTTCTGTTGGAGACATCTCTCGCATCCTGAGGTTAATCTGAATAACGAAAATGTTGTTGAGTAACATTTACTGGAAATCGGCACTCAAAGCATAATTGTAACTCCTTCGCTGCGGAGAGGGCACCCAGCGTGTTTCACATCCTCTCAGCAGTGAAAGCGTTAAGAGGAAAAAAATCTGAAATATTACAGGAGAGAGTCTTCTATGAGCTAATGGTTTCCGATAAATACAAACCAAGGAGAAACAAACAAAAAACCCAGTGTGGACGGACGTATAGAATATCTGTGTGCTCGCACAGTCTGACGCACGAGATCCTGTTATCCTATATTTATAAACCGCCACCATATTCTAGTATATCGTGTACAAGGGCGAAATGCATAAATGTACAACGACCTACGACCTACAGAAATGACTAATACAAACGAAGTATTTGGGAGTGAAACTGTAAATTAAAGCAGATCACCCCAAATAAAGTCCCCACCCCAATAATTAGTCATATAGCGATAAGCTTACAAATAGTACTATTATCGACCATAAGTACCGCCTTATTAAGAAATCCCACTTCATCTGAGACTGACAGCCATGTATCAGCGCAGACAGAGACGTGCACAGACATTTTGGGGCTCAAATGAAAAAAAAAGGGCACTTCTCATAATTATTTATTCAAAATATATATTTAAAAAAAGAAAAGAATTTACATCTCAGGAGCCTGTAGGCACAGAAACCTGAAGCGCCCCCCCCATTGGTCATCTCCACTGGACACCTCCACAATGCTCCTAATCTCCACATTGCCCCCCATCATCTCCATATTGCCCTTACATTGTCCCCTGTCAGCTCCATATTGCCCCCATCAGCTCCACATTGCCCCCATAATTTCCATATTGCCCCCATCAGCTCCAGCTTACCCTCACATTGTCCCACCAGCTCCATATTGCCCCCATCAACTCCAACTTACCCTCACATTGCCCCCATCAGCTACATATTGCCCCCATCAACTCCAACTTACCCTCACATTGCCCCATCAGCTCCACATTACCCCATCAGCTCCATATTGTCCTCACATTGCCCCATCAGCTCCATATTGCCCCATCAGCTCCAACTTACCCTCACATTGCCCCCTTCATCTCCATATTGCCCCCAATCAGCTTCATATTGCCATCAGCTCCAACTTACCCTCACATACATTGCCCCATCATCTCTACATTGCCATCATTTCCATCTTGCCCCCCATCAGATCCACATTGCCCCCCAGTGTCCATTTCCTACCTCTTCCCTGGTGGTCCAGTGGCAGGACAGGTCTATATGACCCTACTTTGGCACAGACCTGTAGCTGCTGGAGCTCCCGCGCGGTCTTCTCTTCATGCGGAGCGCTGTCATCTCCCAGCGCTCTGTAATACTAAAGAGTCAACGAGGGAGCGCCGCATCTACAGGTCTTTCCTGAAGGAGGCATAGACCTGACTGGGCGGTGGGGGGGTTAGTGCAGGAGGCGAGGCAACTTTTTTTTTGTTTAAAAGGCAAGAGGGCACTTTGGACAAAATGGGCAGGTGCTCAAGCCCCCCTTGGTGTCTATGTGTGCACGTGCCTGAGCGCAGACATCTTTGCTTAAAGACATTGGCGCGCCTGCACTGGAGGCATTGCACGGTACCTTAAGGTAACAGAAAGGACTGAAGGCGCAAGCACAAAGATGCCTCAAAAGCAAGAAGCCTGGATGTCAGTCTCAGAAAAAGTGCATGTGGGGACTATATTTGGGTTGATAGTTCCCATTTAAAGGAACAAAAAAAAAAAAAAAAAATGAAATAGGTTGATATAATTTAAAATTTCATGGAATTATTGCTACCATATGCAAAAGTGAATTATGTCACATCCCCATAATATAAACCAAAACATGTTTTTTAACGCTTGTGTAAATTGTCCAGTTCTGAGATCATTTAAAGAGATAGTAATGTGTGCATATTAAGGTAAGCTCTATTATTCATTATACTTTTTTATAACCAAGTGTACCTTTCTAAGTGTCCAAAATGTTGTAGTCTCCGTGCTATTTTATTTTAAAGTGTCCCCTCCCGTGCTTTTTTGCTATTCCCCACAGAGTCTCCTCAGAGCAGAAAGATGGTCTGGTCAGATGGTGAAGAGGAACAATCTTGTGTCAGCATAGACTGATATACACAATATGGTCCCTCGCTGAGATCTGTTCGGTCAAGTGACCAACTTTCAGATATGAGGGAAGGCAGCAGGAAGTAGCGAATAGGGCTGGGAGGCGGGACACTACAATAAACAGGAAAACTACAACGTTATGGACATTTAGTTATAAAAAAAAAAAAAAAAAAAAAAAAAAAAGTACATTGAATAATCAGCCTCACCTTAATATGCACACGTTACTATCTCTTTAATGTTGTTGTTACAGTTTGTTTTGAGAGAAGAGCTACGTTTCTTAATTGACTGAGATTAATGCCCACTGCTCATATTCAGAAAGGCCGTTATCTAATCCAAGCTAATTCACACATAATTGTGGACAATTAATGGGAGCTCTGGAAAAGGCAGGAGTATCTGCTCCTCTGAACATGTGTAACATTGCTCTGAAATGTGTTGCGTACCCCTCTGGCACTTAAAGGGATAGTAATACTTCATTTTAACTTTATTTTATTTTGTAGCCATTAAAAAAACATAAAGAACGATATAAGTCTTATCTCTCAAACCTTTATGGTTTAAGAGCTAGTCACAAGCAAAGTTTCCCCTCCCGCCCCTTTTACCTAGTGTAAGACATCTCTTCTCAGATGTGGAATCCAGCTGTAAGACCAGACAGATAACAGCAGGAGACAATCTTCTTTATATGAGAACAATGAAAGCCCTGCCCCCCTTGACAAGCTTTTCAGGTTTTTCCCTTATCTTAATTGAAGATTGTCCATCTCTGCAGTCTACCTGGGCACCTCCCTTCTGCTCTGGCTGAACAGTGTTACATCAGTAAAAGGGGCGGGAGGGGGATACTTTGGCATTGAATTACTCCTGAACTACAACTCTGACAGAATTGAAATAACACTCTCCAAAGTCCAAATACTATGATGATTAATTAGAGCTGCTTTTATTATGAAACATTACTATCCCTTTAAAGGGTTAACTCCAAGCAATGTTAAATTACCAATTCACCTGGGTAGAAACTGTGTTCTGATACAACTTTTGTAAAGTGACTCTTTCCTGTAGAGCATATTAGCTTCGATATATTTGACTTTGGCCGTTAATCAGACCGGGCAATTATAGGTCATGACCCTGTGTAAAGATCTGCTGGTTAATCCTTTTCAAAGTCAAAAGGATCCTTCACACATAAAAGGCCTCAGGACCCCTCTGGGATCGACAGTGTGAATTAACTATCCATACTCAAAAGACAGGACATAGAGCCTAGTCCCCAGAGAGACAGGCTATGGAATAACAGCCTGCAGGGTTATATCCTCTCAGCCAGGGCTCTGAGGGTTAAAGGGGGGGTTGAAGTAGTACAATAAAATTCAGGATACACCTGGAAGCCACAAATAGACAGAGGGAAATACAGCGTTTTTCCCAGAATCGCTGCAGTCGATATGTGTACATGTCTAAGGGGGGCAGATCGCCAGTAAAGACAGACTGGTATTGAACGTGCAGGGAGCAATTCACATAAAATCAGAGTAAAAGATAAATAAATTATATTTAGGTTTATGTCTAAACTATTCAAAAAAGAAGTAGATATGTACCAATATGACCTCAAGGAAAAGCCAATATTTCTATAAAATTATTTAAAAACCTTTTGAATATTTTCTCTCTACAGAGGGACTTACATACAATGTCAGATTGGGCAAACAAATCGAATATGAAGTTTAATGTGGGGAAGTGTAAAGTCATGCATTTAGGAGGAAATAATCCCAAGGCTACTTATGAATTTAATGGAATTATTTTAGGGGACTCGTTGCTAGAGAAAGATCTGGGTATCCTTGTCAACTACAAACTTGGAAACAGTGACCAGTGTCAAACAGCAAAGGCAAACAAAATCCTGTCTTGTATAAAAAGAGGTATAGAAGCAAGAGTGGATAACATTATTTTGTCGTTATACAAATCATTGGTAAGACCTCACCTTGAGTATGCAGTGCATACCAGTTCTGAAAAAGGATATACTAGAACTAGAGAGGGTACAGTTAAGAGCAACAAAATTAATTAAGGGAATGGAGGACGTGACGTATGAGGAACGACTAGACAAACTTGGTTTATTTACTCTAGAGAAAAGAAGACTAAGAGGAGACCTTATCACATTGTACAAGTATATGAGAGGCCAATACAAAGATCTCTGTGGTGAGCTATTTATTCCAAGGCCTGGTCAGGTGACCAAGGGACACCCCTTGAGATTAAAGGAAAGGAGGTTTAGACTTCAGCAGAGGAAGGGTTTTTTTACAGTAAGGTCTGTTAAATTGTGGAATTCCTTGCCCAAGGAGGTGGTTATGGCAGATACAATGGATACATTTAAGAGAAGATTAGATACATTTCTTTCAAAAGGGAACATACAGAGTTTTTTAGTAGGCAGATCAGGAAGGTCTGATAAAGACTAACTTAATTGGTAACAGGAAAGCTATAAAATTCTCAGTCACTGGGGTATGGGGAAGAGGTTGAACTTGATAGACTTGTGTCTTTATTCAACCTAATTTACTATGTTACTATGAATGCTAGATTGCTTTAGTAATGTGTTGGACACACCCCCTGGCAATCATAGGTTAAATAGATCTCAATTGACTCATGGGCATCCACAGAAAGTTTTCCAGACCCTATGTTTATCGGGGATATCTTTTTGTTATGTTGCCCTCTAGTTGGCAGCCATCAAAAGGGTGAGATCAGAATGTCGTCTGTACCATGCAGGAAAGATCATAATCTCGTCCCCATGAAAAGGGAGATATTCTCATGTCACCGTTTTGATGGTCACCCCGACCTGACTAATACTTCCCCTCATCTGCTCCCACACATCTACAAAGACTGTGCCGCCCCTACGCTCATTGACCGGTCACCCCACAGATGCCTTGCTTCTACATATCACCACCACCTTCTAAATATCACAACCTGGAAAGGCCCAGTTAGACACAGCCAGCACCCAGGCTGAGGGGAGGCCACCACCGATGTTGTTTGGAGGTTTCCCAGGGATGGGGGAGATCTCTTGAAGCACGGCATCTGTGGGGCGGCGGTCACATGTGCGCAGAGGATGGTGAAGTCCTTTTAGATATATGGGAGAAGATGAGGAGAAGTAGTAGTCAGGGCAGTGTGACCATCAAGACAGCAACATGAGAATATCGCCCTTTTCATGCGGACGAAATTCTGATCTCATCCGCATGGTGCAGGCAGCATTCTGATCTAGCCACTTTGATGGTCGTCACGTTTATAAAGGGGGGGGGGGGCACTATTCTCAAACCTTTTTTGCTCAAGTCACCCCAGTACACAGTCTGGAATTTCTGAGGAACCCAAAACATCTTTTAGGTAGCTTATCTAGTGTTTATTGAAGGAAAACCTATATATTATATATTAAAAAAAAAAATGCATCTTATACAAAAAAAGTTCAAATAAATATTTAAAAAAAATATTCACAATTTTGCCAACATTTTCATAGAACAAACATGGCCTCCAAAGGGGGGTGTTCGTGGCACACCATTGTGCCATAGCAGACTTGTTGAGAACCGATGGGTTAATGATTTCAGTTGTTGGGGTTCCAAAGAGATTTCATTTGGAATATAAACAGTTCTACCTCATCAAAAAAACTGAGAACCACAGATATTTATTATACTTCCTCAAACAATGATCACAGAAGCAATTAACCTTTTACTCTGCAATGTGTTGCATACCCCTATGGTACTCAAAGGGTTAAAACAGTCAGGCAGTTCCAGCCTTGATGAGGATCATTAAAGGGATAGTATTGCATGAAAATAATGTTGTTATTTTATATTGTAGCCCTTAAAAAAACATTAAAAATGATATAAGTCATATCTCCCAAACCTTTATGGTTTGGGAGATATTAGCAAGTAACGTTTCCCCTGGAGTGACGTCACTGCTCAAGCCTTCAGATTTAGAATCCTGTCCTGGGACCGGTCGCGGCTCTTCAGCAGTGCCGAGATCACGATCTTTAAAAAGAATTTCTTCATTGGAATGGTCTACAAAGTGTGCTTGCAAGCCAGGCACACTTTGTAGACAGTTTCAATGAAGTAGTTCTTTTTAAAGATCATGATCTTGGCACTGCTAAAGAGCTGCCCGCTGATCTGTGGACCAGATTCCATATATGTCCACTAGATGGCAGACTTGGCTAAAACAGCCAATAAAAGGTTTGGGAGATAAGACTTATATCATTTTAAATGTTTTTTTTTTTTAAGGGCTACAATATAAAATAAAATTATTTTCAAGCAATACTATCCCTTTAATATAAAGATCCAAATCAAGAAAGATGTTTAGGTCTTTTTCACAAGGGGCAACACCAGTGCAGCGATGTGGTGTTGGTGATGTAGCCCTTATGTTGGGATATGTGCCTTTGATATGGGTTATTACATTCTAGTGAAAATGCACCAAAATCCAGAATGCTGAATCTTTACTGTGTTCACACAGGAACACGAGATGTAGCAGGGAAGGTCAGCAACTGAGGTCTATGGTGCTGCCGGCAGACCTTTGACATGAGCGTTTCTAGACATTACGATGCTCATAGCAACCTCCAGTGAATGGTCAACCCACATGGGCATCAGTCAATAACACTGGCTGAAGCTCACTTAAAGGGATAGTAATACCTCGTTTTAACTTTATTTAATTTTGTAGGCATAAAAAAAAACATGAATAATGATATAAGTATTATCTCTCAAACCTTTATGGTTTGAGAGATATTCACAAGCAAAGTTTCCCCTCCCGCCCCTTTTACCTAGTGTAAGCCATCTCTTCTCAGATGTGGAATCCAGTCCATAGACCAGACAGATAATAGCAGGGTACAATCTTCTTCTTATGAGAACAATGAAAGCCCTGCCCCCCTTGACAAGTTTTTCAGGTTTTTCCCTTATCATAATTGAAGATTGTCCCTCTCTGCAGTCTACCTGGGCACCTCCCTTCTGCTCTGGCTGAGCAGTGTGGGGTGGGAGGGGGACACTTTGTCATTGAATTACTCTTGAACTACAACTCTGACAGAATTGAAATAACACTCTCCAAGGCCCAAATACTATGATGATTAATTAGAGCTGCTAGTGTAAGCCCCCACTCCTCAGGTGTGGAATCCAGTCCATAGACCAGACAGCTCACATCAAGGATCAATATTCTACTATGAGAACAATGAAAACCCTGCCCCCTTGACAGGTTTTTCAGCTTTTTCCCTTATCTTAATTGAATATTGTCCCTCTCTGCAATCTACCTGGACACTCCCTGCTGCTCTAAGCTGAGCAGTGTTACATCAGTAAAATGGGTGGGAGGGGGATACTTTATCATTCAATTACTCTTGAACTACAACTCTGACAAAATTGAAATAACACGCTCCAAAGTCCAAATACTATGATGATTAATTAGAGCTGCTTTTATTTTGAAACATTACTATCCCTTTAAGGAAGACGTCAGGCACACCCCTCCTGCTTCATGATCGGTGGTGGAACATAGAAGGGGAATGAAAGAACTGCAGAAGGCAACCGTTACAGTGTACTGTGACCAGTGTGAAAGATTCCTAATGGACAGAAGACCTGTTAGTGTCAGTTGCTGCAGTGATTATCGAATGTGTATTTACACAGTGATAAGGAGAACCTGTGAAGGGCTCTTCACATGGGAGAAAACCACAATAGCCCCCAGCAGTAACTACATCATCTGTGAATGTTCACTCACTTCTTTCTTGTGTTTCACCAACGACTGGAAGGCAAGCAGACCATGTCTTATAGGTGGCCTATGTGAGCTGGTTGGCGGACACATGGGTATTCATTCATTGCACATTGAGAAAAGCATCACAACATCCAACACAGCTCATATGCAAGCCTATGGAGCTGCCAGCAGGCCACAGTGCACACCTTCCTTACCGCAACATTACTGCTTTCCTGAGGGAATGCAGTAAAGTTGCAGAATGCTAGACTTTGGTTCAGTCCCACGAGGTGGTAGTTGCTGATGTGAAATGTACCATAGTTCAGCATGTTACCTTTCACCACTGGTGACAAATCCGTTGCAGCTTTAGTGTCACTTGTCTGAAATGGGCCTACGCAAGAGTACTCAACACCTCAAATTAAAAATACACATACACACAAAACAAAGCAATACCATAACGTGATCTTACAGGCCTGGGCAATCACATACATAATATCCAAGAGGACATGGAAGTCAGAGAGAAAAAAAAAAAAAATTAACTATATGGTAGCTACAATAAAAAAAAAAACTGTTATCTGAACGGTCTACAACGTGTGCCTGGTTTGCAAGCACTTGTTGTAGACCATTCCGATTAAGTATTTATCTTTAGATATTGTTATATTGGCGCTGCTAAAGAGCCGCTGTCTGATCCAGGTACCAGAATCTGCTTCTGACAGCTCGTCAAACAGAAAGGGGAGGGACCAGAGAACTTTATTTTCCTATATCTCTCAAACCATTATGGTTTGAGAGATACGAATAAGTGCAAGTACTCTCTTTTAATTGAATCTACCATATAGTTAATACTTTTTTTCTGACATTACTATCCCTTTAAATGAGGCTTTAACTCTATAAATACTAGATAAGTCTCCAATGCATTCAGATGGGTTAAATGTCCCAGTGCAGTCAGTTTGCTCCATATTAATTACTCCTCTTTGCTTTAATATATACTGTTTCCAAGGCTATAAAAATGTTTATTTTGAAAAAAAGATTTACCATGAAGAATACATTGACATACGTCCCAAGTGTCCTCTTTAAGAGGGACAGTCCCTCTGTGAGACCCAAATTCCTCTGTCCCTCTTTCCCACCCTGGTGTCCCTCTTTTTAGGCGATTAGACTGTGTGGTGTATATATTAGTGTATTACATTGCTCTACAGCAATACAACTCACATTAATGTTTGTTTAAACGTCAGTACATGTGTTTATAAATTAGTCTGTGTAAATAAAATACTTTCATCAGGTTCTAAATAATTTATTAAGTTACAGAAAGAGATGTCAATAGGTCATGAAATAACCTAAAACTTATTGGTAATGCCCCACACATCAGTGACACCCCCAGCAACTCCCCCCTAAAACTAAACTATCCCTCTTCAGCCAATTGAAATGTTGGAATCTATGCATTGAAATTTCTCTCATTTTCAAGTATGTCTAGGAGGTATGTAGCTATCTACACATCTTGCATCTGCAGTCACTGAAAGTTGATAATTCTCTATGTAACATTTGTGTATTTGTTTTGTATTGGATTTTATATTAAGATACAATTTTGAGTTTATATAATATACACAGGTGAAATCTGTCTCTTGGCACAGTTAGAAGATACGCAAGTCTGTTCCAGATCTACAGAAGTAGTTGCCAATATTAGTATCCAATACACTGTCCACCTTTGGCAATAATTTGCCTGCATATCCCAGGATGCTTTGCAGCACGACAGCTTAGATCGGGGAGTTATGCACTAAGGCCTGATAAAGAGATGATAAGGTGGAGGTAACTTCCCCAGTGATATCACTATTCCAGTTCTTATGTTATTCTATGGAGCCAATGCACCAAGATTTCTCCAGCTTTGGAGATCTTAGTGCATAGAATAACATAGGAACTTGAGAAGGGATATCACTGGAGAAGTTATCTCCATGTTATCACACCTTAATGCATAACCCCCCGAAGTACTCAACTGTCTAACCTTTAGCTGTTGGGGACTTACATCCCCTATTAGCCAACAGCCTCAACCGGCTAACAGTTAAAGGTCAGACAACTGATTACCCAGAACAGATCTTTAAAACCACACATACTCCTATTTTCTTCAATATAAAATAGATTTGCCAGGATCAAAAATATTAGAAACATTGGATTGCTCCATATTTATCAAAGAAAAAGTCCTGTTGAACTTAAAGTGAGGATTTTCTTTGATAAATATAGTACAATCCTTTCCACTTCAGATAAATTTTAGCCTGTAGGTAGCACTAATTCGTTAATTACAGTAAAACATGTCACGTGCAAAATATAATTACTGATTACTGTTGAAATAATTTGCAACAGGTCGCCAGAAAAAATATCTGCGGTTTTAAGTTAAGATTTGCAATTCTGAAGACAACTGACTACACTTTGGGGGACGAAAAAAAAAATCCTCATTTAACTCAAATCAAACGAAATTCTAGCTAGCTAAATCTGACGTTCACAGGACTTAACCCTTTTAATGCTAGAGGGGTATGTTGGATTTGCCTCTGGCACTCAAAGAGTTAATCCCTTAGGAAAGTGTCCCAACACACTGCGCTAACACCTGAGAGGTTTAATGTGGTCAATGATTTGGCGTAACAGAAGGCTTTACTAAGACTTTGATCCAAAACATTTACCCAACAATTTACATAGAATACGATCCTCTCCACTATTTGAATCCGTTTAAGTGTCATGTCGTTGTGATGAGTTTTCTAATTGTACAGCTCTGAAGAACATGCTGGCACATTAAAAATTAAGGAAAATAACAATATGTTGGCATTCTAAAATTAAATGAGCAAACTTTATTTACCATGTGACCACAATAAAACAATTAAAAATGACCATTATTGCCAGTCCTTACACATGATGTATACTGTTATTTGACTATATACTGAGGACGATCTGAAATGCATAGGGCACACACACTTAGGGCCTGATGTTGTTCAAAAGAAAAAAAAAAAAAAAAAGTGTAATTTGGGACAAACCAAGTGAACCGATGTGTGTGTGTGTGGGGGGGCTTTTAACCCCCCAAATTCTAGAGTTATCTCCAACATATTGTAAAGCAATGAATGAAGATCTGTAGCACTCAAATGGTTAAATCAGCTGGGATTTGTCTTTAACCCCTGCAGTGCACCTGGCATGGATTCAGTATTGCTCAGATATTCTATTGAGTAAGATTCCCTTGATAAATAGGTATACGCACACACATTACTAATACATAAAAGTAACCTTACATACAATACTGAAAAGTCAGGGAGGGACATTAACAGTTATACAGTCAGTAACCGGCCCGCTAATTAGCTGAAAACAGTGCAATGTTTAGTATTCACTTAACCCTTTGAGTGCCAATATGTTAGACACCCCACTGGCAGACAAAGCGTTAAAACCCACACAATGTACGCTACACATAGCTTAACCCTTTGCGTCCCACAGAAGTAGCCAAAGCCATAACCATCTGGCACAGGGTTATACATCATTCTATTACATACATATGCACCAATACACTATAATGACACTTCGTATTCCGTACCCCTCTGGCAGTCAAATGGTTAATAGGTATTTCATTACAGGTAAACTGAAAATAAAATGCTATATTCATATATTTATTTTTTAAATATCTATTAACTTTTGGAGTGCCAGAGGTGTGCTTAGATTCTCCATTAAACATGTGTGTGCCAGAGGGGTACGCAATAGCCTCTCCATTAACCCTTTGAGTGTCAGAGGGGTGCACAACATATTGTGTTGCATACCCCTCTGGCACTCAAAGGGTTAACCTTTTGGGTACCAGAGGGGTGTGTGTATAATATAATTTTTACGCACACATTACAAACCAATGTGTTGATCATCCCTCTGGCACTCAAAGGGTTAAATGGGAATGCACCTATGTATATACACATGTACTACTGATACTCGCAGGGTTAAATGCACACCCCCCCCCCCACACACACACACACACACACACACACACCCATACACAGTCAGTGTACGTAGATATTGACCTACCTGCCCCTTCCACCTTGTCTGCACCCCTGCTCCAAGTCAGCTGCCTGGTCTCCAACTTAACCTGAAACGTCCTCCTCTCCGGTTTTTGGGACTTTTTGGAGTAGAAGAGAGTCATGACAGTGCCAACCTCCAGGCTCCTACATAGATGGGTCAACTCAGCTTCACTCTGTTGCCCACAGGGGGCAAGGCCATTCACAAGAACCCCTGGATCCATCATTATCCCTACCAACAGATCCAACCAGAGAGAAGCAGGGTAGGAGGGGAATCAATGGGAACTCAGAGCCATTCACTCCACTGCAGTGATCTCTCCTAGAGCCATGAAAGGACAATGCAAAGCCGCAAGTGGTTCTGTCTGTAAGGAAGGGGAAAAAAAAACAGACCAAGCACTGGTGTGAGAAGGGGGATTGCATTAAAGGAAAGATTTCCAGCCCCCTCTATTGTTGCAAACTGAGACAGAGATCTGCTCCCTCCTCCTCTCCCCTCCTCCTCTGCATGCACAGATCACACTAAGATAATGTGTTCACAGAACACACTCAGGAAGTATGGCTCATAGGGCCCTATGAACAGAGCAAGGGCAGCAATTCTTGCAAACCATCTACAGCAACTGCAGTCAAGTGCTGGACTTCAAGCTGTTGAGGACTACAATGTCCATCGGATGCCAATCACAGTCCCCAACACACGGAGGTTCAAAAATGCATTACTCCTGATCTATAACATGGCAAACTAATTTTAAACAAAAAGCAAAAAACATGGATGTAAATGGGACATTTAACCCTTTGAGTGCCAGAGAGATTGCGTCGTACACCTCTCCGGCACTCAAACTGTTAAAGCACATCAATGCTAGGTTCTAAAGGGCCCAATTCTGGGGCAAACCAACTGGATCATAAGAAATTAATACACAGAGGGAAAAAAATCCCCAATGGGTTTAAATGGATTTTGAAACATCCCCCAGTGCTAGAGGTCTTAATGCACTGGACAGTTCTTTAACATTCAAGGGGTTTAAATCCTCCCATTTAAATCCATATGAAAATGTATCGGATCCTCTACGGTGCAGCTGGATTGCTCCACTCTGACTTCATGTAGATGTCCCTGTACGCTCATTTGCACCCTTCCAACCTTATCCGCAGCACAAAGGGTGACCTGCTGCCACTTCCCACCTTGTAATCGATCAGTACATACCCACTCAGTAGCTCCTTGCAGTATCCCCGGTTTTAACATGAATCCATAGAGATTCCACTGGGATTAAAACCAGAGAGGAAACTGGAGCCAGTCCTCCCCCACCCCTCTGCACTGGGACTGCCTCTTAAAGGGATAGGCCATTGCCTTGCACCAGCCTACTGTGTTTCTATAGTGGAGCTGCGCGGCTGGGATGTGTGCCCCTCTGCAGGAAGGAGACTAGGAGTGGGCAGCGCCCACCTGTGGGTAGACAAGGGAAGGGGTGGCGGTGGGCAGCTACATTGGGATCTGCTCCTGTTATGGGTCCAGACACTGAACCCAAGAAATGGGGGTAACAATGGTAGACTGTTCTGTCTAGATGGGGGTTGCACGTATTAACCCTTTCTGTGCTAGCGTGGTGTACATCTGCCTGTGGAAGACGTTAATTAAGTTTTATATATATATATATATATATATATACACACACATATATTTGTGAGTGTATATGTGTATGTATAGTATATATATATATATAGAGAGAGAGAGAATAACCTCAACATTAACCCTTTGAGTGCCAGAAGGGTACACAATGCACTGCGTTGCCTACCCCTCTGGCACTCAAAGGGTTAACCTTTTGGGTACCAGAGGGGTGTGTGTATTATTCAATTTTTATGCACACACATTAGAAACCAATGTATTGCTCACTCCTCTGACACTCGAAGGGTTAAAGGGGAATGCACCTATATATATATATATATATAGCTTGTGATGTATATTATATATAATCTTCAGCCATTGTAGATCCACTGCAGGATGAAGTCCCTTCAGCAGGCCTCCAACAACTTCTATCCTGTGCAACTGTTTACTAACAAATGTGGTGATTTTATCTACCCATCTTGGCTTTGGTGTTCTGTTTGGACATTTAGGATCAAAACATAATCAATTCTTCTAGATACACTTGCTCTCAGTTTGTTAAGGAACTCATCAGCTAGGCTGTCACAAACGTCTTGGAGAACTACCCACAGTTCTTTTGTGGATTTAGGCAGCCTCAGTTGCTTCTCTCTCTTCATGTAATCCCAGGCAGACTCAATGGTGTTGAGATCAGGGCACTTTGGGGGCCATACCATCACTTCCAGGACTCCTTGTTCTTCTTTACACTGCAATAGTTCTTAACAACTTTGACTGTATGCTTGGGGTCATTGTCATGCTGCATAATACATTTGGGGCCAGTCAGATGCCTGATGGTATTGCATGATGGCTACGTATCTGCCTGTACTTCTCTGCATTGAGGAGACCATTAATTCTGACCAAATCCCCAGTTCCATGTGCAGAAATGTAGCCCCAAACTTGAAGGAACCTCCACCATGCTTCCCTGTTGCCTGCAGACACTCATTCTTGTTCCGTTATCCATCCCTTTAGGCAAAGAAACTGCCTTCTGCTATAGCCAAATATTTAACATTTTGACTCATCAGTCCAGAGCAGCTGCTGCCATTTTTCGGCACCTCAGTTCTTGTGTTTTCATGCATAGTCACTTGGCCTTGTTTCCATGTCAGAGTTATAGTTTTTTTGGCTGCAAGTCTTCCATGAAGACCACTTCTGACCAGACTTCCCTGTAGATGGGTGTACCAGGATCCCACTGTTTTCTTCCAATTCTGAGCGTATGGAACTGCTGGACATCTTCTGATTGAGAAGTGAAGTAAGCATGATGTGTCTTTCATCTGCTGCACTAAGTTTCCTTGGCCAACCACTGTGTTTATGGTCCTCAATGTTGCTTGTTTCTTTGTGCTTCTTCAAAAGAGCTTGGACAGCACATCTGAAAACCCCTGTCTGCCTTAAAATTTCTGCCTGGTAGAGACCTTGCTGATGCAGTATAACTACCTTGTGTCTTGTTGCTGTGCTTGGTTTTGTCATGGTGTATGAACTTTGACATTAAACTGTCTTCAGTAACCTCACCTTGTTAGCTGAGTTTGGCTGTTCCTCATCCAGTTTTATTCCTCCTACACAGTTAATTCTGATTCAGTTAATGATTGTGTTTCAACTCATAAATTAAATTGATGATCATTAGCACCTGCTTGGTATAATTGTTTAATCATACAACTGACTAAGGGCTGGATTCAAACGCGGGAAATAAATGTTACCTCACATTTTGTCAAATATTTTCCTGTTGAAGGCTATGAGGAAAGCTGGAGATAAAAGCGGAGACAAAATTAGCACCTGCATTTGAATCCAGCCGCTTATTCTTACAAAATCCCTGACTTTGTGCAAGTTTACCTAGAAGAATTGATGCTGTTTTGAAGGCAAATGATGGTCACACCAAATATTGATTTGATATACATTTTTCTTTGGTTCAATCCCTATGCATTTTGTTAATTGATAAAAATAAACTAACATGTCTGGTTTTTGAAAGTATTCTTAGTTTACAGCATTTTATTACACCTGCCTAAGACTTTTGCACAGTACTGTGTATGTATGTATGTATATATATATAATATATATATATATGTGTGTGTGTGTACATTTAGAAAGGTGTTTCTAGGCTCTGCTTTAGCAGACTAAACCCCAGGTCTCATGTTTAACCCCTTAAGTGATGGAGGGATATCCAACACATTGCATTCAATGCAATGAATACCCCTATGACACGCAAAGAGTTAAAGCCCAGATCTTGGGGCATGTAGTGGTGCAACTCTCCCTTAAAGTAAAAGTGGATTTGGAGTGGACTGTGCACTAGTAATGCATTCAGTTGACCTAAACTCGTTGGGGGGGAGTGGAGAACATAGCAAAAATCCTCCTGATGAAATGGCTAATGCCTTGAAATGCGTTGAGGTGATAAGAGTACTTACTCATTTTTTCTGCTTGTCATTTTATGTTTTTTTGTTATTTTCTATCTTTTTTTAAAAAAAGATAAGTGAGGAGATGTGTTAAGCCAGCCAGTTGTGTGATACTTCTCTGTCCGAAGCCACCAAACCCGAGTAGGAAAGGGTTCCAAATTTTCCCACATACTGACACTGTATTCACCATGAGTGGGTGCACTGGGAAAATAAAGGGGTGAGTGATGACAAACACCTTTGTTATTCTATGGAAACTCAATACTAACATCTCTCAAGATGGAGAAATCCTATTGCTTATATGACCGGATTTCCCAACAGGCAGAGTAGGAAACTGATTAAAGTTCCAAATTATGAGGGGTGCCTGGGGAGTGCTGGACACACCTACATTCTGAATTGTGGGTGTGGCCAGAGCAATCTGCATGACTCTGCACCTGGTTATATACCCTATACAGGTTATTACTGAACCCTTCGGATGCTATAGAGAACTCCCAAAGCTGTTCGTTGGCGATCTCTCTAGCAACAAATGAATTCATTCCTGTGTTATTCTATGGAGCCTAAGATTTCTTCCGCTTAATGCAGCGGTTCTATAGGATAACATAGGAACTGGAGAAGTGATATCACTGGAGAAATCATCTTCACTTTATCACTCATTAGTGACTCTCCCCCTTGAGTGCAAAGGCTCCATATAATAACATAGGAAATGGAGAATTAATCACACTGGGGAAGTTATCTCCTCTTTACCACACCTTAGTGAATATCCTCCCTGGAGTAATTTTGAGGTAAACCAAAGAGAACTTAAAAAATGTTCCGAAATTCCTTATGATTTTGCTGGTGACCTCTCTAGTATTATAGGGGTTTAAAGGGATAGTAATACTTCGTTTTAACTTTATTTTATTTTGTAGGCATTAAAAAAATATGAAGAATGATATGTCTTATCTCTCAAACCTTTATGGTTTAAGAGATATTCACAAGCAAAGTTTCCCCTCCCGCCCCTTTTACCTAGTGTAAGCCATCTCTTCTCAGATGTGGAATCCAGTCCATAGACCAGACAGATAACAGCAGGGGACAATCTTCTTCCTATGAGAACAATGAAAGCCCTGCCACCCTTGACAAGTTTTTCAGGTTTTTTCACTTATCTTAATTGAAGATTGTCCCTCTCTGCGGTCTACCTGGGCACCTCCCTTCTGCTCTGGCTGAGCAGTGTTACATCAGTAAAAGGGGCTGGAGGGTGATACTTTGTCATTGAATTACTCTTGAACTACAACTCCGACAGAATTGAAATAACACTCTCCAAAGTCCAAATACTATGATGATTAATTAGAGCTGTTTTTATTATGAAACATTACTATCCCTTTAAACCCCCCCCCCCCCATTAAGATCAATGATCATTTTAAGTTGACCCCTCTGGTGAAATTGGTTTGCCCCAGAATTGTAGCGTTATCCAATACCTATAAGGTTGACACTGTGTGGTGCCTGTGTATGACAGTACGTATATAAATACAGATGTATTGTTATAGGGACATGATCATTTTGAAGTAAAAGTGGTTTGTTGAGAGCAGTGGTTCTGACACATCTGTTTTTAAGTTGTTACACATGTACATAAAATGTTAACTTTCGTTACGTGTGCAGGAGAAACAAAATACTTCAATACTTAGATTTGGAAAGGTGCGATAAATCTCTGTTGTAAACCACCACTTTATTGCTTAGATGGCTATAGTGCATGTTAACCCCTCTGGTCCTTAACCCCTTGAGGACCATTGCTGTACCAGGACCGTCACGGCGGTCCGGCACTTAAGGACCAGTGACGGTCCTGGTACGTCATGGAGTTCAGGACTCCTGGCACAGCTGCACGCCGCTCCGGAAGCCCTGAACCTGAATTGCAAAACAAACAAAAAAAAAGCCCCATGGTCCTCATGTGCCGGCCGCGCATGTGCGAGCCGGTCCTTAAGGGGTTAATGGGTTAGTAAATTATTGTGCACAATCAACCACCGCACCGAGTAAACGACTCAGCCTCTCTTTCCAGCTGTTACTGCCCTCTCGGGCAGAATGTGGGAGTCGATGTGGATGATGGGTGAATTAATCAGAAACAATCTGAACCTCAGCAGGACTAAGGCTGGAGATGACTTCTCCAGTGATATCACTTCTCCAGTTCCTATGTTATTCTATAGAGCCTACCCACTAAGATATCCAAAGCTGGAGAAATCTTAGTGCATTGGCTCCACAGAATAACATAGAACTTGGAGAAGTGATATCATTGGAGAAGTCATCTCCACTTTATCACCTCTTTATCATGCCTTAGTGAATCTCCCCCACAGAGTTCTCACTCACAGGGTCCTTTTTGCAGGTGAAACAAATATATGTTTATTTAATGTGTGTGTATATCTTCTATATATATAAAAGAAGACTTCTGTGTGCCTGGCAAACACACCCAGGGGTAGCAGTAAGGAGGAGTTACTACTCCCATTGGGTAATTCAATTTTCACAGGTGGCCACTGCTGGCCCGCCCACCAGTATACAACTGAGAGAAAAACAAAATGGCTGCCACTTCTTCCTACACCACAGTCACACACACAAGCCCCATACACACACAAGAGAGACATACACCACACAGCTCTGCACTCACTTTATTTAGCACCTACACCACAGACACACACACATGCCCCACAAACACACACAAGCCCCACACATACACACAAGCCACACACACTCACCACACAACTTTGCACTCACGGTGTTACTAGATCATATTACAAAGCCTGACACCACCTCAGCTCACAGTTGCAGCGGACATTGCCCTCTGTGCCCATCTACATGGTGACTGGCTAGTAATCAACAACCATACTTGTGTACCCCTTTGGCACCCAAGGGGTTAAGGAAAGGCTTAATCTGGCCAATATTGTGTGTGTTTCTATGTTTGACCCGCAGGACAGCAGTACCATCGGGTGAAGGGACTCCAGCACCCACAGCATACAATCCCATAGCCTGGCCACATAAAACAGTGTGCCACCAGAGGAACCGTCCTACAAGTGCTACCACTATAGTCTTGTATTTTGTGTGCAGGACACACCATATGGAAGCCTATGCTGGGACCGCTTACAGGACTTCCCCCGGTGCTGCAGTGTGTTGTGTGCCCAGGATGTGGAAGTCTATGCAATCAGCACTTGGAGGCTGCTCCTGCCAATGGGGCTGCTGTACTGTGGCTCAAAAACAGAAACACACACAATATTACACCCTTCCTTAACCCACTGAGTGCCACAGGGCTACACAATGCATTGCTCATCATGTGTTGTGTAACCTTCTGACATTCAAAGGATTAATGTAGTACCTGATAACTGCTCTGGCATCGTGGAACTGGCATCCACTTTTCAGATAAGTTCATGCGCATTAACCCTTTCACTTCCAGACGGTTGTGCAGTTCACAAACCTCTGCTTCCTTCCACCTGTCACACCTCCACATTCAAACTTGCTCACGCTTAGGGAAACTGTCCCTCAGGCACCGTGTATGTCACGTTCCACTCCCCTGCTCCTGTCACTGGCTACAAGTGAGCAGGGGAGCACAGCAGAGGAACATGGCTTTGCTACAGGGATATCTCTAAAACAGAGGTTCTCAACCCGTGCCCTCAGTGGCCACTAACAGGCCAGGATTTAGGAATTTCCCTGCTAGAATACAGATGTGTTGATCAGAGGCTCAGTCATATTGATTAACTCACCTGTGCTCTTAAACGGAAATTCTGAAATCCTGGCCTGTTAGCAGCCACTGAGGGCATGGGTTGAGAACCACTGATCTAAAGGCTCAGAGGTACAGGGAAGGTCTTGAGGCACAATGCTTTCTTAAGTTTTGTATGATATGGTCAGGTACGCAAAGGGTTACAATGTAGAGGTATGCCACTTCAGCTATTCACGACTCCACACAAAAGTTTGTTTTTTTTCTTTTCCGGTAACATCGCACATTTCACACAGCAGGTGTCAAGCGTGTGTGTCGGCAACCAGGTGAGGAGTACAAAGACAAGTGTGTCTTACCTACAGTCAAGCATGGTGGTGGGAGTGTCATGGTCTGGGCCTGCATGAGTGCTGCCGGCACTGGGGAGCTACAGTTCATTGAGGGAACCATGAATGCCAACATGTACCATGACATACTGAAGCAGAGCAGGATCCCATCCCTTCGGAGGAGTATTCCAACATGATAACGACCCCAAACACACCTCCAAGATGACCACTGCCTTGCTAAAGAAGCTGAGGGTAAAGGTGATGGACTGGCCAAGCATGTCTCCAGACCTAACCCTGTTGAGCATCTGTGGGGCATCCTCAAAAGGAAGGTGGGGGAGTGCAAGGTCTCTAACATCCACCATCTCTGTGATGTCATCATGGAGGAGTGGTACAGGACTTCAGTGGCATCCTGTGAAGCTCTGGTGAACTCCATGCCCAAGACGGTTAAGGCAGTGCTGGAAAATAATGGTGGCCACACAAAATATTGACACTTTGGGCCCAATTTGGACATTTCTACTTAGGGGTGTATTCACTTTTGTTGCCAAGGTTTAGACATTAATGGCTGTGTGCTGAGTTATTTTGAGGGGGACAGCAAATTTACACTGTTATACAGGCTGTACACTCACTACTTTACATTGCAGCAGAGTGTCATTTGTTCAGTGTTGTCACATGAAAGATGCAATAAAAATATTTACAAAAATGTGAGGAGTGTACTCACTTATGTGAGATACTATATATATATATATATAATATATAATGCCAGGGTGCAAGTAAAATCAGTGCATGGTTCCAAAAGAAAAAAGCACTTACGGGACTTCAGAAGAAGGTGGGAAAACAGTAATCAAACTGTGTTTTATTCAGCAGTCAATATTTCCATGAACACTGCCACCTTTCTCAAAAGAAAGTGTTCACCGAAATGTTGATTACGGAATAAACACAGTTTGATTACTGTTTTATCACCTTTTTCTGAAATTCAGTGAGTGCTGTTTCTTTTGTAACTATATATAAATATATTAAAAACACACAGAACTTGATGGAGTTTTAAATAATCAAACTTTAATTCAGTAACGTTTCGGCTGCTTTCTGGTAGCCTTCCATGAGAGCAGCCGAAATGTTGAAGAATTAAAGTTTGATTCTTTAAAGGGATAGTAATGTTTCAAAAGAAATGCAGCTCCAATTAATCTTCATAGTATTTGGGCCATGGAGAGTGTTATTTCAATATTGTCAGAGTTGTAGTTCAAGAGTAATTGAATGATAAAGTATCCCCCTCCTGCCCCTTTTACCTAGTGTAAACCGCCTCCCCTCAGATGTGGAATCTGGTCTTAAGACCAGACAGCTCAAAGCAAGGAACAATCTTCTTACTGTGAGGACAATGAAAACCCTGCCCCCCTTGACAGGTTTTTCCTCATGCTAATTGAAGATTGTCCCTCTCTGCGATCCATCAGGACAGTCTTGCTGCTCTGAGGTGAGCAGTGTTACATCAGTAAAAGGAGCGGGAGTAGTACTTTATCATTCAATTGCTCTTGAACTACAACTCTGACAGTATTGAAATAACACTCTCCATGGCCCAAATACTATGAAGATTAATTGGAGCTGTTTTTAGTTTTGAAACATTACTATCCCTTTAAATGTTTGTCAAGTCCTGTGTGCGCTTATGTAACAAAATTAATATCACATATGCACCCTCATCAGCACTCAAGCACGAGCAGGGCCGGTGCTAGCATAAGGCTGTTTAGGCAGCTGCCTTAGGGAGCTGCAGCGGAGGGGCACCAAAACAGGGGGAGCTGCTAAATTTTTTTCAAGGGTGGAGGGGCATCAAAATGCACATTCGCCTGTGTAGACAAAAATCCTGTCTCTCAGATTTTTTGCACTCTTGTCTTTTTGTTGTGCTTAGTGTCCGATTTGGCTCCTTTAGGTGTAAACTGTTGACACCTGGAAGAAGCGGCATATCTGAGGAAGATTTTAAAGCGGAACTATCACCCTATAGAAAGTCATCCCCCAATAAGTAGGTATATAGCATTATGTTCCTTAACAGTGTTATTATACGGCACAAGTACCAAGTTCTGAAGTAACCCTCCTTTAGTGTTGCCACCCAGCTGGTATTTTACCGGCAGGCCGGTAAAAAATTGGCTTCTTTCCAATGTTAATTCTATTGAGGGAATGCCTTGGCCGGTATTTTTTTGAAGAAAAGGTGGCAACCCTACCCTCCTTCTTCTGAGACCGGAGGCCAGGCTTGCGCACACACACATCTTGGCTTAGAGATGTCTGCGCTGTCCATCCCGGTCTCCGGTAGGAGGCATTGCATTGTACCTTAAAGGAGCAGTAAACTTATTTTTATAAAAACACATATTTTATAGAGCATTTCCTGCTGAATAAAACAATGCCCACGTCCACTGCTGTCAGATGTTTTATTCAAAATTTATAGCAGTTTAAATAATCAGGAAGTGAATTTACTGTGTTTACTTCCTGATTGTTCTAACTGACAGGAAGTGACTCAGCAGTCACATTCTATAGAGAACTGTATGTCTTAGACTTTCCTCTCCATTAGAATCTAACAGAAAAACTATTTAGAATTTGACCACTAGAGGGCACTGCTAATGTAAAAAAACATGGGTTTAAACTGTAATAACTCTGGAAATATAAATCTCTCGGCAATGGGAGTACCCTTATTTTACCCAGTAGGAAAATCCCTACAATATATATTTTTTTCATAAAAAAGTTTACTGCTCCTTTAACCGGAAGGGACTGACTGACGGCACAGGCTGTAAAGCAAAAAGACTGTCCGTCAGTCCCAGAAAAAGAAGGATTACTTCAGAACTTGGCACTTGTGAAGGATAATATCACTGTTAAAAAGCATATTGCTATATACATAACTAGTGTGAAAGCCCGTGTACATGGGCCAAGGTCCGGGTAATGTTAAGAGGCCGCTACCTCACTGCTCCACGCGATGCAGTCTTGCGTCGCCTCACACAATGCAATCATGCGCAGCAGAGACTGTACGAACGCAGGCAGTCTTTACTATGCATGACTGCATCATGACAAACATCCTAGCGAATTATTATATAGGATTATTGGGGAATGACTTCTATAGGGTGATCTTTCCGCTTTAAAAGCTCTATGTGTCTATTCCGTTTTGTATGGTATTTTATGTATTTTATTTATATTCACTGATGTGAATGAGTGATTTCGCACATTACTTCTTTGTCTTGTAAAAGGTATTAAAAAGGCAAAAAACCAATGCTACTTACTATGCACATGTATGTTATGTAAACCATCCACTATAGGACCAGTCAGTCTTTCTTTGGACGTCCTAACACAGTGATTCTCAATATACATTTTTGAGACACAATGACAGTTCAGGTTTTCATGATCCCACAGGTGGATAATCCAGTGTATCAGTCATTTTGATTTGCTTAACACCATTGCGACAAAAACTGTCACTTAGTGACAGAGGACGTACCTGGTAAGTCCCGGTAGTCATTTGCTAGAATGACAAAAAAAAAAACCAAACCCCGTTGTTAAGTGCCGGCCGCGTGCGTGGCCGGTCACTAAGGGGTTAATTAACCCTTTTAGTGCCATAGAGGGATTGCGTTGGAAAACTCCCTGGCAGTCAAATGGTTAGATATCCTTACGACCTTACCTGTTGGTGTATCACGAGGACCAGAGGTGAGAATCACTGTTTAAATAAGAGACGTTTATGAAAATGCCATTCTGCAGAGCTAGTGTAAGACTCCTCCCCTCAGATGTGGAATCTGGTCTCCTGAATGGACAGGTTGCAGCAAGGGACAATCTTCTTACTGCGAGCATAAGGAAAACCCTGACCCCCTTGACAGGTTTTTCAGGTTTTTCCCTTATTGTAAGCACTAGCACTTACCTGCTCAGGGAGCTGTCTGCCCCGGTGCGCAGAGAGGCAGCTGGTCCCTTCCGTGTGTTCTTTGCGGCTGTGCTGCGTCCTCTGTATAGGGAGAACCGGACGCCATGGTCTTGCCAGCGCCGCTCTCTCCCTTATGTCTCTTGCGGCTCCTGCCGCATCTGTTGAGCTCCCTCTACTGGCCGGAAGAGTCAGGAGTGTGTCACTGGGATTCCCTCTATTGACATCGCGCCTGGCTCTTAAAGGGACAGGCCATTAAGTGCTCCACCTACCAGGGGTGGAGGAAATGTCTATAAACTGTCTGGACACCACACCAGTTGCCCTTTCGAGGTATTCCAGTGCAGTTCTGTTTGGAGAGTGATTGTGTATGACCCTTGGCTTGGCTATCTGTCCTTCCCGGTGTCCAGTGCCGTGGCTTGTCTGACTACCCACTTGGTATTGGACCTTCAGCTCTGGCTGACTACTTGCTCTGGCATTGACCACTAGCTTGTATGACTATCCGCTTGGTATTGACCATTGGCTCTGGCTGACTACCCGCTCTGGTACTGACCTCTGGCTTGTCTGACTATCCGCTTGGTACTGACCATCGGCTCTGGCTGACTACCCGCTCTGATATTGACCCTTGGCTTGTCCACACAACCGCCTATTCTGACTGCAGGCCTGAGATGGTATTCTCCTTGTGGCAACCTGTACTTATGCTCTTCTGGGTCCTAGCCCCAGTATTCGCTATACTTTCCTAGGTCCCAGCCCCAGTGGTGCTATTTCACGGTTGCCTTCAGTGTATCTCCCAAAGCAGCTTCCTATTCCTGGTAGGAACCGCTGGCTTTGTGCCAGAGGCGTAACTAGAGGACTCCGGGCCCTGGTACAAGAAGTGCTACACTCCCCACACACATATTGGCCCCACTGACCACATTGACCACCTCCACAATGCCCCCATCTCCTACCTGGAGCTCCCACGCGGTCCTCTTAGTAATGCAAAGCACTGGGAGATGATGTCATCTCCCAGCGCTCTGCATTACTAGAGTGCCGGTGGGAGATTGTGAGCAGCAGGTGGAGGGGTTGCAGGGGGAGGCCGGGCCCCTGAAGTGCATGGGCCCGGTCGCAGGTACAACCCCTATAGTTACGCCACTGCTTTGTGCCTATCTACTACGTGATCAATATCAGTGTGTCTTTGACGGATATATTTACACTGTTCAATAAAGGTGTGTTTCAAAATCAATACTGTCTCCTGCCTGTTCATTGTTATCTGTGACTCTTATGCTCACTGAAGATTGTCCCTCTCTGTGATCCATCCGGACAGTCTTGCTGCTCTGAGGTGAGCAGTGTTACATCAGTAAAAGGGGTGGGAGGGGGATACTTTATCATTCAATTACTCTTGAAATACAACTCTGACAGTATTGAAATAACACTCTCCATGGCCCAAATAATATGAAGATTAATTTGAGCTGCTGTGTTTGTGAAACGTTACTATTCCTTTAAGTAAGTGGTTCTCAACCAGGGTGCATTTCACTTTGGTGCATTTTGGATAGCCAAGTACCGTGCCACTTTGTTTTCTATGAAGTACTTGACAAAACTCTGAATGTTGAGCTTAAAATGAGTAATTAAGAGATACGTGCTCTTCGTTAGGACAAAACGAGACACATCTCGGTGTATTCTTTCAGGTGAAACACGTCTAAATAATAAATTGTCATTCTGATTGTGGGACCTAATAATAACTATATAAATATAGTTATTTGCAGGCGGGGAATGATGGGAGATATTGTTTGGTAGCAGCTGGAGTGCTGCATGTTGCCCATCACAAAAAACATTGAGAACAATTACTGAATTAGGCTGTTACTTTTGTATCTACAAAGGAAGTAGAGATAGCAGAAGAGATGTGGTTGCTATATCTGATTTGGTGTCAGAGGGTTTAGCGTTATGTAACACTGTCTATAGAAAAGTACTGTGCACTGGAAGAGTCCTTAGATTACTGATGGTGGTTACGGATTACTTCCTGCTTTCACAATAAGTTATATAGTCATTTAATAAAGGGGACCTGTCACCTTAAAGCGATAGTAATGTTTCACCAAGAAAAGCAGCTCTGTTTAATCTTCATAGTATCTGGGCTGGGGAGGGTGTTATTTCAATACTGTCAGAGTTGTAGTTCAAGAGTAATTGAATGATAAAGTATTCTCCTCCCGCCCTTTTACTGATGTAACACTGCTCACCTCAGAGCAGCAAAACTGCCTGGATGGATCACAGAGAGGGATAATCTTCAGTGAGCATAAGGAAAACCCTGACAAACCTGTCAGTGTGTGTGTGTGGGGGGGGGCAGGGTTTTCATTATGCTCACAGTAAGAAGATTGTCCCTTGCTGTGATCTGTCCGGTCAAGAGACCAGCTTCCACATCTGATGTGAGCAGTGTTACATCAATAAAAGGGGCAGGAGGGGGATACTTTATCATTCAATTACTCTTGCACTACAACTCTGACAGAATTGAAATAACACTCTCCATGGCCCAAATACTATGAAGATTAATCAGAGCTGTTTTTTAAGATCAGTTTAGTTAATTTTAATGAAAATTAAAAATTGTCTGTTATATTAACTATTTCTTTTTTAATATAACTGAGAAATGTATTTATCGATTGCACCGTCTGGCACTCTATGCTAATTAGCTTCAGTGCTGTGCCAGTATTCTCACACACTGTGCTGTGAATGAATCTGGACACTAGGACTGGTTCTAATAACACAGCTAGCAAGAAGCTTGGCCCTAAACAGAACAAATCAATATACTATGCGGATAATTTGGATAAAGTGGCACACTGGCTTTAAAATATAAAGATACATATGTCAAAAACTATTCAAAAGTTATTAATTTTCAACATTGAATTTTTTAGGTGCAATATCACAGTGGCCTGAAATTGTACAGTGGCGCTGTTGCTACACCATCCTATGGAGATTTATGGTCCCGAGACCTGAGCTGTCCATAGGATAGTGTAGCAACAACGCCACTGTACAATTTCAGGCCACTGTGATATTGCACCTAAAAAATTCAACTTTGAAAATTAATAACTTTTGAATGAAACACCTTTCAGCAGTGGGAGTACTCTTGTTTTACTCAGGGGGATAAACCCTACAACATATTTTTTTTTACATTTTAGGTATTACTATCCCTTTAAAGGGATAGTATTGGTTGAAAATAAGTTTATTTTATATTGTAGCCCTTTAAAAAAACATTAAAAATGATATAAGTCTTATCTCCCAAACCTTTATGGTTTGGGAGATATTAGCAAGTAAAGTTTCCCCTGGTGTGACATCACTGCTCAAGCCTTCAGATTTGGAATCCGGTCCGCAGACCGGCCGCGGCCCAGCAGTGCTGAGATCACGATCTTTAAAAAGAATTTCTTCATTGGAATGGTCTACAAAGTGTGCTTGCAAGCCAGGCACGCTTTGTAGACAGTTCCAATGAAGTAGTTCTTTTTAAAGATTGTGATCTCGGCACTGCAGGCTGATCTGTAGACAGGATTCCAAATCTGTCCACTAGATGGCAGACTTGGCTAAAACAGCCAGGAAAAGGGAACTTTACTTTTATTATTATTAACTTTACTTGCTAACCTTTATGGTTTGGGACATAAGACATATCATTTTTAATGTTTTTTAAGGACTACAATATAAAATAAAATTATTTTCAAGCAATACTATCCCTTTAAGTATAATGTTCTTTATCGCACTTACTAGACCTCTTCTTGATTAATAGTCATCAGTGTTGTTACTTGGATGATTTCTGCAGCCTCTATGCAACTGTTCTTCTTGCAGCAATGATCGGCTCTCCAGCTGTCCTCAGCACTAAATACCAGAAGCTGGAGTAGATATTTGGTGAGTTTCTCTTTGTAAGGGGTATTTTATTCATTGCCAAACAGTGTTACTCTTACAAAGTGTGTCCGATCTATTCCAGCTTCTGGTATTTACTGCTGAGGACAGCCGAAGAGCCCATCATTGCTGCAAGAGAGATACAGGTTGCAGACACAATTGGAATCAGCTAAGCTGCTTGTGGTAGTAATCACGAGGACAGCTGGAGAGCCGCTCATTGCTGCAAGAAGAGTGTTTGCATCGAGGCTGCAGACACAATCGGAAACCAACTCCTGTGTGGCAACATTGATAGCTATTAATCAAGAAGAGGTCTAGTAAGTGCATTAACCCTTTGAGTGCCAGAGAGGTACGGAATGCATTGCAACGCAATGCATTCCGTACCCCTCTGGCACTCAAAGGGTTAAAGAACTTTATACTGAACATTAGAACTGTGATTCAAAATATCCTTGGAAAGATTTTGGGCTTCCTTCTATTTTTATTTTTCGATATTTGTGCTGTTTTGAGTGTCGCTGAGGACAGTCTTTTGGAGGAAGCTGCATCACTGAGGACTGCATACCTCCCAACATTTTAAATGGCCAAAGAGGGACACTTGTGTTTTAGGTGGTGTTTATGGGGGTGTGGCTGGTGGGCGGGGCATTAACAAGAAATTTTAGGCTACTTCATGACCTATTGGCTCCTCTTTGTGTAACTGAATAAATTATTTAGAGCAGTGGTTCTCAACCTGTGGGTCGGGACCCTTTTGGGGGTCGAATGACGATTTGCCAGGGGTCACCTAAAACCATCAGATATTTAAATTTCGATTCATAACAGTAGCAAAATTACAGCGATGGAGGAGCAACAAATAAACACTACTCATTCTGATCTCCGTAAAAGAGGGACAAAAGGGTAGAAAAGAGGGACAGAGGGATTTTGGTCTCAAAGAGGGACTGTCCCTCCTAAAGAGGGACAATTGGGAGGTATGGGACTGTATAATAATCTTTGATTACACATATATTTATATCAGTATATTGGGACTATAATATATTGGTTTAAGGGGCAGGATCGCTACAGATTTTTTTTTCTTGACCATAAACACAGTGACAACTGACAGCCTCTACAATTGCAAGGGCTAAGAGCCTTAATTATTTTACTTATGGTCATCTATAAACACAACACAAATGATCACCCTGCTGTCATTCCAGCATGGTGTGGGTTAAATCCCACAAGTCACAGTTCTGTTTAGGTTCTTAGCAATCTCAGCGCCTTCCAGTAGGAACACTAGTGTACACACTGCATTGCACCGGATGTGCAGAACTGTGCATGGTTGGACATTTTGCACCCTCTGGTGGCTAGTTTGTTGTTACTGCATCATCATATTGGAACTTGCACTGAAGAATGGTATTTCTTTTCAGTTATACTTTTTTTATCTTGCAATGAGTAGTATATAAACAAGTCTTGAGTCGTTGTACACAGGTCAGGATTTGAGATCTCCAATTAAGCATAGGCATGTTAAGCAGTGGCCACTGATTTTCACTGACCCATCTGTGCTCAGGATATCCTTGTATATGTTTTTTGCAGTACTCAAGCTTTCCAAAGACCTATCGCTGAAGTATTCTTAGGAAGAAAGGAAAACTTCCATGGGAGGGGTCTTGGGTCCTGAAGTCCTGCAACAAAGTATAATTTACAGGGGAATGGCTAGAATAAGATATAGGGGGAGATTCTCTAAGTGGTTATAAAGAGGTGATAAAGTTGAGATGACTTCTCCAGTGATATCACTTCTCCAAGTCCTATGTTATTCTGTGGAACCTATTCACTAAGATTTCTTCAACTTTGGAGAAGGTTAGTGCGTTCGCTCCATAGAATAACATAGGAATTGAATAGGTGATATCACTGGAGAAGTCATCTCCACTTTATCACCACTTAGTGAATATCCCCCATAGAGTATCAGGGCTGTTTTAATGCCAGGGAATACCTGGAATACTCCTGGAGTCTCAGGCTCAGGGGAGGCCTCATTCAGTCCCTTTGCAATGTGTTGCATACCCCTCTGGCACTCAAAGGGTTAAGGTACAGGAAGAAACAGATACCTCTGCAGCAAGATACCTGACTGTGAGTCTCGAAACAAGTTGGATTTCTCAATAATGCTGGACTTATCCAGGATAATACTAGTATTGCTATGCGCATAATGATTCGGGGGGCATTTAATTTGAGTGATAGTTACACTTCAAAGTAGCCCTGGACTGTCTAATTCTCTGAAAAACAAACTAAACTTGTTATAGGGTGACAGATTCAGTTTAAAGGGATAGTAATGTTTCGCAATACAAGCAGCTCCAATTAATCATCGTAGTATTTGGGCCATGGAGCGTGTTATTTCAATACTGTCAGAGTTGTAGTTCAAGAGTAACTGAATGGTAAAGTATCCCTCTCCCGTCCCTTTTACTGATGTAACACTGCTCACCTTGGACCAGCAAGACTGTCCGATTGGATCGCAGAGAGGGACAATCTTCAAATAGCGTAAGGAAAAACCTGTTAAGGGGGGAAGGGTTTTCCTTACAGTGCTGTGAGCTGTCTGGTATTAAGACCAGATTCCATATCTGAGGGGAGGCGGCTTACACTAGGTAAAAGGGGCAGGAGGGGGATATTTTATCATTCAATTACTCTTGAACTACAACTCTGACAGTATTGAAATAACACTCTCCATGGCCCAAACACTATGAAGATTAATTGGAGCTGCTGTTTTTTGAAACATTACTATCCCTTTAATTGTGTGAACAGACGTTTGTTTGGATAGGTAGAGTTTACCCTTAAAGGGACAGTAATGTCCCAGAAAATTTTGTTCTGTTTTGTACAGTTTAAAAAAATAAATTATGTTGTGCAAATCCTATCTCTCAAACCTTTATGGTTTGAGAGATATCCGCCACTAAAGTTCTGCCTCTCCTGATGTCAGCTGTAAAGCTGACAGAAGGTGACCCATGTCGGCTTCATTGGACTATTTCACTGGAACAGTCTACAAAGTGAGCTTGCATACCAGGCGCACTTTGTAGACCTTTCCATTGAAGTAATTATTTTCCAATATTGCTATTTCGGCTCTGCTGTAGAGCTGCCAGCTGGTTCCCGGACCAGGATCTCCTGCTGTCAGCAGAGTGCTGAGGGGGGGAACTTTAGAAGCGTTGATTTCTCAAACCGTATATGTGACGGTACCAGCAGACACCCAGCGTTGGCGTCACCGTCAAGGATAACTTCTTACCCAAAATCCACCAGCAAAGGCTCCCGCAGCATACAGCAATGTACCCTAAGTCACCAGGCAGAACTAGTGTCAGGGTAAACCAGAACTCTTTATTGAAGAAACCAACAGACTTATATACAGAACAGTGGGGCCAGGGAACAATGGGCACAGACATGAGTGCATTAACTGACAATAGTGAGGGGTGGTGGGTAAACATTAGACAAAGGGCTGGGGCTGGATACAATGGGCTAGAATACACATTCACAATAGTGTCCTTTGTGCTAAAGCATCTTTTACATAATTTGATTTAGCCGCCTTCAAACCCCAGCCAATCCAGGGCTGAGTATGATGTGGCCAATCCTGGCCTCTGGTGTCACACCCGCCTTTAGCCTATCAGATGCTATAGGCGGGTGGCTGACTGACCAATCCCTGGGACGCCTACTTTTCCCCATGTTAAGTCTATGGGGAACCTTTAAACATGGCACCCAGGGCTTTAGCCAATCAGGAGCCGGCCTACGTTCCACAGCCGAACGGCTGGTGTGATAGTCCTGCTGGCAGTCTCGAGCAACGTGAATTTAGTCCTTTGGAGGAGGATGGGGGAGGAGGGGTATATTTGAACCAATAACCAGGGAATTTGTCCGGTTCCCGTGACAGTATAGGTTTGAGAGATGGGATTTGAATGTTAGTTTATTTTTTTTTAAACTCTACACAACAACAACAAAAAATTATCGGACATTAGTGTCCCTTAACGTCTTAGATGTAAGAGATGACTCCTGCATAATGTGTTGGATACTTCAGTAGAATCCAAGGGGTTAATTTGTTGTACTTGCAGGAAGGCTTTGACCAGACCCCTACTACACAGCTCTCCAATAAATAGGACTAAAATGTTCCAATCACATTATGTAATTTGAGGGCAGATCAAAGCGGAATGACGTGATGGGCACATTAGGAGAAGAACATGGTATCATTAGTTACACTGAGGGATTAAATAATCAGTAAAGGAGTGAAAAAAATCAATAGAAAAATATAGAAGAGACATCATTATGATCCACATGGTCACATACAGAATTGTGTGCAGAGAATATCAAATCACTAAAGAATAGTATTGAGACAGTGCACCATCCAAAGCCGTAGACTCTTCGAATGGGTGCCAGGTAATTGAAATAAACTGGGAAACAAATTAAATTACATCTCAACAAAATGGACCCTGCACTTATAACTTATTTTTGTGATTAAAATCACAGAGTAATGTATAAAACAGGGATGAGCAACATGAGGCCTTCCAGCTGTTACCAGGCCAGAACTCCTATCACTTCACCCACCCACTGATGGGAAATGCTTTATTCAACAGTTATAGCAGATCAAACTGTCATGCAATAGTGATACTGTTACCATCACATTCTATGGAGAACTGTAGCCTGTGACTCACCTCTCCCATAGAATGTAACAGAATAACTATCTGGACACCAGGTGGAGATTCACTAAGCGGTGATAAAGTGGAGATAACTTCTTCAGTTCCTATGTTATTCTATGGACCCAATGCACTAAGATTTTTTTAACTTTGAAGACCTTAGTGCATGGGCTTTATAGAATAACATAGGAAATTGAGAAGTCATCTCCACTTTATCACCTCTTTATCAACGCTTAGTTAATCTCCCCCAAGGTAGTAATGTCTAACAGTGTAACATAAAAAGTAAGTTTAAAGGAGGATCTATCACCCCTTTACAACTTTGTCTAAATCATTTTGTTATATATAGTATATTATGAAAAGTGTATAAATTAAAAACAAAACATTTGTTTGGTGAAGTTGTGTTAGTAATGTCCAGAAAAAAGTTTTTAGCATTTAGAAGAGCTTAAAAAGCTGAGCTAAATGCAAAAAAACATATCTCTCAAACCGCTATGGTTTAAGAGATACAGGCGTTTAAAGTTTGATCTCTCCTACTGACAGGAGATCTGTGTCGGTCGAAACAGAGGCACTTGAGAAGTGCCGCAATCTCGTTATTTACCACAAATCCCTTCATTGGAATGGTTTTCAAGCACACATTTTAGACCACTGGAGAGTGTTACTTCAATTCTGTCAGAGTTGTAGTTCAAGAGTAATTCAATGACAAAGTATCCCCCTCCCGCCCCTTTTACTGATGTAACACTGCTCTGCCAGATCAGAAGGGAGGTGCCCAGGTAGATTGCAGAGAGGGACAATCTTCAATTAAGCTAAAGGAAAAATCTGAAAAACCTGTCAAGGGGGGCAGGATTTTCATTGTTCTCATAGGAAGAAGATTATCCCCTGCTGTTATCTGTCTGGTCTATGGACTGCATTCCACATCTGAGAAGAGATGGCTTACACTAGGTAAAAGGGGCGGGAGGGGGAAACGTTATCCTTCAATTACTCTTGAACTACAACTCTGACAGTATTGAAATAATACTCTCTATGGCTCAAATACTATGAAGATTAATTGGAGCTGCTGTTTTTGTGAAACATTACTATCCCTTTAAGCTAAAGTTGTGTTAAGGTGGTAGTTCTTCTTTAACTGAGCTTGAGCTTGCAAGCTCGGTAGCATGGTAAACGGAGCTTGCTGTCACGCAACACCGCAGAAATACAGCTACGAAGGGAAGCGTGAATGCGCTCCCTGGGGCAGCTGGGAGGGGGTGGGAAGTCCTGCTCTGCCGTGCCGCACATACTGTGTGCCACACAAGGCGGAAGTGCCCAAGTATAAGACTTAATATCTCCACTCCTAGGTAAGTAAACAAAAAAAACAAAACAAAAACAAAAAAACAGCACTAACCTTACTTTATGTATTAAAATCCTTGTTCAAATTTCTTTTTTTAGGTGTATGTTCCCCTTTAATCATTTATTCAGTTACACAAAAAGGTGTCACTAGATTGTGAACTAAATAACCTAAAAGTTCTTGATAATGCCCCCAGAAACACCACCCAAAAACACAAGTGTCCCTCTTGGGCCATTTGAAATTTTGGGAGGTGAGTAGCAAGCAGACACACACATTATGTGGACTTGTGCTCCTGTAAATCAATATTAATCCAGTGAATGGAAATTTATAAACAAGATGAACCAAATACAGACGTGTCCAGTTCATTTTGCAGCTCAGCAAAATCCATTTAACCCTTTGAGTGCCAGAGTACATCACCACTCTGGCACTTAAGTGTAGGGTGACCACATGTCCATTCTGCCATTCAGGGACACAGTGGACACAAGAGCAGCAGAGTACTTGTTCTTGGCACTAGTGAAGCTCATGACGGCCCAATAAGGGACAGTCCTGGGCATTCTGGGACACGTGGTCACCCTGCTTAATTGAGATCTGTGTCCTGCGTCCCGAGTCCCCACCAGGACAATAAAGAGTCCTGGAATTAAAGGGATAGTAATACTTAAAATGTAAAAAAAAATATGTTGTAGGGTTTATCCCCCTGAGTAAAACAAGAGTACTCCCACTGCTGAAAGGTGTTTCATTCAAAAGTTATTAATTTTAAAAGTTTAATTTTTTAGGTGCAATATCACGGTGGCCTGAAATTGTACAGTGGCGCTGTTGCTACACCATCCTATGGAGATTTATGGTCAATTGACCAGAGCTGTACATAGGATCGTGTAGCAACAGCGCCACTGTACAATTTCAGGCCACTGTGATATTGCACCTAAAAAATTCAACTTTGAAAATTAATAACTTTTGAATGGAACACCTTTCAGCAGTGGGAGTTCCCTTGTTTTACTCAGAGGAATAAACCCTACAACATATATTTTTTTACATTTTAAGTATTACTATCCCTTTAAGCAAAGCCACCCACAGCACAGAGTCCACATGCTGAAATACAGCTTGTCGTCTTTATCCACAACAAACAGCTGGAAAGCCACATGCTGCTGCAGATACAAGAGTCTTATATTGGTTGGGTTAGCATTCACTTATACCGTGCAGCTGTGTTTGCAGCCCCTACCTGACCTCACAACCTCCAGCCTCGACTAGGACCTTCTGCCCCCGGTGGCCTGCTAAATGGGAGGACGTTACCTGTAGGATTTTACCGTTGGCGGAAAGCGCAGTGAGCGGCCGTTGGCACCCCCCACAGATTGTATGGAGTACGTGGGAAAGCCAGGTGTGCAATACGTGAGGTCTTATTAATCCTTTGAGTGCCAGAGAGGTTGCAATGCATTGGATACCTCTGTGGCACTGAGAGGGTTAAGAGAGCTGTAAAGGTGCAGTTCTAGTCAGTATCAACTTCACGTAGGAGGAAGGCGAAATGTTATTGTATATTGTAAAAGAGCATTTTTGCTTCTGAATACTGGAAGGGTCTCCATTTAAAGGGTCAGGGCTTAGTAAGACGGATAAACTAACATTTTTTGATATTTTTCACCATTTTCTGAATTTTTCCAAGGCCTCCTGATTCATCTGATTTCCTTTTTTATTCCTCTATTTTTTTTTGTCATTGAAAAGTTGCATTGACATACACATATACTGCCCAAAATTTCAAATGGCCGGAGGGACACTTGATTTATGGGGTTTGCGACTGGCAGACAGGGCATTATCCTATATAATCATTTGCTAAGGTATGTTTGTCAGAAGCTGTCATGTGCAGTAGAGATGGCTGTGCGCACTGCAGTCATGCACACTACAGACTGCCCGCGCCACGGCCGATACAGAGAGAGGTGCTCCGAATTCAGACCGGAGTCCTTTCTGCGCACCTTGGTCCCAGGAAGGTGCGCAGTGACGACCCCGGTCTGAATTCAGAATGCCTTGTTCTGTATCACCGCGGCGCGGCTAGTCTCTACTGCGCATAGGGTTGCCACCTTTTCTTCAAAAAAATACCGGCCATGGCATTCCCTCCATAGACTTAACATTGGACAGAAGCCAATTTTTTACTGGCCTGCCGGTAAAATACCGGCTGGGTGGCAACCCTAACTGCGCATGACTGAAGCACCGCCAGTGACAAGAGGATCCGGCCACCAGCCTGAATGGCGGAATGGACATGTGGTCGCCCTAATTGCACCATATGGGGAAAAAATGCACAAAATGCCCAGATAGTTAAATGGGTCTTAACCCTTTGAATTCCAGAGAAGTCTCAAACACATTGCTAATGCATTGGAGACTTCTCTGGAATTCAAGGTGTTAAATGACCGATTTAAAATCGGTGGGGATTTAGTTCTCCCCTATAGCACAATTGGTGTGCACCAAAATTCCCCCATTCTTCTTTTGAGCTGAAGGCCACATGCCGAATTTTATTTACTTTATGCCATCATGAAGCAAATGCACAGAACAGTTTCCTGCTGCCACCTTGAGGTGCATCTCAGGAACTACACAAGCAATAAATGGATTTCCTTTTAACATCTTCAATCCATGATTAAACAGATGTGGCTCTCCTGCATGCAAGAAGCACACTTGCAACAGAAAAGAAACACCAATTTACAGCCATTGGCTTTCCAGTAGGGTTATGCACTAAGGGGGTAATAAAGAGGTAATAATGTGATGACTTCTCCAGTGAGATAATCCAGTTCCTATGTTATTCTATGGAGCCTATGCACCAAGATCTCTCAATTTGGAGACATTTTTAGTGAATTGGCTCCATAGATTAACACAGGGACTGAAGAATTTAGCATACTGGAGAAGTCATTTTATCACCCACCTATAACCCCTCCCCCTCTCCCCAGCTATCTGAGAATCCATTTGACATCACCTTCCCACCAGTCATATGTTGACTGGCTGCAATCTGTAGTTCCTAACAGCTGGGAAGCCAACAGTTGCCTTCCCCTGGTCTAGTGTCTTCCTCCATGATCTGAAATAAATACATGTTCTTGAATAGGAACTACATTTTAAAATCAATGAACATGTACTGAACTACTCAAACATATATCGCCAAAGCAGTTATCTACTCTTTGGTCTTTCCCACACCTTCCAATAGCAAAGTGCTGGAAAGTGGCCTTAACAGGTCAAGGTGATAACATAAGATGAATATGGATTTCTTCTGCTAAAAATTATACGCTATAGAAGACAAAACCATTGTCTCTTCTGTGAGTCACAGATTATCTGATTGATAGTGCCTTCTCATTAGGGTTGCCACCCAGCCGATATTTTACCAGCAGGCCGGTAAAAAATTGGCTTCTGTCCAAGTCTATGGAGGGAATGCCATGGCCGGTATTTTTTTTTTGAAGAAAAGGTGGCAACCCTACTTCCCATCCTTAACCCCTTAAAGACCCATGACTGTCCAGGACCGTCATGGGTTGTTTTCCGTTAAAGGGATAGTAAAGTCCCTTAAAAAATATGTTCTAAATTGTAGATGCACTAAAAAAACATTTTATGTGCTTAATCCTTTCTCTCAAACTATTATGGTTTGAGAGATATAAGAAAATAAAGACCTCCGCTCCCTCCCCTTTCTGCCTGATGAGCTGTAAAGGTATCAGTGGCAGAATCCGGTCGCCCGACTGTAGGCGGCTCTTCAGGAGCGCTGACATCGGGATATCTAAGTATAATTACTTCATTGGTATGGTCTACAACGTGTGACTGGCTTGCAAGCACACGTTGTGGACCATTCCGATGAAGTAATTATACTTCGATATCTCGATGACAGCGCTCCTGAAGAGCCGCCGTCTGGTCCCGGAAGCAGGATCTCATGATGTCCACTGTACAGTGGACGCATGCGAAGGGGGAGGGAGCGGAGGACTTTATTTTATTACATCTCTCAAACCATTATGGTTTGAGAGAAAGGATTAAGCACATTAAATGTTTTTTCTAGTGCAGCTACGATTTAGAACATACTTTTTAAGGGACTTTACTATCCCTTTAAGGACCCATGACGTTCCTGGACCGTCATGAAATTCTGAGTTCACAGTGTGGTTGCACGCGGTTCGGGGAGCCTGGAAGCAGATGCCACAAAAATAAGTCAGTGGTCCTTAAGCGACGGCCCCATGCGCGATCGGCGGTCCTTAAGGGGATAACACCATTATATTGCTATGCATGTTTAACCCTTTGAATGAAAGAGGGGTACAAAACGCATTGCGAAGCAATGCATTGCACACCCTTGGCACTCAAAAGGCTTAAAGGGATAGTAATGTTTCATAATAAAAGCAGCTCTAATTAATCTTCATATTATTTGGACTTTGGAGAGTGTTATTTCAATTCTGTCAGAGTTGTAGTTCAAGAGTAATTCAATGACAAAGTATCCCCCTCCCGCCCCTTTTACTGATGTAACACTGCTCAGCCAGATCAGAAGGGAGGTGCCCAGGTAGATTGCAGAGAGGGACAATCTTCAATTAAGATAAGGTTAAAACCTGAAAAGCTTGTCAAGGGGGGCAGGGCTTTCATTGTTCTCATAGGAAGAAGATTGTCCCCTGCTGTTATCTGTCTGGTCTAGCAACCAGATTCCACATCTGAGAAGATATGGCTTACACTAGGTAAAAGGAGCGGAAGAGGGAAACTTTGCTTGTGAATATCTCTCAAACCATAAAGGTTTGAGAGATAAGACTTATATCATTCTTCATGTTTTTTTAATGCTTACAAAATAAAATAAAGTAAAAACGAAGTATTACTATCCCTATAAGTTATTAGAATGGTTTATTACAACATTTAACGGCTAACAAAGCTGGCAGCTTTTGTTACAGGGAGTGAATATGGAGTCATTCTGTGGCTCTTACCCAGTTTGGCATGGTGTCTCCCACTACATTCATCTAACGACACATGATGTGCCACGTCATGGAAGTTTATCATCATAACGGGCATGCAGCGCATGCTGTGATCACTGGGAACATAGTTCGTAAAAAGTGCCTTGGTCCTCCAGCGCATCCCACCTCCAGAGTACACGGCCCTTAAAGAGGTTAACTAGATGTCATCTTTACAAAGCATGTAGAATAATCTGTAAATAGTTGTTATTATTGCAGTGGGGTAGGAAAACCATGATGTTGCTGTATCTGCATTACCATGCTGGGAACCACAGAGGAAAGTTGTGCCCAGATTGAAATCTACTCCCCTGTTGGCTGCAGCCAACCACTGGACCTGTGTTTGGCACGCAGAATAACTTTTTACCCAGCTGGACTGGAGAGAGCTAGTGGCTGCTAGACTAAGGTACCAGCAGCTTGACAACTACTGGTTGGTGACCCCTGGTCTATAATATATTCTGAGAAAGCAGCCTTCTATTGATAGAGCAGTGTGGTGCTTTATGCCAATTAGTTTCTGTGCTGGACCGATTTTATCACACTGATTAACCCTTTGAGTGTTAGAGGGGTGTGCAAGGTGTTGGATTCTCCTCTGGCACTCAAAATGTTAAAGCGGAACTATCACACAAATTAAAGTTACCCCCATATAATGATATGCATAATGATAAGCATATCCATACTAGTATTATCCTGAACAAGTCCAGCATTATAGAGTAATCCAACTCGTTCTGAGATGGTCAGGCAGGCATCAGTGCAAACATTTTGCCAAAGGGACATCTGTGTGCCTACACTATCCGTCCCGGTCTCCTCTAGGAGGCGTTGCATTGTACTTTAGGGTACAGGAAGTGACTGACGGCATAGACAAGCAGATATCTCTTTGGCAAGATGTCTGCCTGACCACGTCAGAACAAGCTGGATTTCTCAGCAACGCTGGATTTTTTTCGGATAATACTAGTATGGCTATGCTTATTGTCATATGTATGATTATTTGCGGGAAACTTTAAATTAGGTGATGGTTCCGCTTTAATTAACCCAGGCAGAGCCCACACACTGGGGGACAGTCTAACAGTACAGAACGTGATCGGTTTGGCCTCATACAAAATGAGTTATGCTGTGCCGGGCAGTGGCATTAAAGGGATAGTAATACTTCGTTTTAACTTTATTTTATTTTGTAGGCATTAAAAAAACATGAAGAATGATATAAGTCTTATCTCTCAAACCTTTATGGTCTGAGAGATATTCACAAGCAAAGTTTCCCCTCCCTAGTGTAAGCAATCTCTTCTCAGATGTGGAATCCAGTCCATAGACCAGACAGATAACAGAAGGGGACAATCTTCTTCCTATGAGAACAATGAAAGCCCTGCCCCCCTTGACAAGCTTTTCAGGTTTTTCCCTTATCTTAATTGAAAATTGTCCCTGTCTGCAGTCTACCTGGGCACCTCTCTTCTGCTCTGGCTGAGCAGTGTTACATCAGTAAAAGGGGCAGGAGGGGGATACTTTGTCATTGAATTACTCTTGAACTGCAACTCTGACAGAATTGAAATAACACTCTCCAAAGTCCAAATACTATGATGATTAATTAGAGCCGCTTTTATTATGAAACATTACTATCCCTTTAAATTGAAAAACTCTAATGTATATCATGCAATCAACAAATAATGTAAATATAAAAGCATAATAAAGATGGTTAGAAACTTACAAATCCATATGATATGCAGAATATTCTGTTGTCTTTCTTCTAAAGGCCAGGTGTCAGATACTCTAGACAGATATATATAATTTTGCACATGTGAAGAGAAAAGACAACAGTACATAGTGTGATCCGTTTCAATATGAAACCATGTGCACTTCTACACTTTTTTATGAAAAAGTCAGTGTGTGGTATCGCAAGAAAAGTCCACTTGAAAGACAGAGTAAAGAAGGATAATAGCAGGGGAGGGCTGGCAACATACGGCCCAGGGGGCAAATACAATTAAGTGGTCCATATCTACTACCGTCCGAGCCCGTTGTCCCAGCCCACCCATTTACTTAATTTTAAAATTGTCCTTAATGCTGTGAATTAAAGCAAGTGATACCACAGAGCTTACTGTTGAAATGGGGCTACATTAGTGCTACTACAGTGCTTACAATTTAACCCTGTGAGTGCCAGAGGGGTACACAACACATTGCTTTTTCAATGGGTTGTGTACCCCTCTGGCACTCAAAGGGTTAAGTAAAGATAGAATAGTGATGCCATAGAGCTTGCAAGGGAAATGGATTATGCTACTAGTGCAGCTCTGTTTGGATTGTAGCTCTGCGGTATCACTTGCATATAGATTCATTTCATCAGTTCTGTGGTATCACTAGTGTAGCTCCATTTACAGCAGCAAGTGGGAGATTGAGTGAGGCACTGGCCCGCCAGCCCAGGGGGCAATTGCCCCCCAGGCCAGCCCTCCCCTGGATAATAGAATAAAAGTTCTGTCTTAAAAGAAAAAACTCACTTTACTATATGTGCGCTTATCTCGTTAATCAAGCGGGCACGCTAAGAGCATGTGGGGTCAATTATTCAGGCTGCCCTCACTCAGCCAAACTCTATCTGTATCCCTCGTGTTGTCTTCACTAACTTATTGTGGGTATAATAAATCAGGTTTACTCGCTCGAGATGTCGGCCCGGGAGTATGATCCACAACCCAAGACTAATAGAGCTTGTGGGGCTGATTTTAGACCGTCCCCACGTGGACTGCTTAATATGAATCCCGTGTTGTAGACCAATCTCCAATATCGATACGGGGACACAGTCTTGTGAATTGAATCAATTAGCTGACACTTTGGGCTTCACAATGAATTATCTACAGACGATATTTATTGGCATATATAAAAATAATTTGTACGATCGTAATCATTTGTACACATTAGTTTTTATATGTCAATAAATATCATCTGTAGGGCATAAAATAAAAATAGGCTAACATACAAAAAACACACATATACACAGTTTGACTTTACAAAGTGCATAATATGTAAAATCATAAATCTACTTTCACTCTAACCCTCTGAATACCAGGGTATCCTTTTAAAGGGATAGTAATACTTCGTTTTAGCTTTGTTTTATTTTGTAGGCATTAAAAAACATGAAGAATGATATGTCTTATCTCTCAAACCTTTATGATTTGAGAGATATTCACAGAGTTTCCCCTCCCGCCCCTTTTACCTAGTGTAAGCCATCTCTTCTCAGATGTGGAATCCAGTCCATAGACCAGATAGATAACAGCAGGGGACAATCTTCTTCCTATGAGAACAATGAAAGCCCTGCCCCCCTTGACAAGTTTTTCAGGTTTTTCCCTTATCTTAATTGAAGATTGTCCCTCTCTGCAGTCTACCTGGGCACCTCCCTTCTGCTCTGGCTGAGCAGTGTTACATCAAGAAAAGGGGCGGGAGGGGAATACTTTTGAATTACTCTTGAACTACAGCTCTGACAGAATTGAAATAACACTCTCCAAAGTCCAAATACTATGATGATTAATTAGAGCTGCTTTTATTATGAAACATTACTCTCTCTTTAAAAGGTTGCATGCAAAAAGAACGTGCAACCACATTATACGTCGCCTTTTTTCAAAATGGCGACATGAAAATCTCACACTGCATGAGAGCACGAGATTCTCATGTCGCCTACTTAAATATCACATACAGTTTGTGCGAAGAATAAATCAGTTGTGTCTGCAAAAAAGCTTGTCCCTGCATATTGTTCCGTGGGTTGCTACTGTCCCTAGCAAATGCAGCCCTCAGCAAGTCTGGGATGAGGTTGCACTACAGCTCCCATCATCCTTACCCATCTTGTTGAGAGCTGCAACAATGTGGGTGTGTGTAGGAGCCCCTCCAATCCATAGTCATAGGCCTCAAGTCCTGCAGTTTCATGTCGCCATTTTGAACAAGGCGACATGTTGAATGTGTACCTTTTAAAACAGACCTGAATACCAGTGAGGTACAGAGTAAAGTGTTGCACACTCATCTAGAACACAGACGGTTAAAGGGACAGTAAACACTGCTTATAAGTTGATGCAATATTGTAGATTTAAATTTGGAGCAAGTCCCATCTCTCAAACATTTATGGTTTGAGAGATGCAGTGTTTAAAATGTACCCCCTCCCTCCCCTTATGTCAGCTGTAAAGCCAACTCGAGGAGGCTCTTCAGTAGAGCCGAAACAGCATAAAAAAAAAAAAATAATAATAACTACTTCATTGGAACGGTCTACAAAGGGTTCTTGCAAACCAGGCACACTTTAAAACTACTTCATTGGAACAGTCTACAAAGTGTGCCTGTTTGCAAGCACACTTTGTAGACCGTTCTAATGAAGTAGTTATTTTTTTATTTATTTTTTGAACATCGCTATTTCGGCTCTGCTGAAGAGCCGCCGCCTGGTCCCAGGACCGGGATCCCCTGCGGTCAGAGCGCTGACGTCAGTGCAAGGGGAGGGAGGGCGGAACTTTAGCTGCGAATAGCTCTCAAATCATAAAGGGTTGAGAGATGGGACTTGCTCAAAACACTTTTTTTAAAATCTACAATATAGCTGCAAGCTCTAAGCAGGCATTACTAACCTTTAAGTCACAGCTTGAGATTCAGGAGGCAAATTGATACCCTTATTGGCCAACTAAGCAGATTTAGGATGCAAACTTTCAATACCTCTTAGGTCTCTTCCTCAGGCTCTTGCTTGAGGTTCAAAAGCTTCTGAATGAAGGTCACAGGGTGAGAAGTAAACTCAATATATTTTATGGGTTATTTAACCGCTTAACGACCGTCCAATCAGCACAGCAGTCAGTTAAGGACCACTGAGAATTTTTTTTTTTTTCCCCCCTGGTTCCGGACTCCACGAACAGCGTGCAGCCACAGGGGGAGCCTGGAATTCCATGACAGTCATAGTAAGTCATGGGTCATTAACTCAGATCGACCCATGACGTACTATTACCTTCAAGGGTCGTTAAGGGGTTAAGAGTCCAATTTAACTTCAAACATAGCACTTTTTTTTTTTTTTTTTTTGAAAGCGATAGTAATACTCTGATCTTTATTTTATTTTGTAGGCATTAAAAAAAAACACGAAGAATGATATAAGTCTTATCTGTCAAACCTTTATGGTTTAAGAGATATTCACAAGCAAAGTATCCCCCCCTGTTCAGCCAGATCAGAAGGGAGGTGCCCAGGTAGACTGCAGAGAGGGACAATCTTCAATTAAGATAAGGGAAAAAGCTGAAAAGCTTGTCAAGGGGGGCAGGGCCTTCATTGGTCTCATAGCAAGAAGATTGTCCCCTGCTTTTATCTGTCTGGTCTTACAACCAGATTCACATCTGAGAAGAGATGGCTTACACTAGGAAAGAGGGGCGGGAGGGGGAAACTTTGCTTGTGAATATCTCTTAAACCATAAAGGTTTGAGACATAAGACTTATATCATTCTTCATGTTTTTTTAATGCCTACAAAATGATATGAAGATAAAACGAAGTATTACTATCCCTTTAAATAAAGTATAGGGATAGACATGTCTGCAATAAAGTAGATTGCCCATTCTTCTCTATTGTAAATCTAACACATTGTGCTATGTTTTTCTTATACTTACTGACTTAAAGTGGAACTACCATCCCACAAAAAGCTTCCACTGAAAGGGATAGTAATACTTTGTTTTATCTTTATTTTATTTTGTAGGCATTAAAAAAACATGAAGAATGATATGTCTTATCTCTCAAACCTTTATGGTTTATGAGATATTCACAAGCAAAGTTTCCCCCTCCCGCCCCTTTTACCTACTGTAAACAATCTCTTCTCAGATGTGGAATGCAGTCCATAGACTGGACAGATAACAGAAGGGGATAATCTTCTTCCTATGAAAACAATGAAAGGCCTGACCCCCTTGACAAGCTTTTCAGGTTTTTCCCTTATCTTAATTGAAGATTGTCCCTCTCTGCAGTCTACCTGGGCAGCTCCCTTCTGCCTTGGCTGAGCAGTGTTACATCAGTAAAAGGGGCAGGAGGGGGACACTTTGCTTGTGAATATCTCTTAAACCATAAAGGTTTGAGAGATAAGACTTATATCATTCATGTTTTTTTTAATGCCTACAAAATAAAATAAAGTTAAAACGAAGTATTACTATCCCTTGAAGAAATACCCATCTGACGACTAACTGCTCAAGTACTACTCGCCAGAATTATTACCTCCTTCTAGAGAAATTCTGCTGTTCCCAGGACTGACAGCCAGGAAACGGAGCAGACATCTTTGCATAGTGACACCTGCGCGGTCAGTCCCAGTCAGCTCTAGGAGGCATTGCTAGATACCAGAAGGTACCACCAAGGACATAGCAGGCACAGACATCACTATGCAAAGATGTCTGACCTGTTTCCTGGCTGTCAGTCCCGGGAGCAGCAGAATTTGTACAAGGAGGCAATAATTCTGGCAACTAATACTTTAAGTTTTTCCTTCACTGCACCCGTCCTGTCCTACAACTGGATTTCAGATTCAATGGGAGGGGGATCTTTTTACATTTAATATCTACATAAAAGTTGTTAAAAGGATAGTATTGCTTTTAAGGAATATTGTAGACATTAAGATAGTAGCACAATGAGCTATGTCCCATCTCTCAAACCTTTATAGTTTGAGAGATCGAAGTCATGTAAAGATCCCCCCTCCCGGCTGTTTCAAAGGAGTCTGTGCCTACAGTTAGGGAAAAAAATTATTTGATCCCCTGCTGCTTTTGTACATTTGCCAACTGACAAAAATGATCAGTCTATAATTTTAATGGTAGATTTATTTGAACAGTGAGACAAAATAACAAAAATTCCAGAAAAAAGCATTTCAAAACAGTTACAAAACTGATTTGCATTTTACCGAGTGAAATAAGTATTTGACCCCTTTGCAAAACATGACTTGGTACTTGGTGGAAAAACCCTTGTTGGCAATCACAGAGGTCAGACGTTTCTTGTAGTTGGCCACCAGGTTTGCACACATCTCAGGAGGGATTTTGTCCCACTCTTTGCAGATCCTCTCCAAGTCATTAAGGTTTTGAGGCTGATGTTTGGCAACTCAAACCTTCAGCTCCCTCCACAAATTTTCTATGGGATTAAGGTCTGGAGACTGCCTAGGCCACTCCAGGACCTTAACGTGCTTCTTCTTGAGCCACTCCTTTGTTGCCTTGGCTGTGTGTTTTGGGTCATTGTCATGCTGGAATACCCATCCACAACCCATTTTCAATGCCCTGGCTGTGGGAAGGAGGTTATCACCCAAGATTTGACGGTACATGGCCCCGTCCATCGTCCCTTTGATGCGGTGAAGTTGTCCTGTCAACGTGGCAGAAACACCCCCCCAAAGCATTATGTTTCCCACTCCATGTTGGACTGTGGGGATGGTGTTCTTGGGGTCATAGGCAGCATTCCTCCTCCTCCAAACACAGCAAGTTGAGTTGATGCCAAAGAGCTCGATTTTGGTCTCATCTGACCACAACACTTTCACCCAATTCTCCTCTGAATCATTCAGCTGTTCATTAGCAAACTACAGACGGGCCTGTACATGTGGTTTCTTGGGCAGGGGGAACTTGCGGGCGCTGCAGGATTTCAATCCTTCACGGCGTAGTGGGTTACCAATTGTTTCTGTGTGACTATGGTCCCAGCTGCCTTCAGATCATTGTCAAGATCCTCCCGTGTAGTTCTGGGCTGATCCCTCACCGTTCTCACGATCATTGAAACTCCACGAGGTGAGATCTTGCATGGAGCCCCAGATTGAGGGAGATTGACAGTTATTTTATGTTTCTTCCATTTGCAAATAATCACACCAACTGTTTTCACCTTCTCATCAAGCTGCTTGGCGATTGTCTTGTAGTCCATTCCAGCCTTGTGTAGGTCTACAATCTTGTCCCCGACATCCTTGGACAGCTCTATGGTCTTGACCATGGTGGAGAGTTTGGAATCTGATTAATTGCTTCTGTGGACAGGTGTTTTTTTTTTTTTTTTTTTTTTTTATACACGTAACAAGCAGAGATTAGAAGCACTCCCTTTAAGAGAGTGCTCCTAATCGCAGCTTGTTACCTGTATAAAAGACACCTGGGAGCCAGAAATCTTGCTGACTGATAGGAGGTCAAATACTTATTTCACTCAGTAAAACGCAAATCAATTTATAACTTTTTTGAAATGCGTTTTTCAGGATTTTTTTTTTTTTTTGTTATTCTGTCGCTCACTGTTCAAATAAACCTAACATTAAAATTATGGACTGATCATTTCTCTGTCAGTGGGCAAAAGTACAAAATCAGCAGGGGATCAAATAATTTTTTTCCCTCACTGTACCCAAGAGAAGTCTATTCAGGTCCCGGGACAGTCCTGTGGCTCTTCAGTATATCCGAAATGGTGAAATATAGAAATGAACACTTCATTGAACAGACTACAAAGTATGCTTGCAAACCAGGCACACTTTGTAGACTCTTCCAGTGAAGTATTTATTTTTATACAGAGCTAACTTCAGCTCTGCTGAAGAGCCGCAGGATGGTCCCGGGACCAGGATCTGCTTTTGTCAGCTAGAGCACCGACGTCTATGAAAGGGGCAGGAGGGGGGAAACTTTACATGTTTCGATCTCTCAAACAATAAAGGAGAAGGGGCATAGCTCATTGTACTAATATTTTTAATGTCTACAATATTAATATTTGTTAAATAAAAGCAATACTATCCCTTTAATCATAGCACAATGTGTTAGATTTACAGTAGAGAAGACAGCTACGTTATTGCAGACATTACCATCCCTTTAAGAAAATTCAAGAGTTGTGCAGAAAGTTGCATTTACAACAAAAACACAAACAAAAAATGAGACAGAGCGCAAGTTGTAGATTTTATTTTAAATAACCTACACTTCATTAATGGCAAATTCATGATAAAAATAGAAGATAAGGGGGAAGGAAGGAGAAAATGTTCAAAAGGAAAAAGACTGTTCTGAACACTCGCGTATATATTTCCAGGAAAATCAGAAAACGAACGAGGATTCTAGGCAAAAAAATAACAATTCACATTAAAAGTTCTCTTTACAGGTTCTCTTTTTCTTTTTAAAACACAATTACAAATAAAAATAACCTTATATTTTTCCAGATCAATTGTTTTTTTTTTTTTTTGGCTAGTGCCCCTGTAATTCTACAATATTAGAGAATCCTTGGTGGAATAAGTTTCAAGTAAGTCTTTAAAAGTGTAATTAACCCATTTGCAGCCAATATAAACTCCTGTTGACCTCAATAGGTTTGATAGTAAACGTGATTATATGGTTTTCTTAGAAAAGGAGATGCCCCAGGTTTTAATGGAGTTTCTTCAGCTTAAGTTGAAAAGCCCAAGGAACAGTTGGTGTCAGCAGTGGGATTACAACTGTCTCATACAGCTGGAGTCTCTGATAAATAATGATCCTTCAATGGCAGGATTTGGGTCATTTTGGTCTCCATTGCACTTACAGGATACTCCCCTACCCCACATCTTACAAAAAAAAAAAAAAAAAATATATATATATATAATATAGGAGGAGGAGAGGAGAAAGAGGGGGAAGAAAAAAAAAAAAAAAAAAAAGCCTTTTAAAAAGGAAGACCACTTTAAAATTTAATTTCAATGTTCTTGCAACCTTAACATGGTCTTCCTTTGTTATGCTACCAAAAAGATAAAAAGTTTAAATAGTTAAAATAATTAAAAAAAAAAAAAAAAGGAGAAAAAAAAATTCACATTTCTAAACAAAAACAAAAGTCTTGTTTTTCTTCTCTGGATATCCCAAGAAAAAAAAAAAAAAAAAAATCACATTTTTTTATCCTTGTCGCTGGTTGACGTGTAATAACCAAAAATTCTATGATTGGTCGGAATCTTTACTTCACTTTTAGCGGGTAAAGGAGGGGTTAATCAATTAAACCCCTTCAGCTGCCGTAAAGACAAGCTCATCTACTCAGCAGAAAGAAGAAACCAGGGTAAGGGGATATGTCCAGATGAAAGAGGAAGGGTAAAAATTTGTATATATAGTTTTTTTTTTCCTATTAAAATAGACATTGGGAAGAAAAGAAAAAAAAAAATTAAAATTTATAATACGAAACAGTCAGGATTTCTCTTTAAACACTATACAGAATTTTTTTTTTGTACCTGGGGATAATGCGCCGTCTTACCACATAAAAACAATGGAGCCTCAATTTCAGGTTTGTGATTTGTACATATGTATATACTCCTTGAAGCAGATTTACTATGAGAAGTTGGTGTTACCAAACTGCACCATTGGATCCAAATAAGTTTCCCACTTATTTAAACAAATAAGAGGTCAGCGATGCATTACTTCCACATCCCGGAATCTGAGCAATTGTACAAACCATTGATCAAAAGGGGCTTTTACGATGGAGCAATGGGCAGCTCCCCAAAGCACCACTTTGCAACGCATTGGAAACCAATCTAGCATTCACGGAGAGAAGAAAAAAAAAAAAATCAATAAGGGTTTATTTTTTTAAATTCGTCCTTTATGGTGCCGTTTGATTGCGCCACTGTCACAGTACATCCACCTCCTTGTCCATGGGACAATACTGAAGGCAGCACGAGGACCTCTTAACCCTTTTGAGAGCCAGAGGGGTACGCAATGCATTGCAATGCGTTGCATACCCCACTGGAACTCATAAGGTTAATACAACCCCAGTTCCTCATGTGGGTTTTAAAACAGCATTTTTTTTTCCTTCTTTTTTGTGGGGATGGGGGATTTTTCATCGACCTTTCTCCCCTTAAATCTGCTGCATATCCCCTTCCCATCTTTAAAATAAAAAACACAGTTGATAAAAGTAAGGCTCACAGTTCCCTAAAAGTCTTTTCTGAGGAGACATCCAGGATTAAAATAATAAAAACGTCTCATGCGTGTTAAAATTCAAAGTCGTCCTCTGTCATATCAATGGCCCATGCAAACTTCTCTCGCTGAGTTTTGTTGTAGATTTTTTCAATAGGAATACCAAACTTTTTACACCTGCAGGGAAAAGAAAAAAAATGCAACATTTTACAAATTATGCTAGAGTATTCTTTTCAAACGTTGCGTTTAAAAACCTAGTGCGGCTACATGCGCATTAAGCATGTCGATATGATGAAAAGGGAGAGATGAGAATCTTGCCCTGCATAAAAGCGTGAGATTCTCATGTTGTGTCCTTAAACAGAGCTTCAACTCAACCCGCAGCATTGCCTGCATACCTAAGGAACGACAAGCAACACTGGATGTTACGATGGTAGCATGGTTAACACTATCCATGTCAGAGAGAGATCTTCCAATCATTGTGAACCTCTCTAGCACTCAACAGGTTAAGCTAAATATTTAACACATTTAGGATTTTTAGTTTTGTTAGCTATGTAGCTTAACCCTTTTGTGCCAGATGTTCAAATGATTTGGGGATCTCTAGCACTGAAAGTGTTAACCATGCTACAATTGTAAGTTCCAATGTTGCTTGTTGTTCCTTAGGCATGCAGGCAATGCTGCGGGTTGAGTTGAAGAGCTGTTTAAGGACGCAACATGAGAATCTTGCTCTTTTATGCAGGGCGAGATTCTAATTTTCCATCACGGTGACATGCTTAATGCAGCAAACACTGGGCTGTTCATAGGAGACACAAAAACAATTCTGAGACATACCAACTGCATGGTAGGTAACACATTTTTGATCATGTAACCCTTTGAGTGCCAAAGAGGCATCCAACACATTGCAATGCGCTGGATACCTTTCTGGTGCTCAAAGGGATCTGACATTACAGATGGGAATCTTCTGAAAATTCCTACACCCTGGGGGTTATTCACCAAGGTGTGATACAAAGGTGATAAAGTGGAGATGAATTCTCCAGTGATACCACTTCTCCAATTTCTATGTTATTCTATAGAGTCCATTCACTAAGCTCTCAATTCTATTACTAGCGCTAAAAATAAAACAGGCGTTTTTTGTTGTTGTTTTTTTTTTTTTTTTTAAAAGGGGAACTACCACACCACAAAATCTTTCTTAATCCAGTCCCCATCTGTCGACTAGCTGCTTAGTAGTGCTAGTCGCCAGAATTATTAACTAGTTTAACTGATTTTACACTTGTTCCAAGGCTGACAGTAGCAGGAAGCACGGACATCTTGCCATAGTGACGTCTGTGCACCTGCGCCGTTAGTCCCTTTTGGAAGTGGTGATACACCACGCAACGCATAGAGCATTAGAGTAGTGGTTTTTACTATTTTGTACTATTGCATTGTTTTTTATAATTGCACAAAAGCGCTGTCAGTGCATAGTTTATTGTTTTATGTGTATCAATAAATATTAATCTCTATTTGGAGGAACGGTGGCTCCAATGTGTGGTCTGTATATGTCTGGTGACATTATAATATAAAATATAAATATATATCATATTAATATATTATATAAATATACATATTATATATAATGTACTCAGCCTGGGAGCCCCAGGTTGTAGTTTGAGACAGCACACTTCTGAAAATCTCAGTAACGTATAGTTCTTTATTACAGCATCGTTTGGAGCCAAACGTTTTCGGTCCTATTATGGACCGTTACTGAGATTTTCAGAAGTGTGCTGTCTCCAACTACAATCCGGTGCTCCCAGGCTGAGTACATTTAATATACTTACACTTATGGGACGTGCACCTCCATATGTATCAATAATATTAATGTGATCTGACTTTTACAGTGTGTGCCATTGCCTTAATTCTACATACATACTCACTTGGTGTCTGTGGCCCATCTATTTATTTTTTTTTTTTATACCGTAGTCCTAGATTCTAGGTGTTATAGCCTTTTAGCCACTCATCAGATATAGAGTATTTGCATATTATAAGGAAGAGAAGTGTTGCTGATTTACTCTGGGTGAAGTAGAACGGCAGTATCTGGTTTGGAGGAGCAGTGGACGATATAGGAGGGAGTGCCACAGATACCCGCACTGGGGGTGATCCAGTGAAGGCTGAGATACCACGAGGCAAGGTTTTGCCTCACTTACATGTGAGTATTAATTTTAAATTTACTCACAGGTGATATAGGTGGAGGCATATCATTTTTTTGGCATTACAGTCTGCACTCAGAGAGTGTTGTGCCTCTTTTCTTGTGTTTTTATATTTTTGTTAGCCTAGTTGGTGCCCTGATTATCTTTCAAGGAACATATTGTGGTATATTGAACCAAATATTTAGGAACCATTCGACTTGTCATACTTACAAAATGCTAAGAATATTAAAAGGGATAGTAATGTTTCATAATAAAAGCAGCTCTAGTTAATCTTCATAGTATTTGGGCCATGGAGAGTTATTTCAATACTGTCACAGTTGTAGTTCAAGAGTAATTCAATGATAAAGTATCCCCCTCCCGCCCCTTTTACTGATGTAACACTGCTCACCTCAGAGCAGCAAGACTGTCCAGATGGCTCACAGAGAGGAACAATCTTCAGTGAGTATAAGGAAAAACCTGTCAAGGGGGGCAGGGTTTTCCTTGTTCTCATAGGAAGAAGATTGTTCTTTGCTGCAACCTATCCAGTCAAGTGACCAGATTCCACATCTGAGGGGAGGTGGCTTACACTAGGTAAAAGGGGAGGGAGTGGGATACTTTATCATTCAACTACTCCTGAGTTATTTCAATACTGTCAGAGTTGTAGTTCAGGAGTAGTTGAATGATAAAGTATCCCCCTCCCTCCCCTTTTACCTAGTGTAAGCCACCTCCCCTCAGATGTGGAATCTGGTCACTTGACTGGATAGGTCGCAACAAAGAACAATCTTCTTACTGTGAGAACAAGGAAAACCCTGCCCCCCTTGACAGGTTTTTCCCTTATGATCACTGAAGATGTCCCTCTCTGTGAGCCATCCGGACAGTCTTGCTGCTCTGAGGTGAGCAGTGTTACATCAGTAAAAGGGGCGGGAGGGGGATACTTTATCATTCAATTTCTCTTGAACTACAACTCTGACAGTATTGAAATAACACTCTCCATGGCCCAAATACAATGAAGATTAATTGGAGCTGCTGTTTTTATGAAACATCACTATCCCTTTAACAGGACTAGAGGTGTGTGAAGCATTCAAAAAAAAATAAAATAAATAAATGCATTGCACCCACTCTGATTCTTAAAGGGATAGTAATACTTCATTTTAACTTTATTTTATTTTGTAGGCATTAAAAAAACATGAAGAATGATATAAGTCTTATCTCTGAAACCTTTATGGTTTAAGAGATATTCACAAACAAAGTATCCCCCCCTGTTCAACCAGATAAGAAGGGAGATGCCCAGGTAGACTGCAGAGAGGGACAATCTTCAATTAAGATAATGGAAAAAGCTGAAAAACTTTTCAAGGGGGGAAGGGCTTTCATTGTTTTCATACAAAGAAAATTGTCCCCTTCTGTTATCTGTACTGTCATACAACCAGACTCACATCTGAGAAGAGATGGCTTACACTAGGTAAAAGGGGCGGGGAGGGGAACTTTGCTTGTGAATATCTCATAAACCATAAAGGTTTGAGAGATAAGACTTATATCATTCTTCATGTTTTTCTAATGCCTACAAAATAAAATAAAGTTAAAACAAAGTGTTACTATCCCTTTAAAAGGGTTAGTCAAAGACAACAGTACTGGGGACTCTTACCAGGCCACAGAGATCCTTGGGTCCAAATAGTTGAGCTTGGAGGTTCCGAGAGCAATCTGCTTGTTCTCTTCTCTGTCTGTAGCTTGAACCTCCAACTTCATAAGCTGCTCCTCTATCCTTTGTACTGCCTTCTTTTTACTCTCCAACATCCTGCAGGGGACAGAGACAGCGGTCACTCCCGGGAACAAAGTTATACTAATGGCCGAAGTAGTGTTTAAAATGGAGAAGCTTTTCGGGATTTAAAGCCCAATACAATTCTATGGGGATTGCATCACACAGGACGGTGGTGACTGAATAGCAGGACCTTCAGTTTTAAAGTTTAGGTCTCTTTTTACAGGACCAAGGAGTGGGGTGCTCTCCTTTCTGAAATCCATCCTGCTTTCCACCCACCCCATCTGCTGGGGATCAACTCCCTTCCGTTTTAGGGCGTTACAGCAGTCTATGGAGGGCTACTGTCGGTGACAAGATTCATCCATAGGAAGAAAGTGTCTCACCGTAAAATGGCAGGCTATGGGAATCTTACAAAGTGTTTAATTTTGTTAAAGTTTATAATAATAATAATAATAATAATAATGTTTGAACGAAGCATAGTCTGGCAGCAGGTGTGTTTTACTAAGCAGCAAACTCCCAACACTGCTAGACTGACCGTAAAGATCTGAACATGTTACAGACAAAACCACCACAAGTGGAGGGGAAAAAAAACACAAAACAAAAAAAAAAAAAAAACAACAACAACTGTATTTAACCCTTTAAGTGCCAGAGGGGTGTGCAGCACATCGCAGACCCCTCTGGAACTGAAAGGGTTTGATACAACAGTGCAGTTTCAGGTCAGAAATGCTCCTCTTGATTTCATACACCCGCCCCTTTGTCTCTCTCTTTCCCCTCACTTTTTAGTCTTCTCGTCCCGTTTGACCTTGGCATCTGCTTTAGCGCTTTTCAACTCCCGCTTGGCATCCATCAGCTGATCTTTCTTGGCATCTATCTAAAAACCAAAGAAGGAATGAGACAGTGAGGGTCAGAATAGTCCTCATTCTGAATTACGTTTACTTTCTGTCAACTGCTTTAACCAAACCAAAAGATTACAGAAAAGACCTCTTAAAGGGACAGTAACGTCCCATAAAAAAAATGTTACGGATTTATAGAGCCTTACAAAATAAGCAGAATGGTGCAACCCCTCTCTCTCAAACCACTATGGTTAGAGAGATATAGGGATTCAAAGTACCTCCCCTTCTCCTGATGTCATCTGTAAAGCTGACAGCAGGAGAATAGAGTCGTAGGACTCGAGGAGGCTCTGCAGCAGAGCCGAGATCACGTTATCTATAAAGTATTAATTCATTGGAAAGATCTACAAAGTGTGCCCGGTTAGCAAGCACACTTTGTAGACATTTCCAACGAATGAATTCTTTATAGCTAATGCGATCTCTGCTCTGCCGCAGAGCCGCCTGCTGGTCTCAGGACAGGAATCTCCTGCTGTCAGCTAGACGCCGACGTCAGTAGAAAGACACAGCGAACTTTCAGTGCAAATATCTCTCAAACCATAGCAGTTTGAGAGATGGTGTTTCCACCATTCTGCTTATTTTCTAAGGCTCTATAAAACATTTTTTATGGGACATTACGGTCCCTTTAAAATGCACAAACCTTAGGGAAGTCTACACACCTTTTGAAAAGGTCAATGCTTCATTCACATGGACATCTGTGTTGCAAGAAATTGCAGAAATACAAGGGTGCAATTGAAAATGAAAGTAAAAAGAAGCATCAAGTCACTCATTTCAATTACCCCATAGAAAGGAGATCATTCACTCAAATCTTGTATAAAGCCAAGGTCAAGCAATTCTGGGACAAACCAACTACATAATAGGGGACACCACATTACCAGAACTCCCAAGTGATTTAAATAATAGGATTTTAGTCTTACCTGTTAAATCCTTTTCTCTTGGTCCATACAGGTTACTGGTAACATTGGGTAGGCAATCAGCCCCTTTAATAGGCAGGAACAATTCTGAGAAGTGACTGCTGGGTGGAGCCTACCTCCTCTCCTTAGCTTGCAGCTACCAAACCCCAACCAGTAAGATTTGCAGATTAACTTTTGACAAGGTAGTAAGAAGGTAAAGGAAGACTCCTGCGAGACCAATAACCAGTATGGACCAAGAGAAAAGGATTTAACAGGCAAGAGTAAAATCCTATTTTCTCTGTCGTCCAATACAGGTTACTGGTAACTTTGGGATGTCCAACCATTAAGTTCCCCAGGGCGGGAAGAAAGGCAAGGACCAGGCTCAGGCCCCCAAAAGTCACCAGAGCACCAATGAACCTACAGATCATAAATAGCTCAACACTAACTGCAAAGTGTCAACGGACACTGAACAGGGGTAACACAAACCCCATGAGCTGTAATACAGCACACTGAACTAGAGCCAGCAGGGCTCAAAAGTGAAAAAGAGTACCGACACACTAAAAAGATCCTAGACAGGCAAGGCTGCCTCCAGTATCTCCCCCCCAAAACTGGCATCAGCCGATGCCAGGACACCCACACGGTAGTGTTTAGAAAAGGTTTGCAAAGATGACCAAGTGGCCGCCTTGCACAACTGATCAGCTGAGGCCTGGTTCTTGTAGGCCTAAGAAGCCCCAATAAGATCTGCCCAACGAGAGCAGAATGTTGGAACCTTCCTGTTGTGTCTGGTTGCCATCAGATCTATGCATGGAAGACCCCGCCACCGGATGAGGCGGCTGAACACCTCTGGCTGCAGCTCCCACTCCCTGCTGTCCCACTGTGTGTTGACTGAGGAATTCTGCCAGAACGTTGTCTACGCCAGGAATGTGAACTGTGGAAATGACAGGGACATGCTCCTCTGCCCAAGACAAAATAGCCATGACCTCTAGCCAAGCTATGAGACTTCTTGTGCTGCCTTGTTTGTTGTTGTAGACTACCGCTGTGGCGTTGTCTGACTGCACCCTTACTGGGCAAACTGCCAGTTGTGTCCAGTGATGTAGGGCATGAAATATATTGCCCGAAGCTCCATGACATTGATGGGAAGGAGAGATTCCTCCCGAGACCACTTGCCCTGAACACTCAGGTGCCCCAACACCGTTCCCCACCCAGAGAGGCTGGTACCCATAGTCACCGTGGTCCAGAAGGCTACCAGGAAGGGTCGACCTTTCAGGATATTGTTCAGGTTGAGCCACCACGAGAGACTCTGCTCCACTTGAAGAGGGAGAGACATGGATCTTTCCAGGAGATCTGGACGGCCCTTGCAGGCCAGGATCAGAAACCTCTGAAGTTCTCTGGTGTGAGCCATGGCAAATGGAACTGCTTCTATGGATGGAAATGAACTTCCCCACCAAGGATGACAACTTCTTGGCTGGAACAAGATCCTGAGACAGGACATACCTTTAGTGGTATCTGATGAGCCACTTTGTCAGAAACATCATCCTCCACTGAGTGTCAAAGAGGAGACCCAGAAAGACCATCTTCTGAGAACGAACAAGGTCTCACTTGTCCAAGTTGATGATCCACCCATGATGGGAGAGAACATGAATGCAGTCCGGCAACTGCTGGTGAAGTAGTCCTTCAGAAGGAGGTTGTCCATACATGGAGTCACCCTGATGCCGTTCTGATGTAGGATGGATATTAAAGCTCCTAGGACTCTGTTGAAGACTTGAGGAGCCGTGGTCAGGCCAAAGGGGAGGGAAGAGAACTGGAAGTGCCCTCAGTCAAAGGCAAAGCTGAGATACTGCCGATTCTCTGGCTGAATGGTGATGTGCAGATAGGCATCCTGAAGATCCAGAGGCCAGAAACTCCCCAGGACACATGGCCGCTATCACTGTGCGCAGAGACTCCTGGCAGTATTGGGACCTAACCACAAAGGAGTTGAGATCCTTCAGATCCAAAATGGGGTGACAGCCTTCTTGGAAGCCACAAAGAGGTTGGAATATAATCCCAAACCCCTCTCCTGAGAGGGAACTGGCTCCAGGACCACCTTGTCCAGAAGGTCCTGTATAGCTTCCTCGAAAAGGTGTCTTTTCTGCTCCCAAGGGAGAACGAGAAACAAAAGGTCCTTAGAGGAGGAAGAGATGTGAAGGGAATCCTGTATCCCGAGGCCACCACTTGTAAAACCCATAGGTCCGCCACAGAGGCCTGCCAAGCTGAAAGGTAGTAGCGTAAGCTGCCACCTGCGGGTGGGGACCCAGGTTCGGCGAGTCATGCAGAAGGTGGTTTGGGATTCGTGAAGGACTTGAATTTCCATTGCTGCTTAGGCTTTGATGAGGAGCACTGAGCCTGAGGGACAGTCTGGGTCGTTTGGTGCGAGTCTGCCTGAAAGGAACGAAAAAGCAGATTCCTTTTAACAGGTGCCTTCTTCCTCAGGACCACTGGCAGGTGAGAACTTTTCCCTCCAGTGGCCTCGTTAATGAGATCCTTGAGTTCAGGCCCGAACAGGTAAGAACCCTGAAAAGGCAGAGACAGCAGAGCCTTCTTAGAGGCCATGTCAGCAGACCAAATCTTAAGCCAAAGAGCCCTTCTGGCTACCACACGCACAGCATCAAACAGGGCAGCAGAGACATAATGCGGAGCCTCGGCAATGTTAGAGAGAAGACGCAACATGTCAGAAGTAGGGGGGCTCCCTGACCGACAGCAGAATTGAGCTGTTCAGTCCAAAACAGTCACAGCCCTATTAACCCATGCAGCTGCAATGGTAGGGCAAAGAGCATAGCAAGCTGTCACAAAAATAGTCTTGAGAAGTCTCAAGCTTCTTGTCAGTCCAGTCTTTAAGAGCAGAGGAGTCAGCCACTAGCAAGGCAGTTGACTTAGAAAGCCTGGAAACAGAGGCATCCACTTTAGGGGGATGAACCCACTGAGTAAGGGCCATTTCAGAAAATGGATAAAGTTTAGCAAACTTTTTTAGACACAGATGGTTTCTTGTCTGGAAATTTCCACCGACACTAAGCAGTCAAGGGTGGGATTAGGTGGAAAGCAGGCATGGGGCCTAACAGGCTCCTGAAAATCATCAGAGGGGTCAGAAGACTCCTCCTGCACCAAGGGAATGTTCAGGGTGGACAACACAGCTCCGATCAGGCCCTCAGCTGAGGGAATTGGGTCCGCCTCGAATGGGTCCCCAAAAAACATATGAAGGAATAGCTGAACAGTCAGAGTACACCAATAATTCCTCCTCAGAGGAGGAGGATTCAGACACATCAGGTAAACCCAGTGGTTTAGGCAGGGAAGATCTGATAGGGGAAGGGGTCTGCAACGAATTGAAGACCCCCTGTAAGGTGGATGGAAGGAGTTGTAAGGTGGACCGGAGGTTCCTTGTAGTTGCCTTAAACTCTTGCATCCATATTGGCTCTAGTGCAAGGCTGGAGGCCCCAGCAGGTGATTCAGGGGCAGAGAGCAATGGCGGACACAGACACCCCAGTATCCTTAGTCTTAGGTTTAGCCTCAAGGTTTAACGGAGTAGACATGCTCAGAGTCAAAACGGTCAAAGTATCAGTACACCCACAATAAAGCGTGTATGATAATTAATGCACCCCAGAAACAATAAATTAAGACTTATCTGGTAGGCAAAGGGTTAAGCTGCGGAGAAGAGAAGGAGAGTCCAAGCCCTGAGTAGGATACTCGATCTGCGAAATACACAAAATGGTTGCAGCGACAGGAGCCAATCGAAAACAAGTGGAGTGGTTGCAGAGATATGTCCCAAACTGTAAAGTCCCGTAGAAGTGAATGTAACAATGGTGTCTATGCGGCAAACGTGCAACTTGAGGGTGCGGAACAAAGTTAGCGAGGTGAATACCAAACGTAAAACCACTCAAACACCGAACCCAACAGGGCAAGTGCCCAACCCCCCACCCCAAAGGTGCTAAACAGCAGAAAAAGGGTTAAGTTACCACAGAAACTTGCTCCAAACACTCCACAGACATACAGATAAACCCAATGAGTGCATGAGTATGTAACAGGAACTCCAAGTGAGACCCCTGTACGGAAGGGAAGCATGGGACATGTGGACCTCAGCAAAGGGTGCTCACCTTTTTCAGCAGGTCTTCTGTCTTCACATTACCATATATCAAGAAGTAGCCTCGGTGGGCAACTCCTGGGGAAAGAACCTGCAGCCAAGATTTCCCCCCCCAGGGCTTAGGTCCACAAAAGCGCCTGGTAAACTAAGCTATCCACATTTGGGTGATGGGAATTGTCAGTGATGGTAACCCGCCTAATGGTGGTATTCCAACAGAAAAATAATAAAAAGCTAAAACTATAGCAGAACTGTTCTCTTGCTTGTGTTTTGACCAAGGAACAAATCTCACTGGTTGAGGATTGGCTAGCTGCAAGCTAAGGAGAGGAGGTAGGCTCCACCCAGCAGTCACTTCACAGAATTGTTCCTGCCTATTAAAGCGGCTGATCGCCTACCCAAAGTTACCAGTAACCTGTATTGGATGACAGAGAAGTACATTTAACTTCAAATGCTATAGACTTCAACAATTTGTGGATCAAGGCAGTAATCTCATTTTCAAGGTGTTAAAAAAACGCTTAATCAATGGCAGTTTGTTTTTGCTCATCGTTGTCTTTTATACACAAGGCCCAGTTATCTCGCTTTTCTATATAAGCTAGGCCCAAGACCTAATCTCCTATTCCAGGAAAAGACACCCCTTTGAGTCACCTTCGTCTGTAGGTTCATCATGGATTTTTCAAATGTTTTTGGTGGGGCGCGCTGATGGTTACACAGGATAGCGACTGCTCTGTTGGCACGGTTGTAGGACAGGATCTTCGCCGGGATGTTGTCATCAGCTGAAAGGAACAAATCAAACATTGTGAACAGACTGAATCAAGTGAAATAGGTTAGCCATCTTAACACCAGGTGGTCTAAAAATCTAGTTTTGCATATTATGCTCTAAGGGAGCAGAAATTCCTGCCTTTTCTACAGCTCACATTGGTTGTCCAAAATTATTTTTACATGGGCTGAACACAGCAGACACCAATCCTAATTAAACTGACTTTAGCTCATTTCTCAAAACAAACATTAAATGAATGTTCTTTGAACAGGGCAATTTTCAGGTGCTTTAAAAAGAAAGTTTAGAATTAGATTTTAGGCGTGACATATGAATATTTACGTATGCAAGCTGTGACATTTAACCCCTATCCGATGCACGGCTGCCCAAATGGTGTGCAGTAGCATGGGGAGTCACGAAATCTATGGCTGTCCTTAAGAGGTAAAGTTATATCAACCCATTTCATTTTTTGGCGTTTGTGTTCTAGTGACATTGCAACACAAATTCTGGACTAATGAATAATGACAACCCCCCCACCCTTCACTACAAGCCAAGTAAGCAAAGAACAAGTGGATGCAGTCTTACAATTAGTGAGTTCTTTAAGCTGTTGCTGTAGTGTGATGGAGGCGTTGTATGTCCTGAATACTTTAGCCGTCAGTCCCTCCATCAGATCCTGCAGGTGCTTGTTTAAAATGCTTGTCTGGAGGGAGGGACAACAAAATACAATTGAAACCAAATGCCAACAAGCCTTACAGCTCAGACACCCTTAGTCGCCAACCAAGCAAAGAAATAAAATTAATAGTAACAGCCATTTGAAGTCTGTTGCTCTCTGCCAAACCACATGCTTGTATAAGCATTTCCTGGGAATACAGCACAGATCTGCTGGGGAAGCAGAGGTGCTCGTTCTGCTTGATCTAGAAACTACAAGTTGACAGTTGTCCTGTGAATGCTATATGTTTAACCCCTTAACGACATGTGACATACTATGACCGTCACGGTCCTTGAAATACTCAAGGACCGATGACTGTCATAGTACGTCACGTACTTTTTACGTACAGAGCTCTACCGGGAGCGCTGTAAGTAAAAATAGGGCCTGAAATTGACCGCTCCAAGATAGGAGCGATCTCTCTCAGGCCCCATAGTGACGCGCCAATACACGCAACAGGTCACGTGTACCGGCGCGTCCAAGTGGTCCTATGCGGTCCTTATGGGACGGAAACGTCCCAGGACCGCCGGTCGTTAAGGGGTTAAAGGGATAGTAATACTTCGTTTTATCTTTATTTTATTTTGTAGGCATTAAAAAAACATGAAGAATATAAGTCTTATATCTCAAACCTTTATGGTTTAAGAGATATTCACAAGCAAAGTTTCCCCTCCCACCCCTTTTACCTAGTGTAAGCCATCTCTTCTCAGATGTGGAATCTGGTTGTAAGACCAGACAGATAACAGCAGGGGACAATCTTCTTCCTATGAGAACAATGAAAGCCCTGCCTCCCTTGACAAGCTTTTCAGGTTTTCCCTTATCTTAATTGAAGATTGTCCCTCTCTGCAGTCTACCTGGGCACCTCCCTTCTGATCTGGCTGAGCAGTGTTACATCAGTAAAAGGGGAGGGAGGGGGATACTTTGTCATTGAATTACTCCTGAACTACAACTCTGACAGAATTGAAATAACACTCTCCAAAGTCCAAATACTATAATGATTAATTAGAGCTGCTTTTATTATGAAACATTATTATCCCTTTAAATATGTAAGCATCAACCCTTTGGGAGGACCAGACAGGTGTGCAATCCATTGCTCAACCTCATCCTAGTTACAAATGTGTTAATGTCCAGGTTCACATATAAAAAGGGACATTGTAGCAACATCATACACTGGTTACAGGAAGCCAGAAACAAGTGGTCTGGTGAAGGAGACATCATGATTGCCATAGCCACAGTTTCACAAGACAACTTTTGAACAAACCATCCCCCCGCAACTGAAGTGACCTTTAATTTCTCATCAGCAAAAGCTCTTCAAAACATACAGTATCCCCATTTTAACCTCTTAAGGGATTAAAAGGGTGTGCAACCAAATGTGGATAAAAGCCACTTACGTTGAGTCTGTCAAACAGGTCATCGTCAGGCTGTTTGTTTTCCATGAAGAGCTGTAGATTCTTGAAGACCTGAGAAAGGAAGATACAGTGTGTAATGCTTGTGAACAAAGCTAGAATCCACCTTCTGTTGAACCATATGGATGCAGAAGTCTCAAATGCATTGCAAAAGCAACACGTTGAGACCTAGCATTCAAGGAGTTATATGGTTCGGATAAAGAACCACAGACTCAAGTATGAAGGGCAGCTATAAACGTTTACATGTAGCGTTGGTTATATGTACATACCCTCTTCTCCACAGGCACTTTGTTGTAGTAGCGGATGGAATCTTTACCGGGGAAATCAAACTCCACCACAAACTCCTGGCCATCCAACTCCGGGTGAAGATTGATGTGTTCCACTCGCAAAGAGCAACAACCCACTGTATCTGCAGTCTCACCCTCCTCCTTCTCGTTACCGGCTCTCAGAGCGAGCTAGAACAAAAACAGAAGTCCGTTTCACTTGCGTGTTAAAAATAAAAATTCCTAGAGAAGTTTCTCTGGCAATGAAGGCTAGAGTTTCTAAAATACATGACTATTCTTCCAAGATATCTCGTAGAAAGACACAAAGGGCAGTTTGCAGGAGAAGCACGATGTGGTTTAACTCACTGAAAAAGGGTCTATGTATTGTTTTAGCCAAGATGTTGAATGACCTCCCTTATCTTTGCCTTTTAGACAATGGAACACTATGGCCAAATCAAGCAACAAGATGCAGTGTCCATCAGGGGACTTTACAGTTATAAAACTGCAGCCATCTAAGTACAGAATGCAGTTTAATCCTCTGGCGCTCAAAGATTCTCCAACTCCTCACCTTATCTATAAAGTAAAGAGCCACCGATCTCTGCCTGGACTTCATCTCTTTGGACTTCCAGTCTTCCCGGTAAGTGTTACGGATTTTGTCGACACACAATTTCAGCCTTCGGGCAGTCTCGTATTTCTGCCAGTCCTTCTCTCCCTGGAGGGACAGATGAGAACAAACCATGTAACTGTTAACCCTTTGAATGCCAGAGGAGTACACAACAAAAGCAATTGCACTCAAAGTGTTAATACAAAGATCTTCAAGATTGCCACAAACTAGACTAGGGGGTTAGGCAAGCTTTGGCCCTACAGATGTTACGTTCCAACACACTCCCATCATCCCCAACCAACTATTGGCTGGTTGGGGGTTGATGGGAATTGTAGTCCTCAGCACCAGTAGGACCAAAGTTTTACCACCTCTGCACAAGGCAAATTAAGCATTTCCTATGAGTGAGTTGTCAAATTTAAACTGTTTACGGTGGGACGTACACCCTTGTTATTTTAAAAACAGAAGGATTTATCTAGGTAGGTGTCATCCATACAGTGGTCAATATATCCATTTATTTGTGGTTGTGTCCGTAACCAAATGAGTGCACTTTAATTACCTAGAATATATGCAAGTCCCTGCAGAATCATGGGCGCAGCTGGCTTAATTCATAGAAAGTCCCCCTTTTTAGGATTACGACAAGGCTAGTTATAGAGACACCTGCACAAAAGGCTGGCTGGGGATGGTGAGTTGTATTCCAGTAAGAGGAACCACAACTCTCAGCATCTTAAAAAGGGATAGTAATGTTTCGCAATACAGAAGCTCCAATTAATCTTCATAGTATTTGGGCCATGGAGAGTTATTTTAATACTGTCAGAGTTATAGTTCAAAAGTAATTGAATGAAAGTATCCTCCTCCTGCCCCTTTTACCAAGATGTGGAATCTGGTCACTTGTTCAGACAGATCATAGCAAGGGACAATCTTCTTACAGGGAGCACAAGGAAAGCACTGACCCCCCCCCCCCCCAACAGATTCTTTTCCTTATGCTTAAGATTGTCCCTCTCTGCAATCCATCCAGACATTCTTGCTGCTCTGAGGTGAGCAGTGTTACATCAATAGAAGGGGCAGGAGGGGAAGATCATTCAATGACTCTTGAACTACAACTCCATGGCCTAAATAAGAGGATTTTAGTGTTACCTGTTAAATCCTTTTGTCTTACTCCATACAGGTTACTGGTAACTTTGGGTAGGCGATCAGCCCCTTTAAGTAGGCAGGAACAATTCCGAGAAGTGACTGCTGGGTGGAGCCTACCTCCTCTCCTTAGCTTGCAGCTAGCCAATCCCCATCCAGTAAGATTTGAAAACTAACTATTGGCTAGGTAGTAAGATGGGAAAGGAAGACTCCTGTGAGCATGAACCCAAAAAGGACCCCCCACGTTCTGCCACAGGAGAGCTAAGCATGGTCCCTTGACAGGGTGGGAGACCAGTAACCTGTATGGACTAAGAAAAGGATTAAACAGGTAGGACTAAAATCCTGTTCTCTGCTGTCCAATACAGGTTACTGGTAACTTTGGGATGTCCAACCATTGAGTTACCAGTAATCTGTATTGGACGCCAGAGAAGTTAAGATTAATCGGAGCTGCTTTTATTGTGAAATACTACTATACCGTTAAGGCCAAGTAACTGAAATTTTTTTGTCAAAAATATGGACAATAAAAGCCCCTCTCCTTCCCGCACGCAATCTAAAATTTCCCTTTCCAACCCATCAAAAAAAAGAGCCCAATATAGTGGTTCAAAGACCAATTATAAATGTTAACCAGTGACAAAAAGATACTATTCCTCAAGGCAACAAAGAAAGGGGAAAAAAAACAAAAACAAAACAAACTCTGGTGGTCCTTAACAGCCGCCCGCGCTCCAGATCGGGCAGACGTGAAGGGGTTAGCGAGATTAGTTTACACCAGTGGTGTGAAATTTAGAGGAATAATCATGCAAAACCTTTCAAAGTGGAAGCTCCCACTGAAGGCGCAGCTTGGAAAGGAGAGAGTGGCAAATTTTACACATAAAAAGCGATAGCACGAGGGGGAATATTAAAAAACAAACAAACAAAAAAAAAAACCTTCTAATAAGAGTTTACGTTGATAGGTCTACATTTAATTACAGTTTCCTAGTTCTGTTACCTTGATACGGGAGCTGGGGTTCAGCATTATGTATTTGATGGATCCCTGGATGTTTTCCGTCCAGGATACCAGCCACGTGACCTTGTTGTCATGCCGGACCTCCTTCCATTTGTGACCAGCTGGAGCAACAGGGATTTTTGAGTCTCTACAACAGACAAGAATCATGGATACAATAAGAGATGAAGATCTTTAGGTGGACATGTTATATTTTAGTCCTGTTGCAGGTATCAATTTAAACCTCTGCCCACATTCTCAGCTGGCTATAGCCTATTAGTTTTCACTTGAAGTAGGGAATAATTAACTGGGAGTAATAATAATTATTCAGTCTATTCATGGCCCATACTTGCTGCAGTTGATGATGATGTCTTCAGGCATGATCCTCCTCTTCAACTTCCCCATCTTAGGGTGATTTCCTCTGCCCCTAAACAAGCCAGGAGGCTCAATGCGGAAGTTGGCGATCCTTTCCTTGTGATTGTCCATGACGCAAAAGCCATATTCCTGCAGCAACCGCTCATTCTCCTCTTTGATTTTCTGATGGAAGAAACAGGAAAAAGAGAACACACTCAGGGCTGTGGAAAAATTCTAAAGCAAAGTCAACCACCTTAGGGGACAATGAAAAATTCAGTTATTTGAATGGGCTTCTAACCCCTTGAATAGGTTAACCCTTTGAGTGGCAGAGGGGTATGCAACGCATTGCATACCTCTGACACTCAAAGGTTTAAAAGCCCAGTTCAATTTTAATGAAGACTTGGGGATTTTTTTTTTATTTGTTCCCTATGGGGTAGTTGGCTTGCTCCATTAAATACAGTCCTTGGCCAACTCCGTACCAAGAGAAGACACTAGATGTGACCTAGTCACCTTAACAGTTACCCCATTTAGGTCACACAATTTGTCCCTTTTACTTTATAGTCCAATCTCAGGACAATATAGGGTCAGGTTTAGTAGCCTATTTATGCAGCAGTTTTGATTTGGATCTTCATCAGCAAATCTGAATCTACTGAATAGTGACTTGTTAAATTGCTATGGAAAAAATGCGAACAGCCCTTAAAGGGATTGTATTGGTTCTTTTAAACAAAGGTTTAATACTGTAGACATTAAAAATATTAATACAATGAGAAATATGTCTCTCCTCTCAACCTTGTATAGTTTGAGAGATTTAAGCATCTAAATTCCCCCCCCCCTTCGGTCCCTCTTAGACGTCAGCGGTCTAGTGGACAGAAGCAGATCCTGGTACCGGGACCATCCTGCGGCTCTTCAGCAGAGCTGAAAGTTTTACAGAAAAATACTTAATTGGAACGGTCTACAAAGTGTGCCTGGTTTGCAAGTACACTTTGTAGACTGTTCCAATTAACTATTTCTTCCTATATAAAGCTATTTTGACTCTGCTGAAGAGCCGCCGGCCAATCCCAGGATCTCAGCTCTCTGAGAGGATGTCTATGAAAGGGGCAGGAGGGGGGTTTGAGAGATGGGACATACCTAATTTTTAATAATTTTTAATGTCTACAATATTAAAAATTTGTTTAGAATTAGCAATACTATCCCTTTAAAAGGAATACTAAACCTTTATTAAATAATGTAGGACACAAGTGTAATACCACAGCTGAGAGAAACTCTGATCCAGTGTAATTACATTCAAATTGTAGCTTTGTTATATTAACACGTCAGAAGTTCATCTACAGTTCACTTGATGTCACGACAATTCTATTGCATTCTATGGCAGATGGGAGCCAGTGGCTACACTTTGTGCAGAATGTAACTCTAAGATATCTTATCAATTTATGACAGTTTAAAAGGACTAACAGGAATATAAGCAATACAGGATTGCCCTTTTATTCAGTAGGAAACATCCTAAAACATAGGTGTTTGCCATTGAAAAAAAAAAAAAATAATCCTATAATATAAAAGGCCACATGCATGTCCGATTGAGTCATGCACAGTAGAGACTGCCTGTACACAGGCCAGAGTCTAATGCAGTCATGAGCAGTAGACCCTGCTGAACGCACAGAATGCTGGGAGGTGTAGTGCTGCGGTAGTTATGCACTTTAGCCCGTGTACACTGGCTTTTATACTAGTTTAGTAATAAAAACACACCCTCTGGGTCTCCAAGGGCTTAAAGGGATAGTAATACTTAATTTTATCTTTATTTTGTAGGCATTAAAAAAAAACAAAGAATGATACAAGTCTTATCTGTCAAACCTTTATGGTTTGAGAGATATTCACAAGCAAAGTTTCCCCTCCCGCCCCTTTTACCTAGTGTAAGCCATCTCTTCTCAGATGTGGAATCCAGTCCATAGACCAGACAGATAACAGCAGGGGACAATCTTCTTCCTATGAGAACAATAAAAGCCCTGCCCCCCCTTGACAAGTCTTTCATCTTTTTCCCTTATCTTAATTAAAGATTGTCCCTCTCTGCAGTCTACCTGGGCACATCCCTTCTGATCTGGCTGAACAGTGTTACATCAGTAAAAGGGGCAGGAGGGGGATACTTTGTCACTGAATTACTCCTGAACTACAACTCTCACAGAATTGAAATAACACTCTCCAAAGTCCAAATACTATGAGGATTAATTAGAGCTGCTTTTTATTATGAAACATTACTATCCCTTTAAATAATGGGTTGCAAGTACCAGTTTTTCTTCTTTAGTCATTTGTTTCCTGGCCTCAGACTGTGCTTTGAAGTACTGGCCCATCTCGTTAAAGTCGCACTTGCTCAGGTTGGTGATCAGGTTTCGCTCATCGGCATTCATCTCCTGGAAGAAGACAGATGTTGGAGAGGCGTTATGGGGTTAGAACGCACAGTGAAACCCAGCAAGACAGGACAGAACCTCCCCTCGTGCAGACCTTTTTCCAGTCTTTAAAGAAGTTTTTTCGGAAGATGTCCTTTGTAGTGTACTCGTGATCTAACATTTTTGCAAAGAACGTGGCCACCTCTTCTGCTTTTGGGCTGAGCTTTACAAGTTTACCTGAGAAACATAGAAATGGGTCAGTTACAGGTGTTTTGGTTCCCTGAAGAGCTCTGCCCAAGCCGATATTTATATCCAGGTTGCAACATTGTGCCGATCTCCCCAGTAGGAATGTTGCAGAGGAAAAGGCGATAAGCACAGGGAACCTGATGCAATAAGAATTAGTAAAGAAATCCTGGAGCAAACCAACTGCACCATAGGGGGCAAATAGCACCACTTATCTCCAAGGGAAATGGAGTATTAACCCCTTAAAAGGGCCAATGCGGTACCAGGGCAGCCACGGTTGCCCTGCACTTAAGGACCAGTGATGGCCCTGGCAGGTCATCTAACTCGGGGGTCCCCGGGAGGATACAAGCCGCTCAGGGATCCCTGAATCTAAATTTAAAAAGTCCCGTTGTCCTTAACTGCCAGCTGCAGTCATCAAGGGGGTTAATCCTTTGAATGCTTTAGGTTTCCAAAACAACTCATTGGAAGTCTTGCATGTATCCAAGGGTTTAAAAGCCGCTCATCCCCCCCCCCAATATTTAAGTCAAATGGAAGTCTGTTCCATAAAGAGCAAGACTGTTTGCCCCAGAGTTTCTCAGTTACTCTATACTACACAATTACCACTGAGATCAGCCCACACATAGTTACAGGCTGCTGGCAACAAGATTCTGGGCATTAAACATTAAAACCAGGGACAGAGCAAGGAGTTAGAGATTTCTAGAATTTGAGGGGTTAACTGCCCCACTGAGACAACATGCCTTTTGACGTTACATATTATTCTCTTGCAGAATAAGTAAAGTCAAACTGCTTATAATTTTTTTTTTTTTTTTTTTTTTTTTTTTTTTTTTTTATTACCCCCCACCCCATATCTAAACATGCACATGGCCCAGACATTGTGCTGCCTGGAAAGGTTTCTAGGCAGCTTTCTCTGTGGGAATGTGAAAGCAGATACAATTGTGCAGTCTCTCTGCAACACGGATTGGTTTGCAGACTATAGAGGCAGTTTTTTTACATTGCTGTATCTTCTGCCTTGACAGACAGAAATGGAAAGCTCTCCAAAAACAAGTCTAATGAGCTCCTGTCAGGGACATATATGTGTAATAAAAATAAAGAAAAATTATATGAAACTTGAACACATTATGTACTTGCAGAATATGTAATGTCAAGAGGGTGCAACTTATTTTAAAAATCAGCAGCAATTTGGGGAATAATCGGCGCAACTGGTTTGCCCTAGAATCGTTCCCCTTTACGACTTGGATCTGTAGTCAGGAAACCAATTCAGGATGAAGTGCAAGGACTTTACAGAGTAAGTGGAGGAGAGCAACTTACCATCATAGTAAAATTTCACATTGTCAGGGAGAGGCTCGTATGGGGGAGCAAACACTGGACCCTTATGTTCCAGGAACTTCCACTTGATGCCATCGGCGTGCCGCTCCTCCTCCCACCTGTAGAAAGGATAGAGGGGAGATAGGACAATCCAGTTCGATGCCAGAGATCACTCCAATACACTGGGGTTATAACGCACAAAGGCATGATAAAGAGGTGATAAAGCAGAGAGGACTTCTCCGGTTCCTAGGTTATTCTATTGTACATGTCGCAGAAGTTGGTGAAATCTTAGTGCATTGGCTCCACAAAATATAGGAACGTGAGAAGGGATATCACTGGAGAAGTCATCTTCGCTTTATCACGTCTTTTTGTGCATAAACCATATTGCTTTCTAGAGGTCTCAAGCATCTAAGGATTTTAAGGTGGACCTGTCACCTTGAATGTTCTTTACATATTTGAAAAAGTCATTCAAAACAGCCTATGTCACGTTAACCAGAATTCCAGCAGATGAGAGTTTAGGAGATATTCAGTTATTTCTGGCAAAAGTGAAATTGAAAATCCCCAGGTACAGCAAAGAGCGTCATTAGCATATGAAACATCACTGGTACTGCAATTAGCATACATGACACATAAGCAGTTTTTAAATGCAGTTCTCAGGTATGCAAGCTTTAAGGTGAAAAGTTCCAACTTAAAGTCACCGCCACAAAAACCAAGGAAAATCATTTTACCATTTCCACTTCTCCTCTTCCTCCTTTTTGACCTTCTTCTTCTTCACCTCTCCCACATGCCCTTTGTCTTTGCTCTTGTTCTTGTTCTTCTTCGGTTTGACATCCTAAGAGAGCACAGATCTTGGGTTATACTTCGTTCACAACGGTGACATCAATGCTGAGCTAATCTCAAGTCAATTGAACACACTGGGGACCAGTGTGGCCATGCACACTGGTGGTTGCCGCCACGTATGATGCAGTCTGCTGCAATTTTCCTGCGGCAGTCGTACGGGTTTTTTTTTTTTTTTTTTTTTTAAATAAACAAAAAGTAAATCTGCAATGTGGCCTATGGGATGCAGACTTTCACACGGGCAATGCAAAGCGCATTACAACATTCAGTGAGTGACTCATCCATATGGGCATGTAATGCCTCTGCCACAACAGTTGAGCTCAAGGCAAACCAGAGCAATCACTGGCAAGCCAACTATGCTTCAATACTGAAGAAATCTCTAGTGTGAAAGAAGCCATACAAGGGGCTGTGTGTCCATGTGCAAGCTCGTGAGTAGGTAACCTGCTTGGTGTCTTACCTCTTCCTCCTGCTTTCGCTTTTTTGGTTTAACATCTTCAGTTTTAATTTTCTTGGGCTTGTAATCCATGCTGAGAGAAATAGGAAAGAAGTTAATTTAGAAAAGGCAGTTGTAAGTATGTTACAAAGTTAAACCTATAACGATAGCTACGGACATCGAACAGCTCGGCACTGCTGGCTCCTGGTACAGACTGTAATGGTACAGACAGACAGCACTACATCGCTATGGCAAGGGAAGAGGGTCGTCCCTCTCAGTCACTTCTGTTCAACACAGCTGCTGTAATCCCAGACAGCCTGCCCCCCCCTCCTTTAGTGGGCATCTCATTTGTTGAATGTGTTAGAGGGTTAAAACGAACAGTAGGAGGCAACCAGTGCATTTACCAGACCCAGAGAAATTTAAAGACGTGTGAATATATCAAAGTCTAAGGGTCTAATCATAAGGGAACAGTGGGACAATTACTGGACAATCCAAATTGCAATACTGAGGACAAATAATTAAAATGGGGCTTTTAAACCATTGAACACTATAGGTCTCCAAGGCACTGCTTCCCCAGCATCAGCCCTTCAAGGAGAATCAATTCAATGAACTACAGAGGAACGATTATGGGGCAAACCAAACACCATAGGAGAGAAGAGGATTTTATTCTTACCTGTTAAATCCTTTTCTCTTAGTCCATACAGGTTACTGGTAACTCTGGGTAGGCGATCTGCCCCTTTAAATAGGCAGGAACAATTCTAGAGATGTATGCAGGGGGTAGCACCTACCTTCCCTCCTTGGCTGCAGCTAACCAATCAGCTCCAGAAAGATTTGAGCCACTAGCTATTGACTAGATAGAAAGGAAAGAAGACTCCTGTGAGCATGACCCCAAAGGACCCACACGGTCTTCCTGCCCTGGGACCCTCAGGAATGACGAACAGCGCGGCGCCAGACTGCCTGATAGATTCAGTGCGACGTACATAAAACTTGATACAATCCACCACATCTAACAAGTGGAGAGCCCTCTCCTTGTCAGAGTTGAGGTCAGGGCAGAAAGATGGCACCACAATCTCCTGATTGATGTAGAACTCCGAATCAACCTTTGTGAGAAACTCCTGAGAGGTGCGAAGAATCGCCTTGTCCTTGTGAAACATCAAATAGGGTTGTTTACAGGACAAAGCATGTAACTCTGCAACACAACAGATACAATCGCCAGGAGAAAAGCCATTTTCCACATCAACAGGCATAGAGGAATAGTAGCCAAAGACTCAAATGAAGGGTGCTGAAGAACGTCCAAAACAAAGTTAAGATCCCATGGAGTAGCAGGAATCTTGAAGGTAGGACAAGTATGAGCAACACCCGGTTAGAAAACCTTGACATCAAGAAGGATGGCAATGCACCTCTGAAAACAGAGCAGACCTCTGAACTTTAAGGGAACTCAAACTGAGGCCCTTATCCACACAGTCCTGCAAAAAAAAAAAGCCAGGATCGTAGGCAGATCCTTATCAGTACATCAAGATAGGAAGGTCAGCCAGAAACGATGGTAGATCTTGGAAGAAACAGGTTTGCGGGCACTGAGCATAGTAGCTACCACACCAGAAAGAATCCCTTTCTTCCTCAATATTGATGATTCAGCTTCCAAGCCGTCAAGCCTAGACAATGAACGTCCTCCTTCCACCTGTACAAGATCAGGACGGCAAGGGAGCCAGAATGGCTCCGCCACGGACAGATCCAGAAGCTCCAGAAACCAAGCCTGGCAAGACCAGTACGATGCAGTCAATATGACTGGACAACGCTCCAGTAGTAATTTCCATAACACCCTGTGAAACATGGGGAGGGGAGGAAAGATGTAGGCCAGAAAGAATAACCAAGGAATGGACATTGCATCCACTCCCAGAGCTAGAGGGTCCCTCCATCGAGAGCAGAACCTCAGAACCTTCCTGTTGTGTCTTGTCGCCATTAAGTCGATGTAAGGAAGACCCCATTTCTTAACAATGAGTGTTAACACCTCTGGGTGCAGCTCCCACTTTCCACCGTCCATTGTGTCGACTGAGGAAGTCTGCCATGACGTAGTCTACGCCAGGAATGTGCACTGCAGATATGGCAGGAACGTGTTCTTCTGCCCAGGACAAAATAGCCTTGATCTCTAACCAAGCGGCGAGACTTCATGTTCTGCCCTGCTTGTTGATGTAAGGCACAGCTGTGGCGTTGTCGGACTGTACAGTCTTCCAGCTGAGATGTCCAATGTCAAAGGGCATGAAATATCGCCTGAAGCACCAACATGTTCATGGGAAGGAGAGAAATTCTTCCAGAGACCACCGATGCTGTGCACTCAGGCGACCCAGGACCGCTCCCCATCCAGAGAGGCTGGCATCCGTCGTCACAGTGGTCCAGAAGGAAACTGGAAAGAACTTGCCCTTCATCAGATTGGAGAGGTTGAGTCACCATGACAAACTGTTCCACATGAGGAGGAAGTGACACCGACATCTTCAGAAGGTCCGGCCGACCCCTGCACACCTGGATCACAAACCGCTGGCATTCCCTGGTGTAAGCCATGGCAAACTGTACCACTTCTCTGTGGTGGAGATGAATTTCCCCACAAGAGATGACAGCTTCTTGGCTGGAACTGGATCTTGATCCAGTATCGCAGAAACCCTGTGGGTGATCTGGTGAGCAAACTCGTCCGTGAGAATCACCATCATGTTCTTCTGGGTATCGAAGAGAAGCCAGGAAAATCAGACGCCGGGATGGGACAAAATCTGATTTGATGATCCACCCATGATCGGTGAAAGCATGAATGCATTGCTGAACCTGCTGATGAAGAAGTTCCGCAGAAGAGGCTTTCAGAATCATGTCGTCCATGTATGGAGCAACACTGATGCCATCTTGGTGGAGGACGGACAATAAAGCTCCCAGGACAGGGTTGAAGACCTGAGGAGCTGTCAGACAAAATGGAAGAGCTGGTAACTGAAAATGTCCCCAGTCGTAGGCAAACCGGAGGTACTGCCAGCTCTCTGATGAATGGCAATGTGAAAGTACACATCCTGAAGATCCAGATATGCAAGGAGTTCTCCCGAGGACATAGCAAACCACCATCCGTAGAGACTCCTGGTGATAATGTGTCCCGCTCAAAGAAACTGAGATCCTTAAAGTCCAAAATGGGATGACAACCACTGTCCTTCTTGGAGACCACGAAGAGGCTTGAGTAAAAACCCATACCTGTGTCCTGAACTTCCTTGTCTAGAAGAGCCTGAACAGTGCTGAACAGACAGCGTTTCTCTGCGCCCTGAGGTGCATGAGAAGGAAGAAAGCAAGGAAGAGACACAAAAGGGATCCTGTGCTCTTCCGTCACTACCTGCAAAACCCATGGGTCCGACACTGAATCCTTCCAAATGCGGTGATAGTGACGCAGACAACCACACCCACAGCAGAGTGAGGACCTGGGTTCGGCGAGTCATGCTGAAGGTGGCTTGGAAGAGACCTTGGTCTTCCATTGTTGTTTGGGCTTGGAGGAGGTACGCGGAGCTGAGGGAACCGTCTGGTTCACCAGACATGTCTCAGTCTGAAAGGAACCAAAATACCGGTTACGCTTAAGCTGTGTTTTCTTCCTAGGAAAGAAGAAGGGTAGATGTGTACTCTTACCCCTTGTGTTCTCACTGATCAGTTCCTTAAGATCTGGCCCAAACAAAGAGGTGCCTTGAAAAGGCAAGGAGAGCAAAGCTTTCTTAGAAGCAGTATCAGCAGACCAGATTGAGACAAGAAGCCAGTCTGGCAACCACATACATGGTGGAAACCCTAGCCACCAAACGGATGGCATCAAATAGGGCAGCAGAAACAGTGTTGTGCCTCAGAAATGTTGGCAAGGAGGTGCAACTTACTCGAAGTAGGAGCATCCATACGGACAGTAAGAGTGAGCTGTTCAGTCCAGACCGCAATGGCCCGGTTCACCCATGCTGCTGCGAATGCTGGACGCATGGCAGAACCAGTAGTGGCAAAGATGGGCTTGAGGGAGACCAAGTTATTGTCAGTCCAGTCCTTTAGAGCAGATGCATCAGACACTGGCAAGACAGACTTAGATAGCCTGGAGATGGGTTCATACAGCAAGCGCTGCCTCAGAAAAGGGATAAAGCTTGGCAAATTTCCTGGAGACAGACTGTTTTCTCTCCGGAGACTTCCACTCTTCAGACACAAGGCAGTCAAGAATGGGGTTAGGTGGAAAGCAAGTAAGGGGCTTTTTAGGCTTCTGAAACAGAGTTCAAGAGGTTCCTTCTGACCCAAGGGAATGTTAAGAGTATTCAAGACAGCCCTGATCAGGCCCTCAGCGGAGGGCTCAGGATCAGCCTCAAAAAGGATCCCCCCCCCCAAAACACAACACACACACACGGAGCCCAGAGCAGAACATTCCTTCACATCTGAATCCACCAGGAGTTCCTCTTCAGAGGAATCTGACACATCAAGTACTCCATGAGGTTTGGGCAGGGAAGACTTGACAGAGGAGGGGGTCTGCCAAGAATGAAAGACCCCCTGCAACTGGGATGGAAAGAGTTGCAAAGTGGACCTGAGCTCCCCGGTAGCAGCCTTGAACTCTTGCACCCAAACTGGCTCTAATGCATGGCTGGTGGTCCCTGGAAGACTCTCAGTGACATCAGAACATGTTGGGCATAAATGACCTGAGAATTCTCTAGGTAACCCTGAATGACAGGAAGAGCAATGCGCAATAGAGGATACAGAGAACCCAGCATCCTTAGTCTTAGATCTGGCCCCAAGCTCCAGTGGAATAGTCATTCTCAGTGTCAATAACCTTATTGTGTAAAGGGTTAATCAGCAGAGGAGAGAAGGAGAGTCCAAGCCCTGCGTAGGATACTCATTCCAGAAAGATCACAAAATGGCTGCCACAGCAGGAGCCAATCAGAAAAGAGTGCACGAAGCATGTGCTCATAGGAAATTTAGTTTTCCCAGAAAAGTACCCCAAACAGTTCCCAAAGTTCCCGAGCCTCCCAACACACTAGAAACATATGAAAGAGCAAGGGCAGACAAGTAAAATGAGCCATCTCTGAAGTCGCAGAGATATGTCCCAAACTGTACAGTCCCATAGGAGTGAATGGAGCAATGGCACCTATGTCGTAAAGTGCGCCTTTAACTCAATTTTAATATTACACCTTCAATTTTGTAAAAAGACCGGAAACGTCACTAAAACACGTTTGGATACCCAAAAAACACACTGAACAAGTAAGAAAAGTGTCAGAAAACCCCCAGATGAATGCCAAACCAGCAGCTAAAGGGTTAAATACAACAAACCTGCTCCAAACACCCAACAGACATACTGATAGACCCAGTGAGTGCAGGAGTGTGCAACAGGAACTCCAAAAAACCACTGTATGGAGGGGCATTGTGGGACAAGTGGACCTGCAGCACTCAAAAGGGTTGCTCACCTTTCCTGCAGATCTTTGGTCTTCAGAAGAAGCCTCGGTGGGTGACTCCTGAGGAAAGAACTTGTAACCAAGATTTCCCCCCCAGGGCTTAAGGTCCACAAAAATCACCTGGTCACTGCGCTAGCCACATCTAAGAGCAGTTATGGTAATCCACCTAATGGTGGTATTCCATTTCTAACAGAAAAATAAAAAAACTTCTAAAGTTATAGCAGAACTGTTCTCTTGCCTGTGTTATCTTCACCAAGGAACAAATCTTTCTGGAGCTGGTTGACTAGCTGCAGCCAAGGAGGGAAGGTAGGCTCCACCCTCTGTATACAATTCTAGAATTGATCCTGCCTACAATTAAAGGGGCAGATCGCTTACCCAGAGTTACCAGTAACCTGTATTGGACGACAGAGAAGTGAAAATTCCTGTTCATTTACATGTGGCTTATAATAACTTGAATGTTAGAAAAATCTCCAAAGCAGGGACTATGAAACAAACCTGATACTGAAGAGGGGGTGGGGGAGCATCATTTAATTCAGCAGGAATTTGGGAGACTCGTGTGTCCCTTATGGTGCCATTGGCTGGCTTCAGTAGTGCACCCCCCTCATCTTCTAGAATTGCACCTACACATTTATTAAACTCAATCACTTCTCAAAGAAATGCTTTGTCCATATCAGAGCCAGAATAAGACCTCTTAGGTATTCAACCCCTACAGAGTCCATGTGTATTAATCTACATGTAACCCCTCCCCATCCCCTTTTCTGGGCCAATGACAAGCCATGTTTGAAGTCTCCCCACACCTCTGCTAAAGAAATGGAAGATACAGCTTGTTGCTTTCACTTTGCATCTTGCTCTCTCAAACGTCTGAGATTTAGATCACAAGTTTACAAACTCTGTCCTCAAGTCTCAGACAGGGCCATATTTAAAAGATACACCAAGGACAGCACATTTAAACAGTCACCAACACCAGTGATAAAGCAGTCCGAGTGTACCAAAGGATATCCTGAATTCTAAAATTTGTCAAAACTTAGGACAGACAGTTGACTAGTGCATGCCTGATATTCTACAAGATACTCCTGTTCACATACCACCTCTTCCTGCTCACTTACTCGTCATCGTCCCTCGACCTCTTCATGGCCTTGTTCTGTTTGGGAGAGAGGGTGTAGCCATCATCTTCTGGCTCATCTTTAACACGCATTGGACTAGGAGAAGACCACAAAAGGACAAAGCAATGAGATCAGGAGTACAAAATCAACATTACTTCAGTGTTCTGAAAAAGGAGCAGGTTTCCCTGAAAGAATCTATTCAAGTGTTCCTCACCTAGAGAAGCCATTTTCTTTTTTTACTTTAACACTGCCACTGGGGGATTTGTTCTGCAAGGAAAAAAAAAAAAAAAAAAAAAGTAAAAATATTAAAAAGGAATAAAGTTACATAGAAAATCTTTTTGGCAATCTTCAGAGACAACACTGAGAATGCTCTGGTCATCATATATCCATATTTAAAAAGGAGCACAACTAATTTTATTGCTTGGTAAGCATCCCCATTGATTGATATACAAGTGTTCGTTAACCTATAGCTCTCCAATGACCGTTGGCCTCCAGCTCCCATAATACCTAGCTGGGCATGATGGGACTTCTAGGCCAAGAACCACTGGAGAACAAAGATGACCAACCCTAAAGGACACAGGAATTGAATCTTTGTAATACAAGGAAGTCAACCTTTACCTGGTAGCCACCAAATACCCTTGTTTCAACATGAAACCTGGGTAGAAGGCCAAGATAACCAATGGACAGACAGCACATCTAGAACCAAGTATTGGGTGAGAAGGAATTACCTTTTCTTCTTTCCTCTTCTCACGATCTTTATCTCTGTGTTTGTCTTTATGTTTTTCCCCATCCTTTTCTCGATGCTTCTCCCCATCTTTTTCTCGCTGTTTCTCCCCATCCTTCACTCTGTTCTTCTCCCCATCTTTTTCCCGGTGTTTCTCCCCATCCTTCTCTCGATGCTTTTCTCCGTCTTTTTCGCGGTTCTTTTCACCATCTTTTTCGCGGTTCTTTTCACCATCTTTTTCTCTGTGTTTCTCCCCATCTTTGTGTTTGTCTTTTTCCTTGTGTTTCTTTTCAGAGGGGTCCTTGTGTTCGCTAAGAGGAAAGGAGAATTAGTTGACGGAACATTAAAACCTATAAAAACCGCAATTGTGTCTACATGTACATGTCTGAAACAGACCAAAAAGTCCATCTTCAGCAGAGAATATAAAACCTACGATGATTCCATTCATCATACAAAAGGACACACAGAACAGTTACTTTAGATTCCAAGACATGTTCTCCTAGAACAAGAAGTTAATGTTTGAAATGCATCCCCATTGTTGAGCACATCAGATATTGCTTAAGCCATTTTGTTCTATCCAGGCAAAGGAGCAATTTCCATTTGCTTTCCTAACTTACTGCCTTCTAACCAGGAAGAGTAGTGTGCACAGGAAGATGGCTGCTGCCATAGTCATTGCTCCTTTAAAATCAGCTGGGCTCCCCTTGTTCTTTTAAGTTGGAGAAGGGGCAAGGGCAGGGGGTCCCAGTGTATGCTGATCTAGATTAACCCTTTAAAGATCACCTCATTGCTTCAATGTGTTGTACACCCCCGGGTCCTTAAAGGGGAACTGTCACCTCTATAAAAAGAGATCATAATGTTCGTTTTGAGTTAGTGTAATCCATTTTGTTTCAAAGTTTAAATGCAGGATATCCCAAAATTTAACATTTTAAAAATAAACCGGTGAGGACAGTCAAGGACAGGCTGCGGTACAGCTCTATACCTCAGCCCACCAATCTTAAGTTTTTTCCCCATCCCAAGTAGTGCCTCCTTCCTACCCCCTTTGATGGCTGAGGATTCCTCCATGTGAGCTGGATCGCTGGCATAGAAGATGGGAACGAGGCACTGAGACAAGGTGTACTGCAGCCTGTCCTTGACTGACCTCATCGGCTCATTTTTAAGATGTTAAATCTTGGATATCTTCTATAAAAATTAAAAAACTCGTTTTGAGTTCATGTGCATTTTTATTTATTTATTTTTTATTATAGAGGTGAGTGCTCCCCTTTAATAAAGCCACAGTGTAAATGTAAGATTTTAGGGTATAATGCAAAAGCATGCAACAAGAGACTCTCCGGTTCAGCCTAGCAACCAGTGGCCATAGGAAGAGGATGGAAGCAGGAGTGAGAGTGAAACGCGCAGACAAGAACAGACTGTATGAAGTACCTCACCTGTTGTTGTGCTTCGATTTCTCACGATCTTTGTCTTTCTTATGTTCTTTGTGACGATGCTCTTTGTCTTTCTTGTGTTTGTGAGAATCTGCCGGTTACAAGAGAAGGAAACCAAAAGTCACCAAAGATGATTAGAAGAACCATGTTCCCCGTTTTACTCAAGAGGGCCCTTCCACTACTTGTGTGTTTTTCTCTGCTGATTCAAAGCAACTTGTCAACAAGGAAGCTGTGAACAACCCAAGTCCCTTAATATTGTAACTACCACCGTTGGCTGCCAGAGACATTGCCAACACATTCATTGAACACCTTGCATTCAAGGGAGTAAAAGTACATTGCACCCTGTGGTAAAGATTGGTTAATTGTATGGGGGGGGGGGGGGGGAAGCTACCAAGCACTGGATTATACTGTGGGTGAGAATCGTCCCTAGTGTTATCGCACATAATTCAAATGAAGGAGAATTACTCTGCAGGAACAAATGGTTCTTAAAATTTGTTGAAGAGAAGGACTGAGGTAGGCATCAATCATCAGTCACATCTATATATCATTTTATAGTTTTTGATATCTGTAGTCCACCGCCATTTCTGTTTCTGATAACAGTCATTATGACCTATATGTATGATATTAGCATACTAGATCTGATTGCTGCAGGAGAAGAGGAATTTTAGTGGAGGATAGCTCTCAAACCATAGCGGTTTGAGAGATAGCCTTTTTTGTCTAAATGCCACAAATCCTACAAAAACGCTAAACTTTATGGAACATTACTGTCCCTTTAAGGACGCTTACTTAGGCAAATTTGTTAAAGGGACAATAATGTCCCCCCCCAAAAAAAAAAAAATAAATTATCCAGTTTTGTAGAGGTTAAAATATCATTCAATATGCTCCAAACACTATCTCAAATAGCTATGGTTTGAGAGATATAGGGATTCAAAGTTACCCCCTCCCCCCCCCCCTTCTCCTGACGTCAGCGTCTAGCTGACAGCAGGAGATCCCGGTCCAGGGACCAGCCATCATGTTATTGTTAAAGAATTCATTCACTGGAAAGGTCTAAAAGGCGTGCCTGGTTTGCACACACACTTTGTAGACCTTTCCAATGAAAGGATTCTTTAGCAATGACACGATTTCGGCTCTGCGGCAGTGTCTCCTTGAGTCGTACGACTATTTTCCTGTCAGCTTTACAGCTGACATAAGGAGAAGGAGGAACTTTGAAACCCTGTATCTCTCAAACCATAGATGTTTGAGAGATAGTGTTTGGAGCATATTAATATTTTAACCTCCACAAAAATTGACTTTTCTGGGGACATTACTGTCCCTTTAAGAGCAAAGTTAGTCCTAGGAAACTGTTCACATTTGAAGTCTATGTGGAAATTTGTAAATAATAATAAAAAAAAAAAAAAAAGTTGAAGTTAGTTGTTTGACTCCCTCACATTCACACACAGTAAGAGAAGCACAACATTGTCCATGTACGAAGGGGCAGGTGAGATATTACACTGTTCAATGGTAGTCACAGAACCACACATACACTGTCTAACAGTCCACTCTAGCGAATATAGGCGTGTCCAGCACTTATGCCACATGTTGGATACCTCATGTCACTCACAGGGTTAATGTGTCCCTGGTCTATCCCCCAGTTCTCCTCACCACACGCACCCCTACGCATTTCCAGATCCCCCAGGAGAAGACTTTCTAACATCTACTACTTCCTCACTCTGATACCAGATGCTCTAAATAGACCAGTACATTATTAACCATGCGTGTGCCAGGAGGTTCCAAACAGGCAGTAAGTGTTAACACACAGATGCCCAGATTGAGACGCCATTAGGTTATCCTAAGAAATGGGATGAGATGAGAATGGTACAGGGTGTAGCTCCCTTGCCCAAAATCCCCACCGCAGCCAAGGCTGTAGTCAGATATGACGGGGGCAGGATCACACTGGTAGCAGTGCAGAAGAATTAGCCACCCTTGGGTGTGTCAGCCAGGGATGAAGGATCACGTGACACATTACATATACACACCACAGTAATGCATTGTCAACCTCTTTAGCATCAGAGGGGATAAAACTGACAGATCCACCCTGAAAGCGTCAGAAATATAATGTATGTTAATATTTTCATCCACCCCCATACCCTCCTGAATAGTGCGTATTTTGTCTGTCATCTCTACCTTTCCAAAGCTGTAAAAATATACCACGAACTGCTGTAATTACTTAATTAACAAGTCTGCTGTAAACATTTTGTTTTCTGAAACTAGGACTTGATCCAACACTGTGCAAGAGAGTATATGCTCAAAATCTTATCTGGAACAACCTGTACTTTAAGAGAAAAAAATGTAGAAAGGATCATAAACACCAGAAATAGTGTTTAACGACATCTTCAAAAATGATCTGTTTTCTGAGGCCCGACTTCCACTCTGACACGTGTCATGCGGAGTATAGCCATTCATGCAGGGGCTTAGTACTTAATTAGCACAGCAATCTTGTCCTGTCAAGTATCTGACGAGTAATGATACTATATTGTCTCAACCTGGGATAGTAACCTTTGGTGACTACAACTCCTGTCATCTTCAACCAGCCAATAGAAAATGTAGTCCAATAGATGGAAAGCCAAGAGATGGTCTACCACTGGCACAAACTGTATGACATAAGGTAAGAGACTGAATAGAAGAGTAGTGTATCATATTGACCCATCACTGCCATTTTAAGTACTGTATGCCATGTCCAGAAGACCTCATGGGAGGAGCTGCAGAACCTGGAGTCCAGTCAAAAGGATTAAGGCCACTTTTGCAGTATTGGAGAACAGTTTTGGGGTACTAGTCCATGCAGAGTTGATTCATAGGCTATTATGTATAAAATCAAAAGTACACATTCTGAGGAAAGAATTTTCCAATAGGGAACAATTACAAGATCGACAGCGATTTAAAACGAAATAATTGAAGATTGTAACACATTATGAAGTTGTTTTGCCCCCCAGAATTTCAAAATTAGGTCTCCCTCAAAAGGTCTCTAAATTAAAACCACACACCACTGTGTTAGTGACTCATTACAAGATGAGCAAGCAAACTTAACTGCAGATGTTACGCATCCTATATTATAATTCGGTAAGTATGTTTGTCAGAAGCAGTCCCGCGCAGCACAGACGGCCGCGCGTGCTGCAGTCCCGCGCAGCACAGACGGCCGCGCGTGCTGCAGTCCCGCGCAGCACAGACGGCCGCGCGTGCTGCAGTCCCGCGCAGCACAGACGGCCGCGCGTGCTGCAGTCCCGCGCAGCACAGACGGCCGCGCGTGCTGCAGTCCCGCGCAGCACAGACGGCTTGTGCCCAATATGGAGCGGGGCACTCTAATTCAGGCCAGAGACTCCAGTCTGAATTTGGAGTGCCATGCTCCATATCAGCCGCAGTGTGTTCGGGCAGTCAGTACTGCGCATGACTGCAGAGCCAGTGTTGGCTCACGTATACGGGCTTTAAAACTAGTTTATTATAAAAGGACTTTAAGACGATGATACTGGAGGGGAAATGTCAATACTATGTTACAGGAAACGTGCTGATTTCTGGAGTCCTATCAGGGTGGTAGACGGGAAGATTGTGTGTATATCTAATATAACCCTTTGAATTCCAGAGGGTTTAAGCAACGCACACCCATCTAGAACACAAAAAGGATAAATCACGCACACAGTACGTTTGACAGCCCATTGTGAAAAATAAATAAAAACACGTAGCCCCAGGGTTTGTGTAGGAAATGCAGACTGGGTGTTGTCCAGCAACCTGTCTCTATGTGTTAACCCCTTGCATGCTAGAAAGGTCTGCAACACACTGTGTAGCAAGGCATTGGAGACTGATGTAGTGGTGGGGAGAAAATTATATGTCCCCACCCACACCAGATGGAAGGGGTATATTTCCCTCAATGCATATATGAAGCATACACACACTAACATGACAGAAGTAGTGCAGATCAGATCACAATTTTATGTACTTGCCCTTTAAAAAGGGACCAGAGGGGGTTTTCAATGCATTGCTCACACCTCTGATCCTTAAAAGGATAGTAATACTTAAAATATAAACAAAATGTTGTAGGTTTTATCCCCCGGATTAAAACAAGAGTACTCCCACTGCTGAAAAGTTTAATTCAAAAAGTGCTTACAGCTCAAATTTGAATTTTATTTTCTAGGTGCAATATCACCTTTCAGCAGTGGGCGTGTGTGCATTTTACCACCAGTGTGGAGAAAGGAGGCAAACACAAATAGGATTTTTTAAGTACTCCATTAAATTGCTTCATAATGTGTCAGACTTCTTGAGCATTCAAGGTGTTCTATCCCCTTTTAAATTAATGTAAATGGTTATTCACCCCTTCCCAATAGTGCAGTGCATTTGCCTCAGACTTACACGTTTTTCTTTCGAACACTCTGCAAAGAGCCCTTTGAACTCTATGACCTTAACCCTCTGCCCATAAGACAATCACATCTTTGGCCCAATTTTCCTTCCCGTGTAAAGCATCCAATTCCATGAAAACCGTCTGGAAAGATAATTAAGTTTACACTTACTCCTCCTTTCCAACTAATACAGCTTATGCTTAATGATTTAGATGCTAGCGACATCTCTAGTGCATTGCAACGTCAGGTACTAAATCTTGAAACTGCAATCCTTGCAGATCAGGCCATCTGAGGATAGCCAAAGCAATACTAGGTGTGGGTTTTTACAATGCAACACCAACATGTTAGCTCCCAGAACAAGAGACCTGTCAATGAGAACACCTGTATTATAACAGTGTTCTGTTAACTTCTTAAAAGGGGCAACAAAATTAAATTGGTAAATAAAAAAAAAAAAATAAATAAATAAAAAAAAAACCCACACATCACACTTTAAAATCAAGTACTTACAGCTAGCATAATCTTGCTTTTGAATGTATGTGTAAATTGTGCCATTTTGCATTGGGATATGAGAGCTAAAGTCCCTTACTTGATTGTGGTTAGTGACCACTGCTTTTGTATTCAGAAAACCAATTCAGTCCATCCTATATAATAATTCGCTAGGATGTTTGTCAGAAGCAGTCATGCGCAGTAGAGACTGCACATTATTGCATCGCGCAAGTGAGGCGACGCAAGACTGCATCGCATGGCGGACGCTTAACCCTTTCAGTGCCAAATGGGTATGCAACACATTGCAAAGCAATGCATCATGTACCCCTCTGGCACTAAAGGGTTAATATTAACCGGACCTTGGCCCAAGTACATGGGCTTTTACACTAGTACACAGATAATCCTGTGCAAAGAAATAAAAGCCCTGAAAAAGAAAAAGCAGGGATAAAAAAGTTTTACAGAAAATAGTACAGGGAACAGGGGATTTAAGCAGATATGACCCCATCCCATTTTTAAGGTGTGTGTTCCTTTAAATAAACTCCCCACTGATGTTTGGGAGTTTTAATTGTTCCCTTTGGCGCAGCAGGTTTGTCTCAGAATCCTGCCAATTTTTTTCCTTTATACATGTCCCCTGATAGAAGGCATTAATGCTTTGAGTGCCAGAAGAATATCCAATGCACTGCAAATAGTTCTGGCTTTTAAAGGGTTAACCAGGATGTACGCTGCTAACAAAGGGTGGTGTGTGGAATGTATGGTGTAGAAGTACATATGACTGCAGGGCACAGTAGTTTACATAGTACACTGACAGCAGGAAGACAATTAAAATACTGCTAGTGAGACCTAGTGTTAAAGTCCTTAAGGTGAGTGTTTTTTTTTTTTGTGAAACAAAAAAAGCAGCTCCAATTAATCTTCATAGTATTTGGGCCATGAAGAGTGTTATTTCACTACTGTCAGAGTTGTAGTTCAAGAGTAATTGAATGATAAAGTCCCAGTGTAAGCCACCTCCCCTCAGATGTGGAATCTGTCCCTTGCTGTCAGCTCTCCAATCAAGAGACCAATCTTCTTACTGTGAGCATAAGGAAAACCCTGCCCCCATGACAGGTTTGTCAGGTATTTCCTTATGCTAATTGAAGATTATCCCTCTCTGCAAACTATATGGACCCCACCCTGCTGCTCTAAGCTGAGCAGTGTTACATCAGTAAAAGGGGCGGGAGGGGGATACGTTATCATTCAATTACTCCTGAACTACAAATCTGACAGAACTGAAATAACACTCCACAGCCAAAATATTATGGAGATCAATCGGAGCTGCTTTTAATGCAAAACATTACTATCCCTTTAAAGTAGTACACCTTATGGCCCCAAATATTTTACTATGGCCAGAACATAAGGGCCCCCCAGTTAATGTTGCCCTTGTGTCTTTTAATGAGAGGACCTCTTCAGTTCTGTCCAAACATCATGCCCATGGACATTTTATCTTCCAAAAGATAAGCAGGCAGAGTGCAAAAGCTTCTTAAAACTAACCCTTTGAGTGCCAGAGGGGTACACAACGCATCACAATGCATTTCGTACCCCGCCTGGCACTCAAAGTATTAAGATCACCAGATGCAGGGGATGCACTTCATGTCCTGTATCATGTACGTCAATGGACGTGACGTACAGGATTGAAGATTACATCTCCAACAAGGGCAAAATTCGCAAGGGCCATTACAATTTTCCAGTCATAGCAGTGTTACTAGGAGGTTTTAACTCAACTACATGAAGTGTCAGGCTGTCCATCTTGTTGTTTTCTGTAATCTAGAACAGAGGTTCTCAACCCGTGCCCTCAGTGGCCACTAACAGGCCAGAACTTAGGAATTTCCCTGCTAGAACACAAGTGTGTTGATCAGAGGCTCGGTCATATTGATTAACTTACCTGTGCTCTTAAAAGGAAATTCTCAAATCCTGGTCTGTTAGTGGCCACTGAGGGCATGGGTTGAGAACCTCTGTTCTAGATTACAGAAAACAAGATGGACAGATTGACACTTCATGTAGTTGAAGTAAAACTTCCTAGTAACACTGATCTAGAATGGTGGGATGGCAACTATGGGGAGGGGGGGGGGGGGCGGATTTTTAAAGCCAATTAGGGGTATATTAGGAGTCAGGGAATGGATGCATTACAGCAGATGTATAAAATAATATTTAAAAAAAACACAAAACAAAAAACTCCCCCCCCCAATGCTTACGGGGCAAAGTTTTAGGCGCCTTCATAAAAACCCCTTGTGGGATGGGGACCATCATGAGTTATTTTAACCCTTTGAGTGCCCGAGGGGTACACAACGCATTGCAAAGCAATGCGTTGCGTACCCCTCGGGCACTCAAAGGGTTAATGCAATACAACCTAAAGTAAGTCACTTTTTGCAGTGGATTGGCAACGTCTCTAGCATACAAGAGGTTAAACAAAAACGACGCACCTGCCACTTTAGGACTTGTTGCCCTGTGACTAAGAGGGTGATTCAATAAGACGACGGTAGTTGAACATGTTTCTTTTACGCATTCATCGTCTATAGATAACACTACACGGCTGCAATGATACCTGTACAGAAGATTCTTGTATCTAAAGTTGCATTTAGTCCTCTTCCCCCTCTGGTCCTTAAACATTAAGGGTAACAGTCATTTTATTGAAGTCATTATTAGGATTATATGTTTATTTACATAGCACCAGCCAGTGTACTTGGCACTTTACATTTCATATATAGAAAGGGTACAATAAGTGCGGTGATTAAAGCAGAACTTTCGTCCGCTATAAAGTCACCCTTCTATAATTAAGCAGGTAGCGACTAGCTTCTCGATATATATTTTACCTTTTAAAAGTAGCCCGATGTAAAGAAATCCATCATTGAAGGAGACCGGAACACAGGCTACAGCGCAGACATGTCTGCACCATATGGTTACCTGAAGGGACTGACTGTGCAGGCATGCAGACTGCGCTAACCCAGTTGTCAGTCTCCTTCAATTATGGGTTTCTTTACATCAGGCTACTTTTGAAAGATAAAGTATAGAGAGAAGCTAGTCGCTACCTGCTTAATTATAGCAGGACGACACTACAGCGGATGAGAGTTCCGCTTTAAGTGCTTATAAAGACAATCATAAGGGGAACATCAGGTTAAAAGGTCCCTGCCCTGTAGAGCTTACAATCTAAGCATGTGCAGATATTGATGTGTTAATACACATCTACATATGAATGGGCATAATGTGCTTCATGGGTCTTAGCAGCCATTATCTTGTAGTCCAGTAACAGGTATAATTTTGTCATAGTGATCGTGCTGGCCACACCCACAACTCAGGACAGTTGGAGTGGCCAAGGGGGCCAAAAATCACCCATCAGTATTCGACACCCTAGGCAGTTTCTTTCTATGAAAAATGGAGAAATCCAGCCCGTTACTACTTTACAGAAAAAGTGATCGATTAACTGAACAGTGTTCAGTGGAACTGGTAGAGATACAAATCCACTAAGGATTTTTATTTCATCAAGGAAAGGGGTGGACTGGACAATTGTTTTTTTTATCTGCCATCAAATATACATACAGCCCTTATGTATAAAAGTTCAATTGTTAGTAATGTCCAAGAAAAAAAAAAAAAAAAAAAAAAAATCTGTTTTGTAGTGATTAAAAAGTTCGACTAAATACAACAAATCCTCTCAAACTGCTATGGTTTGAGAGATATTCCTATTCCAAGTCCCCCCCCTCCCCTTTCACAGGGGTCAGCGTTGTGCTGACAGCTGGGGAATCCTGTCCAGGGACCAAATTGCAGCTCTTCAGCAGAGCTGCAATTGCATTATTTAAAAAGAACTACTTAACTGCAAAGGTCTACAAAGTGCACCTGGTTTGCAAGCACACTTTGTAGACCATCCCAATGAAGTAACTCGTTTTAAATAACGTGAATGTGGCTCTGCTGAAGAGCCTCCTCGTGTCGGCCGACAGACCTCCTGCTGTCAGCTTTACAGCAAGCTTTAAAGGCACTACAAAACTGTAAATATTTTTTCTTGGACATTACTAACACTAACCGAGCTGATCTGGAGCAATCCATCTGCACTGCAGCAGAAAAAAAAAACCGTTTTCAAAGATTTCCATTTGAATTTAACCAAATTTTTTAAGTTCCCTGACTGCCACAGAAATCAATTACGTTTGATACCTAGCACTCAAGTGGTTAAAGTCCCATTTAAACCAATTAGTACTTTTACTGGCTCTCTACAGTGCCGCTTTTATACATAAGGCCCTAGGTTTGTGTTTCCATCTCATCTACATAGGCAAGAGGCCAGAACATATTAACCCTTTGTGTGCCAGATGGGTATCCAACACATTGCTTAGCAATGCGTTGGATAACCCTCTGGCACTCAAAGGGTGGATGTGAAACAATGCACTGCTCTCCTGTGGTCCATAAAAGGGTTAAAGTTAGACAGGCCTGCTTTGGAACGTTAAACACCATTAGTGAAATCCTAACAGTTTAGTTTTGTACGATTTATCCAGCCCTTAGAGTCATTAGCGAGACACAAACAGAAGCAGCTGATCGCTGGAAATTCATTACTCTCGGAAGTAACCACCCCCAACACATTCACACAAGGCGCAGCTTACCACCTTTATCACGGAGAAAAATCACACAGCTTGTAGTCTGTTCTGACGTAACTGTTCAAAGTTCCTGCACTGAAAACCTGTGGTTTTCCAGCTGGGGGAGGTCAGTTACCATTGTCCTTAGCCAACCAGTGACAAATGGACAGAAAACCACAAACTAACCAATTCAATCACAGAATAAAACAGCCACAGTTTAAAGAGAAAAAAGTAAAAAAAAAAAAGTGTGAGAGTGTGCAGTTGCCTCAGAGTATTACAGATCAAACTGCTTTAACCCTTTGGTGACCAGGGCTCCCTCACACAGAGGAAAACCTTTTTTTTGGCCTTTTTAAAGTATGCCTTTTTGTTCAGCCATACTTTCCCCTCTAATACACCCACAAAAAGTATATACTTTTAATCCCTTAACCCCTTAAGGACCGGACGTTATGGGACATTTCCGTCCCATAACGTCCGCATAGGGGCACTTGGACGCGCCGGTACACGTGACCTGTCACGTGTATCGGCGCGTCACTATGGGGCTTGAAACAGATCGCTCCGATCTTGGAGCGGTCTATTTCATGCCCTATTTTTACTTACAGCGCTCCCGGTAGAGCGCTGTAAGTAAAAAGTACGTGACGTACCAGGACCGTCAAGGGTCTTTCAAGCAAGTTTACCCTTGACGGTCCTGGTACGTCAAGGGTCCCTAAGGGGTTAAGGACCCATGACTGTCCTGGACCATCATGGAATTCCGGGCTCCCCGCACGGCTGCACGCCGTTCAGGGAGTCCGGAATCAGATTCTTAATAGTCCCTGGTCCTTAACCCCTTGACGGTCATAGTACGTCAAGGGTCGATTTGACTGAACGACCGATGACGTACTATGACCGTCATCGAGTTCCGGGCTCCCCCTGCGGCTGCACGCCGTTCGGGGAGTCCGGAACGCAATGGAGCAATAAAAAAAAATTGCTCCGTGGTCGTTGAGTAGAGTCCGGATTCCCCGGTCGTTAAGGGGTTAAGTGACCACACCATGCATGCGCGGTCGCTCCTTGAGGGTTTACCCATCACAGCGAAGACCCTGTGAAACCAACCCAACTGTGACAAGTCAACACAGACCAAGAAGAATCCAAACCTGCGACTTCAAACCCAACCCGAGAAGATGGGAGTAGTGAGGCTCAAGCCTCGGTATCCAAAAATCACCGCTGATGGATAAAATCTCAGCAAGAAGACGACGGAGCCATATTTAGAGGTATAACCCATAATATGTATAAAGTGAGGGAAAACACTAAACAAACAAACCAAAACTCAAACTTTTTTTTTTTTTTTTTTTATAGAGACTTTCTGGCGATTTATGCATTTATAGGTTTTGTTTAGCAGGGATTGATTAAAAAGTATGAATGTTTCTTCATACCTCCCAAGTGTCCCTGTTTAGGAGGGACAGTCCCTCTTTCCCACACTGGTGTCCCTGTTTTTGGAGATCAGACCTGTGAAGTGTGTATAGTATCACAATGCTCCACAGAAATAACTCTTATTAATGTCAGTTTAAACTTCAATATGTGTGTTTAAGATATATGGTTTTGCTCCAAATAAATGTATTCAGCTACACAATGAGGCGTCAATAGGACATGAAGGAACCTACAAATTATGTAGGTGCTTCCCCCCCAGTCCTGTCCCCAGCACCACCACCTTAAATCAAAGTGCCTCATCTTTGATCATTTATCCCTTAAAGGGATAAAGCATTGGGAGAGCTGTTCTCGCTCTCCCCATCACGATCACCATGAGAGGTGAGAGACACAGGGAGAGAATAGTGACAGACTAAGCATTTACTTACATTGTCTTTGTCATGTGGCTCCACTGGCACAAGTGATTGCTGTAGCAGCGATCACGTCAGGAGCTACCGGGGGAACGGCTGGAAATGAACGCTCCAGTCCTGGAAAAGTCAGTTACAGCCTCCCAACCATGACCATAGCACGTCCTGAGCTGATCTCTGATCATTATCCTGTGAAGTGCATGGGTCATTGTCTCCTATATAATAATTCACTAGGATGTTTGTCATGCGCAGTAGAGAATACCTGCATTTGGGCATGACTGCATCGCGTGAGTGAAGAGACGCAAGACTGCATCGCATGGAGCAGTGAGGTAGCGGCCTCTTAACCCTTTGAGTGCCAGAGGGGTACTCAACGCATTGCAAAGCGTGTGTTGCATACCCCTCTGGTACTCAAAGGGTTAATATTACCTGGACCTTTACTCGTGTACACGGGCTTTTACACTAGTTCTGTTATATTTTATATGAAAGGTGAGCCATGTGCCAGCTCTTCACAGAATGCAGTAATAGCTCCATCACTTTGTAACAGATTGATCTTTAATAACTTTTGAATAAATCTACTACCAGCAGTATGCTTTTACGTGTGTGTGCATGCTTAAAATATGTTTATTTTCCCCCACAATAAAAGTTAATGGTCCTTTAAACCCTACGAGTGCCAGAGGGGTTAATCTAGAGAGAAGATGTAGAATTTAAAGGAGCAGTAAATTTTTTTTAATGAAAAATAGATATTGTAGGTATTTTCCTATTGAGTAAAAAAAGGGTACTCCCACTGCCGAGAGATTTAGATTTCCAGAGTTATTACGGTTTAAGCCTATGTTTTTTTTTTTTTTTTACATTAGCAGTGCCCTCTAGTGGTCAAATTCTAATTAGTTTTAATGGTAGATTCTAATGGAGAAGAAAGTCAGACATACAGTTCTCCATAGAATGTGACAGAAACTGCCTGTCACTTCCTGTCAGTTAGAACTATCAGGAAGTAAACACAGTAAATTCACTTCCTGGTTATTTGAACCGCTATAAAATTTGAATAAAACATCTGATAGCAGTGGGATTTACCTTGTTTTACTCAGCAGGAAAAGCTATATAAAATGTGTTTTCATAAATAAAAGTTTACTGCTCATTTAAGCTGCTACACAAACATCTGCAAACAAAGCTCAAAAAGGGGAAAAAATGCACAAACTCAACTGTGGATTAACCCTTTGAATGATAGGTCTCCAACACATTGTGAAGCAATGCATTGACTGTAATTTCTAGCCAGAGGTGTGGTGGTACAACACTCACTGGGGTAAGTGATAAAAAGCCCCATTTACAGCCAAGGAACTTTAATTTATCCCCTATAGCACAGATGGGCTTTCATAAGTTTGGGCCAGTTTTTTTTTTTATGCCCATGGCTTAAAATGGGTTACGACCACTTGGCATTCTGGGAATTGCATGCCATTCTTCGTGGCCTACAAAGCCCAGGATTCCTAAGGTTAGCTATTAAGGAAAACAGCACTAAAGCCGCCTTAGTCATTTGGAGTCAGCTGACAGGTGTGTAATTAAATACGTAATGATTCCATAATCAAAAGAAATTCAGACAGGAAAGTCACACAGATTCTAAAGTCATAAAATTAATTTTTATTAGCAGCAGATTTCACCACAAGTGTTCTGCGGCAACAACTTTTAAAGGGACACTACTGTCCCATAAAAATGTAGTTTGTTTTGTAGATAAGTCTGTGCAGCAAATCCCATCTCTCAAACCTTTCCAGTTTGAGAGATATTCAGTCCAAAAGCCCCCCCCCCCTTCTCCTGACGTCAGCTGTAAGCCGACAGCAGCAGTTCCTGGTCCAGGTGGCTCTTCAGCAGAGCAGCAATAGTGCAATTTTAAAAGAAATACTTCATTGGAACAGTCTACAAAGTGCACTTGGTTTGGAAGCACACTTTAGACCATTCCAAAGTAATATTTAAGTCATGTTATTGTGGCTCTGAAGAGCCTCCTCATTTCAGCCGACAGATCTTCTGCTGTCAGCTTTACAGCTGACATCAGGAGAGAACTTTAGCGGCGAATATCACTGAAACATAAAGGTCTGAGGAATAGGATTTGCTGCACATAAATTTATTTAATCTTCAAAACAAATATTATAGGACATGACTGTCCCCTTAAATCCTTAACACTTTAAACAGAGGAGGCATGCAACACACTGCAAAGCAATGCACAACACACTCTGGTAAAGGGTTAAATGGGGAGGGGGGGTTCTATATTAGAGAGTCACAGAGAAGCAGATTTAGTAGAGAAATGGAACTTTCAGGGACAGTTCTATATCACACAGGACAAAATTCCGATTGAGTTGAGGTTTTTAACCCCCCCTGAATGACTGATGTGTCCGGTGTACTATGAAGCAGAGAGAGAGAGTGTGTGTATGTGTGTATGTGTGTATGTGTGTATGTGTGTATGTGTGTATGTGTGTATGTGTGTATGTGTGTATGTGTGTATGTGTGTATGTGTGTATGTGTGTGTGTGTGTGCGCGCACTCTAGAATTGTGTGTGTCAAGGTGCATTGGATGGAGCTGGCACAAAGTGTGAAATTAATATGATTCGGGGAGTTTTTAACCCAGAGGGGCAGTTTGGTTCAGTTATTAAAGGCAGCCTCACATACCTCCCAATTGTCCCTCTTTAGAAGGGACAGTCCCTCCTTTTAGACCCAAACCCCTATTTCCCACCCTGATTTAGCTCTTTTTAGGAGATCAGACCATGTGGTATTTATATAAAAGTGTATCACATTGCTCCACAGCAATAAAACTCAAATTAAAGCAGAACCACCACCCAATAATAACATTGCACCATATAATTGCCCATCTGTCGATTAGCTGCTCAGTAACGCTAGTCGCCAGAATTACCCGCTTCTTCCAGGACGGACAGCTGACATCTTGCCATAGTGATGTCCGCATGCCTGAGCTCTCAGTCACTTTTGGAGCCGGCTGGCTCCTAGCAACACCTCCTATCTCCGGCTGGGACTGACAGCGCAGGCGTCACTATGGCAAGATGTCCGTTCTCCATTCTGCTGTCAGTCTTGGAAGAAGAGCGATTTCTCTTTAATCAGGTAATAATTCCGGCGACTAGCGCTACTGAGCAGCTAGTCGCCAGATGGGCAATTATGTGGTGTAATATTATTGGGTGGTAGTTCTGCTTTAATTTTTTTTTTTTTTTTTTTTTTTACACCATTAGTCTGTGTAAATACATGATTTAGAATAAGAACAGTTACACAAAAAGCGTCAATAGAACATGAAATGACCCAAACACATCCTCAGTAATGCCCTGCCTACCAGCCACACCACCTAAAACACAAGTGTCCCTCGTTGTCCATGTGAAATGTTGGGATATACAGCCTCTGATTACATACAAAACACAGTTCAAATAATTCAAAAAGTACAGGTGTATAAACAACCCCAAAAGCACCAAAACAAGAGGCATACTGTAAGCCATCTTATCAGTAAAAGTTTAACCCCGACTGCCTGAGGGTCACGTAATGCATGGCACTTAAAGGGTTAAGTTCGTTTCCAAACCAATCACAGAACCAGCACCACAGTCTTCATAAACATGCAGGTTCATTCTGCTCTAGCTGTAAGTTTGGGCCTAGTTCACAATAGAGCCTGAATAGAAAAGATTCAAATGTGTTTAGAAAGAAACCCACGCATGAATTGCTATTATGTTATATGGGACTATTCAAACTGCTGAAAAACAGTGCACGTCTCAAGGCAACACTGTTGGATCAAAAGGTTATCACAAGTAAATGAGATTTACCGATTTCAATGGTATCGCACGTTAAACTGTGATTATCGGGTAAGGTTCAAGAAGAGCATTATGGGTGAAAATGTAGAATCACATGATTCAACACATTGAAAAACCCGCATGACAACTGTACAGAAGTTTTGTATAGGTGATTTCAAAGCAAACAAATCACCAGTGTAAGTAGTCTTCAATGACAAGATGGAGGTCAGTATGCATCTTGGAGCTTTTAATAATATTATTATTATTATTATTATTAATAATAAAAAAAAAAAAAAAAAAAAAAAAAAAATAGGAGCCAACAATGAAACTGTAGATACCCTGTCTCCCAGGATTCTTTCCACCCCAGTCTATATTTTTATCATTTCACCTATATTAATATTTGAATCATTATCTATTCAGAGTCCATATGTCCTCAGTTATATCCAGAAACTACTGGAGTAAAAAGTGATACCTTTATCGGCTAACTGCGGGGCTTTGGATGCAAGTAGGTCTCTTCATGTATAATAAGAAATATTAGTATTAAGATAAGATGATAGTTACCCTTTCAGAGCCAGTTATCTGCACACTTAAAGTGTTAAGCCACTGAGGACCAGAGGTATGCACAAAGTGGTATTGCAGTAACTCAAGGATTTAAGCTATCAGATGCCACAGACCTCCTCAAAACACATTGCAGAGCAATGCATTGAAGAGAAAAAGTATCCTAGGGGTTAAGACAGGAGTGAAACACATCTACAAACAAGTCTCGTACATTTTCAGAGCAGTTTACAAACAATTGTGTACATACACCATGTCAGCAGCTCCTAAATTTGCCTGGCTCAAAGTTTTTTTTTTTTTTTTGGAATACCCAAGGCACGCGCACACATACACGTCATATTAAACATTACCATGACAAGATATATGGCAGCTGAATGCGCACACAAGCCCTTGCCACAAGTAGTTAAATTGAGTTGGCATTAGACCTATTCAGTATTACAGGAGAGCAATAAAAGTTGCCTATGGACAACTTGTGTAGCACCTGAACATTTGAGAGTTTAGCCCTCTTTCACATGAGCAAGACTATGCTGCATTGGTGAGGTCACCCACTATGAAAGGTACTTTGCTGGGCTGATGCTGATCTTTGGGGCGTTCACAAATGGTGATATCACATGTGATAAAGCATGCTCCATCATTAACGCAGCAAGCATGGTTTGCATGGCAGCCTATCGTGCCACAGGTAGACATTTCACTCAAGTCATATTTTGATCCCTATCACAATCTTCAATTAATTATAGGCCATTGTGGGTGCCAGCCAACAACATTTCTGGCACTCACACAGCCCGGCCAAACACCTCTCCTGCATCTGATCCGCTGTGAAACTCAGAAGAAAAGTGAGTTTACTACATGGGTAACAAGTGTAGCCTGCATAAAAGAAACCCCACATGCACCAGTGATGGTTGTGATTTCAATGCAATGCCACCAAAACCCATACTTTCGTTATTGCACTGGTTGAGGAAAGTTGAAACACCCAACTCTCTGCCTCGTCATAGATCACTTGGGCGATTGATTTATTTCAGAATTACATCAGTTCTTAACATAAGGCCCAAAGTGTACCAACTTAGAGTAAGAACTGCAACATCGCCCACTATGCTAAGAAAAACTAATCAAAAGTTACTTGACATCCCCATTAATGTATGCTTAAATTATTTCCATCAGCCTCCTTCCAAAGGTTTGATATAGATTCAGTGGATTCCAGATAGCTCTCAAACACATTGGATGAAAAGTTTGCAATGCATTAGATTACGCTAAAATTAAATGGGTTAAAGTTTAATTTTGATGGTTCCAAGGACTTTATATTTGATTTTTGTTTTAACACAGCAAGAGCATTTGAGAGCCACTGCCTTGGGGCGTTTTGACCACCATCTTATTGTCACTAGTTACTCTTACGTATTTATGGGCTGTTTAGGTCCTGTAGCACTGTGTGTCCTACACTGCTATGCTATTTTTATGCATATCATCACATCTATATGTAGACCAGCAGGTTTCACAATGACCCAGACATCAGCAAGTTGTAGAAAGTAGTATCCAGGACAAGTATATAAACATGTTACAGGAGATTAGCCTAAAACTGGTACATGTGGCCTTTAAGGGCAACAATCATCTTCTAGTGTCCCATCAATAGATTTGCATCCCTGGGGCCATAACTGCTGAGGAAGCCAGGCTGTATTGTGAGCCCAAGCAGACTCAGACAAACTGATGTCTGAAAAGACACCCGATGTCCCAGTGGGAAGAGACTTAAAGTGATAGTAATGTCTATGTAAAATTAGTTGTCCGAGTTTTCTATATATTAAACGGAATAGATTGTGCTAGGTATAAGAGCTTACCTCTTTGTAGTGCAAATGTTCTGAAGCACTGAAAATCCACCACCCACCCCTTCTCCCCACATCACTCAGAAGGTGCAGTCTGGTGAGGATGGCTGCAGCGAGGGACAAACCAGTAAGCAAAGGGAAATCTTGCAGTCCTTCATCAAGGGGGGCAGGATTTCCCTCATACATACTTAAAGGGATAGTAACACTTCGTTTTAACTTTATTTTATTTTGTAGGCATTAAAAAAACATGAAGAATGATATAAGTCTTATCTCTCAAACCTTTATGGTTTATGAGATATTCACAAGCAAAGTTCCCCTCCCCGCCCCTTTTTCCTACTGTAAGCCATCTCTTCTCAAATGTGAGTCTGGTTGTACCTTGCTGCAGCAGTCGAGTGGCACGACCTGATCTCAGATTCCGTGGGAGGCAGCCAATGGATCTTCCATGCATCATAACTATTGACCTACTAAGAAGTAAGCGCAATCTGTTCCTTTCAATATACAGAAGACTCGGACAACTAGTTTTACATAGATATCACTTTAACTGCATTGCTCCAACAGTTTCCTGCCCTGCCAATGCCAGTCCCCCCCACTGACCTGTATCGAGCTTGGAAGCCCAACACTCCAACACTGGGGGGGGGGGGGGTCGGGGTCTATGGAGACCGCACACAACTCAGGAGTCTAGCCAAGAGCCACATACAGTTCCAGGTTGTTATCCCCTGTGCAGCCCAAGATTTTGACAAGTCCGCTCCTTCAGATAACATGGTAATAGGCCCTTTAAGAATGGGGTGAACACCACATGACACTCCACCTGCTGGACTACAAACACCATCAGCCAATACTAGCCATCTCATTGCGATGCCCTGTCATTTTAGGAGATGAGCTACAAATTATTAATCCAAGATACAAGAGGAGAAAAGAAAAAAAAAAAAAAATGCATATAGTTCAGTAATGTGTTATCTGTAGGGTGTGTAAAGGAACATTCACAATTCAATAGTAAACCCCCACATATTAATTTAGGCAGAAAAACGTAATGTCCACTATGAATCAATACTGTGTGGACTGGTTCTCCAAAAAGAATCTTATTAGTACTAGATTGGTCCATGAAGGCAGACAGGATTGTTTCCAGACGCAAAGATCCTAAACTTCCCACGGAAGGAGTTTGCGGGTCCTTGAGTCCTATATTAACCCTTTAAATGACAAGGCCCTCTGAAGTTTGCCACCATGGTATCTAGTTCTAATTAAGGACTAATTTTAGAGACTCAATTCCAAGTGGTAATTAGGATTTTCTGCCTAGATTAATATAAGTGGGGTTTATTAGGAGGTGTTTGTGTTCCTTTAAGATTGGAACAGAGGATTGAAAAAGGAAAAAAAGTTGAGCACAGACAGCATGGTACGGAAGCACAACTCTGTTCTCATGGGGATTCAGAACCACTGGTCCAAGCAATTTTTTAATTTTTTTTTTTTTTTTTCCCCACTCCACAAAGGCTGACCACACTGCACAATCTGTCACATCAGGGTGCGTGCGCACACACACTTCATGCGAATACAGTATATTAAAATGAGCAGTAAACACTAAAGTGTTAACCCTTTGAGTGCCTAAGGGTTTGCAATGTGTTCCGTACCCCTCTGGCACTCAAAGGGTTAAGGCCATGCTATTAAAATATCTCAGGATTCGATGTTTTATAGTCTCTCACAAACCAGTCAATACAGTGTTGGGTTAAACGTCCCATCTTACGCACCGTTTACTAATGGCTGATCAAGCCAGAAGAGTACGCAATATTTCCAACTTCTCAAACCCAACATTACTGTAGAACAGAAGTTGCGCACAGACCAGATACTCAAACTGAAGAATAGCAATACTGGGTTTAAGTCAGGAAGTTTGTCTCTTTGCAAATCCAGTATTACCACTTGCCAATCAAGCCAGAGGAGGAAGCCTTCACCAAACCCAGCAGTAAAGCAAGTAATTGGCTAAGCAAGGACCTATCATAATACCATAGCGGTACTCCATGACATGATTTATTAAGGTAGTTTATATTTATGGTTTACGGCTCCTTTAAGACGCCTGATTTTCCTAATCCACAGGCCTTGGTTTCTGAACATTTACTAGGATTTCTCCTGCAAGACTTCGGATAATTGTTCAAGTGCAGTTACCAGCATATTACATTTGAAGCAGACCACCAATCAAGTTGTCTTGAAAAGAGGTTGGTAAATGCCAGCTCTTACCTCAGGAGATATAATTATATGGAGTCTGTTTTGTTTTTATACTAGATCTAGGACAGAGTTAGGCAACATTTAGTGCAGCAGCTTTTTAGCACAACTCAAATTATCCCCAGCCAGTGTTCAACTCATTCATATGAATGAGTAGAAAACATTCCAATTGGCCATTTACTTACCTTCTAACCCATCTTTCTAGGTGAGTGACTGATGTGTGGTTCATGTCAGTGTTGGACAAACACGACTGGCTGACTCGCATGTGGGCCAACATGTGGATATTTGCAATGACACCACAACTGTTCTGTAAGTTATCTGCACTGGGTCCTGTAAGTCACCACACACATCTGTCCTACAACATCTTCACTGCATTTGGAAAGGTGTCAGCCACTTGTGTGTATAGCAATTATTTTAGTGTAATTAGGGAGGTTATAGCTGAGCAAATGTAGGCCATATTAAAAAGGGGACCCAAATCATTCACATTCAATTCTAGATCAAGAAAGAATGCAAATCTTAAATACCAACCCATGTTATAAATACTCAATTACCTGAACAGAAATTCTAAATGATCACTATTCATCTAGTCTATGTTCAGCAGTATTAAATATTTAACCATTTCAGTGCCAGAAAAGTATCCAATCAATTGAGTTGCAATGCACTGGATACCTCTGGCACTCAAAGGGTTAATTAGTAAATTATTTAATGTCCATGGAGGAAGACATGATTCTTTGGTGCAGGGCTCCTTGAAGCTGAAGACCAGTCTGCTTCCATGGACATGAAACCCAACACAAACTAATTTTGGAGAACCAATCCATACAGTTGTTGCATAGTAGCCATAAGAATGTCCTGTCTATGTTAAGGGAAGTAAGGAATTATTATTTAAGAGTTGTGCTCCTTTAAGGCACTGTTTAGGCAATTGCTACACAGACAACTCTAATGTACTATTAACCTGCAATGTGCTTCAACTACTACAGCAGCTGTAAGGTAATAGGCTTGCAATCAGTCAAAAAGGGAAAAGGCAAAGTTGAAGCAGTTTCAAAGTAACTCAAGTAGTCTTACAAAGTCGCTCCACATTTGTCTTAGTGTAACCCATCTTTGGATCATCGGATTTTGGGGAGTACAACTCCCAATATCAAACAGCTGGAGATCAAGCTACCCCCCCCTGCCATAACTCTTCTCTAAATAAGGGTATCAAAAACACATTGAATGTCTACACCATTTCAAACAGAATCCTTCAGTATATATTTTTTCCCCTAGAAGCACTCTATTAAATGGTTTATGGCCACTCTACCAAAGTTGGGGATGGGGGAGGATTTACAATGGGTTACGAATGTATAAATTTAAGTATAGCCACTTGAAATTTAACTTGTTCAAGTTGTAAGGTTTGTGGATTTTGCACACAGGAGGACAACAGTAACTAACACAGGTATCTTTTTGCAGCAAAGAGTCTACTGAACAGTATCACATGAAAGGGTTTTAGTAACTGTGATAAAGAAGTTTTTTTTTTTTTTTTTTTTTTTTTTTCTTCTCTCTCTCCTTCCCCCAGAAATCACTTTTAATGTAAATAACAACACTGGAAGATACAACTACTTGCCATATTTGTGAGGTTTCACTAAAGTCCATGCTGCACATTTGTACACACATTAATGAAAGGCAGAAAAGCTGCAGCAAGTTAATTTGGCCTGCAAGTTGCCTATATGATCAGTCCATACAAAATAATAAGTGCTGGCTCCCCAGCTCTTTTGTTAGTTATTGCATTAATGTCGCCTGCACAAACTAAATCTTTGACAGTAGACAACAACGAATTAGCCAATTTACTTTGCCCAAAAGGAGGTTATTAACTTTTTTGGGACTTGGGTGTATTAAAAAAAAAAAAAAAAAAAAATTACTATTAGTAGTTATTTTAAGGTAGTTTGTGTATAGATCACTTGCAGTTCTTTATTGCTCTTTTAACCCCATGGATGCAAAAGACGTCTTAGTAAGCAAGATGTTAAATGGAGTGTTTAGATAAATCATTAGCTTATACTAAAGCAAACAAAAAAACTCCTTTGAACACTGCAATACATTGATGCCTCTCTGGCACTCAAAGGGTTTAGTTTATGCTTTAACCCTTTGAGTGCCAGAGGCATACAATGCATTAACTCGTTCATTTTAACTCTTTGAATGCCAAAGAGTTTTCCAGCCTTATAAATGATCTCATATATTACAAAAATATTAAGAGTGCATTTATATGCTCTGATTTCACATGCAAACATGTAACTGTCCAAAAAAAGCGAAATATAATTGAGTAGTACGAATATAGTCTAAAAATTATGAAAATGAACACGTCTAGCTGTCTTATCTATACGTCTTTCACACCATCATGAAGCTGTATTTTAGGAATTGAAAGTCAGTTTTCAGAAACTCTGCTGACTGCAGCAGTCTCATTAAAATGGGAAAGTTGTTAAAAATGTAAATACAAAAACTTTTTTTTTTTAATTAACGTTTTATTTTTAGTTAATGTAGATGTTTGTGTGACTGCAGGGAGCCAGGCCTCAGCAGACAGCAGCCATGTCAGCCCCGCAGCCCAGGCCCAGCCTGATACACACAAACAGCCTCACTCACACAGACACAGGGAGAGAAAAAGAAAATGGCGCAGAGACTAAGTCCCCACCGACTGGAAGCCGACTTTCAGGCGTGGAAATCGGAGGGAAAACGAGGGCTGGGGAACTGGGAAACACCGGAGAAATGCAGATCGGTTCGGGCTGAAGGGGAATATGAGGTTTAATTGGGTTTTTGTGCCCCGGATGAGGGAGAATGAAGGGGCTGGAGGTGAACAAAGGGGCCGGTAAGCGAACAGACGGGACTTAGTCTCTGGACGCCATGTCTGCCCTTTCTAGAGGAGGAAGGAGAGTGATAGGAGGGGGGAGGGAGAGCGTGGGGGAGGAAAGAGGGGCCCAGCGCCAAGAAACACCCCCACAAATAATACCCCAAATTCCACAACACAGTCCCAGCTACATCCCCACGTGATGGGGAGCCCCAAATACTCACCGTTCGCCCGAAAATCTCCTTCAATCTGCGAATAAAGGGAACAGAGACAATCAGGCAGCTGCCTTACAAAGGGGAACCCCAATAAGCCAGAGAGGGGTTACCAATACCCCAAATACATACATATATAGGACTGGAGGGTTTAATTAGTGGGGAGATACGAGGACGGAGCAAAATGGGCGCAGGGAAATAACAGAGCACCCCAATCTTAAGACCCCCCATATATTACTAACTTAATTAATCCCATCATAACATGAGTGGCTGAAGTTTGACACCTCTTTGTAATAAAAAGGGGGTTAATATATGGGGGATATGGTTTCAAATAGTTATTTTGCCAATCCAATGACGAAAACAATGTTGCAATATTTAGGGGTCAAAAGGGGAGATGTGGTGCAGGGTTATTAAATGTCATATGGGGTGCTAAGAAAGGGCCATGGGATGAGGGAACCCTATAAATCATTAAGGGGGAAATCAGGACATTTTATGGCAGCCGGTATGGTTTCAATTGGGAAGTAATAAAATATGGGTGAACAACCTGTGGCCTTCCAGCTGCAGTTGGACTACAATTTCGTCCATCCTCAGGCAGCTGAATGGATGGGGATTTGTAATCCAATAACTGCTGGGGAGGTGCAGGTTGTACTCCCTTTTTTCAGATAAAAAAAGGGGGGGGGGTTCCAGTTTTATGTTAAAATTCCAGAACTGTTTGTGTTTTAGGGAACCGAAATTCTGACTTAGGATCAGTCTTCCATATGGCAATCACACTTATTTAGGGCTCTGGTCTAGGATATTAAGATTCCAAGGACTGGTCTGACATGTGGTTCGGGGTCAAGCCCGTGGGTCTTAGTGGGGTGTCATGCTTACCTGCGAGTCGTTGTGAATTTGATCCCCACTCATCCTCAGGAGTTTCAGCTGGTAGGGGCAATGAATGAATGAATGGGGTGTTAGTAGCAAGGACTCTGACCTCTCGGGGTAAGTAGCTAGAGGGAGGTGGGTTTAAGCAGTATGTTGCCCTCCTGTATTGTGTGGCTGGGGAGGAAGCCGGCAGAGCCGAGAGCAACAGCAAAATGAGAGTGGGTAGAGACACTCAGCGGATTGTGTAACCGACTAAGTCCCGATTTAGCCTCAATACGCATGCGCAGCAGGATTTAAAAGGACAAGGAGGGGATTTGCATGGGAAAGCACGCCTCTTCCGTCAGTCAGCTGCTGTCCTGCTGCAGTTCCACTTAGTATCACACACGCAAATGATGTCACACAGTGGCTGATGTAGTAAGGAAATTCTGTGGGAAATAAACAGCACAAGAGGGAATAAATAAGAATCCCATTGATTTAAATTGGGCTTTAAACCACTTAGATGCAGATAGGTATCCAGTGTGTAAAGTTCAAACAAGTTGGCCTACCACTAGGTTAGAAATGGAACAAGCAGTACAATATAATAACTATCCTTTATTTACTGAGTGCCAGCATATCCAGTACAGCTGTACAAAATGGGGGTAGAGAAACATACAATGAAACTGATAGGCCAGCTGTACAACTGAACCACGTAGAGTAGTGGAAAAAGGCTTCTGGGAAGATATATGTTTTCAAGGAGGGTTTGTAATTAATAAAGTTGGTTGCAAGTCTGGTATTGATTGGTAGGAAGTTCCAGAGCAGTGCTGTTATAAAATTCCTGGGTTATCTAAGTGTTCAGGGATTCCTAGGCTCAGGAGGGTCTGCTACTGTGATCACATTTCACTTTAAATCATGGACACATGAACATTTCATTCAGCAGGACTGTGTAGGAATCAGTGCAACCCTACATATGTGAGATTTTATATGCCCCTGATTTAAAGGAATATGTAGTCACTTTAGGAGTTTAGGGGCTGCATAGCCCAGTGTGGCCATCAAACACTCTGCCAGGATGCTTATCAACATACCTGGGAACTCTCAGGGTTTGACCCTGAGACTCAGGGTTTTGACCCAAATCTCAGGGTAATGGGCCAAATTCTCAGGGTGAGAGAGGTCTGTGTCACCTATTATATGAATTTTCCCAGATTAAATGTTTCCTTAGCCTCTAAACTGGTGCCATTAGTACCAGAGAGACAGTGGGAGATGTCCTGCTTGTCTTGTTTGTGTTCAGGCAGTGAATTATCCAAACTGTAGCATGTTAAAGGTCCCTCACACACTGACCGGAGCACCTCTGTGTTAGAGCAAGCAGGCACATATCACATAAAATCTACATTATGGGAAGCTTTAAGGGTTAATATTTCAAAGATCTCAGGGTCAGCTCATCCTGAAAGTTCCCAGGTATGCTTATCAATTGCTGGGGTACATAGCGCTACTTATGTATTCCCCCACGTTGCCTCTTAGCTACTACTGTATACAGCAATGATGGGCAATGTGAATCCTTCAAGCTGCTGCCAGACTACAACTCCCATCATCCCCCTCTAGCTAATGGTTGTCAACCCCTGATATAGGGGAGGAGAGACCCATATGTTCCTCCATGATACATTGAGCTGATTTATAACTGGTCAAGTGAGCGATTGTGGAACATGTGGGCTGCATTTTCACTGTAAGCTAATCACCAATCAGCATGGCTGGGGAATGATGAAGGAGATCTCTGCACAATAAATAGAGTAGTAGTGGAACACACAGGCTGGCTCTGTGCACACCACAGTGAGTACAGCATGGATAGCAAAGGGTAGAAAATTAATGAGAGGAAGAGGATGGGGACAGAGAGAGGAATGAGGGGGAGACAGAACGAAGAAAGAGCAGAAAGGGGTACAAGAAAGACAGTGATACTAAGAGACGCCCCCCACTTCAAAAACCAGATTTGTGCAACTTGTGGCCCTCCGGCTCCTATTGAACTATAACTCCCATTTTGCTCAGCCAATGTCAGTCAGTTGTGGATGATGATTTGCCCATGCCTGGTATATGTAGAGGGTGTGTGTGTGTAAGCACGCTCGCGCGATGGGAGGTCTCTCTACTACCACTTTCTTTCTTCTTCTCCTTTCTTTTCCTTCTTCCTCCTGTCTCTCCCTTTATTCCCTTTCCTGCCCCATTCCTCTCACCATCATTCCTTTATCTATCCATTACGCCATCATTCCACCACCATTCATCTCTATATCAGTTCCCTACCCTCATTCCTCTCTCATCCATGTACCCCTCTTCCCCTCCATAGTTATTTATCTCCCTCACTCATCCCTCCCTCCCTCTTCCTCTAATCTTCCTGACATAACATTTCACTTTGTCCTCAACAGCTGGAGGGCCTCATGTTGTCCAATAATGCTATAGAACAAGCTTAAAGCATAACTTTCAGATAATAGCAAGTCGCCATGCATTCATTAAATGCAAGGCGACTAGCTTGAAAATAGATGTCTTCTGTACAAAAATAGATGTGTCTAAAGGAATCCACCCTGTTTGGAGAGCGGAACTGAGGCTAGAGCGCAGACATCTTGTCTGTACGCATGCACCGTCAGTTCTGGTCTCCATTGAGTAGACTGCTTTGCACCATATGGTCACCGGAAGGTACTGACGGCACAGGCACACAGACTGCACTAACCTGCCCGTCAGTCACGAAACTGGATGGATTCCTTTAGACACGTATTTTTTTATGGTAAGACATCTATTTTCAAGCTAGTTGCCATGCATTTAATGATTGCATGGTGACTTGCTATTATCTGAAAGTTTCTCTTTAAAACCTTGCCATTTGTAAGATAAACATTTTTTTAATTTCCCTTCATCTACTCCTTTCTCCGACATCAGCTCCTTCATTTGAGAAGTTGTTGATAGGTTTTGTTGACCACTAGATTCAGTGGAATATGTTATTCCCATCCATCTGAGCTATTTCTCGGCATTAAAGTGTTAGTAATGTCTAAAAAAAAGTTTTTTTTTTCATTTAGAAGAGCTTAAAAAGCTGAGCTAAATGCAAAAAACCGTATCTCTCAAACCGCTATGGTTTAAGAGATACGGGCGTTTAAAGTTCGCTGTTTCCTACTGACAGCTGTAAAGCTGTCAGCAGGAGATTCGTGTCGGTCGACACGGAGGCGCTTGAGAAGTGCTGGGATCTCGTTACTTACAAGGAATCCCTTCATTGGAATGGTCTAAAATGTGTGCCTGAACACGTCCCTGGGTTGGGGCTAACAGTACAAGTGAAGAAAAGGACTGAGGCTCCCTCAGTGGGTTTGAATGATTTGCCAGGAAAGCTATAAACGAGATCCTCCTTGTGAGGGGGTAAAGAACGTCCAGCCTCAGAGGGTGAAATCCAACATATACAGAGAGATCTCTACAGGGGGAAGAAAGCAGAGAAATTCATGAGTATAAACATCATGCTATTAATTTTGTACTCAATAGAAGTAACTTTCCTGTTGGAAAATCCCTGGTGCCCATCTGAAATTTATGGATTGTACCACATACTCAATAATCTTACAGAACTCATGTCCATGAGGAACAGTGAGCCGGAGACTGAAGGGAATGTAAGTGATGTGCACCCACTGGAGAAGGGCCCAATGGGCTTAGAACTGGGTATTATAATAGCCTTGGAACCGGAAGCTATGATAGGCCCCTTCTGCTGAAATGGCGCACAGTGTACTGTTGAGAAAGTGTGGAATATGGCAAAATACAGCTCTCACTGGGACATTTTAACTATTAGCCCTTTGAGTACGAAAGGAATCCAATGCATTGAGTTGCACTGCACTGGATACCTCTCTGGCACTCAGAGTGTTAAAGGAGAGCTAACACCACCTAACAATAAACTCCTACTTACCTTACTATGGCCAGAAAATCCTAATGACCCTTATGGATTTTTCCCTGCTCCTTGGCTCAAGAGTTAACATCTTGTCGCACTGTATTACTGGAGGTAGGCTCTAACCAAGCCGGTCTAGTATTTTTCCCTGCTAAGAATTGGCAAGAACTCTCGCATATGTACGGCAGCACTCCCTCAATGCACATGTGTGTTCCCCACTCATGCCGGCGATTATGCTGGTCTTTTGTGTTTCACTCTGTCTGACGCTTTGTGATGATGTCACATGTATCAGCCTTTGTAACCAATGAGCACTGACTCCTCAGTGCTCAGTTATACTTGTGCCTTTTTTGTTATAGAGCTCCTGTGTATTATTCATTCAAGGTCTGACTTCTTGGCTTATATTATCGTTCCTTAACTTCTGCTGCCTGCTTAGACATTTTGGTCTGTACCATCGTTCCTGTACCTTTGCCGCCTGCCCTGACCTTGCCTATTCCTAACCACGAGTTTGTCTGCTCCCTCTCTGGCTTTGACGTTTTCAGACTTGCAGTGCTCACTGAACCCTGCTTCTTCAGTGATAGGTCTTTCTCCATATACTTTATTTTTTTAACATCTATAATATTGAATAAACTTAAATATGGGCATTATTAACCCTTTAACAGTATGGATGCTAGACAGATCTCCAACGCACTGCAAAGCAATGTATTGGAGAGCTCTCTAGCAACCAAGGGGATAACCTTTTTTTATTCTTGCTTATTGAAGGCCAAGGGTATTTTCTGTTCCAGGAAACAGCAGATGATACTGGGGTGTGGTCATGTGAGGACTGGGGGGTGTCCATAGAGCTAAGTGCACCTAGAGTGACAATCTGGTGGTACCTGGTATGTAATGCTACGACCAGGAAGGAGATTGCCGCCTTCCTTCTGCCTCCTCCTCCTCCCATCATGTGGGTCTTGAGGTCCTCCTACTCAGCCTGGGCATTCATAGAACCCCGGATTGAGGAGGAGGACATAGAGGGAAGGTTCTGATTGACTATCTAGTTGCACCATGGATTGTCTGTCCTTCCAGATAGGCAATCAATGCCAGGGGGGAATCAGGAGGAGTCCCAATGCTCCCCACAAGGTCTGATTTTTTTGAACAGTGTAGTGAGTACCAGTGAACATTGGGGGCAGGCTGGGGAATCACACAGTGTGTATCTGGTTCAGTTATTACCACTTGGACAGTAGAACAAGGCCGGGAAGGCAGAACAGTGTAGGTAACTACAAGTGGACAGTGGAATAATCTCTTCCCTTTCCCTTACCTGTTGGTACAAATGTTGGAGGGTATGCGCCTGCCTATTAGGTCATCAATGAGTTCCCCACATCTGTTAAATCTATTTTTGTACCTCCACGACAGCTATTCCTCACCTCAACTCTTTGGTGTGCAGTTCTTGCCCCATCCAAATGTCTAAAGGACGTTTACAGTCCCCTGAACCTATTGTGGGTAATTTTCATCCCATCAGCATTTTGTGAGCCATTTTAGGGCCGCCCGCATGTTGCGGACCGTTTTTGGCCCACCCGTTTATCGTGAGCTGCTTTTGGCCCGCCTAACTCTCTCAGGCTGTTTTCAGTTTGCCTAGTTTCTCGAGGTTCACTTCCAGAACTTGGAAATATGGAAAGAAAGAAAACAAAGGATGTGCCCAATAGTGTAATTCTATAAATAACAATATAATATAATGATCAAAATTGTACTCAGAAAGCGATGGTGTCAGACAGGTGTTATGAGGAAGTCTGATATTCAAGCCTATGGATAATATAACACTGTTTCTGTGTAGTTATGCCTCCTGTTGCTCAGCTCCGTGGATGCCACTCCAATCATAAAACAAAAGATGACAGTGGCACAACAGTGTTCCTCTTAAATCGGAAATTTCATCCAATATAAAGTCACCCTGCAATAATTAAGCAGGTATCGACTAGCTTTATAATATATATGTTACCTCTCAAATGTAGCCGATTATAAAGAAATCCTTTATTTTAGGAGACTGACGGCCAGGTTAGTGCAGTCTGCGCGCCTGCACCGTCAGTCCCTTCCGGTTACCTTGTGGCTGTAAGGCGCCGCAGTTGCGGCATGTAACTGGAACCCGATAGCAGTTAGGTGCACACCCGTATATGAGCATTACAAACTGAAGGAGGCTGAATAGATGGCAGACTCCCAGGATGTAGGCCACAACACAGGGGCAGGTAGTGTAGAGCAGATGAAGTGTCCTCACAAAGGCTAATAGCCAGAGAGTCCAGAAGGCACACTGCCAGGTGTGCGAAGGATGATAGTAATGGTGGTATTAAGGACAACCAGAGGCTGAGGTAGGAGAGAACCACAGTGATAAATGTAGATAGCCAGAGGTCAGGATAGGAGAGAGTGACAGTGGTCAATGTTGATAGCCAGAAGTCAGGGTTAGAGAGATCAGCGTTGGTCGATATGGATAGCCAGAGGTCAGGGTTAGAGAGATCAGCATTGGTCTATATGGATAGCCAGAGGTCAGGGTTAGAGAGGTCAGCGTTGGTCAATATGAATAGTCAGAGTTCTGGGTTAAAGTATATACTATGCCTGAGGTCTGGGATCCAGGGTAATGCAGGGTAAGCTAAACGGCAGAATGCTGCAACAGAAGTCCAAGGATACGCAGAGTACCAGCTGAACGGTTGTATGCTGCAACAGAAGTTCAAGGATAAGCAGCCTGAAGGAAGAGAAGGGAATCCACAAACAGCACGCTAAGAAGCTTAAACAACTAAGTGCCGAGGAGAGGGCGCAGAGAGAAGATAAAGGTACTGAGGGCGTGACGTCACAGCGCCACTCACGTGCCCGGCCGGCCAACCTCCTTACTGGCACTCTGGGCCAGGAAGAAGAACAACCCCCCTGCCTCTCCATGTCATGGAGGCCTGCGGCGCATCGCGATGACGTCACGCGTCATGCGTATGCCTGCCCACGCGACACGGAGGAAGGAGAAGGAACTCAGTCTCCCCACTGCACAGAGCAAGGAGGAGGCTGCCGGGAGTGAGGCGCAGTAAGCACGGGCCTGACAGTGGCACACTGCAATGCTTCTTACAGAGACCGGGACTTACGGCGCAGGCGTGCAGACAGGATGTCTGCGCTGATGCCTGGCTTCAGGTCTCCTAAAATAAAGGATTTCTTTATAATCGGCTACATGTGAGAGGTAATTTATATATTATAAAGCTAGTCGCCATATGCTTAATTATTGCAGGGAAAAATGCATAAAGTAACTAACACCGGTTTCCCTAGAACCAACATACATAGAGGAGGGTATTGAAAATATACAGATGATAATGTGGGAAGCCCCTACACTCATATAATATGCACCCTCAAGATGACTCAATGAGCAGATCAAGAATAAAGTCTACACTTCTCATGTTCTGAAACAATACCTCACGATAATAAGTGTGTATTGTGTATCTCATTTTATTATCATATCCCTAAGATATAATTAACTGCAATTTTAATAGATTTAATAGAATAAAATATCCGTAAGAGTAAGTCTCAAACAGAACACTCAGCTTGTGTATGCTTTGTGTTTGCACCACTGGCTCAGTTATGGGCAAAATGTGGCTGAAAGTTAATTCCAGTCTAGTACAGACTTGTGCATACCAGGTGACGTGTCACATAAGGGCAGGACAAGGAGGATGCGGGCGGGATAACAGAGAATGATGGGAGTGACTAAGTAACCTCACGGTAACCAGATTGACATGAGCAGCAGCGCTCACAATGCTCTACACGTCACAAGGTTAAACTTTAATCTTCTTTTGTGCCTTATTGATCAGTTTTCTGATTTTTAAAATTACACACCACTTTATAACAACATTAATGCTACACACACAGATAAGGTCATGGTGGGGTGAAAGTTCCGCTTTAATTGTTTTGCTGATAACACCAGCAGTCACCATCACTTTGTGAGTACAATTTTGATCACTATATTGTATTGTTATTTATAGAATTACACTATTGGCATGGGCGTCCGGAGGGGGGGGCAAGGGGGGCACTTGCCCCCCCCTACAATTACCCTCCTCCATATAAATAAAGGGGCTAGATGGGCTGGCCTGGGGGTCATATTATGGCTTTGCCCCCCCCTGGAAAAATGTCTACGGACACCACTGACTATTGGGTGCCTCCTTTGGTTTCTTTTTTCTATCTTTCCATATTGATACCACTGAGGTGAGCAAGTTGGAGAAGAGCAGCCATCGATTACTGTTTGAATATACTGCAGCTGGGTGCAGTTATTTATCCCAAAAGCCTTTTAGCTGGATCTGGTATAAGCCATTGTCTAGCCTCTTACTTTGTGAGTATGCACCTTACGGGCGTTGGTGGTTGTCAAGTAAAGTGTCCTGTTGATCTGCACAGGGGCGCCCCCTGCCTGACTTTTTCTCTCCTATTTTTGTGTTCTGAAATTCCACAACGTGACTATTTGCAGGGTAGAGCCCATTGCTCTACTTACTCCACCCTAAACCCACCCACAACACATTCTTACAGCCAATCATTCATATCATCCCAACCATCTCGATTTAACTCTGTCTACCTCACAGTGGGTGGTCGCAGGTAAGTACATCATGAGGAGAAGTCTGTCCTCTGTCCCTCAACACGGGAGGGTTTTACATCTCCCCTTTCCTCCCTCACTGACAGACGGGGAGATCTTTCTCCTCTCCCCCAGTGATATCCCAGGGATCTCTCTGTCTCCTGCTTCTTCCCTTACTACCAGCAGGTGGAGGTATTTCTCCTCTCCCTGCCAATACCAGGGCGGCCTCTCTCCCATTCCTCACCACTATCCCAGGGAGGTTTGTCCCTTCTGCCCCTATACTCCCTTTCCGGGCACCCTTAATGACTTCCCAAGGTAGGTGTTTCTGTTTAACCCCTTAAGTACCAATGACGTTCCAGGACCATCACGTCCGTCCTGCACTTAAAGTGTTAGTAATGTCCAACAAAAAGTTTTTTGCATTTAGAAGAGCTTAAAAAGCTGAGCTAAATGCAAAAAAACTGTATCTCTCAAACCGCTATGGTTTAAGAGATACAGGCGTTTAAAGTTTGATCTCTCCTACCGACAGCTGTAAAGCTGTCAGCAGGAGATTCGTGTCGGTCGACACGGAGGCGCTTGAGAAGTGCCGAGATCTCGTTACTTACAAGGAATCCCTTCATTGGAATGGTCTAAAATGTGTGCCTGGTTTTCAAGCACACGTTTTAGACCATTCCAATGAAGGGATTTGTGGTAAATAACGAGATCTCGGCACTTCTCAAGCGCCTCCGTGTCGACCGACGCGAATCTTCTGCTGACAGCTTTACAGCTGTCAGTAGGAGACAGCGAACTTTAAACGCCTGTATCTCTTAAACCATAGTGGTTTGAGAGATATGTTTTTTTGCATTTAGCTCAGCTTTTTAAGCTCTTCTAAATGCAAAAAACTTTTGGTTGGACATTACTATCACTTTAAGGACCAATGACGGTCCTGACATGGAATTCAGGGCTTCCCGCACGTCTGCGTGCCGTTCGGGAAGTCCTGAATCGGATGCACAAAAAAAATGCTCTATGGTCCTTAAGTGCCGGCTGCGCGTGCGATCACCGGTCCTTAAGGGGTTAAGCACTGCAGGGCCCTCTGGCCAAATGGGGGCCCCAAGCAGCTGCTTATTCTGCTTAACTTGTAGCACCACTATTGTGTATGTGTATATATGTATAGATTCACTGGCAGCCACCTACTGGGTTGGTAGTATGGTGGAGTAGGGGGTGCTGATTTTGACAGGACAGGCCAGGGGGAGATGTCCCTGTGGCCACTCCGTATAAATCAATGCACAGAGTTTCCTTGGGCTGTACATGGCTCATCTCTTTGTAAGTGCCATGGTTACCTTCTGTCAGAGGGGAACCGGCCGCACCGATGCTCAGGGGAAGGCCGGCCCCCTCTACTTGCTGCCTCGCAGGGTTTGCCGTGTTCGGTCTCACTTGGAACCGGTGCGCCCTGGTGTTCCTCTGGGCGACTGGCTTCCTTGCTGCTGCCCCTTGCGGCTCTTGACGCGTCTGAAGAATGTCCCTTGCTGACAGAGAGTCAGGCGCGAGTCACTGGGGAATCCTACAGTGACGTCATGTCCCGACTCTTAAAGGGACAGACCCATTTCATGCTCTACCTCCTGGGGGTGGGGGTATCCGCATATAAACTGACTGTCACCATATCAGTAGCCCTTTTGTGGTGTTCCAGTGCAGTTGTAGTTTGTTTGAGCTCCATGTATGATCCTTGGCTTGTCTTCCTAGATTTCCCGGTGTCCAGTGTTGTGGCTTGTCTGACTACCCACTTGGTATTGGACCTTCGGCTCTGGCTGACTACCTGCTTTGTTACTGACCCCTGGCTTGTCTGACTACTCACTTGGTTTTGACCATCGGCTCTGTCTGACTACCCACTCTAATTATGATCTCTGGCTTGTCTGACTACCCGCTTGGCATTGACCATCGGCTCTGGCTGACTACCCGCTCTGATTCTGACCTCTGGCTTGTCTGACTACCCACTTGGTTTTGACCATCGGCTCTGGCTTGACTTCCTCTGGTTCTCCACCTTGGTTGCTTACATCTTTTGAAACTGACTGTAGGCCTAAGTCAGTCCATTTATTCATTGGTTGCCTTTATCTCTTGATACCACATCAGTATACTATCTATTTCTGGGTCCTAACCCCAGCATTACTACATCAGTATACTCTCTATTTCTGGGTCCTAGCCCTAGCATCGGTGCTATTGCATGTATCCTATCCTTAGACTTCCATGTGCAGTCTATTATTTGTGGTAGTAGTTATTGCTCCCTGCTTAGCTCTCTATCTCTGCCGGAGTGTATATCGATTTTCATACTATATTATTGTGCAATAAAGGTGGTGTTTCTAATTACTGTACCGTCTCCTGTATCCTCCTTGGGTTCCGTAACACTCTTTCATCTCCCCTCTCTTTCAATATGTCCCTTTCTCACCTCTCCGCATCTCTTTCTCATCTCTCTCCCAATCACTGCCTTGTCTTCTCATCTCCCACCAAATCACTGCCTTATCTTATCACCTCCCTCCTAATCACTGCTTTGTCTTCTCATCTCCCTCCTAATCACTGCCTCATTTTTTCATCTCTCTCCCAACCTTCTCATCCCCCTCCCAATCACTGCCTTATCTTCTCATCTCCCTCCAAATTACTGCCTTATCTTATCACCTCCCTGCTAATCACTGCCTTATCTTTTCATCTCCCTCCCAACCTTCTCACCTCCCACCCAATCACTGCCTTATCTTCTCATCTGCCTCCCAATCACTGTCTTATTTTCTCACATCCCACACAATCACTGCCTTATCTTCTCATCTCCCTCCCAATCACTGCCTTATCTTCTCATCTCCCTCCTAATCACTGCCTTATCTTCTCATTTCCTTCCCAATCACTGCCTTATCTTCTCATCCCCCTCACGGTCACTGCCTTATCTTCTCATCTCCCTCCCAATCACTGCCTTATCTTCTCATCTCCCTCCTGGTCACTGCCTTATCTTCTCATCTTCCTCCCAATCCACCTCCCTCCCAATCACTGCCTTATCTTTTCATCTTTCCCCTGGTCATTGCCTTATCTTCTCACCTTCCTCCCAATCACTGCCTTATCTTCTCACCTTCCTCCCAATCACTGCCTTATCTTCTCATCTACCTCCTGGTCACTGCCTTATCTTCTCATCTCCCTCCCAATCACTGCCTTATCTTCTCATCTCCCTCCTGGTCACTGCCTTATATTCTCATCTCCCTCCCAATCACTGCCTTATATTCTCATCTCCCTCCCAATCACTGCCTTATCTTCTCACCTCCCTCATTTCTGTTTGCCATGTCCCTTTCTCACCTCCCTCATTTCTGTTTGTCCTATCCTTTTCTCCACCCTCCTTTTTGCCACTTTGCTGCTATACATTCCCCTCCCTCTCTCCCTCCCTTCCACTGTTTTTGCAAGCAAAAGCAGCGGATAATGAGTGGAGTGCTTGTCTGTATGTGAGTGAGGGTGGGTGAAGATGCCAACGTGGTGAATGGGCAGGATGGTAGGGAGGACTGTGCGAATGGAAGTGCGGGTGTAAAGAGTGGAGTTGTGGAATGAGAAGGAGGGCATTAAGAGAGGAGTTTACAAATAGGAATGATGGCAGGGAGAGTGGTCTTTGCAAATGGGACAGAGGGCATGGAGAGAGGATTTGTGGAATGGGAAGGAGAGCATGTAGAGAAAATTAGGACTTGGGGAATGGGAGGGAGGGCACAGGGAGAGGATTTGTGGAATAGGAGTGTGCGGAGAGAGATTTTGGGGAATGGGAGGGCACAGAGAGAGGATTTGGGGAATGAGCGGGGCATGGAGAGAGGACTTGAGGAATGGCAGGAAGGAGTGGAGAGAGTAGTTTGTGAATAGGAGTGATGGCAGGGAGAGTGGATTTTGTGAAAGTGAGGGAATGGAGAGAGGATTTGTGGTACGGGAGGTAAGGCATGGAGAGGGGACTTGTGGAATGGGAGGGCATGGAGAGAGGACCTGTGGAATAGGAGGGAGGGCATGGAGAGGGGACTTGTGGAATGGGAGGGAGGGCATGGAGAGGGGACTTGCGGAGTGGGAGGGAGGGCATGGAGAGGGGACTTGCGGAATGGGAGGGAGGGCACAGAGAGGGGACTTGTGAATTGGAGAGAGAAGGGCATGGAGAGAGGACTTGTGAAATGGGAGGGAGGGCATGGAGAGAGGACTTGTGGAATGGAGAGAGGAGGGCATGGAGAGAGGACTTGTGGAATGGGATGGAGGGCATGGAGAGAGGACTTGTGGAATGGGAGGGAGGGCATGGAGAGAGGACTTGTGGAATGGAGAGAGGAGGGCATGGAGAGAGGACTTGTGGAATGGGATGGAGGGCATGGAGAGAGGACTTGTGGAATGGGAGGGAGGGCATGGAGAGAGGACTTGTGGAATGGAGAGAGGAGGGCATGGAGAGAGGACTTGTGGAATGGGAGGGAGGGCATGGAGAGAGGACTTGTGGAATGGAGAGAGGAGGGCATGGAGAGAGGACTTGTGGAATGGGAGGGAGGGCATGGAGAGAGGACTTGTGGAATGGAGAGAGGAGGGCATGGAGAGAGGACTTGTGGAATGGGAGGTCGGGCATGGAGAGAGGACTTGTGGAATGGAGAGAGGAGGGCATGGAGAGGGGACTTGTGGAATGGGAGGGAGGGCATGGAGAGAGGACTTGTGGAATGGAGAGAGGAGGGCATGGAGAGAGGACTTGTGGAATGGGATGGAGGGCATGGAGAGAGGACTTGTGGAATGGAAAGGAGGGCATGGAGAGAGGACTTGTGAAATGGGATGGAGGGCAGGGAGATAAGACTTGTGTAATGGGGGGAGTGCATGGGGAGAGGACTCATAGAATGGGAGGGTGGGCATGGAGAAGGGATTTGGCGAATGCGGAGGAGGACATGGAGAGAGGACTTGGCAAATGCGGAGGAGGGCATTGAGAGAAGACTTGGAAAATGGGAGAAGGGCAATCACAGGACCCAGCCATCTGTGGGTCTAATGTACCTCCCAGCAGGGAATGATTTAATAAATGCATGTGGTCTTAAACATAGTCTTAAATATGGTCTCAGTCTTTGCAGGGCCCCCTGACCCATAACCATAGAAATCTTGACAAATGTTTCAAAAGTGATAATGCAGAATTGTCCGTAAACAGTCTAAGATAAAGTAATAGCTTTTATGAATACAAGGGAATTGGGCACAAATCTAGAAAAATGAATTGCCTTTGTTTTTGTCACTTATTACAAACTACACAAATAAAATTAACCAAATGTGCTATGAATAGTACAGTGTACACATGCATTACAAAGCAAGCATGGGATTATATTTTAGAGATCTAAAATAACTTTTAGAGATGTCATCTGGACATAAGTGATATTTAAAGTTATACCAACCAATTTTATTGGGCGTTCAAGCTCTTCTAACCCCTTTGGCAAGAGAGTGGTGTGCAAAGCAATCCACTGAGCAAAACTCTGGTCTTTAACAGACCCACTTTAAATATAAATAGAGATTAACCCTTTAAGCGCCAGAGGGATACGCAACGCATTTCAAAGCGATGCTTTGCGTACTCCTCTGGCGCTCAAAGTGGTTAAATACAAGTAGTGACTCCATTAATAAAATCTGTGGGGGGAAGATGCACTAAGAGGAGGTAGGGGACCAGGGTGGAGATATGGTGGCGAAGTGGTGTTGATGGCCAGGCCCAGACTGGGATAAAAAATAGGCCTGGGCATTTAAGGCTGAGCAGCCCATTTTTATTTTTTGAGCAGCCCATGGGGAGGGTGGGGGGCGGAAGTGGCGTTCATTAGTTCATTATTTATATAGCAGCGGCCCAGACCGGCCCACCAGACAAATGCCCGTTATGCCGATGGCCAGCCCGGGCCTGTTGATGGCATATGGAAGGCAAGCAGTAAACGGATAGTAATTTTTCACAAAAGCAGCTCCAATTAATCTTCATTGTATTTAGGCCATGGAGAGTGTTATTCCAATACTGTCAGAGTTATAGTTCAAGAGTAATTGAATGATAAAGTATCCCCCTCTCGCCCCTTTTACTGATGTAACACTGCTCACCTCAGAGCAGCAAGACTGTCCTGATGGATCGCAGAGAGGGACAACCTTCAGTGATCATAAGGAAAAACCTGTCAAGGGGGGCAGGGTTTTCCTTATGATCACAGTAAGAAGATTGTCCCTTGCTGTGATCTGTCTGGTCCCAGGACCATATTCCACATCTGAGGGGAGGTGGCTTACACTAGGTAAAAGGGTTGGGAGGGGGATACTTTATCATTCAATTACACTTGAACTACAACTCTGACAGTATTGAAATAACACTCTCCATGGCCCAATACTATGAAGATTAATTGGAGCTGCTGTTTTTGTGAAACACTACTATCCCTTTAAAGGGATAGTAATGTTTCATAATAAAAGCAGCTCTAATTAATCATCATAGTATTTGGACCTTGGAGAGTGTTATTTCAATTCTGTCAGAGTTATAGTTCAAGAGTAATTTAATGATAAAGTGTCCCCCTCCCGCCCCTTTTACTGATGTAACACTGTTCAGCCAGTTCAGAAGGGAGGTGCCCAGGTAGACTGCAGAGAGGGACAATCTTCAATTAAGATAAGGGAAAAAACTGAAAAACTTGTCAAGGGGGGGCAGGGCTTTCATTGTTCTCATAGGAAGAAGATTGTCCTCTGCTGTTATCTGTCTGGTCTATGGATCAAGAAAATTGTCCTTTGCTGTTATCTGTCTGGTCTAGGGATCAGATTCCACATCTGAGAAGAGATGGCTTACACTAGGTAAAAGGGGCGGAAGGGGAAACTTTGCTTGTGAATATCTCTCAGACCATAAAGGTTTGAGAGATAAGACTTATATTGTTCTTCATATTTTTTAATGCCTACAAAATAAAATAAAGATAAAACAAAGTATTACTATCCCTTTAAGGTGTCTTCTCCATCATGTCCCTGTGAATCCACCACCAATTCGCCACAATCCAAAGACATTGCCATGGATCCTCCATGCCTTTAACAGGTTTCATTTGCATATAGAAATGCAGGTTAATCAGCCATTGTCTTATTCATGTGGGTGTATTTATATGTTAATATGGCACTTTGCCACATGCACTAATATCCGATAGCAGCTTTTGCTGTTGGAGTCCACAGTCCCAACATCTCCGACCTGAGGTTAGCGATGTTGGGATCTCCCTGCAACTGTCTAATGAACCAGATGACAGCTTGTCATCTTGACTGGAGAGCAGAGACAGCAGCTGCCGTCCTGTTCATTGCACACTAGTGTGACCACGTTTCACTTCTGCCAGTCAGGGATACTGAGGAGAGAAGAGTACACCACAAAGTTCTAAACATTAGAGAGAGAATTGCCAATTGACTGCTGTGACAGAAAGCAACACTTTGGTGGGTTACAAGATAATGCACATCTCGCCCAAACCTTAGACTAGCATAACACTACAACAAAATTGCACTGCAGCTCCCCTTTAATGCCTGGATGAAGGCTCAGTTCTCTCTCGAGTGTGTAGAGTGCTGTCTGGAAGCCATTTTGTTGTAGCCCAGCAGAGACATAATTTTCTGTCACAGCAGCATATCTCCCAACATTTCAAATGGCCAAAGAGGGACACTTGTGTTTTAGGGGGGTGTTTCTGGGGGCGTGACTGGTGGGTGGGGCATTACCAAACCTTTTTAGTTAATTTCACAACCTACTGACACCTCTTTGTGTAACTGAATAAATAATAAAGCAAAAGCAAAGTATTTTATTTACACTGACTAAACAGTTTAAATAAAAAATTAGTGTGAGTTTTATTGCTGTGGAGCAATGTGATATTATACATATACATACAATCCCTATATATAGGGATTTGGGTCTGAAAGAGGGGCACTTCGGAGGCATGCCAATGTGTGGTGTCACTGCTAGAGTACCCAATCACACACACTGCCAGGGGAACCCCTTCTTACCCACTGCCCTCTCACATCCTGTCAGGGGGACACCCCCCTTTCACAATAGGAACATGCACTCTCCCATTTCCTCTTTTTTGTCAAATAGATGAAGGACCCTCTTCTCACTCACTAGGGGACTCCGGTGCCCATTTCCAGGGAACCCCTCTCACTCACAGCAGGGATACATTCTCCCTCCCTCAGCGGTCCCTTCTTTCTCTCACTGCCGAGGGGCCCCTCTCATACATTGCCAGAGGACAATATGGGTCTTCTATGGCTGATATATTACAACTTCTGTTGGTGTAAGTGTACAGCTGGAGAACCACATGTCCCCACCTCTGGGAATAAACAACCCAGGAGCGCTATAGTTGCTATCAGTATATCCGAATATATCTGCTCAGCCTCACACTTACTTCTTGCTCAAACAGGGGGCGGAGTATGGCGCAATATTATTATATCAAGTGTCGGGCACGCATACGCAGTGAATAGGCATGACATCACGCAGCGTTGCTCAAAGTCACGTTACGAGCGTGGTGCTGTGCGTCTGAAGGCTGCTGGAGTGGTGTAGTACAGTAAGGATGGTGTAGTACAGTAAGGGCAAAACTTAAGCAGGGAAATCGGGACAAAGTGCAGTGTGGGCGGGACAGCGGGTTTGGGCTCTAAAATCGGGACTGTCCAGCGTAAATCGGGACAGTTGGCTGGTATGCAGCAGGAAATGGACAGTTCTCCTTCTAGTGTTTAGAACTCTGCTCTGGAGTCTTCATTCCATGACTTTGTATTGTCCCAGAAGGGGGCTGCCTGGGATGTGTAACACACATTGAAAATCCAGGACTATCCCAGGCAATCTGGGACACGTGGTCACCCTACTGCACACCCCTCTGGCACTGAAAGGGTAACAACATCATACCTCCCAAGTGTCCCTCTTTAGGAGGGACAGTCCCTCTTTTAGACCCAAATCCCTCTGTCCCTCTTTCCCACCCTGATGTCCCTCTTTTTAGGAGATCAGATTGTATGGTGTGTATATAAGTGTATCATATTACTCTACAGCAATACAACTCACATTATTGTTTGTTTATACGTCAGTATATATGTGTTTATAAATTAGTCTGTGTAAATAAATACTTTGGTCTTGTTATAAGTAATTTATTACATTACACAAGGAGGTGTCAGCAGGTTATGAAATAGCCTCAAAATTCCTGGTAATGCCCCGCCCACCAGCCACGCATCCAGCAACACCCCCTAAAACACAAGTGTCCCTCTTTGGCAATTTGAAATGTTGGGAGGTATGCAACATTAACCCCTTAGGGACCCTTGACGTACCAGGACCGTCAAGGGTAAACTTTCTTGAAAGACCCTTGACGGTCCTGGTACGTCACGTACATTTTACTTACAGCGCTCTACCGGGAGCGCTGTAAGTAAAAATGGGGCATGAAATAGACCGCTCCAAGATCGGAGCGATCTATTTCAAGCCCCATAATGACGCGCCGATACACGTGACAGGTCACGTGTACCGGCCCGTCAACGTGCCCCTATGCGGACGTTATGGGACGGAAATGTCCCATAATGTCCGGTCCTTAAGGGGTTAACAGACATTTCCAGCATTTACTTATCATTTAGAGAATGGCAGAGAAGCTCTGATATGTTAGAGCTTCTCATCCATTATTTTAATTATAAATTCATACTGGCAATATCTGTTAATGTTGTAGCCCCCACGGTGCAACAGGGGTGTGCAATGAACATCACAATGACACTGAAAGGGTTAAAGGAGCAATGCTGTTTGTGTCGTTTAAAAGAGCAGTACATTTTTTTATGAAAATATATATGTTATAGAGCTTTTCCTGCTGAGTAAAACAAGGTCACTCCCACCGATGTCAGATTATTCAGAAGTTATAAAAGTTCAAATAACCAGGAAGTGAATTTACTGTGTTTGCTTCCTGATAGTTCCAACTGACAGGAAGTGACTCATTTCTATCACATTCCATGGAGAACTGTAAGTCACTGACTTTCCTCTCCATACCTCCCAAGTGTCCCTTTTTAGGACTCAAATCCCTCTGTCCCTCTTTCCCACCCTGATGTCCCTCTTTTTAGGAGATCAGACTGTGTGGTGTGCATATAAGTGTATCACATTGCTCTACAGCAATAAAACTCACATTAATGCTTGTTTAAATTTCAGTATATGTGTTTATAAATTAGTCTGTGTAAATAAAATACTATGGTCTTGTTATAAGTCATTTATTCATTTACACAAGGAGGTGTCAATAGGTCATGAAATAGCCTAAAAATTATCTGTAATGCCCCGCCTCCAGCACAGGTGTCCCTCTTTGGCAATTTGAAATGTTGGGAGGTATGCCTCTCTATTAGAATGTAACTGGAATTTGATCACTAGAGGGCACTGCTAATGTAAATAAACACAGTTTTAAACTGTACTAACTCTGGAAATATGCATCTGTCAACAGTGGGAGCACCCTTATGTTACTCAACAGGAAATGCCCTACATTATGTTTTTTCATAAAAAAAAAGTTTACTGCTCCTTTAATTCTGAGTGAATCCTCTCCACTCCCCCAGGAGGCAGGTGGGAACCAGACAGGATACACTTAGACTTCAGGATTGTCAAACTGTTGGCAATGTGCAATGGAGAGCATCCCTTCCACGTCGCCAGTAGTTCAACAAGCCTGCTTGCTAATAAGTAAATTCTCCGGCCCTCCTCTTGCATACTTAACCTTTTGAGTACCAGATAGGTACAGAACACATTGAAAAGCAATGTTTTTTATACCTCTCTGGCACACAAAGGGTTAATTATTACTGCATATGGCAATGTGTGTCAATATCGCCAAGGCGATATGCTTGCCACACATTGCTACATACACATCGCCATAGGATTGCCTCTTAGTGCACCCTCCCCCTGCAATGGCGTAACTATAGGGGTCGCAGGGTTTGCACCTGCGACCAGGTCCATCACTGCAGGGTCCTGGCTGCCCCCCTGTGACCCCCCCAGCTGGCACCCGCAATATGACCATCGCTATCTCCCTCCGCCACTCTAGTAATGCAGAGCGCTGGGAGATGACATCATCTCCCAGCGCTCTGCATTACTGAAAGATGACTGCGCGGGAGTTCAACCTGCGTAGAGGTCTCTCCTGCCACGCCACTGGACCACCAGGGAGGTAGGAGATGGGGGTAATGTGGAGATGGGGGCATTGTGGAGATTGGGGGGCAATGTGGAGGGGCCAATGTGGTCGTGGGGGAAGCCCATGGCAATTCTTGCTCCAGGGCCTAGAGGCTTCTAGCTACACCTCAGCTCCCCCCGGTATTGGTTAACTAGTAAGTATATACTGAAGAATGCAAATTACATTGTTATTATTCCACTCTATAGCTATATCTGGTAACCCGTTAAATAACTGAAAAAAGTGTTAAAGGGATAGTAATACTTAAAATGTAAAAAAAAATATGTTGTAGGGTTTATCCCCCTGAGTAAAACAAGAGTACTCCCACTGCTGAAAGATGTTTCATTCAAAAGTTATTAATTTTCAAAGTTGAATTTTTTAGGTGCAATATCACAGTGGCCTGAAATTTTACAGTGGCGCTGTTGCTACACCATCCTATGGAGATTTATGGTCCTGAGACCAGAGCTGTCCATAGGATCGTGTAGCAACAGCGCCACTGTACAATTTCAGGCCACTGTGATATTGCACCTAAAAAATTCAACTTTGAAAATTAATAACTTTTGAATGAAACATCTTTCAGCAGTGGGAGTACTCTTGTTTTACTCAGGGGGATAAACCCTACAACATATTTTTTTTTACATTTTAGGTATTACTATCCCTTTAAATAACAGATGTAAATCAGATCGATGACTGCATAAGAGACAATTGCCAGAAAAAAAAATGCGGATTAAACGAGTGTAAAATAAGCATATTTGATCAAGTTGCATCTTGTTACTGGGGGGATATCAGGATTTCACAATTATGTCTGAAAATGCTTAAAGGTACATTTACACCTATATATTAAATAGTTTTTTTTAAATATCACGTACTTGTAGCATTCGTAAACATTGACTGCCTAACATATAAATATAAAATGTTTTAACACTCTGAGTGCCACAGCGTTGCGTCCGCCTCGGGCACTCAAAGGGTTAAACTTGATGTAAACCATCTTATTCAGGCACCAGTTAGTTAATTCTATGTGTGCTCTTTGCAATGAGAAACACAAGCTAAGAAAGTAAATTTATTGAGGTTAATGTCCACTGTTCTTGTATTCAGGGAAGCCATTATCTTGTCTCAGGTCATTTACGGACAATTCAGCAATATCAATTCTGAGTACAAGATCGTTGTGGTAATGGGGGTGAGGGAGTTCAGCAAAAGGCATGAATGGGTGACCCTGTAGAGCATATGTAAATCTAGACTTCTAGAACTCAGGAAACAAATGGAGAATTTATACAGATGCTAGCATAGAGTACAGGGTATTTAAATGTATTAACCCCCTATATATTTTTAGGCTTCAGTGTTTCTTTAACTCTTTAAGGACCAGAGGGGCATGCAACTGCACCTTAGGGGCATGCAACTGGGAACTCTCCATATATGCCCTGGAGGTTCCTGTTTTTAGAGTTAATTACTGGGTCTCTGGGGGCAGAGGCTGATTCTCCAGGAGTGGTGAGTTTCCTGTGAGACCTTGCCCACTTCTCCTCCTTCCCACCCTGTTCCTCCTATTCCCCCCACCCACTTCTCCTCCTTCCTATCCTGTTCTGCCCACTACCCACCCAGTACTCCTCCCTACCCTCTTTCGCCCACTTCTCCTCCTTCTCACCTTGTTACGCCCACTTTCAGCCCACTTCTCCTCCTTCTCAACCTGTGCCGCCCACTTCTCCTCCTTCTTACCTTGTTCTACCCACTTCTAGCCCACTTTTTCTCCTTCCCAACCTGTTCCGCCCACTTTTCCTCCTTCTCAACTTGTTACACTCACTTCCAGCCCAAGTCTCCTCCTTCCCACCCTGTTCCACCCACTTCTCCTCGTTCTCACCTTTTTCCGCCCACTTACAGCCCACTTCTCCTCCTTCTCAACCTGTTCTGCCCACTTGTCCTCCTTCCCAACCTATTCCGCCCACTTTTCCTCCTTCTCAACTTTTTACACCCACTTCCAGCCCAAGTCTCCTCCTTCCCACCCTGTTCCACCCACTTCTCCTCATTCTCACCTTTTTACGCCCACTCCCAGCCCACTTCTCCTCCTTCTCAACCTGTTCTGCCCACTTCTCCTCCTTCCCACACAGTTCCACCCAGTTTCCTCCTTCTCAACTTGTTCCACCCACTTCTCCTCCTTCCCAAACTGTTCCACCCACTTATCCTCCTTTTCACTTTGTTCTGTCCACTTCCAGCCCACTTCTCCTTCCCAACCTGTTCCACCCACTTCTCCTCCTTCTTACCTTGTTCCACCCACTTTTCCTCATTCCCATCCTATTCCACCCACTTTCAGCCCACTTCTCCTCCTTCCCAACCTGTTCAACCCACTTCTTCTCCTTCTTACCCTGTTCCACCCACTTCGCCTCCTTCTTACCTTGTTCCACCCATTTTGTCTCCTTCTCAACCTGTTCTGCCAAATTCTCCTCCTTCCTACCCACTTCTCCTCCTTCTCACCTTGTTCCGCCCACTTCCAGCCCACTTCTCCTCCTTCCCAACCTGTTCCACCCACTTCTCCTCCTTCTTATCTTGTTCCAGCCACTTCCAGCCCACTCCTTCTCAACCTGTTCTGACCACTTCCCACCTACTTTATGACAAATTGATGACAAACCCAACACGCCCAATTAAGCTCCACCCCTTTATGACACAGATTGCGTCATTTACAAAGCCCTTGTTGCAGAACACAAGCCTTCTCTGGAGACCCAAGAGGATGAAGTAAACAGGTATATTTAGGGGCCGAATAAACATTTTCATTTATTTAACTAGGGCTTTTAACCCTTTAAGTCCCAGAGTGGTACAGAACGCATTGCTCTGCAATGCTTTGCGTACCACTCTGGCACTCAAAGGGTTAATTCCTTGAATAATAGGGAAGTCTCCGGGGCATTGCAAATCAATTAGTTGGAGACCGTACTAGCATTCAAGGTGTTAAAGCCCCATTTAAATCAATTGTAATGTTTATTTGGCCACTAAGGTACAGTTGATTTGCCCCAGAATTGCTGTTGCCTTTGTACATGCAGTGTTTTCACCAGGAGAACGACTACACAGCCAGTAATTCAGCTACAATCTAAAATACATTTTTTTCAGCTCTTTAAATTGTTTTTGGCAAAGTTTCCTTCTCCCAACCCAATTACCAGTAAAGCACAGACAGCCGATGTGCTTGACTGCCACTGAACCTGTCTGAATACACTTCACTTTCTTTACACCTACACAAGTAGGTGAAACAATCAAAGAAAATGTGCCTTAAAGGGATAGTAATACTTCGTTTTAACTTTATTTTATTTTGTAGGCATTAAAAAAACATGAAGAATGATATAAGTCTTATATCTGAAACCTTTATGGTTTAAGAGATATTCACGAACAAAGTATCCCCCCCCTGTTCATCCAGATCAGAAGGGAGGTGCCCAGGTAGACTGCAGAGAGGGACAATCTTCAATTAAGATAAGGGAAAAACCTGAAAAACTTGTCAAGGGGGGGAAGGGCTTTCATTGTTCTCATACAAAGAAAATTGTCCCCTTCTGTTATCTGTCCTGTCATACAACCAGACTCACATCTGAGAAGAGATGGCTTACACTAGGAAAAAGGGGCGGGAGGGGAACTTTGCTTGTGAATATCTCATAAACCATAAAGGTTTGAGAGATAAGACTTATATCATTCTTCATGTTTTTTTTAATGCCTACAAAACAAAATAAAGTTAAAACGAAGTATTACTATCCCTTTAAACCCTCCCCACCCACAAATATGATTGCAGGGTTCCCTTGAACATTCTTATGCCCCCCCCCCACCTATATAGGTATCAGGACAAAGTTAATCCTTTGTATACCATAGTGGTACACCAGCAATGTAATGGAAAAAAATGATGGGGATTTTGAGAGCCCTATGTGAATAAAAAAAAGAAATGGGGTCGCTAGATGCTGGGGGGTACCATTCCTGGGCATGCGACTCAGGAAGGGGTCCCGCTAACTGAGAAGGGTCTCTGGTACTCCCCTTCTCCTCTCAACATCATGTCGTTCCAAATCGTATTGGATGGGGATTGGACGGCAATTATGTTAAACTGCTCTTGTGTTTACAGTGACATTGTCCTCATGTACTGCCCCATTGTAACCGATGTTTACACTACCATTATTTTATGTTTCACTCCCCCCATTGTCCCACTGTGTTCTCGGTCTACCATACCATTGTGTATTGTATCTAATTTATGTATAAAATGTCCCTGTTCCCTCGAATAAAGTAGAAGTCCTTTTGGACTAAGAAGTGTATCCTGTGTTGTTATTCCTGAGTGGTCTAAAGGGTCACCATTTAGGAGCCCTATGTTCCAACGATCCAGCCAGCTACATACATTTCCATTAACAGCATCAAGGAAAGAGGACCCCTGGATGACAGTCCAAGACAACCTGGTGTCTTGGGTTCCCATTACAGGGACTACAACGCCTATTATTCCCCCAACCAGCCAGAGGCCTGGTCTAGCCATTTCTGAGACCATTCTATTGCACGTGTAGTACCAGAGCAGGTATGTCATATGTGCAGCCCTCCATAGAGAGACTTTTTAACTGTCCTGCAGCCCAGAACCTTCCAACACCCTCCATATCTCAGCTTGGGGTTTCCACCTGTCCAGCTATCTGGCTTCTTTTCCCTCAAATGCTAGACAAGTCTTCCATACAGTATAACATTATCAGTTTGGTGGAGAAGTAGATAGGACTCAAATTGCCTCCACCACTGTACAATGGTGTGCTGGAATAAGAACCCATAAGGGGGTCATCTGATCCCCATTCTGCTCATGAAACTCTCAAGTGTGGGAACTGGACGAGTAATAAATAGTATGAGGTTCATATGATGCCACATTAATATTTGACAAGGTGTGTGGGCAGTGATGGCAAGCTATATGGACATATAAACCAATATCAGGGGTTCCTAAGACTTCCTAACCCAGTGGTTCTCCACTCCTGTCCTCAGGACCCACTAACAGGTCAGGATGTGATGATTTCCTTGTTAGAGCACAGGTGAGTTAATCAATGTGAATGAGCCTCTGATCACCACTCCTGTGCTCTATCAGAGAAATCCCTAAGTCCTGACCTGTTAGTGGGTCCTGTGGACAGGAGTTGAGAACCACTGTCCTAACCCATACAAGGGTTTCATTTGGCCAAGGAGATGTACATTGGCCACCTAGCTATCACTAGAAGAGTTTATTTGCAATTATAAAAATATTTTTAATAAAATAGAAAAACAACTTACTATTCCAGAAATCCAGAAACATTTATAAGATCCTAGCAAATATAGTTAAAGGGATAGAAATGTGTAACATGGAAAAATATATATATATTTCAGGGTTTATCCTGCTGAGTAAAACAAGGGCACCCCTACCCTACCCCTACCTACCATGGCCTGAACCTTTGTGGTGGTGCTGTTGCTACATAAGTCTATTGACAGCTCTGGTCAGTTGACCATAAACGCCCATAGACTGCTGTAGCAATGGTGCCACTGTAAAATTTCAGGCCCTGGAGGCCTGAATAACTGCAGTAACTTCTAAATAAAGCATCTCTCATTAGTGGAAATAACCCTGTATTACTCAGTAGGATAAACCCTTCAACAGTACTGGTTCCTGGAGGCCTGAACTAAGAAGAACAGTAATGGTTAAGGAGCAAACCAACTGCACTCTTGGGGGGTGGTGAGAAATATTTCCCAAATTCCTTTTGATTTAGCATTCAATGTATTAATGTATCAAAAGCCTCATGTAAATTATGTAAATGTTTGTCCCCTGCATTGGTGCAGTTGGCTTGGGTAGCAATAACCTCTGAAATGTCTTACAGCAAACACTGTAATAAAAACATTAAATTTAAAACAATATTAGAAGATATTCAGTGGGATGCAATATTCAAAGGTAAAAATGCAGAAGAAAAATGGACTGTTAAGAATGATGTTGGTTAACCCCTTAAGGACCATGGATGTACCCGGACAGTCACGCTGCTCCGGCACTTAAGGACCAGTGACGGTCCTGGTACGTCACATACTTTTACTCACCGCGCTCCTGCAGGAGTGCAGTGAGTAATACCGGGGACTGAAGTTGATTGCTCCAAACCAGGAGCGATCTCTTTCAGTCCCTCGTTTGGCATGCCGGCACACATGATCATACCTGGGAACTTCCAGTCAAGGGCTACCCGGAGGGTAGTCCTCTGTTCACCAGGGGGGTGACAAAAATGACGCTAATCGCGTCAAAAAGGGGCGGGGCTTGCCGCGAGTGGGGGGGGGGGGCTTAACCCTTTGAGTGCCAGAGTGGTACGGAATGCATTGCAAAGCAATGCATTCCGTACTACTCTGGCACTCAGAGGGCTAGGGACTGAGTATCAGCAGGAGAAAAAGCGGATGTGGCAGAGTTTCAATAGAAACTCTCCACATCCGGAGTAATCAGCCTCTGCCCCGGAGACCCGGTAAAGTTCTGTCAGAACCGGAGTCTCCGGGGCAAATCCGGAGAGTTCCCAGGTATGCACATGATCAGTCAAGTGGAGGGGCACATCGAACTTTCCTATCTGGTCCTTAAAGGACCACACACCCCGGGACCGCTGGTCCTTAAGGGGTTAAATATATATGCATCAAAATATACTACTGGGGAACTAATACAAGAGGAACAAAATAAAACAAACGGGCTTAACAAAGAGATTAAAAGGGAAACTGGGAATAGGAAGTAGACGTTTAAATGATTTATGTCTGAACGGTCAGATGCATCATTTACAGAATATAAAAAATGCAGCAGAATCTGCAAACAAGCAATTAGGCTAGCTAAACTGTAAAATGGAAAAATAACTGCAACTAAGAGCAAGAAAAATCCTAACAATTTCTACAAATATCTAAATAGCAAAAAGATGAAGATTGAAATTGTACCTCTTAAAGTGGAGACAGGTGAATTACTTAGTGAGGAAAAGGCAATGGCTGACACTATATATATATGAGCTTAAAATTTGAAGTCCTTTGCTACTAACCAGACCTGAAAAGTTACTTGCCACTGCAAGCCGTAACATACCAACCAGGGCTGAATTACTACTCACCAGGGCTAAATTTTCACTCGCCATTGGCCAGTGTGGAATGGAAATTTTGAGCCCTGTATATATATATATATATATATATATATATATATATATATATATATATACAAACGAAGCAGCTATGGTAGGCTTTGGGCATACAGGGAGCAAATTACAGCATTGCCTCCATCATGCACATCACGAGTTATGTTATTACTGAGGATAAAGTCCAAAAGAGACTAGAAAATGTTTGGGTGAATATAGCACCTGGGCATGATGGCATAAATTGTAGTGTGCAGCTTGCATTTTTAACCTTTTGTGTGCCAGAGAGGTAGCCAAAGCAAATCCATTGGATACCTCTCTGGCACTCAATGGGTCTTGTTATAAATGACAGAACTAGTGGACTTTGTTATTTGGTACCTGAGGCACAGGTGCCTATAAATTGCAAGATCTTATGGCCCATTTTCCTGCTGATTGCAAGCTTTGTGATTCAGACCGTATCTTTATTTCTCACTCTCTGGGTTTATTCTCCTACAGAATGCAAGTTCGTAGGGTCATTTTCACTGTTGCAAGCTCTGGGATTCGGTCTGCATATTTTTTTTGCATAGAACTGCATATTAATCTAAGTAGGGACATCTATTTTTTTTTCAATGCCGCAGTCACGGGACTGTTGCAGAATGACAAAATACCTTATTAGTCAGTATTCTGGTTCATAGTAGGACCTTTGTCAAGAATTGCTAAAAGTCATTATACATAAAGAAACTTGCTGTATTTTCCCCAAAATTAATATATGACCTTTATGAAGGTCCTAGATAGGGATGGGCGAAAATTTCCGCCTCAGACTGAAATCGGTGAAAAAAGGCACTTTCCACTTGGCAAAAAATTTCCTGCGAAAAGTGCAGATTTTCCATTTTTTTCTGCTTTTTTTCGCCCATTGAAATCAATGGGAACATAGAAGTTACACATAACATATTGCAAATAATATTTTATTTCCCAAAGGCACAGTATACAAGGGGCATGAGGGTGCCTGTGTTGGTGGGGTGTGGGGAAAAAAATCAGTTGAACAGGGGGTGATTTTTCGGGGGTTGTTTACTGGGATTGGGGGGCACTTAATAAAAAAAGAAATCCTAAATAAAATAAAAACCATAAGACATGATATGAAGGAGTCTGAGGAGGGTGCCTGTGTTGGTGAATGAATGAATCATTTGAACAGGGAATTTGTTTTGGGGGGGTTCTTGACTGCTACTGGGGGGACAGTTAAAAAAGAAATCAATAAAATAAAATAAGACATTTGTATTTAAAGTGACAGAGACAGGAACCCCCTGACATAAACTGCCACTGGGGTGGATTGACTTGATAGAGTATTTTGTGGAGGATGATTTGTTTGATTTGTTGTTAGAGGCCTTTGTAGGACTTAGACTTATTAGAGGCCCAAGCCCTGAAGAAAAATTGATTTGTAGGACTTAAGCTTGTTTGGCACAAGCCCTAAGGAAACATTGATTTGTTGGACTTAGGCTTGTTATAAACAACCCCCCCCCCCAAAACAAAAATGTTTATTTTTTGTAGGACTAGTTTTTATTTATTTTTTATTCATTTATTTATTTATTTTTTAAACACAAGCCCTGAGAAAAAAATAAAAATGCCCTACTGGCCTAATGCCAGCAGGTCACGTTGGCCAGTGGCCACTGGAAAATGTACTCCTGAGTTGCAACTGCTTTTCGTACTGCTGCCGCTGAGTTGTTTAAGCAGCAGGATGATTAGGCAGCTGAAAGGGAATGGGATCAACAATAGCAGTAACATGGAAGATGGATGATGAAGGTTCCATTTGCCATGACTGGCTCCAGTGATGCACCTGAGGCAGTAGCAGCAGAATGAGTAGCCTCCAGTATTTGTGAAGTTAGCCATTAAACCTTCTCCACCTGACCCTTCTCCAAAATCATCATGGGTGTGTTGTTATTAGAATATATCTTTTCTCTTGAGAGCAGGATCAGTGGGTCTCCTCAGCCACTGCAATGTGCACAATATGTGTGTGGTAAATAACATCTTGGGGCACAGCTGTATCCATACACCATGACACCCAAAACCAAGTACTGCTGCAGTCACTGTACCCCTTGTCCAGACCCCGCTAAGGACACATGACATCTTGCTGATAGTTGAATAGTAATGACAAACCCTCCCTGCCTCCATCTTAGCATATTCTATGGGATGGAATCTCCTCAGATGCCGCTTGATGGCCTGATATCGATTCTCCTCCACCACACTGGCATGTGTGGTCAGTGCACCACACAGTGTGCAATGAGTAGAGACGAACTGCCATATCCTAACATCAAAAGAGTGGCTATCATTTGGCGGAGGAGGTAATGATGAACTAGGTGGATTGGCAGGAGGTGTACTTGTTACCCTAGAGGAAGAAGGTGATGTTGATGGCAAGCTAGTTGTTTCGCTCATCATGGAACTTCCAGTGTCTGTCTGGGTTTATTTATTCTTCTCCTCTTTGATCTCCACCTTTCTGGAGAGTCAGGGGGGTGCAGTAACAGCGGTGCTAGATTTCTGTAATGGGTGTTTGGCTTTAACATGTTTGACATAAATGTCATGGTGTCTGTGTTTCATGTGTGTTATCAGGGAGGTTGTGCCAAGGTGTGTTCCCTCAATTCCCCTTCTCACTAACTTGTCACAAATTTTGCACTGTACCGTTGTTGATGATGACTGCACTGTGCCTGCCAAAAGAGAATAATAGTCCCACACCCATGACTTCTGGGGGAGGGATAGGGAACAGGTGGAGAAGAATGGCCTCTTTCTTCTTGTCCTCCACATTCCCCTTCACTTTTTGTGGCAGCTGATAATGTTGCTGCTACTGCCTCAGATTTAGCACTGCAACTAGGACCAGGAGTCTTGTTAGCGCTGGCAAGTGGAACCTGCCCTAGTCTCGCATTACTTGTTGACCCCATTCCCACTGTGTCCACGGTGGCCTGTGGCACACTAGCCTGATCCTCAGCACCCTGCTGCCCTTTCATCTCAGAAATTAGAGCACTTGCAATTTCCGCTAATTCCAAAAGCTGATTGCTAGTGGTGGTGGTGATGCCCATCCTCATCCCTGTCTCCCATTCCTTCTCAGTTTTGGATAAAAAGGCCATCAATGTCTCTTTCAACCCAGCTTCTCCAACACCACCACTAGTCCCTACTTGCTGCTGCTCTATTCCAGACATCTCAAAGCTGCTTGGAGGAGGTGATGAGCAATGTGACAGCAGGTCCCTTGCTGTCACACATGGCATAATCCCCCCCCCAAGTACTACAAGAAACACTAGCAGCAGGCAAAGTATTGGTGGCAAAAAAATATTAAATAGTGTTTAGGGAGAGCTCGAACCAAAAAGTGGGCTGATCTTGAAATTCAACTGATATCTATCATCTAAGTGATGATAAATATAAGTACTTCACTGTAATTCCAAAGAAGTACTATACTTCTTCTATGTAAAAATCAATACAATCAATGTAATATCAAAACAATAATAGCAAAACCAGAATATGCAAGTAGTTATAAAAAGAATATGTAAATCATAATAGCATCAGATGGTAAGTGCTATAGTACATGAACCTACTAACAGTCCTCTATTCAGTCAATGAATTGATGCAGCGTATTGATGGAAGATGAGTGACAGATGAATATAGTCCGTAAATGCTGATGATAATGAATTAATGAAGGATGGAAAAGTTAATGATAGTTCAGAGAAGACAGTCTTCCTTGATAGTCTTTGGATATATCTTTGTGCTCCTGTCTTTGGCTCGGAGTCAGCTCGAGCGTACATGTAAAAGAAGAAGAAAGGGAGACAGCGCACCAAAGATCTAAGTGTAGTAAATCTTAGTAATATGTAATTCTGAGACGAAACAAAGTGACATAGAAATATCAAAATATCAAAACAAAATATAGCAATTTATTGAAAAGATAGAAATAAAAATGACATCATAAAACCATGTAATCTGCATGGACACATAAAAACAATGCGATATCGATATAAAAAAGCATACAAATTGCTACTAAGAGAGCGGGCTCTAACTAGAGCATAAAGTGGATCAGTATATATGTGCAATCGAGTGCAAGTACATCCGAGATTCCATGGAAGAAGACAGTCTACAATCGCATACAATGTATCCACTCTAGAAAGCTATGTGAATAAATGGATAGTCTGATTGATAGCCGCGCATAGGATGCAGCCGGAGGACAGTACTGTAATATAACTATCACCCGATTAATCAATCAATCAAATCTGCTTACCAGATGTTTGCTTTGTGGTAGGCATATCGGGTGATCTTTGTTCAGATCTTGTCCGTGTCCCGGTCTGTCCTTTCTGTAGTTACTCTCGCAAGTTGATGTAGTGCTGTGCGATGTACTGGAGCCGGGTTCCGCTGCACGCATCCACAGAGATGACAAGTCCGCTCAATGTGATGAAGATGTTCTGTGCAATGTTTCCTCACTTGTCTGGAACGTTGCACATATATATGACAATAATAAAAATATAAAAAGGCCTACAAGCTTGATATATTGAACAAGCTTGATCTGTTCAACGCGTTTCGGGTTAGTACAACCCTTCCTCAGGAACTTTAAACTTAAACGTAAATGGCGCCAAAACAGCGTTCTTACTATTTAAATGGTAATGGACCAATCATTGTAAAGATTCATACAAGATAAAGTATCATTGTTATAAATAACACAAAGTCATGTATTGCTAGTATCTGTATAATCAGCATCCTAATAACTAAAAGTTATGAATTTATTTTACTTGTTTTGATAACATAAGTAGATATATTAGATATCTTATTAAGAAAATTATCTTAACGTGAATGCTATTGTGTTGGTGAAATGAAAATGACACAATTGGGACTATAGAATATATATAAAGGAAACCATATCTGTATTTAAAAACCAAACTCTTGTACACGTAAGTAGTAATTTGTTCGGATGTCAGGTCCAAGAGAAAAGGTAAATAGACTAGAAGAATATGGACGTACATACATGGGAATGTATATACCCACACCTCCGATTCATATGTGTGTGTATATCTAAACATACACACATATATCCATATACATACATAAATTTGATTTTTTATTATTATTATTTTTCTTTATTATTATTTGTTATTTATGTGTTAATTATTTGCCCATGTATCCAACTAGAGACACCATAAGTCTAATTCTTCATTCATCCCCTCCGGATGAATCGTATGTAGTTTGAATATCCAAAGACTTTCCCTTTTGGCAAGGCGTCTAAAGCGATCTCCTCCTCTTTTAGTGGGATAAACATGTTCTATTCCCATAATAGATATATCTTTAATAGTTTTGAAACTAGGACAGTCATTACAGTGTTTTGAGACCGCATGCTTCCTATTGTTCTTTATTATATTACTCCTGTGTTCTAGAAATCTTTTCTTTAGTGGCCTGATGGTACGTCCTACATATTGTAATCCACATTTACATTCCAATAAGTAAATTACATATTTGGTGTTACAATTCATATAACACCCTCTCCCTCCCTTCCCATTTAATTTCCCAAGATCCCTTGGGGTGATTTAGGGGGACTGGACAGCATTGGCACAGTAGTGGTCCCTTCCTCCTCAGACTCAGTGGACACATAATGGTCCTTCCAGCTCCTCCATTGATTATTTTTTACCCTGCTCATAGTGATATAGGAGTCACTATGAGCCTCTCCTGCCTCACTTTTTGCAAAATATCACAGCAGAACAGCACAGCACGTCTATCTCACTCTGTAGCTGCTTCTATTGTGTCTGCCTTCAGCAAAAACTTCACGTTTTTATAACGGAAGTGCGAAAACATCGTAAATCAATGAGCGGAAACTTTCTAGCCATTGAAAAAAATGGCGAAAAATTTTGGCCAATGGGCAAAAAATGTGAAAATTTTAACCGCTAGTTTTAAAGCGGATTTTCTCACGAAAAAGAGGATAACAAGCCTCTATCTTAGTAAAAATGTGTTAAAAACAAATGTAAAATAAGGCTTATTATAGGTCTGACCACCCTGATGAAAATATCTTATGATCCAGAAACTCTCTGGTGATTAACTACATATACATCTGTTATTGTGAAAATAGTGTGGAACATTCTCCCTCTCTATGGTGCACAAAATACAGTATAATTATAGAATTTGGTTGCAACATAAATTTCAAACAAAATTATTCTTGAACGAGGTAATACATCAATTAAACAGCAGGTGGCACTGTAGCACTTTGAAAGTATTTTCTATGGCCTCCCTCAAAAAAACACTGAATTATTGTACAAGTTATCAAGTTGTGACTTGTATATTTCTAAATATTATATAATATATTTATACTTGTGAGCGAAAGAAATTGATTTCAGGGATAAAACTTTATTTTGATTATATATCCAGCAAGTTCATAATATGTAAAGTTAACTTGAATATATCATTTATTTCTTTATTTCTTGTTACATTTTTATGTCCCAAATAGAGAGCTCCCATAATTTTTTCCAGAGAGCTTTCGGTTAAAGAAGTTCTGTGAAAAATAGCATCCAACATACAGAGCCCTGAATGCTGTAGGGATAGTGTTACATTGTATCAGTGTCGTATTTTGATTGTTGACTGACCAGGAAACTGTAAACAGAGGTACAGTGAGCTTACAGTCATGAACATAATTTTTTTTTTTTTTTTTTTAAATAGATGAAGATAAAAAAAATAAATAAAAAGTACAGACAATTTGACTTTACATCTTATGCACTTGAAGTATACGTAAATCAAAGTTTTAGGGTTCTAGGGCAGGGGTAGGTAACTTTTGGCTCTCTAGCTGTTAAGGATAATGGCCTTTGCACCTATTTCTTTCCGAGTATGCCGCAAACACAATTCACCAGTACAAACAAGGGCAGCCTCTGCTACTACAGTCGCTCTTTGAACCAGCCTGTCCCAGATTTCTGACCATACCTGGGGACTTTGTCTTGTGGACTCCCCACAAGGGAGTCCTGTGGTGCCGCAGGGGGGAGAAAAATGACACGATTAATGTAAAAAAAAGTCAGGGCTAAATCATGAGTGGGGGCGGGGCTTAACCTACGTGGCCAAAGTAGGAGAAATAGGCTGGGGAAGGAGGAGTAGTGGGCAGGGAGTGGGAGGAACAGACTGGGAAGGAGCAGAAGTGAGCAGAGTTTGAGTAAAGCGGAACTACCACCGCTAAACAACTAGAGCTCAAATAATTCCCCACTGGGCGACTAGCTGCTTAGTAGTGCTAGTCGCCAGAATAATTACCTTGTTAAATAGGATTATCCATTCTTCTTGGGCTGACAGGCAGGATGGAGTGCAGACATCTTTCCATAGTGACGTCTGCGCGCCTGCGCTGTCAATCTCTTTTGGAGCTGAACGGCTCCTAGCAACGCCTCCTAGAGCCGGCTGGGACTGATAGCGCAGGCGTGCAGACGTCACTATGGGAAGATATCTGCACTCCGTCCAGCCTGTCAGCCCGAGAAGAATGGATAATCCTATTTAACAAGGTAATAATTCTGGCGACTAGCACTACTGAGCAGCTAGTCACCAGATGGGGAATTATTTGAGCTCAAGTTGTTTAGCGGGGGGAGTTTTTAAAGCGGAACTACTACCTCTCCCCCGGAGACCCGGTAATTAGCAGCAAAAACCAGAGTCTCTGGCAGAGGTGTAACTAGAGGCCAACGGGCCCTGGTGCAAAAGTTGCCATTGGCCATCTCCACTGGACACCTCCAGAATGCTCCCAATCTCTACATTGTCCCCAATCTCCAAATTCCATTTACATTGCCCTCACATTGCCCCCATCTCCACATTGTCCTCCATCTTCACATTCCATCCACATTGCCCCCCCCCAATGTCCGTTTCCTACCTTCCTGGTGGTCCAACCATAGCAGGAGAGGTCTGCCATGCACAGACCTCTACAGCTGGAGCTCCCGTGTGGTCCGCTCTTCATTAATGCAGAGCGCTGGGAGATGATATCATGATGTCATCTCCCAGGGCTCTGCATTACTAAAGAGCCGAAGAGGAAGCTCAGCTGCTGGAGGTCTGTGCCGAAGAAGGCAAAGACCTCAACATGCCACTGGGGCAAATCTGGAGAGTTCCCAGCTATGCTTCTGACCCTGGACTGGATTCCATTGCCGTTGATAATTTTATATACTAATGTATCCAAATAATTTGATGGGAATCTGTGAGCTGAAACCAATGATGACACTTATCAATGGCAATGTAATCTAGGCCCGTGATTACTTTTCAACAATATTATTTTACCCTGCAAGTTTACAATATAGAAATTTGTCACCAAAACAAAGTCTCACACCCCCCTTGGAACTGCCTCAGGCCCCTTCATTTGGTAATGTCCTCCAGTTTGGAAATTGCTGTATGAAGATGAACTGGAGCGATTCTGGAACAAAATTACCGCATCAAAGGTAAGAAATGAAAATGTACATATATTTAAATAGTGCTTTTATCCTCTTGATTACTAGAGAGGTCTATGTGTTCATGGGGTTAACCCTCATTGTCTGTCTTCCATTCTTTCTCGCTCTCAGTCTTACTCTCTCGCTTTCTCTTTTCCTCACATACACAGACGCACCCATACACAGACTTAAACACAAACACACACAGACACACCCACTCATGCACACAGACACACACACATACATTCTTTCACACACAAATACTTTCAGCCTATCATTCTCTCACTTCTCATTCTCTCTCTCTCACTTATCATTCTCTCTCTCTTTCTCTCAGTGGAGGAGATGCACTAAGGTGCGATAAAGAGGTGATACAGTGGAGATGACTTCTCCAGTGAAATCACTTCTCCAGTTCCTATGTTATTATATGGAACCAATTCAGAACTTTATCACCTCTTTATCTCCTCTAATTAACCGTTTAATGAATCGCCCTCATTCTCTCTCTCTCTCACATCTACTCTCTCATTGGGGGAGATTCACTAAGCAGTGATAAAGAGGTGATAAAGTGGAGATGTCTTCTCCAGTTTATCACTTCTCCAATTCCAATTTTATTGTATGGAGCCTATTCACTAAGAGTCCTTCATCTTTGGAGATCTTAGTGAATAGGCTCTACAGAATGACATAGGAACCGGAGAAGTGATAAAATGGAGTCATTTCCACATTATCACTTCTTCATCACCTATTTATCATTGCTTAGTGAATCTCCCCATTGCCTCTCTTTCTCTCTCTCTCTCTCCCTCATTCTTAGTCATTCTCTCTCTCTCTCCTTCTCTCTTTCTCTCTCTCTCTGTATCTAACACACTCTCTCTTTCTCTAACACACATCGATACTCTCAGGAGTGCATTAGACCAAGCACACATACCTTTCCTAGTTCCCTGCCCCTCTCAGCTCGTCCCATTAGTAATTACTCTGTCTTCAGGAGTATGATGGATCTGCCTCCCGCTCTTCCCTGGAGGGGCCGCTGATTGGTACCCAGGATGATTGCTTGTTTTTGGACTGGCATGCTGGTGAATAGGGGTGAACGGAGGGAGGGGTGAAGGGCACTCCTAAAATTAATCTGTCACCCCGAACACTGACCCCTTGAACATAATGACGATATCCATGGAAATGAAATTCATATTTGCATTACAAAATAAATGTCTACATCATAATGCTACACCTTATGTGTATATATATATATATATATATATATATATATATATATATATATTTATATATATATTTGAGTGTAGATGTTTGTATATGCATCTATAGGAATATTTATAACTAGCAATACTGGCACGACTTTGCCTGTGCGGGTAATAAAACAAATAAAAAATAAAATCCCATGCAGTTATATGTAAGAATAAATAAACATAAATGCTTTATAAAGGAAGTGTGAAATGAAGACAGACACCACAGAGAACATCATAAACAGGAGTAGCCATTATGTATGTTATCACCACACTGCAATCCAATGCATTGGATACATCTGTCACTAATAGGGCTAAAAAATAAAGAGTGGATTTACGTATAGGACTATTTTTCCCTGACATCCAGATGAATCCAGAAAGGAGGCAATGTTTTTAATGACTGGATTGTTGAATTATCAGTGCTTAACCCTTTCAGCTCCAAAAACGTGTGCAGATAGGGTTTTGCATATAGCATTTTCTGGATTGCATTTTGCATACTACGTTTAGCAAAAAAGTGAAATGCGTTGTGGGTGTTTGTGTATTGTGTAAATATTGCATCTGTGTGTTTATTGTGTACATTGTGTGTGTGTGTTTCTTGTGTGTGATGTGTTTGTGTGTGTATATTGTGTATTGCATGTGTGTGCGCGTGTGTGTGTATTGCATGTATGCGTTCATTATAGCCCCTGCATCTCCTTGCTCAGATTTTGACAAGAGTGGCCATGGGGGTTACTCATTTGTTGAGAAGAAATTGGTGCAAATGTGCCACAATATTGTCACCCTGGCTCCTTATCAAACCTTAGTGCATCTCCCCCAGTTCTAATTTGGATATCAGCCTCAGTGGGATGACATTTTGGATTAAAGGGAATGTATCACCTTATAAAATTTTTTTACTGTAGGTTTTATTAATAAAGTAATAGGAAAGCGTTTTTTATTTTTTAATGTAAGTACTTTAAAGGGATAGTAATGTTTCATAATAAATTCAGCTCTAATTAATCATCATAGTATTTGGACCTTGGAGAGTGTTATTTCAATTCTGTCAGAGTTGTAGTTCAAGAGTAATTCAATGACAAAGTATCCCCCTCCCGCCCCTTTTACTGATGTAACACTGCTCAGCCAGAGCAGAAGGGAGGTGCCCAGGTAGACTGCAGAGAGGGACAATCTTCAATTAAGATAAAGGAAAAACCTGAAAAACTTGTCAAGGGGGGCAGGGCTTTCATTGTTCTCATAGGAAGAAGATTGTCCCCTGCTGTTATCTGTCTGGTCTATGGACTGGATTCCACATCTGAGAAGAGATGGCTTACACTAGGTAAAAGGGGCGGGAGGGGGAAACCTTGCTTGTGAATATCTCATAAACCATAAAGGTTTGAGAGATAAGACTTATATCATTCTTCATGTTAAAACGAAGTATTACTATCCCTTTCATCATGTGTACAGAGCTTTTCAAACCTCCCTGGTCTCTTCATCATGTGTACAGAGCTTTCCAGACCTTACAGGTCTCTTCATCATGTGTGCAGAGCTTTCCAGACCTTACAGGTCTCTTCATCATGTGTACAGAGCTTTCCAAACCTCACAGGGACAATCTTCAATTAAGATAAGGGAAAAACCTGAAAAGCTTGTCAAGGGGGGCAGGGCTTTCATTGTTCTCATAGGAAGAAGATTGTCTCCTGCTGTTATCTGTCTGGTCTATGGACTGGATTCCACATCTGAGAAGAGATGGCTTACACTAGGTAAAAGGGGCAGGAGGGGGAACTTTGCTTGTGAATATCTCTCAAACCATAAAGGTTTGAGAGATAAGACATATCATTCTTCATGTTTTTTTAATGCCTACAAAATAAAATAAAGATAAAACAAAGTATTACTATCCCTTTTGATAGATATTCTGTCTTCAAGCTGTGCTGGTCAGCATAATGCAGCACGCTGATTCTTCAGCACAGCTCTTCTCCACTGCCTAATTCTCCTCTCACCTCCCTCCCAGCTGCCCCAGGGAGCACATTCACACTTCCCTTTGGTGTGCTGTGAATGGCTTCTATCGTCATATCAAGCTCTGGTTAGTTATACCGATGTTGCAAACTCAGTATAATGCTAACCAGAGCTTGATGCCATTCACAGCACACCGAAAGGAAGCGTGAATGCGCTCCCTGGGGATGCTGGGAGGGAGGTGGGAGGAGAAGAAGAGATCTGCTGGGCACATTATGTGGAAGTGCACAGCATAGAAGATACAATATCTTTAAAAGTACATTTAGAAAAAAAAATAGCTTTCCTAATACTACTTTATTAACAAACCTTATGGTAAACATTTTTTATAAGATGATAACCCCCTTTAACCCCTAGAGTGCCAGCTACTTACGCCGTACGAGTGGACACAGCTGTACCTGCTGTGCCACGCTCGTACGGCGTAAGAGTGAAATGCGGTCACTGCATGAGCCGGTATAACCGGCATGCAGTGGCCGCATTAAAAAAAAAAAAGCCCCTGGCACTCATGGGGAGGCATGAGGATCACTCTTCATGCCTCCCCAGTTATTGATCTCCCAGCCGATCGGGCTGGGAGATCAATACACACAAAGGAGAAACAAAGTTTCTCCTTCCCCCTCTCTCCTACCCGAACTTCCGGGTAGGAGTGGGCGGGACCGGGGGAATCCTCCAAACGTCTTCGGTGACATGGTCACCGATGACGTTAGGGAAGTTTCCCCGATCCTGTTCACTCCTACCGGTGGTAGGAGTGAAGGGCAGGAGAGCTCTTTGCTTTGCAATGTGCTGGAGACCCCTGTTGCACTCACAGGGTCTATTCTTTGGGGGGGATTTTTTTTTTTTTAAGACCTCATTGGGGGGATCAGGGGGGATCCTGATGCCCCTCAATGAGGTCTATAATTAGAAAAAAAAAAAAAAAAAAATTAACCCTGTGTGTGCCACAGGTGGGGGTCCAATGCACCCCCCCCCTCCTGTGGCACACACAGGGCTTTTATCATTATTTTGTTACCAGAGATTGTTGGGGGGCCATCAGGATTGCTCCTGATGGCCCCCCAACAAGCTCTGATTACAAAGTAATGATAAAAAAAAAATTAACCCTCTGAGTGCCACAACGGTCCAATGCATTGCTTTGCAATGCGCTGGAGACCCCGGTGGCACTCACAGGGACACTTTTTTTGATAACTTTTTTTTTTTTTTTTTGTAAGACCTCATTGGGGGGATCAGGGGGGTTTGTATACCCCTCAATGAGGTCTATAATAAAAAAAAGTAAATAAAAAAAAAAATTAACCCTGTGTGTGCCACGGGGGGGGGGGGCAATGCAGCCCCCCTTCTGCGGCACACACAGGGCTTTTATCATTACTTTGTTATCAGAGATTGTTGGGGGGGTCATCAGGATTGGTCCTGATGGCCCCCCAACAAGCTCTGATTACCAAGTAATGATAGAAAAAAAATTAACCCTCTGAGTGCCACAAGGATCCAATGCATTGCTTTGCAATGCGCTGGAGACCCTTGTGGCACTCAAAGGGTCACTCCGTTTGTGGACATATATATTTTTTTTTACTAAGACCTCATTGGGGAGGGATCAGGGGGTCCTGATGCCCCTCAATGAGGTATATAATAAAAAAAAATAAATTAAAAAAAATTTAACCCTGTGTGTGCCACTGGGATAGGGGTTCAATGCAGACCCCCTTCCTGTGGCACACACACAGGACTTTTTATCATTACTTTGTGATCAGAGCTTGTTTGGTGGCCATCTGAATACAAAGTAACGATAAAAAAATTAACCCTTTGTGTGCTACAGGGGCCCAATGCATTGCTTTGCAATCCACTGGACACCCCTGTGGCACCCAAAGGATTATTTTGTTTTCCCCTTTTATTTTTTATTTAGACCTCATTGTATGGGTTCTGATGCCCCCAACGAGGTCTACACAAAAATATTGGGGGAAAAGCCCAAAAAAATGCACGTGCCACAGGGGGGGTCCGACGCAGTGCTTTGCAATACGTTGGACCCCCTGTAACACACACACACACACACTTTTTTTTTTTTTTTATTATTCTGTTTTTAGACCTGGATGGGGGACACCAGGAATGTTCCTGACACCGCCTCCCCAACGAGGTATGAATACAAAATAATAATTAAAAAAAAACAACTCTTTGTGTGCAACAGAGGGTCCAATGCATTGCTTTGCAGTGCATTGGGCACCCTTGTGGCACGCACAAAAAATGCCTCCGATTCCCCCCCACACATACACATGTACCGTATTCCCCTGCCTGGTTCCACAGCCAACTGGCAGTCCCATTCCCCAGCCTGACCCCCAGCCTGTTTCCACTGCCTATTGGTAGACTCAAAGTACCAGTATGCACTAGATTCAGGCTGGGAATCAAACTTTGTATGAGGGGGACATACAGTGCACACTGGTAGTCACAGATCTCCCATACACACTCTCAGACACTGCCCCACCATCTCCACCATCCTTGCTCCTCTGCTCATACCCACACACACTGCCTAATCCCTCACCCTCCCACACTGTTACACTGGTAGTCACAGGTCCGCGCGTACACTGGCTGACGCCCTAGCTTCTTTCATCTGTTAGCCATAAAATCACACATACACTGTTTGCTTTCCCATTCCTATTTCACTGGTAGCTACACTCCTGTCACTCAAATTGGTATGTCAACCCACAGCAGTTGAGTACCATTTTTCTTAGGCTGGCTAGAAGTCCTCCTAGGAAATCCCACGCCATTGAACCATTTTAGTATCTTTGAAGTGACTGAAGTGTAAAAGAAATGTTTGTTTGTTTTCCTGTAGCACCACATTCTGGAAATCGTTGTGCCAACTAACTTAGGGGTAAAAAGGCAAGTGACCCCTCATTAGATGCGGTATGTTGTCTTCTTTCCAAAATGGTATAGTTTATCTACCTTTTCTTCACTTCTGAAGGTGTTATAGTCATTTTCGTAGAGGCAAGTCAGGTTTGAGAAAATGTTAGAAACATCAGTTTGTAGTAGGTGTAGTTTTCTACTTCTAGCACTCCCTAAGGTAGTTCAGCTCATACCAATGGGGTGTCGTTTGACTCCTAAGAGCTTTAGCTAACGAATGCAGTTGAAAATTCCATGGTTTTCACAGAGCTCCATACATTTGAAGGGGCAGAAATGTAAGAAAATGCCTTTTTTTTCATTAGCGCCACCTCCTGGAAGCATTTGTGCATGCCAGCCTTTGGGTATGAAGGCAAGTGACCCCTCATTAGATGAGTCAGGTTGTTTTCTTTCCAAAATGGCATTGTTTTCTACCTTTCCTGCATATCTATTATGGTTATAACCATTTTAGTGCAAGCAGATAATTTAAGAATCAAAAGTGTCAGGTTTACGTACGTGTTCCTAGCACCCACATATTGTATGTTAAGCCACACAAATGGGCTACCATTTTTCTCATGTTGGTAGCAGGTACTGAATACAGCAGGAAATGTTATGGTTTTCAAAGATTTTAGTATCTTTGAAGTGGTGGAAATGTAAAAAAAACATGTATTTATTCCCATAGCGCCACTTTTAGAAATATTTGTGCACTTCAGCCCAGGGGTAGAAAGGCAAGTGACCCCTCATTTGATGCAGGAGAATGTCTACTTTCCAAAATGGTATACCTTTTATACCTTTCCGTCATTTCTCTAACAGTTATGAACATTTTAGTACAAGCAGCCATTTTCGAAGAAGCAAACAGGTAGGTGTAGTTATGCTTTTCTGGCACCCCTAAGGTATGTCGATTCATTCCAATGGGGTGTCATTTTTCTCCTAAGAGCACTAGCTAATGAATACAGTTGGAAATTCCATGGTTTTCACAGATTTCCATATAGATGAAGGGGCAGAAATGTAAGAAAATGCCATTTTTTTCCTATAGTGCCACCTTCTGGAAGCATTTGGGCACAACAGGCTTGGGGTAAGAAGGCAATTCACCCCTCATTAGATGCGGCAGGTTGTCTTCTTTCAAAAATGGTATGGTTTGTGTAGCCTTTCTTCACTTCTCTAGTTGTTATAACCATTTTTGTACAGACAAGTAATGTTTGAGAAAATGTTAGAAAAATTAGTGGTTGCAATAGGTGTAGTTTGGTACTTGTAGCGCCCACTAAGGTAGGGGAACTCATACCAATGAGGTGTCATTTTTCTCCTAAGAGCACTAGCTAATGAATACAGTTGGAAATTCCATGGTTTTCACAGATTTCCATACAGATGAAGGGGCAGAAATGTAAGAAAATGCCATTTTTTTCCTATAGTGCCACCTTCTGGAAGCATTTGGGCACAACAGGCTTGGGGTAAGAAGGCAATTCACCCCTCATTAGATGCGGCAGGTTGTCTTCTTTTAAAAATGGTATGGTTTGTGTAGCCTTTCTTCACTTCTCTAGTTGTTATAACCATTTTTGTACAGACAAGTAATGTTTGAGAAAATGTTAGAAAAATTAGTGGTTGCAATAGGTGTAGTTTGGTACTTGTAGCGCCCACTAAGGTAGGGGAACTCATACCAATGAGGTGTCATTTTTCTCCTAAGAGCACTAGCTAATGAATACAGTTGGAAATTCCATGGTTTTCACAGATTTCCATACAGATGAAGGGGCAGAAATGTAAGAAAATGCCATTTTTTTCCTATAGTGCCACCTTCTGGAAGCATTTGGGCACAACAGGCTTTGGGTAAGAAGGCAATTCACCCCTCATTAGATGCGGCAGGTTGTCTTCTTTCCAAAATGGTATGGTTTGTGTAGCCTTTCTTTACTTCTCTAGTTGTTATAACCATTTTTGTGTAGACAAGTAATGTTTGAGAAAATGTTAGAAAATTTAGAGGTTGTAGTAGGTGTCTTTTTGCACTTCTAGCATCCCCTGTGGTAGGTGAACCCATACCAATGGGGTGTCATTTTTCTCCCAAGAGCACTAGCTAATCAATATAGTTGTAAATTCCATGGTTTTCCCAGATTTCAGTACTGTTGAAGTGGCAGAAATGTAAGAAAATGCCATTTTTTTCCTATAGTGCCACCTTCTGGAAGCATTTGGGCACAACAGGCTTGGGGTAAGAAGGCAATTCACCCCTCATTAGATGCGGCAGGTTGTCTTCTTTCCAAAATGGTATGGTTTGTGTAGCCTTTCTTTAATTCTCTAGTTGTTATAACCATTTTTGTATAGACAAGTAATGTTTGAGAAAATGTTAGAAAATTTAGAGGTTGTAGTAGGTGTCTTTTTGCACTTCTAGCATCCCCTGTGGTAGGTGAACCCAAACCAATGGGGTGTAATTTTTCTCCCAAGAGCACTAGCTAATGAATACAGTTGTAAATTCCATGGTTTTCACAGATTTCAGTACAGTTGAAGGGGCAGAAATGTAAGAAAATGCCATTTTTTTCCTATAGTGCCACCTTCTGGAAGCATTTGGGTACCACAGGCTTGGGGCAAGAAGGCACGTTACCCCTCATTAGATGCGGCAGGTTGTCTACTTTTCAGAAATATATAGTTTTATATAGTTATTCCACTGTTTTAGGGTAGTTTTACCACAAAAACCCTAGAATGTGCATTTTAGTTTATAAAGTTGAAAATGTCATTTTGCGCTGCTGGTGATTAGGGCTCTGCGCTAGCCTTGGACTTAGGTAAAACTATACAAATTTGGTATTTTTTTACTCGGGGGACTCTGGGCTTTTTCAAATAATTGAAACTTTTTCAATCAAGGTAAATGTTTTTGATACATAGTATGTGATTTTAGCAAAATGAGTAAATTTTCACTTTTTTTTGTCATTATGACATCATAGCTTTTTGCACGATGTAAAATTCTCTTCATGTAAGGTATCACGAGAAAGCTCAATTCGTTCTGAAAAAAACAATATATAGTTTTCCATATTTAACTAAAAATCCCCAGAGGAAATCAAGCCTAAACGGAAGGATAGCAAAAATGTTGAAAAAGTGTCTGGCCTGCAGGGTTCAGAAAATGTCCCGAGCCTCTGGCACTGAAGGGGTTAAGGCAATGAGCAGTACAGAAACATAGATACATTCATAATGCAAACTGGAACAGTTATGGGGCTAGCCAAGTGCACCACAGGGAAGGAAGAAACATTGCCAACATTCTCATTCATTGACTAAAACAAAGGTAGGGCTTTTTTTTACAATAAGGGCAGTAAAGTTATGGAATTTTGCCTTGGGATACTGTGCTTGCAGATACTGTAACTGCTTTAGCACCGGATACCTATCTAGCACAGAAAAATATTGAGAATTTTGACAGTTTGTTTCACAGCAGATTTTGATACAATGAAATATATGACTGCCATTTGGAGTCAGGAAGGATTTTTTTACCCACTTGAGGCTTTAATTAGCTTAATTGTTTTTTTTTTGCCTTCCTCTGGGTATGGGCTGAATTTTATGGATGCATGTCTTTTTTCAGCCTCATCAACTATGTTACATTGTTAAATAGGGGTTTTAAACCCTTGAATGCTAGAAAGGTCATAGACTTCTCTAACATTCAAGTGGTTAACAACCCAATTTAAATAAATGGAACATTATCTTTCTCCCCTTTGATGAAGATGGTTTGCTCCAGAATTGATCGTGTTATTAGCCCAAAATATTTAGTATAACATTTTCAGAGAGATTTATTTTAATTAAAAGGTTAGATAAAAGTAAAGAATAAAAACCTGCCTATATGTTGTAGAAGCCATGTGTTTATACTATAATTTGTTTTTGAGAAAGTAGCTTTTTTTTTGCTGGTGGCACAGCCTGGCATTTTATGCTAATTTCTCTCTTTGCTGGGTCAGTAGTACCATCCACTGTGCTATGAATTAATCTAGGCAGTGCCCACACACATAGGGCGTGTCTGATAGCACAGCAAAAGGTAAGTTTGGCCTTGAGGTACTAATTAGCATACTGTGCAGGTAATTAGCATAAAATGCCACATTGTGACACCAATACAAAAAACTTAATTTCTCATAAACAATTTTATAGAAAATTGGCTACTGCAACATATAGATAGATTTTACATATATGTCATTAATCTAAACAGACAGGTCCACTTTAAGACTATATAATACAGATTTGAACAAATGATCTTAAAAGTGGGCATAGCCAAATTTAACACAAAAACAAAGGATAAGTTAAAAAAAAAACAACTGTTTTTAACTCTGAAAATTACCTCTAAAATGTCTTATGTTAAAGTGGACCTATCACCTTGAGTTTTGTTTACATATTTGAACACTTTAGTCTAAACTGCCTATGTGTCATGTTAACCAATATTCCAGATGTATAGTTTAGGAGATACATTTTTATTTCCGGGAAAAGTGAAAGTCACCTGGTGCAGCACTGAGCTTCATAAGAATATGAAATGTCACCGAAAACATCATTAGCATATGACACACCACCGAAAATGCTTAATTAGCATATGACACCCCATTGAAAAGGCTTCATTAGCATATGAAAAATCACTTGTAATGCACGAGTACCGCAATTATAATACATTATCATATGGTAACAAGTTTGAATATCTCCTTAACTGTTTATTTCCTGGTCGTTTGGATAACATTACACACAGACAGATTTTAATACACTTTTCAAATATGCAAACTTGAAATAAAGGGATAGTAATGTTTCAAAATAAAAGCAGCTCCAATTAATCTTCATAGTATTTGGGCCATGGAGTGTTATTTCAATACTGTCAGAGCTGTAGTTCAAGAGTAATTGAATGATATCGTTTCCCCCTCCCGCCCCTTTTACTGATGTAACACTGCTCACCTCAGAGCAGAAAGGTGGTGTCCAGATGGCTTGCAGAGAGGGACAATATTCAATTAGCATAAGGGAAAAACCTGAAAAACCTGTAAGGGGGTAAGGTTTACCTTATGATCACAGTAAGAAGATTGCCCCTTGCAGTGACCTGTTTGGTCTTAAGACCAGATTCCACATCTGTGGTGAGCAGTGGTACACTAGGTAAAAGGGGCAGGAGGGGGAAACTTTATCATTCAATTACTCTTGAACTACAACTCTGACAGTAGTGAAATAACACTCTCCATGGCCCAAATACTATGAATATTAATTTGAGCTGCTTTTATTTTGAAACAATACTATCCCTTTATGGTGAAAGGTTCACTTTAAAATATCTGTATAAATATGATTTGTTCTGTCATTTTCTGACAAAATGCTTCTAAGCTATCACATTTTAAAAGCGACTTTATGCTTTTTTAGACATCATGTTCTGAAAAAAAGAAAAACGTTATTCTAAATCTGATTTTTTGGAATAAAGGGCTCATAGAATCTGACCGTAGATAAGAACCAATTGCTAATTGTAATCTGCTAGTTTCCTTATCTGCAGTAATTATCTCAGACTAATTTTTTCTTAGAACAGTCATATATGCATTCCAAGTATGCTTCATCTACTCTGGTTTAAAGAGATAGTAATACTTGATTTTAACTATGTTTCATGTTGTATATATAAAAAAATAAAGTAAGTGATGTATGTCCCGTTGCTCAAATTTTTATTGTTTTAGAGAAATAAGCTTCTAAAGTTACCCCCTCTCGCCCCCGCCTTATTTAAGGCCCCTTTCAGGTGGACAATGCTGAATTAGTGATGTCGCTTTTTGTGAAAGTTTCTGTGAAACATTACTATCCCTTTAAATTCTGTTTCGTGTGCAAAACACTCTTAAAGGGTAAGTATTGTGTACTTATGTACTCTCTCTCTCTCTCTCTCTCTCTCTCTCTCTCTCTCTCTATATATATATATATATATATATATATATATATATATATATATATATTTTTTTTTTTTTTTAGGGTTTGTCCTGTTGAGTTAAAAAAAAAGTACCCCTACTCCTGTGAGATGCTTAATTTAGCAGTTATTACCGCTCAAACTTAAATGTTTAATTTTGGTTGCAGTACTTCCATGGCCTGTGATTACTGCAAGACCAATCACTAGCGACTGTCAGTGTCAAAAGTCTTCCTTGGAGAGCAAATGGCAACAGCTCCACTCTAAAATGGCAGGCCATGAAAGCAGTGTTCCCAGGGCCGGATTTCCCATTAGGCAGGCTAGGCAACTGCCTAGAGCGCCAAGTTTTGAGGGACACCTCAGCTGTCCTGGCCACGCCCACAAATTGTAGGTGTGACCAAAGAAATCTCAAAGCCCCTGCAGTAGTTTTATACACCGTTACAGGCTATTATTTAACCCCTTGGGTGCTATAAGATCTGTGTTGCAACCAAGACCAAGGGTATTTTCTGTGCCAGGAAATAGTGGATGGCATGGGAGTGGAGTCATAAAGACTGGGGGTGTGGCCATGGGAGGAGCTAAATGTGTCTAGAGTGTAATGACTGTTTCCTACAAAGTAAGCAAAATTGAGCAATCCAGTGCTGAAAGTGTTAAAGAGGGCTCTTTATGGAAGGGTAAACTTCCAATGTCAAACCAAGATGTCTGGTTTGGTGCAGTGTAACACTTGTCTGGCTGTTGTGTTCCGCAGTACTCTCTGGAGTTTGGGGTGTTGTCCAGTATGTTTGCATCTGTCCACATTGTATGGTGAAATTTCCAGGCTGCAGTCTTTGGTGTGTTATCTGCAATCAAAAGAAGTGAATCTTTCCCAGCTAGAGTGTGAAGTCAAGCAACCATGTAATCCACCACCGCAGCCCCAACGGCCCATGAAGAGAAGGGCTGTGTGGAAGACAGTTGGTTCCGGGAGGTTGAGAGTTGTGGAGCAGAAGCACAACACTGTTGGTATTTCGGTGTGTAATCCCTTTGGTGTCCTGTCTGAATTGGAAAGTGAGATTTCAGAAGATAAAAGCACAGATACTCAGGTAGGGGATGTTGTGAGTCCCAAAGGAGAGAATTGTAACAAGCAGTCAGGAGCAGAAAATGGACTTAAAAAGAAGAGAAAGCATCTCCTTGTTGGTGACTCGATTGTTAGAGGTGTTGCTTTAGGGCAGAATGAGGATGGACTGAAGGAGGTGAGATGTCTTCCTGGTGCTACTGCAAGCAGGGATAAAAGACGCATCTCAAATATTGTCAAGGCTGCAACAAAGGAGACTGAAGTTGATCTGATCATTCATCTCGGTACAAACGATTTGTCCCAGAAAAGTGTTGAAGAGGTGAAAATGGAATTTCAAAGTCTCAGCCTGGAGCTGAGCAGAATGACAGACTCTATCACTTTTTCAGAGATTTTGCCAGTCCGCTCTGAAAATAGTAAGAGACTTCGTATCCTGGAGTTCAATGGTTGGCTAAGACAGTGGTGTAAAGAAGAAGGTTTTGGATTTGTCAGTCACAGTGTTAGAAGGTGGAGTTGTAAAGAAATGTTCAAGAGAGATGGTCTGCACCCGTCACACAGAGGAACTGAGGTACTTGGAGAAGAGTTCAGGTGTTTCTTGGAGAGGCATTTAAACTAGATGGAGGGGGCAGGAATTTCATTGAGAAGATTGATTTCTGTCCCCGAACAGTTTTGGTGAACCAGGGTTCTGAGTTTGTTAGTGTGATAGATACAGATGTTGGTGCACAGGAAGTTGCTGGTGCTTTACATACAGATGTTGGTGAGGTAGATGATGGTGCGGTAGATAGAGTTGTTGTTGGTGATAAATGTAATGTTCTTCGTGTAATGTGTACTAATGCTCGCAGCTTAGGCAACAAGCTCAGCGAGCTAATATCAATAGTTTGTAGAGATGACTTGGACTTGATTGTAATAACAGAGACATGGTTCAGGGACTGTAATGACTGGGAAATAGCCATTCCGGGATACACGTTGTATAGGAAAGATAGGGCTGAGAGAAGAGGGGGTGGGGTAGCCATTTATGTTAAAGATAGCATAAAATCCACAGCGATCCAGAATTCATGTAAAGAGTTGGAGACTCTCTGGATCTGTCTGCAGAATAAAAAGGGATCAGTTACAAGAATAGGTGCAGTCTACAGGCCTCCGGGGCAATCTGAAGAGCAAGACAACATGCTAGTGGACGAGATTACCCAAATGGCAGTAAAGGGAGATATAGTAGTTATGGGAGACTTCAACATGCCTGATGTTGATTGGAATATCCCTTGTGCGTCCACATGTAGAAGTAGGAGCATCGTAGAAGCCCTGACGGGGATGTCCCTAAAACAGCTGGTGAAGGCGCCAACTAGAGGGGACAATATCCTAGACTTAGTATTCACAAATGAAGACCTGGTATCTGAGGTGAAGGTGGGAGAAAATCTAGGTTCCAGTGACCACCAATGTTTGTGGTTCGGAATCCAGACTGACTACGAGAAATCCCATTCTGCAACCAAAGTATTGGACTTTAGGAAGACGAAGTTTGAGGATATGGGAGAATATGTAAAGAAAGAATTAAAAGGGTGGGATAAAACACCGAGAGTGAGTACTCAGTGGAAGACACTCAAAGAAGTCCTCTTAAAGGCAACAAGATTACATGTTAGACAAATTAGCAAGAGGAAAAGAAAGAGAAATCCACTATGGTTTACTAGAGAGGTAAGAGCTATAGTGAAAGATAAAAAGTCTGCCTATAAGAGATATAAAGAGACTGGAAGTGAAGCGGACAGAGAAGGGTATAAAACTATACAGAAGAAGACTAAACAGATGATAAATGCTGCTAAAGCCTCAAAAGAGGAAGAAATGGCCAAATCTGTTAAGAAGGGGAATAAAACCTTCTTCAGATATATCAGTGACAGGAAGAAGAAAAACTGCGGGATTACAAAAATTAACAACGGAAAAAATCAGTATATAGAAGAGGAAAAGGCGGTCGCTGACCATCTGAATAACTACTTCTGCTCAGTTTTTTCAGACGGCGGCCCTCATAATCAAAAAATGGCTGAACACAGCATTGCCTCTAGTTGTATAATTTTAGCCCCAGTGTTTTCAGAGGCCGATGTTCTAGAGGAACTTGTCCGGCTAAAGTCAAATAAAGCGATGGGTCCGGATGGAATCCACCCTAGAGTTCTTAAAGAACTCCGATCTGTCATAGTTGGCCCCCTGACTAATCTGTATAACCAGTCCCTTCTTACGGGAGAAGTTCCTGATGATTGGAGAATGGCCAATGTTGTACCCATTCACAAGAAGGGTAGTAAAGAAGAAGCTAGTAACTACAGGCCAGTCAGCCTGACATCTGTAGTGGTAAAAATGATGGAGACTCTTCTAAAGAAGAAGATAATTGACCATCTAACAAAAAACAACCTGATGGACCCAAACCAGCATGGCTTCACTGAGGGCCGATCCTGTCAGACTAATCTCATTGATTTCTTTGACTATGTAACTAAAGTGCTGGATGAAGGTGGTGCTGTGGATATCGCCTACCTGGATTTCAGTAAAGCTTTCGATACAGTTCCCCATAAAGAGCTGATAGATAAATTATCAAGAATTGGACTTAACCCCTGGATAGTTCAGTGGATCTGCAGTTGGCTGAAGGACAGAAACCAGAGGGTTGTTGTTAATGGAGTGTATTCTGAGCAGAGACTGGTTACAAGTGGAGTGCCACAAGGATCTGTTCTGGGCCCTGTTCTGTTCAACATATTTGTAAGTGACATAAGGGAAGGCTTGGCAGGGAAGGTTTGCTTGTTTGCTGATGACACAAAAGTGTGTAATAGGGTTGATGTTCCAGGAGGTGTCTGTAATATGGAGAATGATTTGGCACTATTAGATAAGTGGTCAAAACAATGGAAACTTCAGTTCAATGTTTCCAAATGTAAAATAATGCACTTGGGGAAAAGAAACCCTCAATCTGACTATCGTATTGGCAGTTCTGTGGTAGCAAAGACTTCAGAAGAGAAGGATTTGGGGGTGGTCATCTCTGACAGCCTCAAGATGAGTAACCAATGCAACCAGGCGGTGGGGAAAGCAAATCGTATGCTTGGCTGCATAGCTAGAGGTATAACAAGCAGGAAGAGGGAGATTGTGATCCCTCTGTATAGAGCTCTAGTGAGACCACATCTGGAATACTGTGTACAGTTCTGGAGGCCTCATCTGCAAAAGGATATAACTAAAATTGAGCGGGTTCAAAGAAGAGCTACAAAAATGGTGGAAGGTCTAAAGCACAGAACTTATCAAGAACGACTCAGAGATCTAAATATGTATAGTCTGGAGGAAAGAAGAGAAAGGGGGGACATGATTGAAACCTTTAAATATGTTAAAGGACTGAACAAGGTTCAGGAGGGAAGTGTGATTAATAAGAATCTGAATACAAGAACAAGGGGGCACAATCTGAGGCTAGTTGGAGGAAAAATCAAGAAAAACATTAGAAAATATTATTTCACTGAAAGAGTAGTAGAAACTTGGAACAAACTTCCAGCAGAGGTGGTTGATAAATCCACAGTAACACAGTTTAAACATGCCTGGGATAAACATGTATCTATCCTAAGATAACAATAAAGGAATACTAAAGGGCAGACTAGATGGACCAGGTGGTCTTTTTCTGCCGTCAATCTTCTATGTTTCTATGTTTCAATCTGTGCCCTTAGGGCATATATTTAAAGAAAAGTGGAGTAATTCTGGGACGAACCAAATGTACCATAGAGGCAAACTAAAAACAGCCCGAATTCCCATTGATTTAAATGTATTTTTTTGAAACTCCCTGAATTCTAGGGAGGTCTCCTTTCTAGAAATTGAGGGGTTAAACCCTCCTTTTAAATTGATGGGGATTTTAATTTGTCCCCTAGCATGCAGTTAATTTGCTCCAGAACTGCTCCTTATTAATGTAATAGCCAGGTATATCTATATATCATTGTGATCAGTGAAACTGTTCTGTAGTCTATAGCTAGACAGAAGCAATTCACTATCTGAAAATGCTTACTTGGTTCTTCATGACGTGGGTGTGGCTTTTTTATCCTCATCCAGACTGTTGAAGCCTGTTTTCTATTGTTAGGTGTTTACTAAATACATCAACAATCACAAATGACATAATCTATGACTAACTGGTGATATCACAAATTATATAACTGATTAAATCATAAATGACCTCATCAGTGACATCACTGGTGACATCAGAAATTAACTTGCTAATACTGCACATCATCAGAGAACAGCCATGTAGTGTTTATTGCTTTTGGTACAATTAGGGTTGCCACCTTTTCTTCAAAAAAATACCGGCCAAGGCATTCCCTCCATAGACCTAACATTGGAAAGAAGCCAATTTTTTACCGGCCTGCCGGTAAAATACCGGCTGGGTGGCAACCCTAGGTACAATGCCCCTGCTGAAAAGAAACTTGAATTGTTGCAGTTTCAGTCTCTGTGGTGTAGATGCATTCAGTTATGTCATTTGTGATGTCATGTGGAATGTCATCTGTTTGTCATTGATGATGTCATCAGCAAACACATTATTTACTGGGGGTTTTCTTTAACTTCCTGTAGCTTTTAACAAAAGTGTTATGCCACTGTATTTCAATTTTTTGCTTTAGTGTTCAAATTGGTGAAGTTGGTTCATTGCAGAACTTCACCATTTTTCTTAAAGTAGTGCAGTTCTGGAGCATGGATCAAATAAAAGTCCTATTGCTTTAAATGGGGCTTTTAACCCATTGAATGCTAGAGAGGTCTAACGTTGATATGTGTATGTCGGGGTCAGTGACTAGCATTTGGCAGTGCAAAACGGTTGGGATGGCAGCAGTGTATATTGGGGTATGCGAGAGCATATCTAAGTGTAGCAAATGAAATGAATGAGTAACAAGAGCTTAAACGCTTAGTGACCAATTCCATCAATCGCCAGTAGATGGCAGCCTGCCATAACCTAAATAACCCTACGTATAGTTACCTATTCTGTGCTGTGCATGTACACCCGTAATGTTATATGGTCATAATGTTTTACTTTTAACTCTAATATCTCCAGGGGGGATGCACTGAGGTGTGATAAAGTGGGGATAATTTCTCCAGTGAAATCTCTTCTCCATTTCCTATGTTATTTTATGGAGCCTATTCACTAAGATTCCTAAAGTCTGCAAGATCTTAGTGCATAGGCTCCATAGAATAACATAAGAATTGGAGAAGTGATATCACTGGAGGAGTCGTCTCCGCTTTTTCACCACATTGTCACACCATCATGCATAAGTCCCCAGTTCTACTGATCTAATTTACTAGTTTAAAAAGATGAGCGCAGTACTCATCAGTTCCCTTTTCTCTGCTGATTTTAGGTGAGAATCCCTAGGCAAGTTTGGGCTGTATGTCTGACTGCATTTTCTAATAGCGCTAAATGGGAAGAATGGGGGAGATTCACTAAGCGGTGATAAAGAGGTGATAAAGTGGAGATGATTTCTCCAGTGATATCGCTTCTCCAGTTCCTATGTTATTCTATAGAGCCAATGCACTAAGATTTCTTCAGCTTTGGAGATCTTAGAGCTTAGACACTGTAGAATAACGTAGGAACTGGAGAAGTGATAAACTGGAGAAATCATCTTCACTTTATCACCTCTTTATCACCTCTGAATCTCCCCCAATCTATTTTTAAAGGGATAGTAATGTTTCATAATAAAAGCAGCTCTAATTAATTATCATATTATTTGGACTTTGGAGAGTGTTATTTCAATTCTGTCAGAGTTGTAGTTCAGGAGTAATTCAATGACAAAGTATCCCCCTCCCACCCGTTTTACTGATGTAACACTGTTCAGCCAGATCAGAAGGGAGGTGCCCAGGTAGACTGCAGAGAGGGACAATCTTCAATTAAGATAAGGGAAAAACCTGAAGAACTTGTCAAGGGGGGGCAGGGCTTTCATTGTTCTCACAGGAAGAAGATTGTCCCCTTCTGTTATCTGTCTGGTCTATGGACTGGATTCCACATCTGAGAAGAGATGGCTTACACTAGGTAAAAGGGGCGGGAGGGGAAACTTTGCTTGTGAATATCTCTCAAACCATAAAGGTTTGAGAGAGAAGACTTATATCGTTCTTTGTGTTTTTTTAATGCCTACAAAATAAAATAAAGATAAAACAAAGTATTACTATCCCTTTAAAGCAGTTTGTTAATCTGAAATCACCATAGCTGGGAACTCTTTGGTTTTGCCCCAGACACTCCGGTTTTCACACTGTATTACCAGGTCTCCGGGGCAGAGTCTGATTATTCGGATGTTCAGAGTTTCTTCTGAAACTCTGCCCACATCTGCTCCTTCCCCATCTGTTTCTCCAAATTATCTCTGATTTTGCAGGTCTGTGAAACCCCGCCTCCACCCCAATTAAGCTCTGCCCCTTTTGTGACGCGATTCGCGTCATCTATCTCCCACAGCGGCACCAAAGGATTCCCCCTCCGTGGAGAACAAGATAAAAAGTTCCCAGATATGGAAATCACACAGCCAAATTTTATGAAACTTACAGGGTTTGAAGAGACTGCTAACACGGACTGAAATCCAAGTTTTTAGCCAATTTTGCTACTGCAAAGACAATTTGTGGCCAAAATAAAAATGTCAAGTAACATCGAACCTTCATTCAAAGAACACTATTTGCCATATTCGGCTCAATAATAAAGTACTGCTATTTCCAGTCTTGTCTCTTTCCACTATTGGCCTCTAGATGGTGACAAACTGCCTTCCAAGTTGTATGTAATTATTTACAACCCAAACCGTTTTCTGTCTCCATTTGACTGGTCTCTCATCCTTTACAAAGTGATTTTATTTCATTTATTTCTTACCCTGTGATCTCTCCTCTTTTTATACATCTGCTTCCGTCTGTTACATATCAAACGCTGCTGCAGATCATTCAAATGCGCTACAGGTTAACTCCTTGGATTCTAACAAGAAACGTCTCCGATGCATTGCGAAGCAAGTGCGTTGTGGCTTAACACCCAAGGGATTAAATAAATAAAAAGAATACATCTGGATTTCCCAGATCCTCATTAAATCTGATATCACTTTGGAGAACATTCTCTACACCCCATAAAATATAACAGATCAATAAAAAGCATTTAAAGGTTTAAACATCGTTGATCTCCAGCCTTGATTTAAGCCAAGTGCCTCTTACAATATTCATTGCAGTTTGTGTTACTGCCTTCGTTGGCAGCAAAAGGGTTAATGGAACAGTCAGGCTAAAATACAACTTGTTAAACTAGGTAAGACATTTAACCCTTTGAGTCCCAGAGGGGTACGCAACACATTGCTTTGCAATGCATTGCATACCCCTCTGGGACTCAAAGGGTTAATTATTAGTGCATTGAACTCCGGCTATGTGCTAAAAAAAAAAAAAAAAAAAATAAATGGCATTGCATCAAAAAAAAATTGCATTGCATAGAAATGAATAGCGCTTCAGATTATTTAACCGTCTGGCACTCAAAGAGTTAAACATTTTCTTAACATTGATAACTTGTCTTAGAAGTGCTTAGATTTTTTTATTAGAAGAAATGCACATTTTTTTATTGCTGCTATTTTTTTTCTTTACAAATGTAACTTTATTTTATTCATTTATGAGCAATGTGATTTTTCTTTCTATAAGCTATAGAAATAGTTTAATAAGAACTGTAAATGTTTTTAGATTCAAAATGACTAAAGCTCATTGTTAGGTATGAGGAATACACTCCTAACTGCTATTTGTTTGGTTTTGAAGCACAATTTTATTAACCCTTGTCACTGCGTTGAGCAGAGGTATAGGAATCCCCACAAATCTGGGGGGGGGGGGGGGGGGGGATAGCATTTTTACCCCAGCTCGCCTGTGTGTCACTTTGTCCCCCCAGCCCCTCTGTACCTTCTTTGTAGTGTGGCCGAGCGGACAGCGGTAGAGGAGCTCCTGATCCCCTACCTGGTCTGACAGGAAGTTGCTTGTTGCGTTCAGCGAGCAGCTTCCTGTCAGACAGGGGTAGATGATAGAGAAGTTCCTCTACCCGTGGTCCGCTCTGCTCGGTCACGCTACAAGGAGGTGACCTGCAGGAGGGATCACTATGCAATGTGCTCCCCTCCTGCCGGTCACCCAGAGCCTGCGCCCCCGGGCCAGCGTGCCTAGCGCCTGGAGGGATTTCTTCATTATCTATCCACTTAGGGGGGATGTGTCTCCCCCATCCCTCCCAGTTCCTGCACACCTGGCATTGAGTATTCCTCTGGCATTCAGACAGTTAAATAACTCCTTAAGGACTTACTTAGATTGAATGGAAAATGCTCAAGAAAAGACAGTAAAGTGATGTCTAAGTGATTGGAGCATTTCTGGGGCAATCCAACTGTACCTTTAAAAAAATATCATTGATTTAATTGGGATTTTTAACCCTTAAATGCTAGAGAGGTCTCCAACACATTAATCTGCAGTACGTTGGTGATCTTTCTAGCACTTAATGGTTTAAAAACCCCTTTCAAATGGTAACTTTGGAAAGATTTATTATGGGGCAATTGATCTGCTTAGTACATCAGCTTCTGTACATATTGGCACTGTAGAGAGCAGTACAAGCTTTCAGGATCTCCTCACATGAACACAGTAAATGAACCATTGTACTGTACCTGCAATAGGCAAGGTGATCAGGGCTTGCTTACATTAACCCTTTGAGTGCCAGGTTAAACATGCTCTCATATTTATCAAATACAGGGCTGAGGGTTTAAAACTCTCCACCTAAATGGATCTTATCCTTAACACTTGGAGTGCTAGAGAGGTGTGTACCTTGCTGCTTCGCAAAGCGATGCTCACTCCCCTAGCACTGAAAGGGTTAATGTATTAATGATGACGGAGTGTGTGCTGTTATACGCTAAAGAGAACGTAGATGGTTGTTCATACTCAAAAGTGTGGGAGAATTATTTTTATGCTTTCGTATAAGCACTGAAGATTAAATGAGCTGGAAGATTTGTACATTTGTACATATAGGATATTTCAACATGTATATGTTGTAGAGCTTCCCTTCTCGAGTAAAACAAGGCTATCCACAAGGCTGGTGGATGCTTCTTTCAAAAGTTATTGTAAATAATTTTTCTGATAGCTTGAGTTTAAGATGTTTTCTGCCAGATGGCGCTGTTGCAACATTGATCTGTGGAAAACGTGTGTCTGTGAGACTTGGCTTCCCGCAGACATCAATAGCAACAGTGTCACCTGGCTGTGAAAAAATATTCAGCTCAATCTCTCAAAATGAAAGACTTCTTTATAATAATTTTTGAGTGAACCATCTTTTATAAAAAAAAAAAAAAAAGAACTACAATATACACATATTCAAAATAAGGTTTTACTGCCCCTTTAAGGACCAGAGGGGTCTGTAACACACTGTACAAAAATGCCTTTCCTAGACCTCTGGTCCTTAAAGGGATAGTAATGTTTCATAATAAAAGCAGCTCTAATTAATCATAATAGTATTTGGACTTTGGAGAGTGTTATTTCAATTCTGTCACAGTTGTAGTTCAAGAGTAATTCAATGACAAAGTATCCCCCCCACCCCTTTTACTGATGTAACACTGCTCAGCCAGATCAGAAGGGAGGTGCCCAGGTAGACTGCATGAGGGACAATCTTCATTTAAGATAAGGGAAAAACCTGAAAAACTTATCAAGGGGGGCAGGGTTTTCATTGTTCTCATAGGAAGAAGAGTGTCACCTTCTGTTATCTGTCTGGTCTATGGACTGGATTCCACATCTGAGAAGAGATGGCTTACACTAGGTAAAAGGGGCGGGAGGGGAAACTTTGCTTGTGAATAGCTCTCAAACCATAAAGGTTTGAGAGATAAGACTTATATCGTTCTTCATGTTTTTTTTAATGTCTACAAAATAAAATAAAGATAAAACGAAGTATTACTATCCCTTTAAATGGTTACTATAGTCACAATACACTGATTGCTATGGAGTTAACGTTTTCCCAAGGATGGCAGAAAACCGCTGCGGGGCAATCTTTCACCATTAATTCCCCCTCCCTTCCTATCCCAAATAAATTCCCTTTGGTTACACTCCCTTTTTTAATGTTTCTTTTAATTAGGTACAATTACTTCCCAAGAATTGCTTTTTATTTGCCAGTCTGGGATTGAGATGATAAAGTTGCTATCAGGGCAAACAGTAATGCGTGACATGCCTCATTTAGTGGCTATGCGAACATATATTGAACTAGAAAATTATGCAGTGCGGAGCTATTCATTCACTTTATGACGCCCTCACTTTTAGCTGAACTCCTGGGATACGCCAGAGCATGGAGCCGGGGTGCTGTTAACCCTTGGAGGGCCATAGGAGTGTACAGAACATTGCAGCTCAATGGGTTGCACTTCCTCTGGCACTCAGTGGTTTAAACATAGGGGTCAGGGCTGGATTTGCCAATAGCAGAACATAGTAACATAGCTGAGGAGGCTGAAAAAAATACATATGTCCATCAAGTCCAGCCCATGTTGATACAGAGGAAGGCAAAAAACCCCCCACTGAAGCCATTAACAATTTAGCCCCAAGAGGGTAAAAAAATTTCCTTCCTGACCCCAAATCAGATATTTCCCTGGATCAACAACCTATCTGCACTGAAGTCGTCTGCCATAATTCTCAATATTGTTCTGTGCTAGATAGGCATCCATTGCTTTTTTTGTAAGCAGTTACAGTACCTGCAAGCACAACATCCCGAGGCAAAGAATTACATAGCTTTACTGCCCTTACTGTATAAAATCCCTGCCTTTGTCTAAGTCGAAAGCTTCTTTCTTCTAGTTTTAATGGATGACCTCTTGTTCTTAGCTCAGCTCTTTGAGTAAATAATTCAGCTCAATAAGCAGTGTAGTCAACTGACTCGAGCTCTACATTTTGAGGAGCCCCTCCACTGTATTGGCCACCCCTACATTCTGCATTGGCCAGAACAAGCTCAATGTCTGTGTACCAATTTTTATATGCTTTACAGGATATTATTTAAAGGAATAGTTATGCTTAATATGTCAAAAAATGTATACATTGCAGCGTTTACCCTCCTGAGTAAAACAAGGGTACTCCCACTTCTGAGAGGGGTTTTATTCAAAAGTTATTACAGTTCAAACTTAATTTTTTAGTTTTTTTGCAGTATCACAGTGGCCTGCAATTGTAGGGTGGTGCTGTTGCTACACCATCCTATGGACAGCTCTGGTCAGTTGACCATAAATCTCTATAGCATGGTGTAGCAACAGAGCCACTGTACAATTTCAAGCCACTGCGATACTTCACCCAAAAAAATTCAGGTTTAAGCATTTTAAGCATTACTAGCCCTTTAACTCCATGGATGTGAGAGAGATCCCCATTGCATTTGTTAGAGAACTGAGGAGTGGGGGTGTGGAGATGGGTGGAGCTAACGGCACCTAGAATGCCTTGTCTTGGAGCACATGGGATTTAAATCAGTCCTGAAGGGGGTCCAACATACAGTCCATGGGGCAAATGCGACCCTTCTGATCTTAAGCTGTGGACCACCTGAAATTCTCATCAAAATGTTTTTTTTCATTGCGTACCCTCTGGCACTCAAATTGTTATCCTAACTAGGCAGCACACATGAATCAATTGGCCAGTAGGGCCTAACCTTGCCTCTTCTTAGGTGGGTAACCCCCAAAATAGATTGTAAATGTGCTTTTGTTATTAATCCACTGTGCATAATGATATGACCCCTTGTCACAACCGTGCCCCTCGGAGCAGCTGGCATCGGATGATCTGGTCGTTTCTACACCCTAGTTGTGACTTACTTTTTCAGCCAGCAGCTGGACAGCCGGCCCCATCAGTTCCTCCTCGTGGCTATCCGCAGCGTCCCCGAATGCGGCTCACTTCCACATTCCAGTGAGTCTCGGACGGGCTCGCGTCTGCTCTTACTCTAGTGATGCACGCACCACTTTTTATATTTTTTACTGGGCTAGTTGTGTGCTGCTCCTTTCCGGCCATACACCTAGTTTATAAGCTGCCCGGACACCTTGTTCATTCACCCTTATGTGGTGTTCCAGTGCAGTAGCTTCTTGTCCTGTATCTGTTATACGGTTTGACCCTTGCTTGGCTTCCATTGACTCCGGTGTCTTGACGCTTGGCTTTAGTCTGACTACCCACTCTGGCACTGACCTGTGGCTCTGGCTGACTATCTGTTCTGTGTATGACACCTGGCTAAGTCTGACTACCCATTTTGGTACAGCCCTGTGGCTCTGGCTGACTATCCGCTCCGTGTGCTAACCCTGGCTAAGTCTGACTACTCGCCCTGGTGCTGACTTGTGGCTCCGGCCTAGTATACTCCATTGCCTTCTGGCATTGTCGCTACTAAGTCTTGCACGAGTTATTGGCTGGATCATAACCCCAGTACTGGTGCAGTCCTCGGGTACCTTAATTTTTGAGACCCTCCTGAGCAGTCGCTTATTCCTGGTAGGAACCTCTTGCTCTGTTTATGGGTCCGCGCTCACTTTGAGGGCTTAGTCTGCTTTGCTATTTCATTCTACTTGTGAATATCTAATAAAGGTGGAGTTCAAATACTGTACTTATTTCTTATATCATTATTGATTATCTGTGACACCCCTCCTTTTTATACAAGGGAAATCAATGTAAGGCATGATTTAGGTAAAGAAGTAGAAGAAGTCAGAGATGCTCAACTAGACTCATGAGCTTGCAAGGGTATGCAAAAGCTCACTGGGACTGTGTCCTCGCGTCCAGGGTGCAATCTCTTTTAGCTCACAAATGCCATAGACAGAGAAGAAATATTCTGAAGCATATCATACAGACCATGCCAAAATGACAGTCCAGCCATGAAATGCCAGACAATTCTTCTCTGAACAAGGGAAATAGCTAACCCCAGACGTACGTTTCGGCCTTCTTGGGCCTCATTGGTGAGGTGCAGCTAATCCCTCTAGGCACTTGTGAGCAAGGTATGATTTAGGTAAACACATACATATGAAATAAGAATTTAACCCCTTAACCACCAGCGGTCCTGGGGAGTGGACTCCCCTTAAGGACTGATTTGATCCCATTCAACGAGCCGGTACATGTGACTGATCACAAGTGCCGGCTCACAGAACAGGGGTCTGGCAGTGACCGCTCTGGTCTTGGAGGGGTCAGTTTCAGGGTTTGCTTATGAAAAGTTGCATGGTAAATGTTGTGCTGTTAGTAGCTGCATTAACCATGTTGTCCTGTTGAAAATGGTGACATGAGAATCTCTCACTGCATAAAAGTGCAAGGTTCTCATGTCACCTCTTTAAACGTCAATACTGTCATGCCCACATACAGCTCCCATCATCCTTACCTTGCCATGCAGCCTTGTTTAAAATGGTGCCTTCTTCTCATGCAACATATGATACCCCTTAAGTACCAGCGGTCCAGGGAAGTTACCTTCCCTTAAGGACCGCTTTGATCCTTGCCAACGAGCTGGTACACGTGGCCTGTTACGCGTACCGGCGCACCGCTTTGAGGCCTAAGAGTGATCTTAAGGGTATAAGGACCGTGACGGTTATAGCACATCACGTAGTCCTTAAGGGGTTAAAAAAAAAATTAAAAAAATGGAGAACAGTGTGTTCTAAAGGAAAGCAAGAAAAGAATGGAGGAAAAAATGGAGCAAGAAGAGAATGGAGCAAAAAATGAAAATGGAGCAAAAAATGGAGCAAGAAGAAATGGAGCAAGAAGAGAATGGAGCAAAAAATGACAAAATACAAATTCCCCAAATTCCTACTGTTTTAAATGGGGCTTTAAAATCCCCATTTACATCACAATCATTTTTTGGTTCCCCTCTACAGTACAGATTTCCACCAGTTTACTTTGAAAATACAACCGTAACTGTGCACTGTGTATGAATAAAGTTGATTGGATTTTTTGTTTAGATTGCTTTTGTATTGCTGATAAAACAATACATATTTTATAATAGCTAACTGCATAATTCACCATTGCTACCATCAGAGGCGTAACTAGAAGCCTCCGCGTCCTGGTACAAGAAGTGCCACGGGCCCCACCACCACCACATTGGCCCTCCTGACCACATTGACCCCCTCCACAATGCCCCTATCTCCTACCTGGAGCTCCTGCGTGGTCCTCTTAGTAATGCAAAGCGCTGGGAGATGATGTCATCTCCCAGCGCTCTGCATTACTAGAGCGCCGGCGGGAGATTGCGTGGGCACCAGGCGGAGGGGTCGCAGGGGGAGGCCGGGCCCCTATAGTTACGCCACTGGCTACCGTGATAAAAAACAATATTGCAGCCCTAACATATATGGTTTATGATCATGTGGTCTATGGTTAAAAAAGTTTGGACACCCTTGAATTAACACCTGCACACTCTCACAGCTAAAAGGTGTCTACAATGATAGGAGTTTCTTCATGGGGGTTTAAACATTTGTTGCAAAGGCAGGAGGTTCTAACTGCATCCTCTAAATCTCATTTTAAAATTGTGTGCGTTTCTTAACCCCTTAAGGACCGGTGATGGTCCTGGCATATCACCCGTGTGTCCGTGCTTTAAGGACCGGTGATGGTCCTGGCACATCTTGGGTTTTGTGAATTTGTGATCACTACGGGAATCAGAAATTGATTGCTCCAAGACCAGAAAGGTCAGTTTTAGACTCTCTTTTGGCGATCAGTAACACGTACCAGCTCTCCAAATGACGTCTATGTGGTCCTTAAGAGTAGACAAACAATGGTGAGGAGCACCCATCAAGCACGAACAAGGTAAAGTGTCTTGTTCTAGGCATGGTAACCTCTCAATGGTGCTACAACTTATGTTTTTCAGTCCCATGTGCCACTGCAGAGAGGAAATCTCCATATCCATATCATACTGGTCCTGCCCAATCCAACTTCTAAATGTCAGGCAAATCCTCTCAACATGAGAGAAACAGCAAAACCACAGACATACGTTTCGGCCTATGTGGGCCTTATCGGTGTGGTACACATGGAAGCAAAGACCCATGCCTGGGATGCCCTTATACTTAGGGAGACAACCAATTGTGTGGAGCTCCCATCAAGAGAAAACAATGCAAAGTGTTTCAGCTCAGTACTACAACTCACATTTTCCACTCCAATGTGCTTTTGCAATGAGAAAATCTACATATAAGACTGGTCCTGCCCACATACAGTCCAGCTCCATAACTTCAAACCAATCCTCTTCGCACAAAAGAAACTGCTAAATCACAGACATCTGCTTCTGTAGACCTCATTGCTGTAACCCTGGCAAATCCCTCAAGGCACATTGAAGCAAGGGCCCATACCTGGGATGCCCTTATACTTAGGGAGACCCAAAACATCTGTGGCTTTTGCTGATTCTCTCGTGCAAAGAGAATTTGCCTGACATTTCGGAGCTGGACTGTCTGAGGGCTGGACCAGTCTGATATGAATATGGAAATTTGCTTTCTGCAATGGCACATGGAAATGACTTGTAGCACCATTGAGGGGACACTATGTCTAAGGAGAGGACACTTTAACTTGTTTGTTCTCAATGGGTGCTTGTCACAATATTTGTATCTTAGTCTCCCTAAGTGGAAGGGGATCCCAGGCATGGGCCCTTGCTCTCCTTACTCCCTAGAAGGAACTAGCTACACCACACCAATGAGGCCAAAATAGGCCAATGCAAATGGCTGAGGTTTTGTCTGGCACTTTGTAGCTGTACTGTCTGAGAGTGAGACTAGCTTGCTTATTATAACATGGAAATTTTGCTCTCTGCAATTGTGCATGGGAATGAAAAATGTGACTTGTAACTCAACTGAAGGGTGACTGTGCCTAAGGCCTTTATCATGTTTGTTCTTGATGGGTGTTCATCACAATATTTTTTTCTTAGTCTTCCTAAGTGAACGGGGATACCAGGAATGGACCCTTGCTCTCCATTTGCCAGGAAGGAATCAGCTGCACCACACTGACAATGCCCTTATAGGCAGAAACTTACATCTGTGGTTTTGCTGATTCTCTCATTTAGAGAGGATTTGTCTGACATTTTGGAGAGGGACTGTCATATGGCGGGACCAGTCTGATATGAATATGGAAATTTTCTCTCTGCAATGGCCCATGGGAGTGAAAAACATGACTAGGGCCAGGCACTTTATCTTGTTTGTTCTCTATGGGTGCTCATCACAATATTTGTTTCTTAGTCTCCCTAAGTGGAAGGGGATACCAAGAATGGGCCCTTGCTCTACATGTGCCTAGAGCGGATCAGCTGATGATGAGGTGACTGTAGGCCAAGATGTATGCATGTGGTTTTGTTGATTGTCTTGTGCACAGAGAATTTGCTTGACAATTTTGTGCTTCCTTGTTAGAGGGGGGGGGACCAGTCTAATATGAATATGGAGACTGGCTCTCTGCAATAGCACATATGAGTGAAAAATGTGACTTGTAGCACTATTAAGGGACCACTCTCCCTAAGGACCAGGCACTTTATCTTATTTGTTCTCAATAGGTGCTTGTCGCAATATTTGTTTCTTAGCCTCTCTAAGTGGAAGGGGATCCCAAGAATGATCCCTTGCTCTCCATGTGCCTAGAGGGAATCAGCTACACCACAGTGATGAAGCCCGCATAGGCTGAAATGTATGTGTCTGTGTTTTTTTTTTTTTTTCCTTTTTTTTTCTTGCTGATTCTCTGGTGCAGAGAGGCTTTGTCTGACATTTTGGACTACCTGAAGGTGGGACCAGTCTGGAGATTTCCTCTCTGCAATGGCTCATGGGAGTAAAAAACATGACTTGTAGCATCATTGAGAGGTTGCCTTGACTAAAACAAGACACCTTATGTTGTTTGTGTTTGATCGGTGCTCCTCACAATTGTCTCCTTAAGTATAATGGCATCCCAGCCATGGGCCCTTGCTCTCCATGTGAATAGCGGGAATCAGCTGCACCATACCGATGAGGCCCGCTGTTTGATATGACTATGGAAATTTGCTCTCTGTATTGGCCCATGGAAGTGAAGAATATGACTTGTAGGCTCCTTGAGGGGCTGTTATGCCTATGGACCAGACATGTTATCTTGTTTCTTCTTGATGGGTGCATAGCACAATGTTTATTTCTTAGTCTCCCTAAGTGAAAGGGGATCCCAGGCATGGGCCCTTGCTCTCCATGTGCCTAGAGGGAATCAGCTGCACTGACAAGGCCCACATAGCTAGAAACGCATGTTAAGATAAGATTTGCCTGATATTTTGGAGTGGGACTGTCTGACATGAATATGGAAATTTGATTTCTGCAGTGGCTCATGGGAGTAAAAAACATGACTTGTAGCATCATTGAGAGGTTGCCATGACTAGAACAAGATACCTTTTGTTGTTTGTGTTTGATCGGTGCTCCTCACAATTGTCTCCTTAAGTATAATGGCATCGCAGCCATGGGCCCTTGCTCTCCATGTGACTAGAAGGAATCTGCTGCACCACACCAATGAGGCCCACTGTTTGATATGAATATGGAAATGTGCTCTCTGCAATAGCCCATGGGAGTGAAAAATGTGACTTGTAGGGGCCCTTATGCTTATGGACCAGACACGTTATCTTGTTTGTTCTCGATGGGTGCATGGCGCAATATTTTCTTAGTGTCCCTAAGTGAATGGGGATCCCAGGCATGGGCCCTTGCTCTCCATGTGACTAGAGGGAATCAGCTGCACCACACCAATGAGGCCCACTGTTTGATATAAATATGGAAATTTGCTCTCTGCAATGGCATACGGAAGTGAAAAATGTTACTTGTAGCGCTGTTGAGGAGCCGTTATGCCTATGTTTGTTCTCGATGGGTGTAGGGTGCAATATTTGTTACTTAGTCTCCCTAAGTGAAAGGGGATCTCAGGCAACGGCCCTTGCTCTCCATGTGCCTAGAAGGAATCAGCTGCACTGCACTGACAAGGCCCACATAGACAGAAACGCATTTATGTGGTTTTGCTGATTCTGTTGTTCAGAGAAGATTTGCCTGACGTTTTGGAGTGGGACTGTCTGACATGAATATGGAAATTTGATTTCAGCAATGGCTCACGGGAGTAAAAAACATGACTTGTAGTATCATTGAGAGGTTGCCATGACTAGAACAAGACACCTTATGTTTGATCAGTGCGCCTCACAATTTTCTCCTTAAGTATAATGGCATACCAGGCATGGGCCCTTGCTCTCCATGTGACTAGAGGGAGTAAGCTGCACCACGCCAATGAGGCCCACTGTTTGAAATGAATATGGAAATTTGCTCTCTGCAGTGGCACATGGGAGTGAAAAATATGACTTGTAGTGCCATCGAGGGGCCATTATGCCTATGGACCAGACATGTTATCTGGTTTGTTCTGGATGGGTGCATGGCACAATATTTGTTTCTCAGTGTCCCTAAGTGAAAGGGGATCCCAGGCATGGGCCCTTGCTCTCCATGTGCCTAGAGGGAATCAGCTGCACCACACTGACAAGGCCCACATAGGCAGAAATGCATTTCTGTGGTTTTGCTGATTCTGTTGTTAAGATAAGATTTGCCTGACATTTTGGAGTGGCAGTGTCTGAGGGTGGACTAGTCTGACATGAATATGGAAATTTGATTTCTGTAATGGCTCATGGGAGTAAAAAACATGACTTGTAGTATCATTGAGAGGTTGCCATGACTAGAACAAGACACCTTATGTTGTTTGTGTTTGATCGGTGCTCCTCACAATTGTCTCCTTAAGTATAATGGCATCGCAGCCATGGGCCCTTGCTCTCCATGTGACTAGAGGGAATCTGCTGCACCACACCAATGAGGCCCACTGTTTGATATGAATATGGAAATGTGCTCTCTGCAATAGCCCATGGGAGTGAAAAATGTGACTTGTAGGGGCCCTTATGCCTATGGACCAGACACGTTATGTTGTTTGTTCTTGATGGGTGCATGGCGCAATATTTGTTTCTTAGTGTCCCTAAGTGAATGGGGATCCCAGGCATGGGCCATTGCTCTCCATGTGCCTAGAGGGAATCAGCTGCACCGCACTGACAAGGCCCACATAGACAGAAATGCATTTCTGTGGTCTTGCTGATTCTGTCGTTCAGAGAAGATTTGCCTGACGTTTTGGAGTGGGACTGTCTGACATGAATATGGAAATTTGATTTCTGCAATGGCACATGGGAGTGAAAAACATGACTTGCAGCACCATTGAGGGGCCACTTTGCATAAGGACATAACATTTTATCTTCATTCTCAATGGGTTCTCGTCACAATATTTGTTTCTTAGTCTCCCTAAGTGGAAGGGAATCCCAGGCATGGGCCCTTGCTCTCCATGTGCCTAGAGGGAATCAGCTACACCACACAGATGAAGCCCATGTAGGCCGCAATGTGTGTCTGTGATTTTGCTGATTCTCTTGTACAACAAGGATAGGCCTGACGTTTTGGAGCTGACCTGTCTGATATGAATATGGAAATTTGCTCTCTACAATGGTGAATGAGAGTGAAAAATGTGACTTATAGCACCACTGTCGGGTCACAATGCCTAAGGACCGGATGCTTTATCTTGTTCGTTCTCAACGGGTGTTTGTCACAGTATTTGTTTCTTAGTCTCCCGAAGGGGATCTCAGGCATGGGCCCTTGCTTTACAAGTGTCTAGAGGGAATAAGCTGCATCACACCTCCGAGGCCCACATAGGGCAAAATGTACATCTGTGGTTTTGCTGGCTGTCTCGTGAAGAGAGGATTTGCCTGACATTTTGGAGCTGGTCTGTCTGAGGGCAGGAACAGTCTATGTGAATATGGAAATGTGCTCTCTGCAATGACCCATGGGAGTGAAAAACATGACTTGTAGTACCATTGAGGGGCCACTATGCCTAAGGACAGGACACTTTGTCTAGTTTGTTCTCGATGGGTGCTTGTCACAATATTTGTTTCTTAGTCTCCCTAAGTGGAAGGGGATCCCAAGCATGAGCCCACTCTCTCATTGCGCCTAGAGGGAATCAGCTGCACCACACTGATGAGTCCCGTATAGGCTGAACCATGTGTCTGTGGTTTTGCTGATACTCTAATGCAGAGAGGATTTGCCTGACATTTTGGAGATGGACTGTCTGAAGGCAGCACCAGTCTGATATGAATATGGAAATTTGCTCTCTGTAATGGCATATGAGAGTGAAAAACATGACTTCAAACAGTATTGAGTGGCTACTTTGTATAAGGACAGGACACTTTATTTTGTTTGTTCTTGGTGGGTGCTTGTCACAATATTTGTTTCTTAGTCCCCCTAAGTTGAAGAGGATCCCAGGAATGGTGCCTTGTTCTCCATGTGCTTAGAAGGAATCAGCTGCACCACACTGAGTAGGCTAAAATTTGTGTCTGTGGTTTTGCTGACTCTCTCATGCAGAGAGGATTTGCCTGACATTTCAGAGCTGGACTTACTGAGAGCGTGACCAGTCTGACATGAATATGGAAATTTGTTCTCAGCAATGGCACATTGGAGTGAAAAATGTAACTTGTAGCACCATTGAGGGGCCACTATGTCTAAGGACCAGACACGTTATCTTGTTTGTTCTCGATGGGTGCTCTTCACAATATTTGTTTCTTAGTTTCCCTAAGTGGAAGGGGATCCCAAGAATGAGCCATTGCTCTCCATGTGCCTAGAAGGAATAAGCTACACCACAGTGATAAAGCCCACATAGGCTGAAACGTGTGTCTGTGGTTTGTTTGTTTGTTGTTTTTTTTTATTTTTATTTTTTTTGTGTTTTTGTGCTGATTCTCTTGTGTAGAGAGGCTTTGCCTGACATTTTGGACTGCATGAAGGTGGGACCAGTCTGATATGAATATGGAGATTCCTTTCTGCAATGGCTCATGGGAGTAAAAAACATGACTTGTAGCATCATTGAGAGGTTGCTATGACTAGAAAAAGACACCTTATGTTGTGTTTGATTGGTGCTCCTCACAATTGTCTCCTTAAGTATAATGGCATCCCAGGCATGGGCCCTTGCTCTCAATGTGACTAGAGGGAGTTAGCTGTACCACACTGATGATGCCCACTGTTTGATATGAATATGTAGATCTGCTTTCTGCAGTGGCACATGAGTGTGAACGATGTGACTTGTCGCACCGTTGAGGGGCCATTATACCTATGGACCAGACATGTTATCTTGTTTGTTCTCGATGGGTGCATGGCACAATATTTGTTTCTTAGTCTCCCTAAGTGAAAGGGGATCCCAGGCATGGGCCCTTGCTCTCCATGTGCCTAGAGGGAATCAGCTGCACTGCACTGACAAGGCCCACGTGGACAGAAACGCATATCTGTGGTTTTGCTGATTCTGTTGTTCAGAGGTTTGCCTGACATTTTGGAGTTGGACTGTCTGAGGCTGGGACTAGTCTGACATGAATATGGAAATTTGATTTCTGCAATGGCACATGGGAGTGAAAAACATGACTTGTAGCACCATTGAGGAGACACTTTGCATAAGGACATAACATTTTATCTTGTTCATTCTCAGTGGGTTCTCGTCACAATATTTGTTTCTTAGTCTCGCTAAGTGGAAGGGAATCCCAGGCATGGGCCCTTGCTCTCTATGTGCCTAGAGGGAATCAGCTACACCACACAGATGAAGCCCATGTAGGCCGCAACGTGTGTCTGTGGTTTTGCTGATTTTCTCGTGCAGAGAGAATTGGCCTGACGTTTTGGAGCTGGACTGCCTGATATGAATATGGAAATTTGCTCTCTGCAATGGCGAATGGGAGTGAAAAATGTGACTTGTAGCACCATTGAAGGGGCACTATGCCTAAGGACCGGACGCTTTATCTTGCTCGTTCTCAATGGGTGCTCGTCACAATATTTGTTTCTTAGTCTCCCGAAGGGGAGACCAGGCATGGGCCCTTGCTTTACAAGTGTCTAGAGGGAATAAGCTGCACCACACCGCTGAGGCCCACATAGGGCAAAATGTACATCTGTGGTTTTGCTGGCTGTCTCGTGAAGAGAGGATTTGCCTGACATTTTGGAGCTGGTCTGTCTGAGGGCAGGAACAGTCTATGTGAATATGGAAATGTGCTCTCTGCAATGGCCCATGGGAGTGAAAAACGTGACTTGTAGCACCATTGAGGGGCCACTATGCCTAAGGACAGGACACTTTGTCTAGTTTGTTCTCGATGGGTGCTTGTCACAATATTTGTTTCTTAGTCTCCCTAAGTGGAAGTGCATCCGAAGCATGAGCCCACGCTCTCCATGCGCCTAGAAGGAATTAGTTGCACCACACCAACGAGACCTGTATAGACTGAAACATATGGCTGTGGTTTTGCTGATTCTCTCATGAAGAGAGGATTTTTCTGACATTTCAGAGCTGGACGGTCTGAGAGGGTGACCAGTCTGACATAAATATGGAAATTTGTTCTCAGCAATGACACATTGGAGTGAAAAATGTGACTTGTACAACCACTGGGGGTCACTATGCCTAAGGACAGGAAACTTTATCTTGTTCATTTTTGATGGGTGCCCTTCAGAATATTTGTTTCTTGGTCCTTAAGGGTAGCCCTACCCCAGGACTGCCGGACATTAAGGGCAGGTGTATGAAAGACTGTAAGGGTTCAGTTTGTAAGCCATATGCTAAATTAAATTGTATTATCGTACCTGGAAACTTTCTTGTCCTAAGTTCCTGGAGAAACACTGTAGAGAGCAAATTATGTGTTTTAGGTCATATTGTGGGTGTGGGTTTAATCAGGTGGGTGGTCAAAGAAGAGGAATTTGTCGTGAAATGGGTGGCAACGTGGATGGAATTAGGTGAAAGTGGGCTGAACAGATTGGAAAGTGGGTGGAGTTATAGCTGAATGGACTGCAAAGTGGGTGGAGTTACAGCTGAACTCACCAAGAGAATCAGCCACTGTCTCAGGAGACCCGATAATCCAATCTGAAAACAGAATTCTCTGGGACAGATCCGGAGAGTTCCCAAATACGTTTATTAGTCTTAATTGTCATGCCGTGGGGGGACAGGAAAGCTTCCACATATTTTGAGCAAGTTACCCAACCAAAATCTCAACCTGAAAAAAGTGAGTTAAAGTGTGGTTGTATGATACACTATACACAAGTTCACATATAACCCTTTGAGTGCCGGAGGCTCTGTGGCTCTCAAATTGTTAATCAGTTTGTATGAAGTAACAGAGGTTTGTCCTCTGTTCCCAAGTATATGTACAGTGCATCATATAGAGATGGGTTGAGGATCATACCTGGGAACTCTTTGGATCTGACCCGGAGATTTATTCTTAATTACTAGGTTTCATGGGAAAGGGGCTGATTCTCAGGGCTCAGTGAGTTCCCTTATAACTCCACCCACTTTGCTGCCAGTTCCGGTCACTCTCCTCCCTGTTCTTCCCACTCCCTGCCCATTTTAAGGATGAACCCGCCTCCCATCCTTCCAATCCTGCCCATCCCTATCAAGCCTTGCCCACTTTATGATGCAAATCACCTCATGTGGACATTCCCACCACTGGACTTTAGACAGGCCTGAGAGGCTTGAGACAAGAATGTTCCCGGTTAAGTTGATGATGTTGATGGAATAAGAAAAACTGGACCACTGCTGGAACAAATTAATTGCACCATACGGAACAAATAAAAATTACCGAAATTATCATTCTAATTCTTTTTAAAATTGTCTCTTTAACCCTATGAATGCTAGAAAGGTCTCCAACTTCACAATGTGTTGGAGATCTCCCAAGCATTGAATGTATTTCAAGCCCCATTCAAATCAAAGGGAATATCTATTTGTCCCCTATGGTGCAATAGGTTTCTCCCACAATTGCTCCAGGTATTAGTACATCAGCCTTTTGTATTTTAAATTTCTAATCAGCTTTATTGTTTTTTTTTAATTCGGCTGCATTATGTCAGACATCCTCATAATGTCCTCCTGACTTCAGAGCAGTGTTTCTTAGGCACCAGTCCTTGGACCTGTTCTAGTCCTTGACAGTATCAGTGCCTACCCCTGGAATGAGTGTGGACCCATTCTTCAATACACGTAAATGGCTTGGACCCTGATAATGATCCTTTTTTAATTTAAAGGTATAGTAATACTTAATTATTACTAATCCCTATAGTAAAGTCATATTAAAAATAAATGTATTGCCCCCAGTGACATCTCTCAAACATTTATGGTTTGACAGATAATCGCTCCTAAATTTGTCCTCTCCCTCCCCCTTCCCCATAGTCAGCGTTCTAGCTGACTGAGGGAAGCCTGTCATACGACCGTCAGGAGGCTCTGCAACATAGCCAAGATTGCGTTAATTAAAAAAGAAATTTTTCACTGAAATGGTCTTCTACTTGTGCTTGGTTTGCAAGCACATGTAGAAAACCGTTTTAGCTAAATATTTTTTTTTTTATTAACGCGATCGCGGCTCTGCTGCAGAGCCGTCTAATGATCTAAGACCGGATTTCCCTTCAGTCAGCTACAATGCTGACTATGGGGAAGGGGGAGGGAGAGGACAACTTTAGGAGCGATTATCTCTCAAACCATAAAGGTTTGAGAGATGACACTGGGGGCAATACATTTATTTTTAATTTGACTTTAATATAGGGACTAGTAATAATTAAGTATTACTAACCCTTTAAGAAAGGAGCCAGCTGACGACTGGCCTCAATATATCTGAGAAACAGTTCTATAGAGCATCCATTGGTGGGGATGTAGACTTTCATGATTGGTCAGTTATGGACGCCATGGGTTATTGAATGTGGGGTTTACGTTTTATTCCTGTTCTTATGAACGCATGAAGCATTACACTGACATGTTGATGTGCAAATATTTTGAAAGAGTAGATAAAAAATGGTGTGCCGCTTCATTGTTGAGAAACACCTAGCACTGGACTTTTCAAAGAGAGTGCATCTGTCTCATCTTTTGTAGAGTTTTATAAACACAACACAAAAAAAATTGTAATTATATCGGCTTTTGGCGATTTTTAATTTAAATGGGAAAACTGATAGAATTGTTCCTAAAAAAAAAATCAGTGTTTCAAAAATAAAAAAATAAATAAATAAAAAAGCCTTGATCCTAAAACAGTTGAATTGTACTTGAAAAAAGACCTGGCTTTTTTTTTTTTGGAAACAGTGTAACTCGGTGTATCGAGATGAATTAATAAATTAAGCACATTACACATTATTACTTCATTTAAAAAAAAATATTTTTTATTATATTTATACTTTAGTGATTAGCGGGACTTTTATTGAGCAGCTTTTAGGCTCTAATAACTGCTACTGGGTGAAAAGTTTAGGTCCGTGGTCATTTTTCAGGGCGCTGAGTTTGTTCTAAGGACCCGCCCCCAGAGAGCCTGTTCTGCTATTGCCTGCAGTTCTGTCTGCTTCCCTAGGCACATCCACTCCAATTAACTCTGCTTTGATTACTTTCCTGGATACACCCCTCAGGCCTATATCAATCAGCCTCACTAGCCTTACAGTATTTACAATGATTAGAATCTCAGAGCTTATTTTCTGTTTACAATATCAGACTACAACTTGTTCCTGACTTCGCTTGTTTGCCACCTGTCCTGATCACTGCTACATTCTGCCTGATGGTGGGTGTTCTGGAATATATATATATAAAGGGTGCAGCCCCTGCTAAATTGCTAACTGTGTTTCCTTCCCTTTGGAGAAGACTTAACTGTAGGTGATCGTTTCTATTTGCGTCCCTCTTCTAAACCCCCCCAAAATAATTTATTTGGAAAGCATGTCTTTTTAACTTTCATATGAGGTTAGGAACATTTGTTACTCATGACGAAGAGACTTGCAAGGTTTGGGAATTTCTGTAAACATGAAGAAGAAATGTGAGAGACCTATGAGGTTAGGAAAGCACTATAACCCTGAAGAGGAGACCTTGGAGGTTTGTAAAGCTCTGTATACATGCAGAAAGGACATGAGGTTTGGGAACTTCTATACCCATGAGGAGATGTCTTCTGAGGTCTGGAAAACATGTACACATGAAAAAGAGACCTCTACAGTCTGAAAAAAATATGCACATGAGAAAAAAGAGACCTATGAGATTTGAATGACTTGTACACATGAAGCAGAGACCTGTGATGTTTGGATGACTGTACACTTGAAGAGACCTGTGTGGTTTGGAAAGCTCTGTATACATGAAGAAGAGACCTGTGAGGTTTGGACAGCTCTATAAACATGATGAAGAGACCTGTAAGGTCTAAAAAGCTCTGTACACATAGTGAAGAGACCTGAGGTTTGGAAAGCTCTGTACACATGATGAAGAGACCTGTAAGGTCTGGAAAGATCTGGACACATGATGAAGAGACCTGTGAGGTTTGGAAAGCTCTGTACACATGATGAAGAGACCCGTAAGGTCTGGAAAGCTCTGTACACATGATGAAGAGACCTGTGAGGGTTGGAAAGCTCTGTAAACGTTAAGAAGGGACCTCTGAGGTTTGGAAAACTCTGTACACATGATGAATAAACCTTTAAGGTCTGGAAAGCTCTGTACACATGATGAAGAGACCTGTGAGGTTTGGAAAGCTCTGTACACATGATGAAGAGACCCATAAGGTCTGGAAAGCTCTGTACACATGATGAAGAGACCTGTGAGGTTTGGAAAGCTCTATATACATGAAGAAGGGTCCTTTGAGGTTTGGAAAGCTCTGTACACATGATGAAGAGACCTGTAAGGTCTGGAAAGCTCTGTACACATGATGAAGAGACCTGTGAGGTTTGGAAAGCTCTATATACATGAAGAAGGGTCCTTTGAGGTTTGGAAAGCTCTGTATACATGATGAAGAGACCTTTAAGGTTTGGAAAGCTCTGAATCATGATGAAGAGAGTTGGGAGGTCTGGAAAGATCTGTATACAAACTGACAACATTAAAGGGATAGTAATACTTCATTTTAACTTTATTTTATTTTGTAGGCATTAAAAAAACATGAATAATGATATAAGTCTTATCTCTGAAACCTTTATGGTTTAAGAGATATTCACAAACAAAGTATCCCCCCCCTGTTCAACCAAATCAGAAGGGAGATGCCCAGGTAGACTGCAGAGAGGGACAATCTTCAATTAAGATAATGGAAAAAGCTGAAAAACTTATCAAGGGGGGAAGGGCTTTCATTGTTTTCATACAAAGAAAATTGTCCCCTTCTGTTATCTGTACTGTCATACAACCAGACTCACATCTGAGAAGAGATTGTTTACACTAGGTAAAAGGGGCGGGGAGGGGAACTTTGCTTGTGAATATCTCATAAACCATAAAGGTTTGAGCGATAAGACTTATATCATTCTTCATGTTTTTTTAATGCCTACAAAATAAAATAAAGTTAAAACGAAGTGTTACTATCCCTTTAACAAGAGGCCTGTGAGGTTTGGAAGCTCTGTATACAAACTGACAACATTAAGAAGAGGCCTGTGAGGCATACCTCCCAACATTTCAAATTGCCAAAGAGGGACACTTGTGTTTTAGGGTGTGTGGCTGGTGGGTGGGGCATTAGCAATAATTTTTAGGCTATTTCATGACCTATTGACACCTCCTTGTGTAACCTAACAAATGACTTATAACAAGACCAAAGTATTTTATTTACACACACTAATTTATAAACACTAGTGTTGAGCGAGCATGCTCGGCCGATGCTCGGATCGGCTCGAGCATCGCTCTGCTCGGCACATGGCGGTACTCGTACGAGTACCGCATGTGCTCGCCCGCCATGTTCGGGTCTCCTCCCCGCACGTTTTGCGGCTGCTGCGCAGCCAATAAACGTGCAGGGAGGCTCTGACATCGGTGTAATGCCAGCAGCCATGTTGGCTGCTGGCATTACACTGATTGGCTGGCCAGAACCCGTGGTCAGGTGCTGTATAGCACCTGACCAGCGAGTTCGGCTCAGTCTGAGCCAGGGAGAGCTGAGGATAGGAAGGGAAAGGCAGTGTAGGGAGGAAAAAAACAAAAATTGTGAAAAAAAAAGAACCAAAAGTCCTTTTTAGGACTACTGTGTGTGGGGGCAGCAGGTTATTTGGTGTGGGGGGAAAAAAACAAAAAAAAAAAAAAAAATATATATATATTCTGTTTAGTGTGCAAAGTTGCAGATTAGAGCACATTCTGTTTAGTGTGCACAGTTGCAGATTAGAGCACATTCTGTTTAGTGTGCAAAGTTGCAGATTAGAGCACATTCTGTTTAGTGTGCAAAGTTGCAGATTAGAGCACATTCTGTTTAGTGTGCAAAGTTGCAGATTAGAGCACATTCTGTTAAGTCTTCAAACTAAAATATCAAAGTCACGTATTCCATTCAGTGTGCGTCGCCGCAGTTTAGCAGCACATTCTGAGTACTGTGCAGAGTTGCAGAATAGGAAGAAATACTGTTAAGTCTTCAAACTAAAATATCAAAGTCACATATTCCATTCAGTGTGCTTCGCCGCAGTTTAGCAGCACATTCTGTGTACTGTGCAGAGTTGCAGAATAGGAAGAAATACTGTTAAGTCTTCAAACTCAAATATCAAAGTCACATATTCCATTCAGTGTGCTTCGCCGCAGTTTAGCAGCACATTCTGTGTACTGTGCAGAGTTGCAGAATAGGAAGAAATACTGTTAAGTCTTCAAACTAAAATATCAAAGTCACATATTCCATTCAGTGTGCTTCGCCGCAGTGTAGCAGCACATTCTGTGTACTGTGCAGAGTTGCAGAATAGGAAGAAATACTGTTAAGTCTTCAAACTCAAATATCAAAGTCACATATTCCATTCAGTGTGCTTCGCCGCAGTTTAGCAGCACATTCTGTGTACTGTGCAGAGTTGCAGAATAGGAAGAAATACTGTTAAGTCTTCAAACTAAAATATCAAAGTCACATATTCCATTCAGTGTGCTTCGCCGCAGTGTAGCAGCACATTCTGTGTACTGTGCAGAGTTGCAGAATAGGAAGAAATACTGTTAAGTCTTCAAACTCAAATATCAAAGTCACATATTCCATTCAGTGTGCTTCGCCGCAGTTTAGCAGCACATTCTGTGTACTGTGCAGAGTTGCAGAATAGGAAGAAATACTGTTAAGTTTTCAAACTCAAATATTAAAGTCACATATTCCATTCAGTGTGTTTCAACGCCGTTTAACAGCCTATTCTGTGTACTCTACAGAGTTGCAGAATAGTAAGAAATACTGTTAATTTTTCAAACTCAAATATCAAAGTCACATATTCCATTCAGTGTCTTTCACCGCCGTTTAACAGCCTATTCTGTGTACTCTGTACAGTTGCAGAATTATAAGAAATACTGTTAAGTTTTCAAACTCAAATATTAAAGTCACATATTCCATTCAGTGTCTTTCACCGCCGTTTAACAGCCTATTCTGTGTACTCTGTACAGTTCCAGAATTATAAGAAATACTGTTAAGTTTTCAAACTCAAATATTAAAGTCACATATTCCATTCAGTGTGTTTCAACGCCGTTTAACAGCCTATTCTGTGTACTCTGCAGAGTTGCAGAATAGTAAGAAATACTGTTAATTTTTCAAACTCAAATATTAAAGTCACATATTCCATTCAGTGTCTTTCACCGCCGTTTAACAGCCTATTCTGTGTACTCTGTACAGTTCCAGAATTATAAGAAATACTGTTAAGTTTTCAAACTCAAATATTAAAGTCACATATTCCATTCAGTGTCTTTCACCGCCGTTTAACAGCCTATTCTGTGTACTCTGTACAGTTCCAGAATTATAAGAAATACTGTTAAGTTTTCAAACTCAAATATTAAAGTCACATATTCCATTCAGTGTGTTTCAACGCCGTTTAACAGCCTATTCTGTGTACTCTGCAGAGTTGCAGAATAGTAAGAAATACTGTTAAGTTTTCAAACTCAAATATTAAAGTCACATATTCCATTCAGTGTGTTTCACCGCAGTTTAGCAGCCTATTCTGTGTACTCTGAACAGTTGCAGAATAGTAAGAAATACTGTTAAGTTTTCAAACTCAAATATTAAAGTCACATATTCCATTCAGTGTGTTTCACCGCCGTTTAGCAGCCTATTCTGTGTACTCTGCAGAGTTGCAGAATAGTAAGAAATACTGTTAATTTTTCAAACTCAAATATTAAAGTCACATATTCCATTCAGTGTCTTTCACCGCCGTTTAACAGCCTATTCTGTGTACTCTGTACAGTTCCAGAATTATAAGAAATACTGTTAAGTTTTCAAACTCAAATATTAAAGTCACATATTCCATTCAGTGTGTTTCAACGCCGTTTAACAGCCTATTCTGTGTACTCTGCAGAGTTGCAGAATAGTAAGAAATACTGTTAAGTTTTCAAACTCAAATATTAAAGTCACATATTCCATTCAGTGTGTTTCACCGCAGTTTAGCAGCCTATTCTGTGTACTCTGAACAGTTGCAGAATAGTAAGAAATACTGTTAAGTTTTCAAACTCAAATATTAAAGTCACATATTCCATTCAGTGTGTTTCACCGCCGTTTAGCAGCCTATTCTGTGTACTCTGCAGAGTTGCAGAATAGTAAGAAATACTGTTAATTTTTCAAACTCAAATATTAAAGTCACTTATTCCATTCAGTGTGTGTCACCGCAGTTTAGCAGCCTATTCTGTGTACTCTGCAGAGTTGCAGAATAGTAAGAAATACTGTTAATTTTTCAAACTCAAATATTAAAGTCACTTATTCCATTCAGTGTGTGTCACCGCAGTTTAGCAGCCTATTCTGTGTACTCTGCAGAGTTGCAGAATAGTAAGAAATACTGTTAAGTTTTCAAACTCATATATATTAAAGTCATATATATCGTGTAAGATGAAGAAGGCGGGTAAAAAGGGACGGGGAAGTGGACGTGATCCTGAAAGTTCAGGGCGCGGGTCAGGACGCGGAGAAACTGTGCCTGGTGCCAGAGCACAAGAAAGAAAGACATCCACCATACCTAGCTTCATGTCTGATTTCACAGGGCGTCGCAGGACATCACTCTCGAGGTCCGACCAGTGCGAACAGGTGGTCGGTTGGATGACAGCTGATACTGCTTCCAGTCGGTTAAGCACCACCCTGTCTTCCACCAAGTCCACTCTCAGTAGCCAAGAGTCTGGTCAACATAATCCTCACTCTGATCATCCTTCCTCCCACCATACACGGTCTGGTCAAAGAAGTGATCCCACACTGGGATATAGTGATGAGCTCGTCTCATCACCAATCCTTCATTTGACCCTCTCTCCAAGCACGCTTGCAGAGGAACATGACATCTTGTGCCCTGATTCACAACCTCTAGAGGCTACCCAATCACAAGAAGATGACAGATGTGAACGGCATTTAAGGTCAAAGGAAGTAGTGGATGATGATGATGATGATGAGACACAGTTGCCATTAAATCAACCACTATTTCCTTCTCAAGACCTTGTTGAGGAGAATGTTATACAGTTGTCAATGACCGAGTATGTGGTGGGATCAAGACTTGAGGAGGATGATCAGAGTGAGGAAGTGGAGGAGGACTTGGTGGACGATGAGGTGACTGACCCCACCTGGGAAGGTGTAGAGCCGAGCGATGACAGCAGTCCTGAGGGTGAGCCATCTGCAGCACCGCAACAGGCTGGAAGAGGCAGTGGTGTGGCTACAGAAAGAAGGCGGACCGCACCAAACCGGCCCGCAAATGTTCCACGGAGCACCCCCTTGCGTAAATCTACCTTGCCAAGGGGTAGGTGTTCCGCGGTATGGCGTTTTTTTAAGGAAAGTGCGGACGACAAAAGATTTGTAGTTTGCAACCTGTGCCACACCAGAATGAGCCGAGGCATGAACACTAGAAACCTCACCACCACCAGCATGATCCGACACATGGCATCCAAGCACCGTAGTAAGTGGGAGGAACGCCTGGATCGCCCATCTGTGTCTGCAGGCCACACCACTGCCTCCTCTTCCCCTGTTTTCGGTGCCGGCCAATCGCCTGTCGAAGGCGCAGGCCCGCATACCTCCCGCCCTGCACCTGTAGCATCTGAAGCACCATCAGCGACCACATCCACTTCCCTGTCCCAGCACAGCGTCCAAATGTCGTTACCCCAGGCATTTGAGCGCAAGAGAAAATACCCAGCCACCCACCCACAGGCCATAGCACTAACCTCACACCTTTCAAAATTACTGGCCATCGAAATGCTGCCATTTAGGCTTGTGGACACTGAGTCCTTCCGCAGCCTGATGGCAGCAGCTGTCCCTCGGTACGCGGTCCCCAGCCGCCACTACTTTTCCCGGTGTGCCATCCCCGCATTACACCACCATGTGTCCCGTAACATCACCCGTGCCCTGACCAACGCAGTTACTGGGAAGGTCCACTTAACGACTGACACATGGACAAGTGCTTGTGGCCAGGGACGCTACATTTCCCTGACGGCACACTGGGTGAATGTCGTGGAGGCTGGGAGCGACTCGGACCCTGGGATGGCACGGGTGCTACCCACGCCGAGGATTGCGGGCCCTACCTCCATCAGGGTTTCCACCAGCACCTACGTTATTGGCTCCTCCTCCTCCGTTTCCACCTCCGAATTCTCTACACACACCGCCACTCCCCCATCAGCCAGTAGCTGGAAGCAGTGTAGCACTGCAGTGGGGAAGCGTCAACAGGCCGTGCTGAAGCTGATCTGCCTTGGGGACAAACAGCACACGGCCTCAGAGCTGTTGCAGGGGATTAGTCACCAGACCGAGCAGTGGCTCTCGCCACTCAACCTGCAAGCAGGCATGGTTGTGTGTGATAATGGGCGTAACTTGGTGGCGGCTTTGGAGCTCGGCAAGCTCACACACGTACCATGCCTAGCGCATGTATTTAATTTAGTGGTGCAGCGATTTCTAAAAACCTACCCCAATGTGCATGATCTCTTGACCAAGGTGCGCCGCGTGTGTGCACATTTCCGTAAGTCATCTACAGCTTCGGCCGGCCTGTTGAAGCTGCAGCAGCGCTTACAATTGCCAGCTCACCGGCTGCTGTGTGACGTGAGCACGCGCTGGAACTCCACCTTCCACATGTTGGCCCGGCTTTGTGAGCAGCAGAGGGCAGTAGTGGAGTACCAGCTGTTACACGGTCGTCGCCTCTCCGTTCAACTTCCTGTAATCAGAAGTGAGGAGTGGGAATGGATGTCAGACCTCTGCGAGGTTTTACGCAATTTTGAGGAATCGACACAGATGGTGAGCGGCGATAACGCTATTATCAGTGTAACCATCCCACTTCTGTGTCTACTGAAACGCTCGCTGCTCACAATTAAAACCGACGCTTTGCATGTGGAAGAGGTGGAAATGGGGGAGGAAGAGCTTACACAAGGTGATAGCCAGAGCACCCTCACTTCGTCTTCTCAGCGACAATTGGAGGAGGCGGAGGAGGAGGAGGAGGAGGAGGAGGAGGAAGACACGGTTGCCTCCGCTACAGAGGGTAGCCATGGAACTTTAGTTCCATCTCTTCAGCGTGGGTGGGCAGAAGAGGAGGAAGAGGATGAGGATATTGAGAGTCAGCCTCCTGGTGAGGACAGCGAAATCTTGACTGTTGGTACTCTGGCACACATGGCTGACTTTATGTTAGGCTGCCTTTCCCGTGACCCACGCGTTGTACGCATTTTAGACAACACGGATTACTGGGTGTTCACCCTTCTGGACCCCCGCTACAAAGAGAATTTCTCATCTCTCATTCCTCCGGTGGAGAGGACAAGCAAAATGGTGCAATACCAGAAGGTTCTTGTTGAAAAATTGCTCCAAAATTTTCCATCTGACAACGCTGGCGGCAGAGTACGTGCTACCTTGGCCAACCGAGAAGGGGAGAAAAGGGGAGCACACAGCAGTTCCGAGAAAGGCAGGGCAACACTCTCCAAGGCGTGGGACACCTTCATGACACCCCGCCAGCACCCTCACCCTGATGCGCAGCCTAGTGTCACAAGGAGGGAAAAGTTTTGGAAGATGGTGAAGGAGTACGTAGCAGACCGTGTCAGCGTCCTCAATGATCCCTCTGTGCCTTACAACTACTGGGTGTCCAAGCTGGACACGTGGTATGAACTGGCACTCTACGCCTTGGAGGTGCTGGCCTGCCCTGCCGCCAGCGTTCTGTCTGAGCGGGTATTTAGTGCTGCTGGTGGCATCATAACAGATAAGCGTATCCGCCTTTCCACCGACAATGCTGATAGGTTGACACTTATAAAAATGAACAAGGCCTGGATTTCCCCTGACTTCTCCACTCCACTGGAGGAAAGCCCCGGGGGAACATAAACTCACTTTATATATGTTATTTACAATGATGGGAATACTCTGTATTCCCATTCACCCCTTCCACCCCAAAAACGGGTATATGGTTGACTCTTAATGTTCTCATCCTCCTCCTCCTCTTCCATATGCCCTGGGATATAATTTTTATATAGGGCCAGCTCACCAGCGTGCCCTGGGATATAATTTTTATATAGGGCCAGCTCACCAGCGGGCCCTGTGATATAATTTTTATATAGGGCCAGCTCACCAGCGGGCCCTGTTTGCCAATTTTTATATAGGTCAGCTCACCAGCGGGCCTTCTCATATAATGTTTTATTGGGTCAGCTCTCTAGCGGGCCCTCTCATATAATGTTTTATAGCGTCAGCTCACTAGCGGGCCTTCGCATATAATGTTTAGGATGGTCAGCTCTGCAGCAGACCCTCACCCATAATGTTTTAGATGGTCAGCTCAGCGCACGTTTCCCTCTTAATCATGGCCTCAGTTCTGAAAATCAAGGAAATTTTTGGGAGAATTTGCCTCTGCGCACGTTTCCCTCTTAATCATGACCTCAGTTCTGAAAATCAAGGAAATTTTTGGGATAATTTGCCTCTGCGCACGTTTCCCTCTTAATCATGGCCTCACTTCAGAAAATCGATGAAATTTTTGGGAGAATTTGCAGATGATATACAAGTAAATATACAGCAAATACTGTTTGGTAACAATTTTTCGCCTAAAGTCGTTTTTATTTTCCTTTTTGTGTGTTTTACGGTCAGTCTGTAAAAATGGCGTACTACGGGCGAAAGATCGTTCCCAGCAGCGATGTTGGAGTCCAAGGTGCATCCAGACATCCTCCCTATGCTGTCCCTGAACCATTTCTGTAGTGTTTCCATCTTTTTCTGCCCTTTTCCTATGGACCAGGCACCCTCCCCTCATCAGAGCAGGGGGTGCCTGGTGTAATGCTCGAGTCCTCCCATTGACTTCAATGGGGCTCGGGTGCTCGGCCGAGCACTCGAGCCTCAGGGGGTGCTCGGTCAGAGCACCCGAACATCCGAGCATTGGGGTGCTCGCTCATCACTAATAAACACATATACTGATGTTTAAACAAACACTAATGTGAGATTTATTGCTGTAGAGCAATGTGATACACTTATATACACACCACACAGTCTGGTCTCTTAAAAAGAGGGACACCAGGGTGGGAAAGAGGGACAGAGGGATTTGGATTTAAAAGAGGGACTGTCCCTCCTAAAGAGGGACACTTGGAAGGTATGTGTGAGGTTTGGAAAGCTCATATAAATGTGAACAAAAAATCAGTAAGGATTTTAGAAATCTTTGCTCATATGGAGAAAAGACCGGCAATGTTTGGATTGATTGTATGGCTCCATATTATTGTCTATAAAAACTTTCATCTTACACCGATACGACATGATATTTAATGACATATGCATCTCAATCCATTGTCTTTATTAACTGATTAACGTAATTAAGGACAGATAATTCCATTAAGGTATACTTCATTAGTCCTGATTAGTATAGGGGATAAACTGCTGACATTATTAATTATGGTTTATTACATTACAATGTTACTAATCTCCTGGGCCTGACAGAGAGAGTTAAATGAGTGGCAAATATTGCTTAACAAGATCTTTAATTTCACTGTATATATATTATTCTCTAAAACTTAACTCCATGTAACATCTCCTATTTTTTTATATAACCTCTCCCTATAACTCATCCTATGGCTCGATATAACCCCTCCCTATAACTCCTCCTATTGTTCCATATAACCCTCCTTATAACCCCTCCTATTGCTCCATATAACCCATCCCTATAACTCTTCTGTTTGCTCCATATAACCCCTCCTATTGGTCCATATAACTCCTCCCTATAACTCCTCCTATTGGTCCATATAACCCCTCCCTATAACTCATCCTATGGCTCGATATAACCCCTCCTTATAACTCCTCCTATTGTTCCATGTAACCCATCCCTATAACTCTTCCGCTTACTTCATATAACCCCTCCTATTGGTCCATATAACTCCTCCCTATAACTCCTCCTATTGGTCCATATAACTCCCCTCTATAACTCCTCCAATTGCTCCACATAACCCTCACTATAACTCATCCTGTTGTTCCATATAAACCCTTCCCTTTAACTCCTCCTTTTGTTCCATATAACTCCTCTCTATAACTCCTCCTATTGCTTCATATAACCTCTCCATATAACTCCTCCTATTGTTCCATATAGCCCCTTCCTATAACTCCTCCTATTGCTCCATATAACCCCCCTATAACTCCTCCTATTGTTCCATATAAGCCCTCCCTATAACTCCTCCTATTGCTCCATATAAACCCTCCCTTTAACTTGCCCTATTGCTCCATATAACCCCGCCTTATAATGCATCATATTTCTTCTATAACAACCTGTTTAAACTCAATTGTTCAATAGAGCCTCTCCAGCTATCTCCTCCTATTGCCAGTTATAACTCTTCTCTTTAACCTTAGGGTGAGATACCTTGGATTCTCTTTTTGTTGTTGGACTACAGTACCCATCATCCTCGGCCAGACAATGGCTGGCTGAGGATGGTGGGGATAATAGTCCAGTTATAGATGAAAGGCCACAGATTTCCCATCTCTCTCTGCTAACACATCTTTTGTTCCAGAATACCTATTTTTACAATTTATTTTCCTATAACTCCTTATATTGCTTCATATAATCTCCAGAAGGGGAGAGGTTAAATCCCCCCTGACATCCCCCCTAGACAGACAGTCTAACATGTTAATAGAGATGGGTCCCTTTGTGTGCTGCTGCTATAGATCTCAGTGCTACATGGCAGCTGGCTGATATCTTTATGTAGTAGTCAGCAATCTGATTCACTGGCCGCTGGTTAATATTTCATCCGGCCTCTTCATAGCTTGATTGGCAAGTGCTGAGCAGGACAGGAAGACGGCTTGTCAGGTTGTAAAGAAGGGGAAATGGCCAGAGTGACATCAAAAGGGATCATGGGCCATGGATAATGTCTGATGGATTATAGGGAGCTGTGTAACCCCTTCTCTGCTGCAGAGGAATGCAACTCGTGATATGTAAGATAGGATGGTGCATCACGTGTTTAATGCCTTGGTTCCCAAAGATGTATCTAGACATTGAAGCAACGAAAGGAGGATTTATATATAAGTTAAAGAGTTAAAGTGGAACTAAACCTACAGGAATGTCATTCTTCATCAGTTTAACAGAACTGGTTATTTAGGTTGATGCCCTGCATACAGCGGTTTTATATATATATATATATATATATATATAAAAGAGAAAGGCTCATTGCATAATTTATCATTGCATAATGTATGTCTCCTCACACACACCCAGGGGTGGCAGTAAGGAGGAGTTCAATGGGGCGTGATTTTCACAGGAGTTGCAGTACTGCTATACCTGTGAAAATCATGCAGGTAGTTGGCCCGCCCTCACTCTTCAGCCCTCCCACCACTATCCAACTGAGATAAAAAACAAAATAGCTGCCACTTGCTCCTACACCATCCTAATACACACACAAGCTCCACTCACACAGCACCAAACAAATACACACCACCAAACACACACAGCATCAAACACACATAGGGTTGCCACCTTTTCTTCAAAAAATACTGGCCATGGCATTCCCTCCATAGACTTAACATTGGACAGAAGAGAGAAAAGTCTGTATCATTGATTTTAACCCATTGGGGGTTATGCACTAAGGTATGATAAATCGGTGATACAGTGGACAAGACTTCTCGAGCTATACCACTTCTCCAGTACCTATGTTATTCTATGGAGCCTATGCACTAAGATTTCTTCATCTGAGTGCAAAGGCTCTATAGAATAACATAGAAATTTGAGAAGCTATATCATTGGTCAAGTCATCTCCACTTTATCACCACTTTATCATGCCTTAGAGCATCTCCCACTCTTGTGTGCATAGAGACATCTGAGACACATTTCAAAGCAATGCACTAGAGATACCTGTAGCATCCAAGGGTTAAATTCCCTTACTATGTTCTTTTCTACCACCCACAACTATTTCACATATCTACCACCATTTCTATAAACTTCCATGCAGTGTATAACGGTTTCTGCATGTGACCTTCTGTCCCAGCACTTTACTAAAATACAATTTGTTCAGTGTATCCCTCAATTTGGCTCATGTTAAATCAAAATAAAGAGGTTAATCACTCTACAGAGCAGCTGATAATCTCACAGACCCTGCAGATGTTGACAAATGGTCCCAAAATGCAGTCTGAGTGATGAGGCAGTTGAGATAGTGATGGATAGAGACCACGGTCTTCCTGCAGCCCAGTATTACACAGTAACTGCGTGTCTATCATGTGGTTACTCTGTAACTACACACAGAATGTCCTTACATGTTTAGGAAGTCATCTCTTCTCAGATGTCAGCGCTTCTGCTATGCTCACAGAACACAGCCACCTGTCCCTTTGTCCATTTACAATACCCTTTCCTCATTCTATTTTAAGATCCCCCTTTAACATTTTTATTGCTGCTTGCAACTCTTGCAGGGTAAATTTTAACAGAGTCCATGTTAAAAGATGGATTGGAGCAGACATCGTCAATCTTTGGACCTCAGTTGTTGGTGACTATGGTTTCCATCATCCCCAACCAGCCGATATAGTCCCCAATAGACTTGTGCATGACAGAAATTTTTGGTAAAATTCGATTTCTGACAAATTTTTTTTTTTGTCGTTCAGAGGATCCCGATTTCAAACCAGACCTGTTCGACTCTGACGAAATTGGACAATAGGCTGAATTTAACATACTTTAAAAAATGACTCTTCCTTGCGGTGGCAATAAGGTACTAGGGCTGCCTGCCTACGCAATTGTGAGACTGGCTGTGTCACTCTGAAAACTATTAAAACAAATTCCTAATATTTTTTATATTTTGCACAGGAACAAAGACTCTCCTTTGCAGTGCCTGCCTATGCTTCATGCCTGCCTACACAACAACTTGACACTCTCAAACCATAAAGGTTTGAGAGATGACACTAGGGGCAATATGTTTTTTTTAGTAGGGCTTTACTATAGGGATTAGTAATACTTAAGTATTACTATCCCTTTAAGGCTGAGCAGCCCATTATGAGGGGCGGTGGCGGCAGGCGTTCGTTCGTTATTTATATAGGGCCAAGTTTTTTCTGCAGTGCCTTACATTTGTAGAATGGGGATAAAAGACACCAAGTAGTTAACAAGATATTAACAGAGACAATAGGTAATTTCTAAAGATCTCAGTCACACTATCCATTCCTGTGCCCCTGTCCCACTCCTCCACACACTCAACTCTTTAATGAGCCCAGGGGAGGACTGGCAACTTGTGGCCTGGAGGGCAACTACAATCAAGTCGCCCAATTTTACTGTTGTTCCAGCCCACTGTCCCAGCCCAACCCCTTTTGTTAATTTTAAAATTCCCATTAACCCTTTGAGTGCCAAAGAGGTATGCCCATACCCCTCTGTCACTCAAAGGGCTAGTGTTGTGAAGTAAGGCAAGCAATACCACTAAGCTTACAATTGAAATGGGGTTACACTGGTGCAACTACAGAGCTTACAATTTAAGTAAAGCTGCACTAGTGATACTATAGAGTTTACAAGAGAAATGGGTTATGCTACTAGTGTAGCTCTCCTTGGATTGTAGCTCCATTTCAGTTGTAATCTCTGTGGTATCACTTGTATTTGCATCAACAAGTGGGAGTGGCCCACCAGCCCAGACATAAGACTGGCCCAGGGGGCAATTTCCCCCCTGCCCCCCAGGCCAGCCCTCCCTTGAATGGGCCTCTGTCCCTCTACAGTCCTCAGCTTTTGGGCCTCTGCTCATTCTCTATCCCTCTCTAGTGCCACACTCACCTCTTGGGCCTCTTGGCTCTGGAGCGGCGAGCGGCAGCCTTCACTGACACTGACTGTCGCAGGGTTGGGCTGTCGGGCGACAGTGATCATGGGCGGAGCTTATAATCACGTGCGGTGCTCCACATGGCCGCACGTTAATTGCCCGCCCACCAGGAAACTTGTAGCGATGTGGCCATCTTTCAGAAAGTGAAAGACGGCCCAAACTCGTTTAATGATAATTTTTTTTTCAAACGCCCGGACCGGCCCACTGGGCAAATGCCCGGTATGCCCGATGGCCAGTATGGGCCTGGTCCCTCCTAAAGAGGGACAATTGGGAGGTATGAGTTTGTGAGGTCCCTGCCCAGGAAACTAATAATCTAGGGGAAGCTGGGTACAGATGAACACAATATTACTATTAACCTTTGGTGTCGCAATTCGTTGGATACCTCTCTGTCACACAATGGGTTAATGCGAATTGGGAATAAAAATAACATTGAGTACAAGGGCCCCAGCAATGTGCCTGCCCTTATTGGGGGAAAAGGTAGAAGGAATTGAGCCTTAGAGTATTGGTGGAAAGAAGAGAACAAATGGAAGGACATTTGGAAATGATGGAGGATTAGTGTCATCATTCTTTGCGTTACAGGAGAGCACAAGGAGCTGGAAATTGTTTCTAAGAGTGGCTTGGAGCCAGCGTATGGATTTGCAAAGTGGGGCAGCCGAGGAGGAATGTTGAGAGAGAAAGATGACTGACATCAGAACTGAGAATAGACACTGGGGAGGTGAATCAGGTTAATGTCAATAGGGTGCAAGTTGCAGTAGTCCATCATGAAGATGATAAACAAATGTATGAGGATTTTAGCAGTCTGTAGTGAGGAAAGGGCAAGTTCTAGCAATGCTCTTTAGGTGGGGGTTAAAAGACTTTGTTCCTCCCACATCCCACCCTCTTGTGTGATGCCCCGGAAAGTCCCTCCTCTACTCACAGGTAAACCCTGCCCTCTTTTTTGCCTCGATTTGTGGCAATTATATTCCCCAGCGGCATCCACAAATGAAGCTTAATGCATTTTGCACCTTAGAGGTGCTTAATCATGACTGTTATGTGTGGTCATGATAAACACCTCTAAACGCGTTGACCTTCCTACTTTGAACCGTTTACTATCTTGTGACTCCATAAGTCCCCCTTCAGTACAGTCTAGGTGTGTGATGTAAACTATGCAACCAGGGCCAGATTTACATTCCAGGCTCCCCTAGGCAAGGCACTCTGGGCATCCTTAGCTCCTCCCATGGCCACACCCCTCTCATCACAAAACAACTCCACCAGTCTCATACATGATTTCCTGGAACAGAATATACCTTTGACCTACAACAAGCAAGGATGTGAAAGCTTTAACCCCTTGGTTGCTAGAGAGATCGCCAACACATTGTGGACATCTCACTAGCATCCAAGGGGTTAAATAATAGTCTGTAAAGGGGTGTATACGCTACTGCATGGATACAGGGATTGCTCTGGCCCCACCCACAATTCAGAATGTGGGTGTGGCCAGCACAGCTGAGGTGCCCCTCAAAATTTGGATCTCTAGGTAGGTGCCTTGTCTGCCTATTGGGAAATCCGGGCCTGTATGCAACTGAATAAAGTTTGATTGATTTTACAACTGTGGTTGCTTCGTTGGACTGCTGTTTGACCAGTGCTATCCATTACTTGTCTGTGTTATTCTGTGTCTTGGGTGGAGCCGGGGACATCTAGGATTAGCATGGTTATATATACACACCAAGTACGCCCCCAAGAAGGATAATAAATATGAGGCCGTGATTGTATATCCCTTCTGTAATACATTGCTTGAAGCTATCTTCATAATCGTAGATACACAGTTGGAGCAGCTTCTTCTGTTTTAGTCTAGTAGGCAGTATAGAGAGGTGGGGTTTGCCATTAAAATGGATGGAGAGTGGGAAGAACAGAGTGGAGTGAAGTGGGCGGAGTTACAAGGGAACTCACTGAGCCCTGAGAATCAGCCTCTGTACCCAGAAACCTAGGAATTAACCCCTTGACGACCGGCCGTGTAGCCCGCAGTTAAGAACCACGGAGCTTTTTTTTTTTTTTTTTTTTTGCTGCAATCGATTAAGGGAAGCAAAATGCCAGGACTGTCATGGGTCCTTATTGCACATTTAACCCATGATGGTCAGAGAATGTCATGGGTCCTTAAAGGGATAGTAATACTTCATATTATCTTTATTTTATTTTGTAGCCATTAAAAAAACATGAAGGACCATATACGTCTTATCTCTCAAACCTATATGGTTTGAGAGATATTCACAAGCAAAGTTTTCCCCCCTTTTACCTAGTGTAAGTCATCTCTTCTCAGATGTGGAATCCAGTCTATAGACCAGACAGATAACAGAAGAGGACAATCTTCTTCCTATGAGAACAATGAAAGCCCTGCCCCCCCTTGACAAGTTTTTCAGGTTTTTCCCTTATCTTAATTGAAGATTGTCCCTCTCTGCAGTCTACCTGGGCACCTACCTTCTGATCTGGCTGAACAGTGTTACATCAGTAAAAGGGGCGGGAGGGGGATACTTTATCATTGAATTATTCTTGAACTACAACTCTGACAGAATTGAAATAACACTCTCCAAAGTCCAAATACTATGATGATTAATTAGAGCTGCTTTTATTATGAAACATTACTATCCCTTTAAGGAGTTTAGTATAAACACCAGAGTCTCTGGATCAGACACGGAGAGTTCTCAGGTATACATGGCTATTAAACCACCAATCGTGTGCATGAACATCCTGCTGTAATCATACAATATCTTGCAGTAGGCCACAGAGCAAGTCTGGCTGCTTCCACTACTCATTAGGGATACCTTTATTGTTAGAGCTGGCTGGCATGCCAGTATCTGGAACACAGGGAAGTAAGGGTTAAGTATTTTAATCAATTATACTAATAAACTATTGGGGCTACTATTCTGAAAATAAATGCAGCTTACATAGATTAAAACTGTTTTCATATCTTGGTGTTAGTTCCATTTTAAAGTGGAACTTTCATGTTACAGTAAGTTGTCCTTAGTAGTAGCTTTTTATTCTTAGAAATAGTAAAATAACGTTAATGAACCCTTTGAGTGCCAGAGGGGTATGCAACGCATTGCTTTGCAATGTGTTGCATACCCCTCTGGCACTCAAAGGGTTAAGTACCAGCATGAGTTGTAATAATAACATCCAATGCAATTTACATCAGTGGGACAGTGAAGACATCTTTCCCAAGAGTGATCTGTGCTCCTGCGCTGTCTGTCCCTGCTTGTACCTTAAGGTACAATGCAACTCCCCCTTTGACAAGTAACCAATCAGCATACAGGCAGGAATGGACAGCGCAGGAACACACTCTTCGGCAATATGTCTGCTGTCCCACTGATGTAAATTGCATACGATGTTATGATTCCATCTCATGCCGGCACTTAAAGGGGATCTATCACCCCTGTACAAGTTTATCTTAAAAGTTATGTTATATAGCGCATATGAGGAATACTGTATTATTATTATTTTTTTATTTCTATTTCACCGAATTTAATAAGAAAAGATTTCCCTGCATCCTACTTCCAGACAGACTGAGGTTACCAGCTCTGTAACCGCAGTCTGTCATTTTCCTCTGCCCCCTCCTTCTATCCAGCCTCCTCCAATGACAGAGGCTTTCTGCCTGTAAGCTGGAGCACTCTCATTGGCCAGAATGTGCTCCAGCTTAGAATGAGAAATCCTCCGTCATTGGAGGAGGCTTGATAGAGGGGGGGTGGGAGCAGAGGAAGAGTGACAGACTGCGGTACAGAGCTGGTAACCATAGTATGTCCGGAAGTAGGGCACAGGGAAATCTCTTCTTATTAAAGGGATAGTAATACTTCATTTTATCTTTATTTTATTTTGTAGGCATTAAAAAAACATGAAGAATGATATAAGTCTTATCTCTCAAACTTTTATGGTTTGAGAGATATTCACAAGCAAAGTTTCCCTTCCCGCCCCTTTTACCTAGTGTAAGCCATCTCTTCTCAGATGTGGAATGCAGTCCATAGACCAGACAGATAACAGAAGAGGACAATCTTCTTCCTATGAGAACAATGAAAGTCCTGCCCCCCTTGACAAGTTTTTCAGGTTTTTCCCTTATCTTAATTGAAGATTGTCCCTCTCTGCAGTCTACCTGGACACCTCTCTTCTGATCTGGCTGAGCAGTGTTACATCAGTAAAAGGGGCAGGAGGGGGATACTTTGTCACTGAATTACTCTTGAACTACAACTCTGACAGAATTGAAATAACACTCTCCAAAGTCCAAATACTATGATGATTAATTAGAGCTGCTTTTATTATGAAACATTACTATCCCTTTAAATTTGGCCAAATAGCGATAAACAAAAAATATAATAATACAGTATTCCTCATATGTGTTATATAACCTAACTGTTAAGATAAACTTGTATAGGGGTGATAGATCCCCTTTAAGCAGCGTTATTACACTATTTCCATGAATAAGAATCTACCAACAATTAATTGGGGATAACTTATTGTAGCATGAAAGTTCCGCTTTAACTGTACACTGGAAGAATTGAAAGGAACCATAAAAATGTTAAAGAGGGGATTGTAAACCATTTGAGTGAATGTGTTGCATATCCCTCTACACTAGAAGGAAGAAAGGGCATTGTAGCATATGAGTAAAAGGACAATAGGGACAGGTGGCATTGTTCTGTGAGCATAGCAGAAGCGCTGACATCTGAGAAGAGATGACTTCCTAAACATGTAAGGACATTCTGTGTGTAGTTACAGAGTAACCACATGATAGACACACAGTTACTGTGTAATACTGGGCTGCAGGAAGACCGTGGTCTCTATCCATCACTATCTCAACTGCCTCATCACTCAGACTGCATTTTGGGGCCATTTATCAACATCTGCAGGGCCTGTTGGATTGTCAGCTCCTCTGTAGACTACAGTTCTTCAACTCTGCAGTTTGATTTAACATCAGCCAAATTGAGGAAAACAGTTGTACTTCAATGAAGTGCTGGAACAGGAGGCCCTATTCAAAAACCGGAATATGGTTTAACCCTTTGGGTGCCAGAGAGCTATGGAACGCATTGCAAAGCAACGCGTTCCGTAGCCCTCTGGCACTCAAAGGGTTAAGACCTTGACTGTAACAGCGGTGGTTATGTGAAATAGCCACAAAGACAGGGGGATGAAACTAATAAAGGGAATTTAAACCCGTTACATGATAGTGATGTCTCCAGCGTATTGTTTCACAATGCGTTGGAGACATTTCTAGCTCTGAAAGGGTTAAAATTCCCTTTTAAAACATTGGGAATTTTTTTATTTTCCCCAGTCGTGCTCAGTGAGGCCGATATACGAAGAAGATGTGGTGTAGTTTTGGAGCAAACAAACTGCACCATACGGGCCAACCACATACCTCCCAACATTTCAAATGGCAAAAGAGGGACACTTCTGTTTTAGGTGGCGTTTCTGGGGGCGTGGCTGGTAGGCGGGGCATTTCCAAGACTTTTTAGGTTATTTCTTGACCCATCTGCACCTCTTTGTGTAACTGACAAATGATTTAGAGCAAGACCAAAATATTTTAATTACCCATATTAATGTATAAACACATATACTGACAATTAACAACACATTTATGTATGTTTTATTGCTGTGAAACAGTGTAATACACACCACTCACTCTGATGTCCTAAAAAGAGGGACAAAAGGGTAGAAAAGAGGGACAGAGGGATTTGGGTCTCAAAGAGGGACTGTCCCTCCTAAAGAGGGACACTTGGGAGGTATGCAACCACAAAGACCCAAAATTGCTATTCGGTTAACCCTTGGTTTGCCAGAGGGGTGTCCAATACATTGCAACACAATGCATTGGACACTCCTCGGGCACTCAAGGGTTAATGTGGGACTATCACCTTGAATTTAAGTATACATATCTGAAAACGTAATTCTAAACTGCCTGTGTGTCATGTTATCAAAAAGACCGGCAGATGCACAATTTGAGAGAAATTCTACTTTTATTTCTGAAAAAATAATCTCTCCAGCCTGAAACAGATTGTGTATGCCAGAGCTGTCCCAGTCCAGTCCTCCAGGGCCACTAGCAGGCTAGTTGTAGAATACCCTTTTTCATACCTCCCAAGTGTCCCTCTTTAGGAGGGACAGTCCCTCTTTGAGACCCAAATCCCTCTGTTCCTCTTTCCCACACTGATGTCCCTCTTTTTAGGAGATAAGACTGTGTCATGTGTATATAACTGCATCACATTGCTCCACGGCAATAAAACCCACATTAATGTCTGTTTAAACGTCAGTATATATGTTTATACATTAGTCTGTGTAAATAAAATAATTGGCCTTGCTCTAAATCATTTATTCAGTTACGCCAAGAGGAACAAATAGGTCATAAAATAACATAAAAATTCTCGTTAATGTTCCGCCCACCAGCCACGCCCCCAGCAACGCCACCTAAAACTCAAGTGTCCCTCTTTGGCCATTTGAAATGTTGGGAGGTATGCTTTTTCAGAACTGCTGCCCAAAACTGTACTGCATATTCAAGGTGAGGGCATACCAATGATTTGTACAATGGCAAATGGTGTTATTCACTCTTGCTTCAATACCTCTTTTTATGCAAGTCAGGACTTTGCTTTTGCTACTGCTATTTGACACTGGTCAGTGTTTCCAAATTTGTAGTTTACACAGATTTCCAGGTCTTTCTCTAGCAACAAGTCCCCTAAAATGATTCCATGACATGGAATTGTCCCACTGTTACCTTGATACAAATGCACTTGTTATGCTGATGTACTAAGAAAATTGTGACCAAATCTGTAGCAAACCAGCTGCACCATAAGACCCAGATTTAACATCCTATTGATTTAAATGGGGCTTTAAAGGAACTATAATGTCCTATAAAAACTGTTTATAGTTTTATAGAGCCTTAGAAAATAAGCAGAATGGTGCAAACCATATCTCTCAAACTGCTATGGTTTGAGAGATATAGGCATTGAAAGTTCGCCCCTCTCTCTCCTTCTCCTGACGTCAGCGTCGAGCTGACAGCAGGAGATTCTGGTCCGGGGACCAGCAGGCGGCTCTGAAGCAGAGCCGAGATCGCGTTATCTATAAAGAATTAATTCATTGGAAACCAGGCACACTTTGTAGATGTTTCCAATGAATGAATTCTTTATAGATAACGTGATCTCTGCTCTGCTGCAGAGCCTCCTCGAGTCGTATAACTCGATTCGATAACACCATTGGTGGAGGATGGAATGAGACGCTACATGGGGAGGGGAACAGACAAAGATTGACAGGCTGTGGGCAGAGTTGACCCACAGCTTGTCCAGAAGTGACGTCACCTCATTAAATTTAAAAGCTAATATCTCTGAGAATAATGAATTATATTTAAAAAAAAAAAGATTACATGTTCAATGCAAAGGAGTATTGGAATAAAGGCAACATTAAAGCGGAACTATCCTATATAATAATTTGCTAGGATGTTTGTCAGAAGCCGTCATGCACAGCAGAGACTGCCCAAACACACGGAATGCTGGGAGCACGGAATGCTGGGAGTTCTGTGCAGGGAGCATTCTGTGCTTTCGGCCAGTCTCTACAGTGCATGACTGCGTCGGCAGCAGGACGCAGAGCAGGACAGGCCTCTTAACCCTTTGAGTGCCAGAACAAAGCAATGCGTTGCATACCCCTCTGGCACTCAAAGGATTAACATCGCCCGGACCGTGGCCCGTGTACATGTGCTTTTACACTAGTCACCCTATATAAAGTCGCCCCCCAATAATTAGGCATAAGGCGACTAGCAGGACTGCGTCCTGCTGTTATCTCACACATGTACCCGGTTCTGAAGTAACCCTTATTCTTTGGAGACTGACGGCCAGGATTCTTGCTTTAGAGCTGTCTGCACGCCTGCACCGTCACTCCCTTCTGGTGCCTTAAGGTACCATGCAATGCCTCCTAGAGGAGACCGGGATGGACAGCGCAGGCGTCTCTAAGCCAAGATGTCTGCGTGCAAGTCTGGCTTCTGGTCTCAGAAGGATTACTTCAGAACCGGGTACGTGTGTGAGAAAATAGCAGTATTAAGAAGCTAGTCGACATATGCCTAATTATTGGAGGGCGACTTTATATAGGGTGGTAGTTCCGCTTTAATACAGATGATAGTTCCCCTTTAAGGGTAAATTATCAGATTAAAATTGATCAGATACGCTCATTCAGGTAACTGATGGAATAAATGAATATGGTTCTGTGGAACCTTTTGAGCTATTTAAGGCAACCTCTGGGTCCAACAGAACTCAGTTTGAGAACCACTGCCCTAGAGCATTCCGCATGTATACACACACACTGCACATTCAGAGCTATCTATGCATGGATTGCTGGCCTCTCCAGTAATAGAAACTTTTTGGAAGGGGTGTTAAGTGGAGGAAACATCCATCTTCATCTAGTTCCACTCAGCAGCCACCCTCCCTCCAATCAATCACTGGGGGACTGTAGGGGGGGAGATGCCGGAGCTCTGGGGGCCGAGCCCACTGGCCTCTCAAGGGCCATTTATCACGTTGTGGGGAAAATAATGGAGCGTTAATAGACTGCGCATCACAGAACCTTCTTTTAATTTCTTTCTTTTTTTTCCATTTCCCAACTAATTTTTATGAAATGAACCTGATCCATGAAGAGGGGAATGCTGGGAGATTACAGGCTGTCTCAGCCGTTTGTCAATGTCTTTAGAATGAGCAGCACCAGATTTATGGGCAGGGGAAGATCCCAATGTGATGAAATATATTTTTACTATGATAAATCTAGTTCCGCTTGTTTTTCCTTTCATGGGTCAAAATCAGGAGCTATTGAGAGCCTCATTTAAAGAAATATGGGAGTAAAAGTGAATGGTTTATGGATCATTTCGAGGGGTTATAGAAAGATTTGGTATTGTATAATAGGAGGAGAGAATAATAGGGAAGGGTTATGTGGAGCAATAGGAGGAATTATAGGGAGGGTTAAATGGAGCAATAGGAGGAGTTATAGGGAGGAGTTATATGGAGCAATAGGAGGAGTTATAAGGAGGGTTATATGGAGCAATAGGAGGAGTTATAGGGAGGGGTTATGTGGAGCAATAGGAGGAGTTGTAGGGAGGGGTTATGTGGGCAATAGGAGGAGCTATAGGGAGGATTTACATGGAGCAACAGGAGGTGGTATAGGCAGGGCCGGCCCTTACATGGGTCCCAGTGGGGCCATGGACCCAGGCTGCACTTTGTCAGGGGTGGCAATTTGCTGCCCCAAAGCATGTTTATTTTGTGCGCAGCTGCCAGGTCTGTCTGTGTTGCTCTCCCTTGGCACTGAGCAGCCGGTCTAAATATGCTGCCCGGTGCCCAGTGTCGGCTCCCTGCTGCTTTGCATAATTGGGGAGGAAGCCTACGGCCAGGCCCGGACTGGGACAAAAAATAGGCCCAGGCATTTAAGGCTGAGCAGCCCATTTTTATTTTTTGAGCAGCCTATGGGTTGGGCTGTCGGCCGATGGTGATCATGGGCAGAGTTTATAATCATGTGCGGTGCACCGCATGGCCGCACGTTGATTGCCCTCCCACCAGGAAACTTGTAATGAGGTAGCCATCTTTCAGAAAGTGAAAGATGGTCCAAACCCGTTTAATGATTAATTTTTTTTTTTAAATGCCCAGTCCGGCCCACCAGGCAAATGCCCAATGCCCGGTATGCCCGATGGCCAGTCCAGGCCTGCCTGCGGCCGACGAGGAAGCTCCGATCCATATGTGCATTGCCTATACAGCTCCCTTTGTGCACCCGTTAGAGGTGCCGGGAAATGGAATGTGATGTCACTCCAGCCCAGGCACCACTGCAGGGCAGGCAATGCAGCTGTGCAGGCAATGCACGTATGGATTAGTGAATGTGCCAGTTTTATTACAGACAGCATTATGGAGCTGCCAGGAATGAAGTTGCTGCATATATAGTAAATATCCGTGGGTTTGTGATGGGATTTTACACATTACTGTCACTGCAGCCTCATTGTACTGGCACCATGGTTGACAATAAATATCTAGGAAGGTGATTATGGCCAAATCTAAAATGCATCGTGAAGGAAAGTCTGAGAAAGTAAAAAAGACTTAGACTGAAATATGTATGTAGAGTCCTATAGTATGTTTTACTACTTCTTTAAGTAGCAGTTATTGGGATCCTTATTATGTATTACCCATAATAGAAAGTGGAACTGTATGACTACTACAGGAATGTAAAACAAGCTACTGGATGTTATTACACTGATTCCGTTTGACCTGTGCCTTCATCAGGACCGAAGGGCATAGGTGAAGGTTATAATGCAATGCTAATATAAACATCCAATTGCTTCTTTACATTCCTGGAGTTGAATGTATCTTGTCAGGGCCGGATTTCCCAATAGGCAGACAGAGCTCCAAGTTTTGAGGGGTGCCTCAGCTGTGATGGCCACACCCACATCCTGAATTGTGGGTGGGGCCAGAGCAATCTCTGTATCCATGCAGTAGCTTATACACCCCCTTTACAGGGTATTATTTGACCCCTTGGATGCTAGTGAGATCCACAATGTGTTGGAGATCTCTCTAGCAACCAAGGGGTTAAAGCTTTTATGCCCTTGCTTGTTGTAGGCCAAAGGTATATTCTGTGCCAGGAAACAGTGGAGGAGACTGGTGACGTGGTCATGTGAGGCGTGTGGTATGGCCATGGGCGGAGTTAAGGGTGCCCAGAGTGCCTTGCCTAGGGGAGCCTGGAATGTAAATCCGGCCCTGTAACTTGTATATTACTTGGATCTCCAACAAGAACACTTGTGATTGTATCCAGAGGACTCATCTTTCTTTTCTTCTTATGATTATTGTTTGTTCCTAAAGTACCACCTTATTGTGATGATACTAGTATACCAGTCCTTGCATGCATATAGATATAAGCACACTGACTGCAATTAGTTTATTAATTAATTAATTTATTTATTTATTTGAACTAATTGAAAATGAGCAGCCAATGAAATAACCTAAAATAATATGCACAACGAAGCATTGCATTGCACTTGTCCTTAAAGGGATAGTAATACTTTGTTTTAACTTTATTTTATTTTGTAGGCATTAAAAAAACATAAAGAACGATATAAGTCTTATCTCTCAAACCTTTATGGTTTGAGAGATATTCACAAGCAAAGTTTCCCCTCCCGCCCCTTTTTCCTAGTGTAAGCCATCTCTTCTCAGATATGGAATGCAGTCCATAGACCAGACAGATAACAGAAGGGGACAATCTTCTTCCTATGAGAACAATGAAAGCCCTTCCCCCCTTGACAAGTTTTTCAGGTTTTTCCCTTATCTTAATTGAAGATTGTCCCTCTCTGCAGTCTACCTGGGCACCTCCCTTCTGCTCTGGCTGAACAGTGTTACATCAGTAAAAGGGGAGTGAGGGGATACTTTATCATTCAATTACTCTTGAACTACAACTCTGACAGAATTGAAATAACACTCTCCAAAGTCCAAATACTATGATGATTAATTAGAGCTGCTTTTATTATGAAACATTACTATCCCTTTAACGGGTTAAAGCAGACCACATTAGACATTGAACCAAAGACAAGAGAAGGGCAATTCTGATTCACACCAGCTCTACCATAGAGAATAAGTAACAATTTCCTAAATTCCTGCTGATTTAAATAGACTTGTATCCTCTGAAATGCTAGGATAGTCTCCAGCGACTTTCACTTTCCTAATACGATGCACTTGGTTCACCCCGGATTTCTCCACTTTTGTAATGTTCATATGGCCCATTGAGAAAAAACAATTCCAAAGGGATACTTATTGTTTAAATCATTTTTATTAGGTTGACAATAAAAAATTATAAATATCAGTTATGCTCTTCCACTTAGTTGGTGTCTACAGACATATGGTAAATCAGACTGCATATTAACAGCCCTGGTAACTTAAGCTGTTTATGGACACAAGACCCCAACATCATATTTACTGGCTGAAATACAGCCCCATTGACTTAATCTCTGTCTATGGACACAAGACCCCAACATCATCTTTATTGGCCAAAATACAGCCTCATTGACTTAATCTCTGACTATGGACACAAGACCCCAACATCTTATTTACTGGCTGAAATACAGCCCCATTGACATAGTCATAATTTCAGCCAGTAAATATGATGTTGGGGTCTTGTGTCTGTAGACAGCTTAAGTCACCAGGGGCTGCGAATATGCACTCTGATTTACAATATGTCTGTAGACACCAAGTGTAAGAGCATAACCGATATATAGACTAAATATGGATGTGGGCATGTTTTGGTGGGCATGTTTTGGTGGGGCAGCATTTCATCCTTGGACCCAGGCAGCACAATGTCTTGGGCCGGCACTGGGTATAGTAAGGGGTTATATGTAGCAATAGGAGAAGTTTTAGAAAGGGTTTATGTGGGGCAATATGAGGAGTTTTATGGAGTAAGAGGAGGAGATGTAGGAAGGAGTTATATGAGCAATAGGAGGAGTTATAGGGAAAGTCTAAATGGAACAATTGCAAGAGTTACAGGGTTGGTTAGGTGGAGCAATAGGAGGGGCTATGGGGCTTATATGGAGCAATAGGAGGAGTTATAGGGAGGAGTTATATGGAGCACTAGGAGGAGTTATAGGGAGGAGTTATATGGAGCAATAGGAGAAATAATAGGCAAGGGTTATATGAGGCAATAGGAGGAGTTATGGGGAGGGTTATATGGAGCAATAGGAGGAGTTATGCAGAGGGTTAATAGGAGGAGTTATAGGATAGGGTTATATGGAGCAATAGGAAGAGATATAGGGAAGGTTATATGGAGTAGTAGGAGGAGTTATAGGCATGGGATATAAGGAGCAACAGGAGGACTTATGGGGAGGGTTATATGGAGTAATAAGCAGAGCTATAGGGAGGGGTTATATGGAGCAATAGGAGGAGTTATATGGAGCAAAAGGAGGAGTTATGGGGAAAGTTATATGGAGTAATAGGAGGGGTTATAGGGAGAGGTTATATGAGGCAATAGGAGGAGTTATATGGAACAATAGGAGGAGTTATAGGAAGGGTTATATAGGGGAATGGGAGGAGATATAGAGAGGGGGTTATTCGGAGAAAAACCTGTGAAAAACAAAATCATACTATTACAATGCCTCCTTGACGCTGAAGGGTTAAATCCAAGCCTGTCCTTGACAACCCTGCACATTAATTAGCCATCTTGGAAAGTATTGCATGGCTAATTATTCCTTCTTCCTGGGCATCCCAGCCAGTTCCTGGCATTTAGTGTGACAGTGAGACCGGGTAACATTTTGAGCGCTGACAACTCCAAAGATAAATTATACTATTTGGGCTGTAAACAAACTATCTTTATGTCACATCACATGTTTTGCAGATTTAGCTATAAAGGCTTTTATAGAAAAACAAAATAGATGTTTATATTATTACATTTTTTTTGTTAGTGCTCAACATTTTTTGATGCTCATCAAGTTAACCCCTTGGCTGCTTAACCCCTTTGAATGCCAGAGGGGCATCCAACGCATCGCATACCTCTCTGGCAATGCAATACATTCCATACCACTCTGGCACTCAAAGGGTTAAAATGCCTAAAACAAATTGCGAAGCAGTGGATTTGAGCTATCCGTAACCTTTTGCTTGCCGGGGGGTGCAACGCATTGCTTTTCAATCAGAAGGCAATGTATTATTATTTCAAATGCTGATATGCAAATGAGCTAGTGGCAAAGGACACACTGCAATATTGTATACCTGGTGAAGGCATACCTCCCAACATTTCAAGTTGCCAAAGAGGGACACTTGTGCTTTAGGGGGTGTTTCTGGGGGCGGGGCTGGTGGGCGGGGCATTACCAAGACTTTTTAAGCTATTTCTTGACCTATTGTCACCTCCTTGTGTAACCTAATAAATGATTTAGAACAAGACCAAAATATTTTATTTACACAGACTAATTTATAAACACATATACTGACATTTAAACAAACAATAATGTGAGTTTTATTGCTGTAGAGCAATATTATACACTTATATACACACCACACAGTCTGATCTCCTAAAAAGAGGGACATCAGGGTGGGAAAGAGGGACAGACGAATTTAGGTCTAAAAGAGGGACTGTCCCTCCTAAAGAGGGACACTTGGGAGGTATGTGAAGGCATGGCAATGTAGGGGTATTTGAGGTGTAATTACAGGGATGAGATTGAGAGGACTCTCTAGTGTATACCACAAGATGGATATAAATCCAGTTCATCACCATATCGCCAGATTGAACCCTTTTCAAACTTTAGTGTACCCCCAGTTATTTTTAGTACATCAGCATCTCTGTGTGGGTTGTTACAGATTACACCATCACAAACAGCATGTCTTTAAACTTCAAGAGGAAAAGTATCTACTTTAGCCTGAGCAGAAGGAAGCTTGATACGAATGTATCAATCTCATGCAAAATTTTAAAGGAGAAATAAAAAACATCAGAAAGGGCATACTGCCTTGGCTTTATTCTCATCAGCATCTCTGTTTGAGTTGTTACACATTATATCATCACAGACAGCATGTCTTTGAACTTCAAGAGAAAAAGCATCTACTTTAGCCTGAGCAGAAGGAAGCTTGATACGAATGTATCAATCTCATGTAAAAATTTAAAGGAAAAATAAAAAAAAAAAAGTCAGAAAGGGCATACTGTCATGACTTTATTTTTTATTATTGTGTCTAAAAGATGCATAATTACCCTGTCATTCACCTAATCCAGTTCCAATTCTTACCAGGTAAAGAGAAGCCACTGTCCATTTGATCGCAGATCAGGATACAGGCTCTGAGAAGGGACACACTTCCTCCCTGTGCAAAGCCTGTATTTGGTGATGGCAGGAGGAGTGCAGTCTTTGTTGTACACCAGCGGTCCTACTTATTTCACAGGAGAATGAGAGAAGAGCTGGTGTTGTATAAGGGAGCTTGTGGTTTGCTGACACTGAGAGATGTCGGTCATCAGTTTAGTTAAATTGTCAACTCATTAATTAGGTTGGTAATGAGTAGGGCTAACACGTTACGGAAAGTCTTTTGATTCTACCGGGTAGACAGAACTTCCCGTATACAATAACATAAATGGAAATATCTTTTACAGTGCTTCTTTTTCCTATGCTGCCTGTAATTATAATCTAACTCAGTGATGGGAAACATGAGGCCCTCCATCTGCTGCCGGACTAAAACTCCCATCCTTCTCTGCAAGGAGTTGGCTGGCAGAGAATGATGGGAGTTGTAGTTTGGCAGCAGCTGGAGGGCCTCATGTTTCCTGTCCCTGCTAAATTATACAAAGAGGCATCAGTAGCTAATTCCGAAAAATAACCTTAAAATTCTTGGAAATGCCCTGCCCACCAGCCACGCCACCTAAAAAAAAGTGTCCCTCTGTGGCCATTTGAAATGTTGGGAGGTATGCACTAATTGGCTTGCTGCATATAAAAGGGCACGATCCTTAACACTCTTTTCACTGCGCTACTCACTCAAATTGCAATTGTTCACATTTCATGCCACCACTGTTGGCATTACACAGCACAACTGGTTCATGCTTTAGTGCAGGCCTGGAAATGCTGAGGCCCTCTAGCTGTGGAGGACTACAATTTACCCTAATCCAGGATGATGGGAGTTCTATTACTCCGCAATTGAAAGGCCTCAGCTTTCTCATCACAGCTGTAAATTGACATTAATCATCCTTTTTAAGTTTACATATTCTGCAAGTGTATCATATGTAAAGTTGCCTATTCTTTTTTTCAATTTGCTTATAACATCTTTCTTTTTTTTTGTTTTCTTTTTTTTAATCTTTACCTGTTCTTAACCTGTTATTTTTACACTCCTAGGTACCTGACAGTGAGCTCTCTGGATCTGTTTTTCCAAAGAGCTTCCTGACAGGGACTGTGAAAGCTGAAATACTTAATCAATGTAATACTGCCCGCCTGAAGTCTATTAACTCTTTGAGTGCCAGAGGATTGCACAATGCATTGCTTCACAATGTGTTGTGTACCCCTCTGGCATTGAAAGGGTTAACCTGTTGTAACACGTTGGATACCTCTCTGGCAATCAAAGGGTTAAGTGCCAGAGGGGTGTCCAGTGTATTGTGCACTCAAAGGGTTAAATTCAGCATACAGACCACTCAGTGCTGCAGGGACAGTGTTGCATTGTGTGAAAGGGATAGTAATACTTCAGTTGTACAAGTAAAAGGCTGTGCCTGCATTTGTGGGAGGGGCTGCAGGCTTTAAATATCGCTTGCAGCCTCTCCCAAGGGGCGCTCCGTCTCTGTGTGTGCCCGTTCGTCGAGTCGTCAGTCTGCTGCGAGTTCCGGTAAGTCACTTCCGGTTTCAGCCGATTCGTCACTTCCGGTCGCACGATCGAAACGAGAGAGGTAAGCGCGTCCTCTCCTCAACACAGAGTAGAGCAATCAGACCTCAAGCCCAATGTAACCACACTGTACACTGAAAACAATGCCTAAGCAATGCCTTCTGTACACCAAGCAGTTAGGTGTATAGTTAATAGCTAATACAGTGATTGTGCCTGCTGCTGTTAACAATGAATAAGCTGTTATCAGTCACTGTATTTGCTCCTGACACTTTAACCAAATCAAAAAAAAAAAAAAAAAAATCATCTAGAGCCTACTTCACCAGTTGCAGCATCTCCTGTTCTGCTCTCCACTAAATCTTAAATTCTTAAAGGTACAATGTCATTTATTGTCTGCTTCTGATATTCAGCATTTATTACTTCTCATCTAATAAAATCTACCTTCTCAGTGTAAGCCAGTCCGCTTCATAAGTGATCTCCCTACTCCGCTGCGTGAAATTTAATCAAGCACTTATTAAAACTACAGGTATATTTCCCTATAGTTTCCTGCATTTAATTCTTTCAAATCTACTCACTCATGCTAATTTAATCTGTATTCTCAATCTAAGCCAAGCTCGATTCGCCAAGGTAAGATTTTCTTTATTTAGCACCCTTCTTATAATTATTATCACCCCCTCCCCTCTTTTATTCAGGTTTTAATTTGGGCCATGCTGGCAGTTTGTTCTTCCCTTAAAGTGGTACCTAGCGCTGTCAAGCGCTGGTATGCTAGGGGAAGGCTAGCCTCATTTGCCCATCTTTTTCTCTTCCCCACCTCCTTTCTACCTTCCCTCCCCCCCCCCCCTTTCGTTTTAAGGTATAACTTGCTTTCACATTTGGCACAAGATAGTAGGCTAACCAAGTTTCCTTGCCTTCATGGAGGCCAAGGGGGACATGGCACTTACCTTTCCCATTCCTTGGAGTTTAGGGCTGTTGCCCTTACTTTACCGCTTTGGGGAAGAATAAGGGTTGCCCTGCCAGTACCTTCCTCTTGATAGATGAAAAGGATAGCTATGTAATTGCCTTATTTTCACTTCCAATTCACCTCTTTATAGAAGCCAAAGGGTTACACCTCACTTTATCTTCTCACCTCTAACGTCTTATGTAACTTACCTTACCTCTTCATAGAGGCAAAATGTATCACTGCACATACCTTACCCCTCATGGAGGCCGAAGGTATCACCTCACCTACCTTACCTCCTCGTGGAGGCCGAAGGTATCACCTCACCTACCTTACCTCCTTGTGGAGGCCGAAGGTATCACCTCACCTACCTTACCTCCTCGTGGGGGCCGAAGGTATCACCTCACCTACCTTACCTCCTCGTGGAGGCCGAAGGTATCACCTCACCTACCTTACCTCCTCATGGAGGCCGAAGGTATCACCTCACCTACCTTACCTCCTCGTGGAGGCCGAAGGTATCACCTCTCCTACCTTACCTCCTCGTGGAGGCCGAAGGTATCACCTCACGTACCTTACCTCCTCGGGGAGGCCGAAGGTATCACCTCACCTACCTTACCTCCTTGTGGAGGCCGAAGGTATCACCTCACCTGCCTTACCTCCTCGTGGAGGCCGAAGGTATCACCTCACCTGCCTTACCTCCTCGTGGAGGCCGAAGGTATCACCTCACCTACCTTACCTCTTCGTGGAGGCCGAAGGTATCGCTTCACCTACCTTGCCTCCTCGTGGAGACCGAAGGTATTCATCTCACCTACTTTACCTCCTCCTGGAGGCTGAAATATCATTTCTCTTTCCTTACCTCTTCGTAGAGGCCGGAGGTATCACCTCACCTTCTTTACCTCCTCTAGAGGAGCTAGGGTATTGCTTCAATTGCCTTACCTCTCATAGAGGCCGAAGGTATTTCCTCAAATCTATCCTCTTTATAATAGTCAACCCTGCTCTTCCCTCCCCCCCCCCTTTTTGAAGCTCAAACCCTACACTAATCTTACCTCACCTCTTCATAGAGGCCGAAGGTAGTCACTCTCTATCCCCCCCCCCCCTAGTTTTTGCTAAGTACATCTTATGTACTTATCTTTACCTCCCCTTACCCCCACCCCTCCTGTTTTTCTGTCTCTGTTTATTTCTAGATAAGATGGAAAACGCAGAGCAACATGTCCTATCTGACAACGAAACTCATCAGGCTATGACTTCAGAATCAACTCATAGAAGTCCCTCTCTCCGAGGCTGGACAGTGGGAAAGATTATGGCTGAACTGAACCGCCAACATATACCATTTCCAGCCTCTGCCAGGAAGGCCGAGCTTTTCAAGCTGCTGTTCTCATCTCCCACGCCAGCTCAAATCCCCCCTCCCTCTCCCTCCCTCTCTCCCCCACTGCCCACCCCGTCAGTCTCTGAACAATTTGTCCAAATTACTAATATGTTGGCAGATATCCAAGCCCGGGTATCTTCGTTAGAGAACTCTGCCAGCCAACATCCTCCTACCATTCTAAGTACAGAACTACCTTATTCAGGTACGGCAACCTCGGGGGCTCCTAGAATAGCCCCAGCTCACTTAATTCCCCCTAACATCCGTAAAGATATAGTAGAAGGGAAAGATGTTAATTTAGTTTCCTTACTTATTGCCTCGCAAGATCTAACGGATAGTAAAATAATTAATTGCGGCGATGTGTCGGTAACTCTCCGGTCCAGGGATCCTCGACTCAATAAGAAACTGTCAGTCACGGAATTTGTCTTGGCTTTCGGCGTCTATCGGGATGTAGTCTGCTCTGCATTCCCGCATAGACGCCGGGAGCTAGACCACTATTTGCATTTAGTGGTAGACCTATCTTATAAGTATGGTGGGTCTACATTTTATGATTATCATCGGTCCTTCTCGGCTAAAGCCGCGGCAGCCTTGTCGCAATTTAATTTCGTGACTGACTGGAGCTGCCTGGACACGGAGCTCTTTTGCCGACACTTCGCCGGTCTTAAAGCACCAGTATGTCAGACATGCCAATCCTCTGCCCATTCAACTGATTTCTGTCCTTCCCCTCCTCCAGTGGCAGGCTCCTCTGGCCTGCAAGCAGTGGCCCCTACGCAGCCAGTCCCGCAAATTGAAACATCGCGTCCCTCTCATGACAAACAAGGGAGAGTAATCCACTATCAAGGTAATAACCCGATTTGCAATAACTTTAATTCCAGAGGTTGCTTCTTTAGTGGCTGTAGAATGCTACATATTTGCTCCTACTGTAGGGATTCCCACGCCAGAACTATTTGTCATAAGTTTGCTGCAGCAAATAAAAAAATAGGAGGAATTTACATCTATGGGCTCCAGACTATTCTTGAATCTCACCATGACAAATCTCTTATTAATTACGTGCTGTCAGGTCTCTCCGTAGGTTTTCATACTGGGATAGTGGCCTACCCCGATACTTCCCTAGAATGCGATAACTTAGCTTCAGCATTGGCAGAGCCTGATACAGTCTCTGCTTTGTTAGCTAAGGAAGCAGAGAAAAAATTTATTATTGGTCCCTTCCCTTCCCCACCCTTTCCGGTGTGGCGTATCAACCCCATAGGATTAGCCACACATAAGTTTTCGGGGAAAAAGAGACTTATTATTGACTTTTCTGCCCCTCATTCTACCGCAATGCCTAGCATCAACTCATTGATCCCTTCAGAATCATTCACTTTAAATTACTCCACTATTGATGATGCCATATGCCTTATCCAGCAAACCCTCCCTCACTGCTGGCTATCTAAAGCCGATATTCAGGATGCCTTTAAGCTTCTCCCCGTCCATCCTTCTCTCTGGCATCTTCAGGGAGTTCGTTGGTTAGGTTCTTATTACTTTGCCACTACTCTTACTTTCGGTTCACGAAGCAGCCCCAGGATTTTCGATACTTTTGCCAAAGTCTTGTGCTGGCTGTTATTGAACCATTGCCGTTGCCCGGGAGTCCTTCACTACTTGGATGACTTCCTCCTTATTGATAATGACTCTTCGGCCCCGGACAGCCTGTCCAAACTCAAGCAATTATTCCACTTTCTTAATATTCCCTTGTCCCCAGGAAAAATTCTTGGTCCTACTAAAATTTTGGAATTTCTGGGCATCATCTTAGACACCTCGCTTCTTGAAGCCCGTATTCCCCAAGACAAATTGCAAAAAATCATAATAATAGTTCAAAAGAGTGCCAACTTAGAGGTAATGACTAAAGTGGAATTGCAATCTTTAATTGGTCACTTAGGTTTCGTTACTAGAATCCTGCCCCAGGGCCGAGCATTTCTGTCCAATCTACTGTCTCTCCTACCTTCTACCTCCCTTCCCCATTCGTCTATTCCTCTGAATAGCGATGCTAAGGAGGAATTACGAATGTGGGCAATTTTTCTAGCAAACTGGAACGGGAAAGCTATGTTCCCTCCCACCCCATCCATAACTTCTCCCGCAGTCTTTATCAAGGCCTCTGCTAATATAGGCTTTGCTGCAGTGTGGGGTCAGGAAGTCATTGTCAGTCTTTGGCCAAAAGACATCAAATCTGAAGATCTTATTACTATCCCAGGTTTTATGGAATTATACCCAATGGTGGCTGCAGCTACCACTTGGGCCACCTTTTGGGAAGGGCAGGCGGTAGTTTTTTATGCTCTCTCAGACACTGCTCTCACACTCCTAAAAAAAGGCAGGGCTCCTTATGTTAGTACTGATAGAATATTAAAGAAAATTAACTGGTTATCCCTTACGCATAAAATTTTTATATATCCAGCTATTCTCACCAATGTGGTTAACCCAGCCTCTCCATTTCTCTCACAGCCTCAGCTCCAGAACCCGGCAGCACCTATTCAAGACTCAACAATTCCCCAGTCATCCTCAGTCCTTACTTCAATCTAAACAGTTTGCTCTCAGAAGCCGCAAATATTATTCATTGCGCATTAGCCCCTAATACAAGGAAAGCATATGATAGAGCTTGGCAATCATTTAAATTATTTCTGAAAATTACCAATGTCCCTGTCTCCTTCTCGCAATCTACTATTTTAGCCTATGCCTCTCACTGTCACTTAGGGCTCAAGCTTTCACCTGCCACTATTAAAACTTATCTAGCAGGTATTCAGCACTATCATGCTCTTATTCACCCTTCATCACCCTCTATCCTTACTTTTTACGGCGTCAAGCTCTTCCTGAAGGGTTTGTCCAGGTTGCAACCAGCAATTTCTAGACTCCGTCTGCCAATTACTGGCAAGTTATTCAGGAACCTGTTTGACCTGCTAAAAGCTGCACCATTCTCAATTAATACTAACATTACTCTGCTGGCTGCTATATGCTTGGCCTTCTTTGGGTTTTTAAGGCCTGGCGAATTTTCATGCCAATCAAGGACAGACGTATTTGTGAGGAAGAATCAACTTGTCCAACATACTAACTATTTCACGCTCTTTCTATCACACTCTAAAACAGATCAAACTCGTAGAGGCCATCTAATCCCAATTTTTGCCACTTATGATTCCTGGTGCCCCTACCAAGCTCTGGCTAATCTTACAGTTCACAATCTGCACCTTCCTGCAGACAGCCCACTTCTCCCTATTCATTCAGGCCCTCTCACCTCATCTGAATTTATGTCATACATTAGAATATTACTGGCACGGCTGGGACTCAACCCAGATCATTATTCTGGGCATTCCTTCAGAATCGGAGCTGCTTCTGCTGCATCCAAAAACAACGTCCCGGTTCACATAATTAAACGTTTGGGTAGGTGGCAGTCATCATGCTACTCCCGCTACATACCTAATCCTACTGATGAAATTCATAAAGCCCTTATTAATCTGGCAAAATAATGTAATTGTGTTCAAGGTGTAATAAATTATTTGCATTTCTACTGTATCTTTTTGCCTCTATTTAGGCCTACCTCGTCAATCGTCACCTGAGCTTTCGGCAAGCTCAGGGGTACAGCAAACCCTATTGTCAATCGGCCGGAAGCCCAGACCACAAGTAAAAGGCTGTGCCTGCATTTGTGGGAGGGGCTGCAGGCTTTAAATATCGCTTGCAGCCTCTCCCAAGGGGCGCTCCGTCTCTGTGTCCCCCCCTCCATCACCCCATTTAATTAGGTTTTACAAGGTGGCCTCTATTTAGGCCTACCTCGTCAATCGTCACCTGAGCTTTCGGCAAGCTCAGGGGTACAGCAAACCCTATTGTCAATCGGCCGGAAGCCCAGACCACAAATATATATTGTAATGTTTATCCCCTTGAGTAAAACAAGGGTACTCCCACTGCTGAAAGGTGTTTTATTCAAAAGTTATAACAGCTTAAATGTTTAGGTGCAATATCTCAGTGGCCTGAAATGTTATAATGGTGCTGTTGCTACACCATCCTATGGAGATTTATGATCATCAGACTAGAGCTGTCTATAGGATGGTGTAGCAACAGCGCAACTGTACAATTTCAGGCCATTGAGATACTGCAGCTACAAAAATTAAAGTTCGAGCTGCAATATCTTTTGAATAAAACACCTTTCAGCAGTGGGAACACCCTTGTTTTATGCAGGGGGATAAATCCTACAATATATATTTTTTAACATTTTAAGTACTACTATCCCTTTAATATCCCTGAATTCATAGAGCATTAACAGTCTGCTCTGTGAACAGAAACTCAGGGAGCTTCCTTGTAGGGACAATATATATATATATATATATATATATATATATCAATAAATACAAGAAGATGAAAAAAAAATAAATACTACAAATTGTCCATGTTTTGGACAGAATATGTAAAGTAAAAAAATTAGTTTTAGTGAGAAGGAGTTACATGTTCAACCTGAGGCTGCCCAGCTGTCGCTGCAGTACAACAGACAGCCATTGGCAAGAAAAGGGTGATGTGTTTTCAGTCCAAAGAAGCTGGAGGGTCACAGGTTGCCCACTCCTGCTGCAGCGGGCTCCTTTGGGGGCTGGTGATAAGTAGCCCATTTATTCCTGTCCATTGGAGCTGTGATCTATGCTGGTGACAGCTCAGTGGGAGTGTGAGTGGGAGTACGTCACCGTGTCACCAGCTTTTCACTCTCAGTATTCATGTACTGCACACAGGGGCCAATCTGTCCTGGGACTGAGACACTGAGCCCAGCCAGCACATTACTAACAAGCTGGTTAAACTTCTACCGGCCCCCATGTGAGGCATTAACAGGGCTTTCCAGTCTGAGATCAAGCAAAACATCTTGTCCCCATCTGTTTCCTAGTGACAGCTACAGTGACATGAGAAAGAATGGACAGAGGAACGAGAGAGTGGGTGGACTAAAGGGAGGAGGAGAGAGGCTGAATGAGCAAGACAGAGTGGTCTGTATCAGGACAATTATGGTGTTTATTTGTATGAGTGACTTTCAGGGAAGATGCTTTCATTGAGCAATGAAGGGGGGGGGGGTAAGGAGATGTTATAGGGAGCAATAGTAGGTGTTAAAAGGAGAGCCTATGTGGAGCAACAGGAGGAGTTATAAGGAGAGTTTATATGGAGCAATAGGAGGAGTTATAAGGACAGTTTATATGGAGAAATAGGAGGAGTTATAGGAGGGGTTACATGGAGCAATAGGAGGAGTTATATGGAAAAATAGGATGAGTTATAGGGAGGAGTTATATGGAAAAATAGGAGGAGTTATAGGGAGGAGTTATATGAAGCAATAGGAGGAGTTATAGGGAGGAGTTATATGGAACAATCGGAGGAGTTATAGGGAGGAGTTATATGGAGCAATAGGAGGAGTTATAGGGAGGGGTTATATGGAACAATAGGAGGAGTTATAGGGAAGGGTTATATGGAACAATAGGAGGAGTTATAGGGAGGGATTATATGGAACAATAGGAGGAGTTATAGGGAGGAGTTATATGGACCAATAGGAGGAGTTATAGGGAGGAGTTATATGGAGCAATAGGAGGAGTTATAGGGAGGAGTTATATGGAGCAATAGGAGGAGTTATAGGGAGGGGTTATATGGAACAATAGGAGGAGTTATAGGGAGGGGTTATATGGAGCAATAGGAAGAGTTATAGGGAGGAGTTATATGGAACAATAGGAGGAGTTATAGGGAGGGGTTATATGGAGCAATAGGAGGAGTTATATGGATTAATAGGAGGAGTTATAGGGAGGGGTTATATGGAGCAATAGGAGGAGTTATAGGGAGGAGTTATATGGAGCAATAGGAGGAGTTATAGGGAGGGGTTATATGGAACAATAGGAGGAGTTATAGGGAGGGGTTATATGGAGCAATAGGAAGAGTTATAGGGAGGAGTTATATGGAACAATAGGAGGAGTTATAGGGAGGAGTTATATGAAGCAATGGGAGAAGTTATAGGGAGTGGTTATATAGAGCAATAGGAGGAGTTATAGGGAGCAATAGGAGGAGTTATAGGGAGGAGATGGAGCAATAGGAGGAGTTATAGGGAGGAGTTATATGGAGCAATAGGAGGAGTTATAGGGAGGAGTTATATGGAGCAATAGGAGGAGTTATAGGGAGGAGTTATATGGAGCAATAGGAGGAGTTATATGGATTAATAGGAGGAGTTATAGGGAGGGGTTATATGGAGCAATAGGAGGAGTTATAGGGAGGGGTTATATGGAGCAATAGGAGGAGTTATAGGGAGGAGTTATATGGAGCAATAGGAGGAGTTATGCCGAGGGGATATATTGAGAAATAGGAGGATTTATATGGATTAATAGGAGGAGTTATAGGGAGGGGTTATATGGAGCAATAGGAGGAGTTATAGGGAGGGGTTATATGGAGCAATAGGAGGAGTTATAGGGAGGGGTTATATGGAGCAATAGGAGGAGTTATGGGGAGGAGTTATATGGAGCAATAGGAGGAGTTATAGGGAGGGGTTATATGGAGCAATAGGAGGAGTTATGGGGAGGAGTTATATGGAGCAATAGGAGGAGTTATAGGGAGGGGTTATATGAAGCAATAGGAGGAGTTATGCCGAGGGGATATATTGAGAAATAGGAGGATTTATATGGATTAATAGGAGGAGTTATAGGGAGGGGTTATATGGAGCAATAGGAGAAGTTATAGGGAGGGGTTATATGGAACAATCGGAGGAGTTATAGGGAGGGGTTATATGGAACAATAGGAGTAGTTATAGGGAGGGGTTATATGGAGCAATAGGAGGAGTTATAGGGAGGAATTATATGGAACAATAGGAGGAGTTATAGGGAGGAGTTATATGGAACAATAGGAGGAGTTATAGGGAGGGGTTATATGGAACAATAGGAGTAGTTATAGGGGGGTTATATGGAACAATAGGAGGAGTTATAGGGAGGAGTTATATGGAGCAATAGGAGGAGTTATAGGGAGGAGTTATATGGAACAATAGGAGTAGTTATAGGGAGGGGTTATATGGAGCAATAGGAGGAGTTATAGGGAGAGTTATATGGAGCAATAGGAGACGTTATAGGGAGGGGTTATATGAAGCAATAGGAGGAGTTATGCCGAGGGGATATATTGAGAAATAGGAGGATTTATATGGATTAATAGGAGGAGTTATAGGGAGGGGTTATATGGAGCAATAGGAGGAGTTATAAAAAGAAGTTATATGGAGTTATAGGGGCTTAAATATAGAGCATTAATAGAAGTTATAGGGGTTATTTGGAACAATTGGAGGAGTTATAATTAAAGGTGATATGGTGCAGTACGAGGATCTAGAGGATTGATATTGCGGTGCAATGTGTGAGCAAGCTCTCTAGCATCCAAGTGGTTAAATAATAGCCTGAAAAGGGTTATAAAACGTGTGCTGGGACATTGTGGTTGCTCTGACCACACCCACAATTCATAATGTGGGTGTGGCCAGCACCACTGAGGCAGAGGTGTAACTAGAACGGTCCGGGCCCTGGTGCAAGAAGTGCCATGGGCCCCCCAACCCCCGAACACATTGGCCCCCGGGCCCTCCACAATGCCTCCATTTCCTACCTCCCAATCCCTGGTGGTCCAGTGGGGTGGCAGGAGAGGCGGGCTGGTGTGACGTGCTCCCGCGCTGTCCTCTTCTGTAATGTAGAGCGCTGGGAGATGATGTCATCTCCCAGCGCTCTGCATTACTAGAGCGTGGGAGGGAGCTTGCGGCATCAGGAGGAGGGGGTCGCAGGGGGCAGCCGGGCCCCTGGAGTGACGGGCCGGGTCGCGGTTGCCACCCCTATAGTTACGCCACTGCACTGAGGTGCTCCGCAAAATTTGGAGCTGTAGGCGTTTGCCTACTCTGCATATTGAGAAATCCAGACCTGGCACCAGTGTTTGAGCCCCAGTGTTCCTGTGTGTTTCAGCCGGTGTGCATGCCGGGCTGGACTCAGATATGTCAAGAGTTACTATCAAATGCCACCCCCTTCCCTTCTCCACATGCCTCCCAAGGGGCACCGAGCGCCTCAATAATTCTGAATTAGAGAGACAGCACTCCCTGACTGATACATGAGGCTCAGGGGAGGGAAGAGTGAAGGTTATGCACTCAGAGCGATATCAAATACAGCCAAGAATTAACAGCGGTCATTTATCTACTAGAATGAGTGAGGCAATAGTTAACTCTTCAGCTGACCTGTATGTCTGTATGTGCTATGTTCTGCAAAGCTGATGTGTGAAGAGAACGGAAGAAATTCCGGGCCAAACTTAACGCAACGTGGGGAAGGATTACAATTTGTCACTGATTTCATTTGGGCTTTTAACCCCTGAATGCCTGAGACAGCATGATGCAGGGGGAAGGGGAGGGAGGGGAATCCTTTACCAGAGAATTTCTATTGAACTACGACATGGAGCACATTAAAGGGATAGTAATACTTCGTTTTAACTTTATTTTATTTTGTAGGCATTAAAAAAACATGAAGAATGGTATAAGTCTTATCTCTCAAACCTTTATGAGACGGAGATCCCAGTCCATAGACCGTCCTGCGGCTCTTCAGCAGAGCCGTGATTGCGGTAGTTACAAAGAAATACTTCATTTGAATGGTCTACAACGTGTGCCTGCAAGCACAAGTAGTAGACCGTTCAAATGAACTATTTCTTTGTATCTACCGTGATCACTGCTCTGCTGAAGATAAGGATAAAGTAGACAGTGTCTATGGGTGGAAGGTGCCGCATTGGTTGGGAAGAGTCTCTGACTGTCATTCACCACAGTTTGAAATCTTTCATATCCCACTCTCTAGGTTACTCACTGCTCACTGCTTAGCAATGCATTGGAGAGCTCTGTAGCAACAAGTGGGTTAACCCTTTGAGTGCCAGAGGGGTACATAATGCATTGCTTCACAATGCGCTGCATACCCCTCTTTGACTCAAAGGGTTAAGGTAGAACAGCGTTAGCATACCTCCCAAGTGTCCCTCTTTAGGAGG